>CAXKVI010000005.1:85112538-85720038 GCA_964058755.1 Campiglossa producta
CTTACTTAGTCCAAAGTAACTCTTGTTGGCAAGAGTAATTCTCCGTTGGATTTCTAGACTGATATTATTTTCGGTGATAATGCTGGTTGCCAAATAGACGAAGTACCTCACAGTTTCAAATTTGTAACTATCAACGGCGACGTGGCTGCCAAGGGCCAGGTACGCCGATTCTTTCTTTGATGACAGCAGATACTTAGTCTTGTCCTCGTTGACCGCAATACCCACCACTTTTTTCGCTTCCTTATCCAGTCCAGAGAAGGCAGCGCTTACGGCGCGGTTGTTAAGGCCAATGATATCAATATCATCGGCATACGCCAGCAATTGCACGCTCTTGTAAAAGATTATACCGTTGCGGTTTAGCTCTGCTGCTCGAATTATCTTCATAAAGCTTTGCAGGGAAGTCAAATTCAGACATGGCGGCATACAGGCAACTCCTTTTTGTGTGTGTCAGGATAGCCTTTCTTGTTAAAAATTCTAGTGGGTTAAATTATTTGAACGCTATATATTTACTACAGCTCTCAAATTTGAACCGATATTGATATTTCAAAAGTATACCTGCTTATGTTGCATTCACGGAGAGAATTTTTACCTAAAAACAAGGCACAAACAAGAAAATCGAGGAATGATTTTGAACTTGGAAAATTTTTTCTTAATATTAAGAAAATCCAGGATTTCAAAATTTTTAAATAAATACGAAAATGTTTTTTCAGTTCTGCCTTGATAAATACTAAAATAAATAAGAACATGTCTTCCATCTGGAGTATGAAATTTGAATAATCTTTTTTCAAAAGATGCTGGGCTGTTGAAGATCGCGTTTTCCTCAAAATTTCAATCGTAGTTTTTGTTGTTGTTTGTCAAAAAAAAGTTTCCTTTTTTTTCTTGATATAAGTTTTCTTAAATTAAGAATATTTTTGAAAATATTTTCTTGGTTTTTTTAAATATTTTTGAAACATTTTTTCTTCTTATATTTAGTTTTTGTTTTTAATAAGAATATAAATTACTTGTTTGAAGTAAACCTTTTTGATTAATTTCTGTGAAAATCAAGTAAATTTTAAAAATTTCTCAAGTTATTTACTAATTTGAGAATGAGAAAATATTTTTCTAGATTTGAGAAAAATGTATTTCTCCGTGTTTACTTAAGGAAATTCTCAAAGTTTAATTCAGTAAAATACTATGTGGGCATAGCATGATTTTTTGGTTGATTATATTCTAAGAATCACTTTATTATGTTGGCAAAGCTACTATGTTTGTATGCGCAACAAATGTTTACCTGAGAGTATGATTTTCTTTGCCAAAATATATTTTTCTAAATTTATTTCTACCTAGAAAATTGTACATACATCAAAATAAGCGGAAGGAAATAAAAGAGAAGTGAAATGAGTGATTAGGATTGCTTTTATTTGGCAGCATTCATACATAAATAAATAATAAATATAAATAATGACTGCATAACCAACCAAAAAATTTTCCAAATGGAAAGGTTTGATTTGGTAATAAATTCTGCTGTAACTAGAAGATATTTTCAAGATCAAAGTTTGATTATTAAAGAAATAAATTTTTTGTACTCCTACTCTTATTTACAGTGTATGTTTATACAGAATAGAAAAATTAATTTCCGAAGATAATCAAAAACATTATCTCGTTTATTAGTCATAGGCGCTTAACAAACTAAGCAGATCTCATGTTAAACAACAAATGAAGTTGAAATAAAAAGATCAAACAGTTTAATATTTTGAAGTTATACCGTTCCTGAATTGGCGTAGATGGTCTCCAACGAAACATCAGCGCCCAGTATAGAGAATTTACGAAAAAATTATGGGTCAACTTAGAAATTCCACATCTCTATACTGCTGTGGTTACGACAATTCTGCTGTATGGAGTCCTATTCTGGTGGACGGGTCTGGAGAATAGCTCTAATACCATTGTAATGCAAAGAATGGAGATAAGTGCACTCATATGTGTTAGTAGGGCGCTACGTACAACAGCGACAGACGCACTGAATGCATCCATATCCAAAGTTGTAGGAGGGGTGTACGGTCTCCAGCTGAGTCTTAATCTTAGCATAAGACTGCCTGACCAATGTAGTGTCTTTCAGGCAGAAGTTTACATTTTCTTTGTTAGTCAAGGAGCTCTCAGGTCGCTAAGTGCATATACATACATGTAATTCCAGGACTGTGGTGGAATTCCGAAAATCTCTCGATTCACCTGGCATGGGTGCCTGGACACTGTGACACACCGGGAAATGAGATGGCAAACGAGCTTGCTATAGTATTGGAAGGGATTAGGCATGCCGCTCACGACCAGTACGCTCTTAACGAGGCATAAGTATTTCAAGCAAGTGACGGAAGGGATAAAATCAGAAGCTATAGTCATACAAAACTGGTATTACCAGAAATAAGTACGAGTAGGTCGGAAGATCTACTCAAACTTAGAGGGGAGGAACTCTCTTTAGTAATGCGGCTTCTAAAGCGTTACATAGGATTAGGCAGACATGCAGAAAGGTTGGGTATGCCCTTTAATACTTCTGAAGAAGCTGCAGAGATGAGGAGGAGCCTGAAAATGTGAGGTACCTCCAACCTGAAATTTTCTTCGCTGCGGGGCTTTAGGTTGAAATATCTGGGGTCTGGTATTCTCTACCATCTCGGCGAATTTTTTAAAACCGTTTCTCTCTCTCATCTGAAAATATATTGACTTTCCCTCGGGACAGGGCTATGAATGAAAAAAAACTTAGGACATTTTTAAAATGATTTTAAAGCGGGTGTTCTTCCAGCCAGTAGCCATGTGCTAGGTTTACTATGTTTTCAAAACCATAAAATTTAATAATACAATTTTTAATTGTATCATTTTCCACACAGGTGAGGAGTGCTTCTGCAGAGACTGGCATGGCTGTATAATGGCCCAATCGATTGTTGGCCAGGAAAATGTTCAGCCATACAAATTTTCCGAGTGCAGTAAAAAAGATTATATCGATGCGCTGCGCACCGGACATGGGTTGTGTTTACTCAATAAGCCAAATGAGGTAAGTTTCTTACAATATTTTTTGATATATTCATAGGAACATCACGTTCTACCGAAATCCGAAAAGAGATTTTGACTTTTCATAGATGCAAAAGGTCACGAGATACTTACGAGAAACTGGTTTTTATGTCCTTTAGACCACTTAAAATTTTTAGCCGGCACGATACCAAAGTCGATTTTTCATATCTTTTTATGTTAGGGTCAAGTGGCTGCCGCAGAGGGACACTTAGGCCAGTTTTGAAAGGCCCGTTCTGATACCACCAATACTGGGAAAGTCAGTCCCTGGACCCGGCCATATGGAAAATCCCTGAGTTGTTGAGATTCTCTACATAGCAGAATCCCGGGAATGACACTCCTAAACCTCCTCGAACCAATAAGATGACTTTATGAGGGCCATCAAGTACTTTATGTCCAGCTCCGCTATCTGGCATAGGCTATACATGAAGGGAACTCCCAAAATGCGCGTTCTCGCGCCGCTTAAAGTCGGCAGCTGCACATGAGGTGCTTCACCGTTTCCACTTCCTCATCATCTTTGCCGCTCCTACAGCATCGGCGGTACGGCACACCTAGTCTACCTGCGAGCCTACCAATAGGGCAGTTCCCAGTTAAAACACCTATTAATATGGAGATTTTTCTCCTTCTTAGGCGTGAATGTCCCTACATCTTTTATGATCCCATTTTGGCCAGGTTTGTTTGGATATCTGGCACCCTGGGGATTGTTGCCATTTTTCGAGTGTGTACTCCTACAGTATTAGCTTTCTTGTGGTAAATGTCATACACAGCGCTCTTTATGCCGAAGAACCTGCTTGGTCGTACCCTGCCTGGCAAGTTCGTCTGCCTTACAGTTTCCCTCAATGTACCTGTGTCCCGGTACCCATGTGAGGTTCACGCGATTCTATTGGGCCATCTCTTGAGGAGATCGACGAGAGCTGAGCGTCAGTTCAGAGTTGGAACGAATAAGAGCCAAGAGCTTTGATGGCCCCTTGGCTGTCGCTGAAAATAATGACATCCTCGCCGATAGCGCGTTTACTTATCCAGACCGCGGCATCCAAGATTGCTGAGACGTCAGTCTGGAAGACGCTGCAATGATCAGGTAGTTTGAAGGAGAGTTCAACGATCCGTCCTCTCCCATTCATCCCTGTTGGGAATGTTTGTTTTGAAGAAGCTATCTCCGACTGTTGTGGCCACTTATCGATCTGTGCTCAGAGGGAGGAAATTGTAAGATCCCAGAATACTGGAGTGTCCAGTTGTGGTTGCACCCCAGCCATACGTTCCTCTTAGACGCAGAGCCGCTGCCGCTGCTGCCCGGTACGCTTCCAGATCGAGTGGCAAAATGCCTGGAATGGCATGAAGAGATTCGTTTGGTGTTGTTCTTAGCGCGCCGCTAATACAGATCATGCCTGATCTGTGGACTTTACCTACACGGCTCCATATAGCATGATAGGTCGGAAAATTGCAGTGTAGATCCATCTGCATATTTTGGGGTTGAGACCCTACTTTTTGCCAGTGGCTCTTTTGCCAGTGTGAAGTGCAAAATACGCTTTCCTCTGACGCTGTTAAATATTCTTCTTCCAGTTTAGCTTCCTGTCCAGAACTGTACCCAAGAATTTGGCCTTATCAGTCAAGTTCAGGCTCACGTCATTAAAAAATGTCTTCTTTACTACGCCTAATAAGCACCTGTAGACGAAAGGTATTCATAACGGGCCACATTCTTTAGAGATCAGTCGAGCAATTTTTTCACTTACATAGGATCAAATACTTATCGACGTGCCATACGAAAACTAGCACTTTTTAAATTTTTTACGAAAACTAACACTTTTCAAATTCTGTAAGAAAACTAACACTTTCAGTTTTTCTCTGAAGAAAATGTACTAGCCAAAAGTGTTAGTTTTCACACAAAATAAAAGTGTTAGTTTTCGTCAGGCAAAAAATAAAAGTGTTAGTATTCGTCAGACACAAAATTTCTGGTATTAGTTTTCGTATGGCACGTCGTTATGTAGTTCTCGGAATAGGCAATATTTATTCGAAATACTGAGAACAATTCAATATTCGAATAAAGCAAAGTAAACCAAAATTTCTCAGAATAGCTTATGAGTGCTGAGGAAATTTTAAGCAATTGCATTTGCAGTACAAACGAAGCAAAAAATTCCAAGTAACTAATAAAACAAGAGCGAACCATAGCAATAACAAAAGCGAACACTTGAATACATTGTGCAATTTTTTACTACTACAACAATAACAAAGAAGCTTGTTCAATAGTTTTGCCTCAAGATTGAATGCAGGAGGCACGTGTAGCAAACATTGATACGTGCAACATGCTTGACTTGAGGCAAAATCACATTGTTTGCTGTCTCTACAGCAGCCCTATGGCATCATCATCTTGCATTGACGCATAACACAATGTTTGCATTTTGTCTCTTTGGCTGTTGGCACTTCATGTATGTATGAGTAGGTATGCTGCCTTTCTTGCATACAGCAAGCTATTGAGTTGAAAAAAAAAAATCACTAAATACGACTGCAACCAAAAAACAATCGTGAAACAATAGCGTACAGCGTAAAATGACAAAAGTGTACAAATAATAAACGACCCTACCATGATGAAGTGATGAAAACTTTTACATGAAAGAAGAACCCAAAATTTCAAAGTTGTTTTATTTAAACGCATACCCAAACAAACATTCACATCAGGGAGAAATGGAAGAGCACGGATCGATGCCCCGCTACTAATGGCGGCATTTCTGTTTACACTGACGGCTCGAAGCTAGGCGATAGAGTTGAAGGGTGCATTTATTCAAGGGATCTGGAACTTGAGCTCTCCTTCAGACTACCTTAACATTGTAGCGTCTTCCAGGCTGAAGTCTCAGCAATCTTGGATGCCGCGGTGTGGATAAGTAAAAGCCCTATCGGAGAGGATATCATTATTTTCAGCGACAGCCAAGGGGCCATCAAAGCTCTGGGCTCTTATTCGTTCCAACTCTGAACTGACGCTCAGCTCTCGTCGATCTCTTCAAGAAATGGCCCAACAGAACCGCTTGAACCTCACATGGGTCCCGGTACACAGGGACATTGAGGGAAACTGTAAAGCAGACGAACTTGCCAGTCAGGGTACGACCAAGCAGGTTCTTCGGGATAAAGAGCGCTTAGGTATACCGTTTGCCACATGCATGCTAATGCTGAATGAGTACACACTCTGTCAATCCAACGAAAAATGGCAACAATCCCCAGGGTGCCTTATATCCAAACAAACCTGGCGACAATGGAATCAAAATAGATAAGAAGGAAAGAAATCCCCATATTAATAGGTGCTTTAACTGGGCACTGCCTTATTGGTAGGCACGCAGAAAGGCTAGGTGTGCCGTACCGATGATGCTGTAGGAGCTGCAAAGATGATGATGAGGAGGAAACGGTGAAGCACCGCATCTGCAACTGTCCGGCTTCCCTTCCTGGATAGCTTACGCCAGATCGCGGAGCTGGACATAAAGGACTTGATGGCCTTCATAAAGTCATATTAGTGGTTCGCGGAGGGGTAAAGGTGTCGGTTTAGGAGTGTCAGTCCCGGGATTCTGCTATGTAGAGAATCCCAGCAACTCTGGGATTTTCAATATGGCTGGGTCCTGGGACTGACTTTGCTAGTGTTGGTGGTATCACAACGGGCCTTTCAAAACCGGCGTAAATGTGCCTCTGCGGCAGTCACTTGAACCTAACCCAACACCAAACGCATACCTCCTTATTTTCATCAATATGAGTTAAAAGCTTTCCTGACGAATATTTAAGGATGCACAGGACAGAACATACCCCAAAAATTGATTTTACAATATGGGTATCAAGTGAAAGGTTTTCATTCGGGCCTAAAAGTAGTTTAAGTTTAATTTCGATATCTCAATCCGTTTCGGAGATTTCGACCAAAAATATTAATAACATAATTACCTGTTCTTTTCATATATGTACACACAAGTATGAAAAGAAGAGGTAAATTTTACTCATACGCGATGTAGGACCTATAAAAATAACACTATAGTTGCAAAGTTTTAAGATTTAGTGAATTTGTTTTGCTAGGAAACATGTTGTTACGCAATGTACTAAAATACTTTTGAAATTCCAATATCCCTAGCAAAGAATCCTGTTATCCTTTTAAAAATTCAAAGGTGGAACTTTACGAACTTATTTTAAGTTACTAGCAAAACGTTTACCTAGCAAGCGGCACAATACATCTTAGCACACAAGTTATTTAGGCTAAAACGCACCGATATAGAGGGCATGCATATCAAATTTCGAACCTTAATTTTTTTCCATACATTTTTGGGACAGTCTAATGTGCATATGTATGTACGCTTGGAAAAATCTGCATCAAAAACATCAACATAAAGCCAATGGCGTGAATATGCAGCACTTTAAGCTTTTGTTTTTCATTTTTGGCACTAGGTCAGCAGCAGCGGCAGTTACAAAAGCAGCAGTTATAATAACAGACGTTATTGTAATTGTCATTGCTATCACTGGCGCTGTGCTCGCCATCAAATTCCTTACCTTCAGTTGTGTTTCACTGTATACAGTATTTGGGCCACACTTTGAACTTAAATTCATATTTTATGGTGATTTCGTTTCATCGAAAAAATCTACACTCGCACGTTGAGCATGTTTACACTCTTGCACTGAACAATGTAAGAGTGCGATTAAAGTGTACTCGTTCTACATTAACCTACTATCGATAAAACGAACAAAAAACCCTGCCCCAATAAGTCAATCAGTCCAAAAGGTTATTTGCTACGCTATATGCATGAATAATCAGGTTTCGCTTATCGCCGATATTTATTTGTTATTGCAAAATCCAATTTATTTTACCAAATTTATCTGTCAAGTAAAATTTTCGTCAGCTGATTTTCAGTGCAACCAGCTACCCTGTCAAAGCTTCAGAGGGTAAAAAGTGTGAGTTTTTTACACTCCTGAAGGGTACATTTTTACACTACATATTCTGTTTGCCGTTTTAGCTTCATTTTGCAAACGAAAACGGAAAATTGAAGAGTCTAACAAAAATGCGCTTTTTTTTTATGAAACGAAATCAGCATTAATCTTTAGTAATCTTTCCTCTTTTCTAATATATAAAAATTTCGTGTCACGGTGTTCCTAAGCTTAATCTTCTAAACGGTTCGGCCGATTTTATGAAATTTTGTATGCATATATGGGGGATGTGAGAATAGTTTTTAAATTTTTTTCACATCCCTAGGTGATTAGGGTCTTGAAACCCAATGTGGCTCAGTTGTGACCCTAGAAGGTATTGCTGAGATATGGGTATCAAAAAAAATAGTTAACAAGAGTTTTAAGGGGATTTTGTTTCAAGTCCCATGTGGGAACCCGTTTCCGAGATATGGACCAAAATGAGGACCAGGCAAGACCCCAGGAATTTTTTGTACGATATGGGTACCAAATGAATGGTGTTGATAAGAGTTTTTGCAGGGGATTGTTTTTAGTTCCATATGCGAGCCGGTTTCCGAGATATCCACCAAAATGTGAACCAGGTGTGACGCTAGAAAGTTTTTGGACAATATGGGTACCAAATGAAAGGTGTTGGTGAGGGCTTTAACAGGGTGTGGTTCTTAGTGCCATATGCGAACCCGTTTCCGAGTATTGATCTAAATGTGGAGCACATGCGAATATGGAAGTTGTTCCTGCAATATGGGTATTAAAAAAAAGGCGTTGATGAAGGTTTTAACAGGGTGGGGTTTTGTCGTTCCATATGCGAACGCGGTTCTGACATATTGACCAAAATGTGGACCAGGTGTGACTCAGAGGATGTTTGTACGATATGGATATCAAATAAAAGGCGTTTGCGGTGCTCTTAACAGGAAGGGGTTCTAAGTCCAATGTACCAACCCGTTTCCAAATATCGACCAATATGTCGACCAAGTATGGGTCTAGAAAGTGTTTGTAAGATGTTAGTATCAAAAGAAAGGTATTCGTGAGGGTTTTAAAAGGGAGTAGTTCCCTGTCCCATGTACGAACCCGTTTCTGAAATATCGACCACGGACGTTTGCGAGATATTGACTATATGTTCTTTCCAAAATGTTTTTTATGAAAACTTAGCTTTTCATGCTGAATATCTCTAAAAGGGTTCATGGTATTAAGGTGAACGACCATACTCACAAAATATATGGGGACTATTGGGAAAAGCCGTGGCACGTCCTATACATACTTAATTTTAAAGGTTTAATATCTCTAAAAATGTGAATTAGTATGGAGATATACGATATCAATGCCACTGTCACAAAAAAAGGTCGAGTTATGGGAAGAGGGGACGTGACACCTTTCAACAAAAATCTATTATGTGCAGGACGAAGTCTGCGGGGTCAGCTGGTTTTTATATATTAAGTTTGGCTTAAGATGATCAAATGCAAAAAAAAATTATGAAACAACCGCATCGAATCTCTCCAACCAAGCAAGATTAGGGGCTTAGAATAATAAGTCGAAAAGGTCAAGCAAATTGGTACAAAAAAGTGTTGATATTGCAGCAGATTTGTCCATATTGGTAATACTCCCTTAACATTTTTAGTAATACTGTATTGAAGATTTTCTTTAGGGTCATTGATACATAGAGCAGCCTTCAAAAATCCTACTAAACCAACATAACATTTTTGCTAGGATGTACCTCATTTTTCCATGTCCATATTTTTTAACACCCAATACATATTCAAATGTATACAAATACAAACACAAGTGCACTCATGTGTACTTGTACGTATTTTTGTTGGTAATGCGTGTGCCACTTCAATTTCCTTGTGCTTACCTTTTTTCGTGTCGCAACCATGTGTGAAAATAGCGACCTCGTTCGTGGCAATTTTGTTGCATTTTTTTTTTTTCATTTATAACTATTTATTGTTCCAAAACGCACTCATACATATGCGCGCACATAAATTTGCATTCATACAAATACGAGTAGTTTAGTTTAGCAGACACTTGACGCATTTGAGCTATTGCAGGGCTATGATGCTCTTCACACTGTTTACATGTGTGCGTATTTGTTGATGTATTTGTGGTAGCAGAATGCTGAGGTTAATTGTGCCTCAAAAACGTCACTCGACACTCTACCGGCAACAAAGTGCAACACCTAAAGTGATGCAACCACCACATTGCTCACCCCAACACCCAATTCAACCTAGATGCTGTCGCACTAACTCATGCACTTTTGGCATAACATCAATCTCACCCTCAACCTCAGCATCATCCGCAAAAACAGCCTCAGCCTCAGCCACAGCCTTTGTCATGCCGACTGCATTCAAATCCTGTTAGCAGAATCTCTTTACTGCTTTTTCTTTCGATTTCACTTTCATTTAATTTGTTTTTTTTTTTTTTTTTGTATTTCTTCGTATTTTTTTTTTTTGTCGTACTTTGTCATTTTAGTATACGTATTTTGTATTGTTTTGTTGTGCCTTTGTCGCTGCTGCACCCTTTGGTGTTCACTATGCTCTACCCGTTGGGACATGCATTGCTCCACCAATGCCACCATGGCGTATGAGCGACTTTCATTGCTATTTAGAGGTTGTGCAGCTTCAACGTGAAACTAGTGGCGGTAGCACGCGCCAGCGCTGCTGCTGTTGTTACATTAATATAGTTTATATATAAAAAGCAGAAACTATTTTTGACATTTGTGAGTTGCATTTTGGCATTCGTGAATGAGACAGCAAGATATTTTGTGCGCGTGCTACAAGGCAACTTTTTAATTGGATTATGTAAGCGCTTGTGCACAAAGTGGATTATTTTTGTTTAAAAAGGAGGAGAGCACGTGAAAGCAAAATTTAATGGTGTTTAAAATAAAAATAAAGTGCGGTGTTTTTTAAATGTGTAAATGTGACTTATTTAGAAATCGAACTTGAAATTTTGTTTTCAAATATTTTAAAATTTTCCAATTTAATATTTTTTATGTTGATCATGCAAATGTGACAGTTGTGGCTTTTAAGTGGTATTACCCTAAGCACTCCAATATTTTAATAAGGAGCTGTGTTGATCTGGCATAACGAGGTTTAATTAAAATATTTTTTTTTTTAAAAACTATAAACTCAAAATACTTCTGTAATAAATTTAGTGAAGTAGTTTACCTGCCTAAACATGCGAAGGGGAAAAAATTAGATTAAATTAAATAAAACTAAATTAAACTTAATTTAAAAAAAAAACTAAAAAAAGTGAAATATAACAAAATAAACTAAATAAAATAAAATAAAATAAAATAAAATAAAAAAATTAAAAAAAAAAATGCATTTAATTTAATTCAGTTAAGCGAAAATAAAATAAGATATAAAATATAAATTAAAACCAAACAAAATAGTTTAACTTAAATAAATAAAAAAAAAATATATATAAATTTTAAATTAATTTAAATTAATGAAATTGGAAATTTTAGTGGACTTTTAAACGTTCGAATAAATTTTCCAAAATTATTCTTTAAAAGTTTCCGTCTACCCCATATGTGGAAATTTTTATCAGGTAGTTTTTCAAAAAACTTACCGTTTCGATAAATCTGAGACACACCAAATGTTAGCCTTTGACCTAATAATTTGTTTCTGAATGTAAACCGCAGATCTCTACAAAAATTTGGCTCTGTCGAATTTTTTGTTATTTCACCAATATTTTAATGTCTATTTTTACCAGATTTCGTATATATGGTCGGTTTTTTTTTTTTTTTGTTATCTATAGGTCGAATTAGAATCTAAGTAGAACACACATACAACTACTTTTTACTACTACATTTTTCTTTCTTTCGCAGATCGAAATGCGTCGCAATTGTGGCAATAAGATCGTCGAAGAAGACGAGGAGTGCGATTGTGGCACGTTTGAAGAATGCGCTTTGGATTCGTGCTGCGATGGCATCACCTGCAAACTGAAATCAGAGGCGCAATGTGCTAGCGGCGCATGTTGTGATCAATGTCGCGTAAGTGTTTTTTATGATACTATTTAATTGAGAGTTTATTTGGCAGCGCAAGGTCACAAGTATCATATGTCTAATCAGGAAACTTGTTGGGGAATTTCATTCCTTCTTTTATAATTTAATAAAAAAAGAAAAAAATAGAAAAAAAAAAAAAAAAATATATAATAAAATAAAATAAAATATTTTTTTATTATTATTACTATATACTATATATACTATATATTTTTTCTGGCAACCCTAGATGTCGGCCGACTTTTTTTTGGTGATACGCTCTACTGTATATATTTTTATTTAAATTTTTGTTATCTTATTTTCTTTTTTTTTTTTTGTTTTATTTTATTTTATTTCATTTCATTTCATTTCATTTCATTTCATTTCATTTCATTTCATTTCATTTCATTTCTTTTCATTTCATTTCATTTCATTTCATTTCATTTCATTTCATTTCATTGCATTTCATTTCATTTCATTTCATTTCATTTCATTGCATTTCATTTCATTTCATTTCATTTCATTTCATTTCATTTCATTTCATTTCTTTTCATTGCATTTCATTTCATTTCATTTCATTTCATTTCATTTCATTTTATTTTATTTTATTTTATTTTATTTTATTTTATTTTATTTTATTTTATTTTATTTTATTTTATTTTATTTTATTTTATTTTATTTTATTTTATTTTATTTTATTTTATTTTATTTTATTTTATTTTATTTTAATTTTTTTCATTTTATTTTATTTTTATTTTTTTTCTTTTCTTTTTTTTATTTTATTTCATTTTATAATATTTCGTTTTATTTTGTTTTATTTTATTTTTTTACATTTTCTTTTATTTTATGTTATTTCTTTTTTTATTTCATTTTATTGTATTTCATTTTATTTTATTTATTTTTTTACATTTTATTTTATTTTATTTAAAAAATAAAATAAAAATACTTTTCGTTTGTTTACAGCTTCGTCCAAAGGACTATGTCTGTCGTGATTCGCATAACGAATGCGACCTGCCGGAATATTGTGATGGTGAAAATGGTCACTGCCCAATAGATGTGTTTCGGAAGAATGGTTCTCCGTGTGGCCATACCAAAGCGGGGGTATCTGGTAAGACAAAGTTTTATATAAATAACAAAAGATATACGATATACATATGTACCTATGTGAATACTAGTACTTATAAATATTGAATAATACACTATACTAAACTTATAGTTGTAAAAACACTATGCATGAATAAAATAAAAAGATTTACATGTTTTTTTTTTTTGTTTTTTTTTAGGTTATTGCTTTCAAGGCGACTGTCCCACTTTGAATCTACAATGCGAATCGATTTGGGGTTATGGTGGCTCTGCAGCAGATCGTCAATGCTATGAGCAATTTAACTCTAAGGGTTCCATTAGTGGTCATTGTGGGCGTGATTCAAATGAAGGTTACATCAAATGTGAGCCAGAGTAAGTACGAGCTGGAAAAAAAATATAGTTAAACATTGTTTTTATTCTACTGTTTATTAATACAGTCATTAGTGCATTCAGAATGCTTTCATTATGATATCCTATTGATTATTTGAAAAATATTTATAAGTTCCAATTAAAAAAAAATATTGTTTCATTAAATCAAATTTACATTTTAGTCCTTGTTTTCGCTGAAATAAAAGTGTTGCTTTATTAAATCAATGTTGGTTTATTAAATCAATGCCTGCTTCTACATATATACAGGTTAAATTAATTCTTTTTTCCTCTGTTGCTAGTGCTGCTTTAGTTATAGTTTATATATTAATTGTATTAGTATATAAGCTTTAAAAAAAAAAAATTCTTTTTTATTAAATTTTTTTTTCAATTTGTGCGATTATTTTTTATTTTATTATTAAAATTAAAAGTTACTCTGGTTTATAGTTTTTTTTTTTTGCCAATAAAATTTACATTGTATTCACATTTTTGTTTAGAAATGTGCAGTGCGGCACGTTGCAATGCAGAGAGGGTGAACGGCAGCCGGCTACCGAAGAAGGCAAGGATCAGCTTTATTCGAGAACAATTATCTCAATCAAGGGATTGGAATATGAATGCAAGTAAGTAAAGATAAATGATTAACTTAAGCAAGTCTTACAGTTAAGTGTAGTTTGGAAGACATATGATGGAAGCTCAACAATCTTTTCAGACAAATTATCATCAAAGTCCACGATCATTTCTATACTATTTGCGATATCCATTCGCATTAATGCCATGTCCAAAAGTCATCTAACGTCGACTAATTTTCCTGAGAAACTTTTACGGAAAAAGTAAATTGGGCATTTTTACTGATTATTTTGGCTCTGCTCACAAATTTCTATAGACAATATCGTGGCCATTCCATTTAGTAGTATCTCCTTACACAGAGAAAAATGAGCTGGTTATGGATAAGAATTACCCGCGATTTTGCTTGAATCAACCCATATTTTGATTGAATCAACAGATATTTTGGTTGATATGACCAAATCACTGTCAATTTTTATTATCACCAGCTAATTTTCACTGTGTGTACAAGCTGTGTAGAAATCCTGTGTTTAATTGGCCTGAGATTGTAGAAACTGTAATGATATTGTCGCTCGCTTGCCAGTAACATGAATGGGCCAAAATTGGGAAATCCTATTTGAAAGTTTGTTCCCCTCGCAAAATTTAAGTGTTTAGTTTTTGACATAAATATGTTTCTGCAGGTTATATAATCATAATACTCTTTTCGCTGACATAGTTTTTACGTTAATATTCCTTCAACTTCTCAAGATTCGGCACATTCAACTTTTAAAAATTACCAGAGAAAATTTTTAAAACGAAAATGTTTAAAAACTGAATTTTTTAATTTTAAAAAATTTTTGTTTTGCCAGAAACATGTATGCGTTGCACTCAACCATGGCGTATACGTAACAATTTTGCAAAAGGAAAAGTCTATGCAGGGTTTTGATCGTGATCCAGACCCACAAAATAAAACTGTTTATTTTTTTACTGATGCAGCTAAAATATTTTTATAATTTCCTTGTGTCTTTTCAGAGCCACTACCGGTCAATTGGGATCCAAAAAATTTCCAGAACATGGATTAGTTAAGGATGGCACGCCATGCGGTGAAAATTTGATTTGTCTGAATCAGACATGCGTCAGTATTTTTCCACACGTAGATCAAACAAAATGTCCATCAAATAAACAAGGCCAAGAGTGTTCAGAACGTGGGGTAAGTAAAAATTAAAAAAAAAAAACAATTTTTAAAGATGATTGAAAAATTGACATGATAATAAGAAAACGTAGAACGAGCGTATTAATTTCATGAAAATAAACTGATACATATAAATATTTATACACAGATTATAAGTTTCACATATTAACATAATACTGAGAGGCTTAAAAAGCAAAAGCAATTTTTTGTAATAAGCAGGGGCCGCCAATGCTAATTATTTTTTAGTTTCCATGTAAAATTTAAGTATTATCGGTTATCTCACTTACTGGCTTTTGGAAAAAACACATTGAGACTTTGGCTATCTCCTAATCCAAATAAGAGAAACTGAATTTATTTCGGACAGACATACATAGCTGTACTGTGACGGTATATATACATAGTTCTTCTAATAGAACTTATAAACCGCAAGGTCCCTGATCAAAAAATATCATTTTGTGAGGCAATTTAAAATAATAATTTCATTTTATTGAAAAATGTAAAGGCAATGAGAAATTTAATGAGAATACTCCGCAGAGAAAACCCATTTTTACACAACAAACAAAATTATCAAAAACCAATTTGCATGTCTCTGCGCAATGAGCATTTATGGATGCGACCATTCGACCATTAAAGTATTTAACTCTCAACAATGAGCTCTGCTTGAAAAAGTGATTACGCAGCCACAGCTGTATTGCCAGACTCCTGATTAATGCGCACAAAAATTATAGAGGATACGAAAAATAAAATCGTAGAATTAAAAATTGCATTTGCAAGCATGGAATTTCACAACAGAGTCAAGCATACTTAGTTGTTAAGTGCCAGCAAAAGCATGGTATGTTGCGTATACGCAATGGTGACCTACAAGCATATTTTTTAATATGAGTATTACAGAAGTATGTGTGCATTCATCGATATATCAGGCGCTTTCGATAATACGAAGAAGCCATGATTAGCAAGGAAGTAAGCCCGCAGGGTCCTGGCCATGTTAAAAAAAAAAAAAAAAACTAATGGCGGCGATATACCAACAGGTTATCATAACCTCTAACGAGATTTTTAACCGAGCTTTTCTTTCCAACTTGTGGTGTGTTGCTTTTTGAGTGTTTCCTACAAGTTGGCGGGACCTACAGTTTTTTGCCGACTCCGAACGGCACTTGCAAAGCAAATGAATTTTTTGCTGAGAAGCTTCTCACCCGGAGAGTTTGCCAAACTACTGCCGAGGGGCGACCCCGTTTTTAGGAAAATTATTTTTCTAAATTATTTTTGATGTTACTTTTGCCGGGCATCGAACCGCCACGACCTGGTGTAGAAGGCCGAACACTTAGCCGCTACACCACGGGGGCCCCCTGGCCATGCTAAAGCAAAGAAAAAACAGCTTTAAGGGTGTACTGGCTCAATCGGGGCCACAAGAGGAAGCCCATCGGGAGGTGTACTTTCTACTTCACTGTGGACCGTAGTCATAAACGAGCTTCTTCACATTTTGAAGGGCAATATCCGATCGCATGCAAACAGCCCTGCGCATTATTGAAATATGCTAACAAAGGATTATATAAAAACAGGACGACGTGTTTGAGATGAGATTCAAAATAAACCTGGAACACAAAGTCAATTGGGATGACTCTCAAAAGTGCTCGAAGAAAATAAGTTATAAATGTTTCGCCAAAGACATGCAACATGATCGGCCATCAAGTAAAAAAATGTTTCAAACGCTCTCGACCAGCTAAAATTGCGTCAAAACACTCAAACCAAGTAAAGCGCCTATCCCACCAGGGTCTATGATATTTAGTGGGCCCAACTTGCGTCAACCCCGCTCACGTCTCTTGACAGCATTGCACCCTACCGGCACCAGCAGCAATGCAGAACAATAATTAAATTCCAGCGAAGGATAACGTCACCAAAAATAAATATATTAATGTGCAATTTCATTGATGCGTGTATGTGTGCGTGCATGCGCGCGTGTATATGCTGTGCAGTAATCGCACGAAATACGACCGTAAATTTAAAGCCGTGACTCATTTACGGTCAATGCTGACGGACTACCAACCAACTTTAATGTATGCGTAATACTCCGCAGCAAACAACAACAACAACGATTGTTAAATATAATCAGTTATTTGCTCATCCATTCAGAATGTCGAAAGAGCTCATTATTGGGTCAACGTTAGTTGGCTTTAAACTCAACTACTTCATACATACATTTATATACATATGAGCACATAACCCAAGTATAAATAGGTTTAAAAGTAATTAAAAATTTAAAATATTTTCAAAAGCTTTTGTGCATACATAGCCCTACACACAACCATACGTACATGCATACATACATACATATTATGTACTTTCGCCAAAAATACTTTTCAAAAGCACTTTTCGTTTGGTTGATTGGTGTGCTAATTTTTTTGGATTGCTGTCGTGGTTATCATGAATGGCTCGTTTGTTCGCAGTCTGCTGATTTGTTTCGCTGGCAGCAATGTCATTTTGCATTTATAATCCATATATCAATATATATGTATGTATTGATACGTATATATGTTTGCAAAAATTTTAATGGGAATATTTTTTTCCGTAAAGCTTTTAGGTTGATTAAACTTTATATGCCCCGTCATACGCTTGTATGCTTTTGGCACATATTAAGTTTATTGTGCAGTAATAATGAAATAGCTTCAATATCGAAAATCGATTTGCTAAGTATATGTAGATGAAATTTTAATATTTCAAAAAACTAATCTTTTCATATGTACATAAAGAGTCATAACCGCCAAAACAGAGTCAAGCGTAAGCAAAATTTTTGATTTGCCATATTTAATGGCTATTAGAGATGTAGCGAATAATCGAATTCGGATTAGCAAATGATTTTGGTATTTCTATTGCACTTGGACATGTAACCCGCCTACTAGTGAAGACAGGCGCGGATCCACGGGGAAGTTTGAAATAAATGAAAGTATAAAATAAAGGAAAGAATGGGAAAGGAAAGGAATGAATAAAGTGAAAATAAAGGAAAGGTAAGGAAAGAAAAGAGAGAAAAGTCAAAGGAAAGTAAAGGTAAAAGGAAGGGAAATAAAGGAAAGGTAATAAAAGAAAAAGAATGTAAAAGAAAGGAAAATAGGGAAGGACTAAGAAGGGATGGAGAAGAAAAATTAAGAAAAGAAAAGGTCGGGAAGGGGAAGGTATGGAAAAAAATGAAAGAAAAAGAAAGAAAAATAGAGGCAAAAAAGGAAATGGAAAGGGAAAAAATAATTAAAGCAAATGAATGGAAAAGAAACAAAACAAAAGGTGTTACGAAAAGTAAAAGAAAGAATCTGAGAAAACGTAAGGAAAAGAAAGATAGGGAAAGGAAAGTAAAGGAAGGAAATGACAGAAAAAGAAAGCTAAGGAGAGGAAATGAAAGGTAGGAAAGGAAAAGAAATCTAAGGAAAAAAGGAATGTAATGGAAAATTAAGATAAGAAAAAAAGAAAAAAAAAGAAAATACTTAAATCGAATGAAAGGAAACTAAGGGAAACGAAATGAAACTAAAGCAAAGGTTATGAAAGGAAAGGCAAGGAAAAAATAATAAAAGGAAAACAGGAATGTAATGGAAAGTAAAGGAAAGGAAGGTAAGAAAATAAGAGAATGGAAAAGAAAAGAACAGAAAAGAAATGAAAGGAAAGAAAGGAAAACAAAATGATATGAAAAGATAGAAAAGGAAAGGAAAAGAAATGAAGGAGAGGGAAGGAAATGAAAGGAAAGGAAAGAAATTGGAAGGAAAGAAAAGGGAAGGGAAGGAAATGAAATAAAAGCAAAGGATAGAAAAAGAATGGAAAGAAGAGAAAATGAAAGGAAAGAAACACGAATAAAAGCAACCTAAAATAAATTCAAGAAGTAAAATAAGGTTTCGTGGTTGAATTTCAACCACTGGAACACCCTAGTAGTAAAAATTACATAAAAGTATGGTAAAAATTACGCAAAAAAACAGTAAAAATAACATGAAAAATATAGTGAAAATTACAAAAATATATTAAAATTTACGAAAAAAATTAAATTAAAAATTATACGAGACAATATAAAAATTACGCAAAAAAGAGTAAAAAATGACGCGAAAAATGTAATAAAAGTTACACAAAATATAAAGTAAAAATTTCACAAAAAATAGAGTAGAACTGGCAGAAAACTGCCAACTGATGTTTTTGCGTTTACGTAATACACATTCGGTAACTTTTAAACGATTAACATAAGTGATACCTTGAATTTGACATTGCCCATGCCAACAAATGTAGGTATATATTTTTTTGAAAAACAATCATAAAAGGTGAGCTTTGAAAAACTGTGAATAAAAAATATCCTCGAAAAAAAAAGGTACCCCACTTAAACGTTTTCAGCAGAATGAGCTTCTGTTTCACCATTATATTTTAATGATCATTTTTACAATTTCAATCTTAATTTTCACCTATAACTTTTGTATTTATATATAGGTCTGCACGAATACGAATCGGTGTTTTTGCGATATGGGTTGGGGCGGCATCGATTGCAGCCTTGTAGTATTACTGACCACACCACTGCCAACGGAAGCGCTGCCAACTGCGGAAACTACTATCAAAATGGAGAAGAAGGAAGTGCCATATGGTAAGATGATTTTGTGTAGAATTTCTATAGCAGTTACAATAATGTGTTTCGAGGTTTATATGTCCATTAGGGTGTTTCCCCTGTTGAATAACTTTTTTGTCTCTGTATAAACTTGAAAGTGTGGTTCTTTATAGAATTAAATCAAGTGTGTCGTTAAAACAACTCTAGTTTTATAAAATGTTTACATACTTAATAAGTTGTACGCATCTTTTTCTTAACTTTTTGGGGCCACTTCTCTTGCCTCCTCGTATTCAAAGGTTCTGAATAAATATGCCATGCGTGTTAAGGAGGGTCTTCATAGAAAAAGTGTGACGAGGATATCACAGGGACGATGAACTCTAAATAATTTCTCACTTTGCGTTTTTTTTTCACTCTCATATAATTTGTGAGCAAACTTATATGTAGGGAAAGGTGAAACGGTTCACATCTAAAAATAATTTGGAATTGCCCTGATTGATAAATAACCAACAAGTATACTGTTAGTCAAGCTTCAAGTCGGATCTTTCTAATGAGATACACTGCTTCAGGAATAGCCTATAAAGAACCATATTTTAGAGTAGGACCGGGAAAAAAATTATGAATGCATATAAACACCCTAATGTGTGGGTGGGCCAAAAAGAAAATAGAGCTTCTAGTCATAAATGAAGTATATGAGTTTTTTGTATCAATGGGAAGATACTGACTGATACTGATGGTATACTTAAACACAAAATATCAGGCCAAAAATGTAATCTTTACTATTATACCTACAACTATGAGCTTTTGATGGCGCTTTTAAGTATACTGCTTTCGGCAGTCAATATCTTTTTAATTGTTAGATAAATGAAAAAAGTGCAATCTGCAAATCCTTATTACTTTACTTTTTTAAAATATCCTTTAACCGCCCAAGCGATTTGGCCCTTCCAAAATGTTTTTCCAGTCGGTTCTTTGTTCAACCAACTGGCGCCAATTGGAGACACCGCACAAATTGGAGACGCCGCGCGATTGTAGATCTGCCTGCACTTGGTGCTGCCATCGGAGTGGTGGCCTCCCTCTTTCTCTACTTCCACCGTCGGGTGCCGATAAGATTACCGACTGAGTCGGAGTGTCTTCGTTCATTCGCTGACCTACATATGTGTGTCGACGTCTGCGTAGAGCTCATACAGCTCATCATTATATGTATTTTCTTTGGTACTCGCGCTCGCCAACTTTGAGGGATCCATCGACTTTTGGCCCACCCTAATAAACATATCTACCTATTTTTGACTCTGTAACAGTAATCGTCATTATTTTTTTGAATGATAGGTTTTTTAATCTGTCTAAGGTATAAGTATAACTTAAGTGCAGAATTCTGAGTTTAAAAGTAGATCATAATTATTTTTTTCTCTCTTTTAACTCAGAAGCAGTGGTGCCCAACATACAATTTCCAATGCATGTGTGCATAAAAATTATATGCTACTGCAGTCAGCGTCGCCAGGTTTACACTACACACAGAGAAATTTGAGCGGGTAATGGATAAGAATAGACAGTGATTTGTTTATATCAACCAAAATATCGGTTGATTCAACCAAAATCACGGTCAATTCTTATCCATTTCCAGCTCTCTTTTCTTTGTGTATAACCTGGTTATCGTGATGTTATTTGTGAATTTTTCTACTACGACTTACCATTCTGCACCTAAGTTATAAATTACTTTAAACTTAACTACTTTATACATTAAAGAACTATTTACAATGATTTGGTAATGAATTTTGCCTTTTTTAAAAACATCATGGCACTGTATAGAATAGTGTGATTAAATTAAAATAACATATATATTCGAAGTATTTTCCATGAAGAGTGTATAAGCATTTAAGAAATATGAAAAAAAAAAAACAAGGTTGTACAGCATTAATATAAAGTAGCGTATCGATTTCATAATATTTTTAATTTCCTGCCGAAATAGGTTTGTAACATGACAATGGTAATCGAAAATCAAAGCAAAAGTTATAATTAAAATATTAGTGTAGTACGTGCCCCTTGTCTGAAAATTATTTATTTAAACTGACAATCACCACATCAAAGCACTTAACAATTTGTTTCTAAATAGCATTTAGTTATGATTCCACTAACATTTTTGGAGCTCTCATTCGTTATGAGTCCGATATGAGTCTTATATTTTGAGAAATATGAGCCCTAGATATATAGCTATTAAGGTATATTGTGATTTTTACGCAGTTCGTAATTTTAACAACTTTCCTGTCCAATGAGTCATATGAGACTTATGAGAGCGTTTAAAGTAAGTTCATGTGTGCGATTATAATCATATCTATTACTCAGCTAAGCAATACAAAAAAAACTGGGCGTGAGGCATTCTCAAAGCGTCTTGTATGGGGACAGGGAAGTTGTTAAACTAAAATAGTAAGTGTTAAAAAAACTATTTTTTTTTACCTCAATATATGAATATTCTATTTAGGTACGTTTTATACACAAACTTTTTTAACCAAAATGTATTCGAAAAAAAAATATGCAAAATTCAGTTAAATTAAATTTTAGTCATTGAACGAATTGGAAACTTTCCTTGAATTTATCCAACATTTTACAGACCCCTCAGATCAAAATAGGATCAGCACATTAACCATGGTCATCATATTAACTGTTATCGTGAAATGCGTCTTCATTAGTTTCGCAACTTTGGCGGTTTGTTACAGGTAGAGTACCAAGCAAAATAAAAATCGGAGAGACGAACAAAAATATTACAAAAACCAACAAACAAAAAAATACTTATTTTGTACAAAATTGAACAAAAAAAAAACACAAATTTACGAAACACACAAAAATAAAAACTTAATCGAGTTAAATATAAGCAGTTGTTAAGAACAAATCTAAGCTATGGATTTGGCATATTCAAACTCAATCATAATTTTTTAACAAAAACAGGGACTATCTTATTTTCAAGTGATTTCCTATTTTCAATTTACGTCATCAGTCACCACTTTTAAAATATCTTATGTTTATTTGGCGCTTCTTTTCTTTAATTTAATTCAAAAATTCCTGCTCAAACCAAAGCAGCAATAGTCGCTTCATGACACACTTCACTATATAAAGGATATTATTTACACAGAGAAAAATGAGTTGGTAATGTATAAGAATAAGACCGTGATTTTGGTTGAATCAAACCATATTTTGGTTGACATAACCATATTTTAGTAGATATGACCAAAATCACTGTCAATTCCTATCCATTAACAGCTCAATTTTATCTCTGTGTATATCTGTACGATCGAAGAAGTTTTACTACCCCTTTTCCATATTGAATTCAGAAATCGGCAATTGATTTTCAGAATATTCAATTGGAATTTAGAATGTGTAAATTGGATTTCAGAAATAGACAATTGGATTTCGGAAGACATCAATTGGATTTCAGATACCATGAATTTCATTGCTCAAAGTTTCATTGATCAAGTAAGTAAGATATATGTACCTACAAATTGAAGTATTAACATGACAAAACCCACTAGAACAAGTAAGGAAGTCTGAGTTCGGGTAAACCGAACATTAAATACTTAGCGGTAGTTTTCATATGATTTTCGAAACTTTCCATATCGAAATTGGGTGTGGTCGGGAAGTGATTTCGGCCAATTACATCAGATATGCTCCCTATTATGTTAGTATACCTTGTAATAATTTCATCGTTCTACCGTAATCAGTTTAAAAGTTATGACCCGTGAAATTTTCAAATATGCCTCCCTGAAAAGTGGGCGCTGCCACGCCTACTTTTAAACATGTATCAACAAATTATCATAGAATGACTAGGGGATTCTACCTATCCTACCAAACTATATCATTTTAGCCATTTCCGTTACCGAATTATGTCAATTTAGGTTATTTTCGAAGTTTTCGATATCGAAACTGGGCGCGTTTGAAGGGCGATTTTTTCCAATTTCATCAGGTATACTCGCAACGATACTAGTATGCTTTGTGCCAATTCCATCGTTCCACCCTAATCAGTTTAAAAGTAACGACCAGTCTAATTTTCAAAAATGCCTCCCTTAAAAGTGGGCGGTGCTATGCCCACTAAAAAAATTTATGGAAAAATCATAAGAGAATGACCAGGGGGATTTACCTATAAAATTATATCATTTTAGCCATTTCAGCTACAGAGATATGTAAATTTATGTGATTTTCGAAATCGATATCGAAAAAGGGGGCGTGGTTATGATCCGATTTCGCCAATTTTTAATAGCAACCTACCTTGGCCAGAATGAACCCTGTATACAAAATTGTATGCAAATATCTAAATTTTTACTCAAGTAATCATGTACACGGGCAGACGGACGCACGGACAGACGGACGGACATGCCTTAATGAGCTCCTCTTTTCAACCTAAGAACTTTCATATATGGAACTCTATATCTATCTCTATTATTTTGTGCCGTTACGGAGTACCGTTATGTGGACACTTGTACTAGTGCTAGTACGCTGGGTATACAAATATTTTCTGAAATCCACTTGAAGATTTCTGAAATCCAATTCACACATTCTGAATTCCAAATGACAAATTCTGAAATCCAATTGCTTTTTATGAAATTCAATTGCCGTTTTCTGAAATACATTTGGAGTTTTCTGAATTCAATCTGGAAAGGGTGCAGTATAGCTATGATGGTTGAATTCCTAGAATCTTTGTGGTGCACAGCTGTTTTTGTTTGATTTTTATTTTAAGCAATTCCTCAATATTAAGCTCTTTTCTTTGTTAAAAGCAATTTCCAAAACTATTTAATTAGGGATGAGCAATAAATCAAATAATCGCAAACGCCAATCAGCATTAACTCTGACATTTATTTAATCAGAAAAAAATAGCAAAGGATTTTTAAAAGCTATAAGTTTGGCAATTAATCACATTTAAATTTCTTATAATCTAACTAAATTGATTATTCAGAAAACTATGTAATCGCAATCAGATTTATCAGTTTGGAAAAAGCTTGCTATTTTTGATTGATTTATTTGTTAAAAGAAGTAATAGAAAGAAATTAGTATAGTCACTTAGATTTTATTTAATCGCAATATGCTTGATTAATCAGGCAAATTATTAATTAATGATTAATTAATTGATTGCACATCCCTTATTTAAATAAATATATATTACAAATCAAATTGTTATCCATATATTCGTACAATTTTAATACAAAACCATACAAAAAGAAACAACACAGACGCACAGACATACATACATGTGTACAGCACAAACACAATGCACAAACAAAACAAAAACAAAATCTCTAAAAACTAACAAACAAATGAAATGAAAACAAAATTAAAAATCAAATGAAAACTCATAACTTTTGCTTGGTTTTCTGTCCTCGAGTTCACAATTAATTGTGTGCTCTGCTTTTGTTGATGCTAATTTAATATATAACCGAATTAACAATAATAATTAAAATAAAAACTATCAGCTTTATCTGTATATACATATACTATGAAACACATGTGCAATTATACTAACTTTCTGTAATAAATACAACTAGTTATGTTAAACTGGATATGTGTGTGTGTGTGTGTGTGAATTGAATAACAGTAACTCGTTATAATTGAATTAATTAGCTCTGCTTTATAAAATTGCGAATGCGTTGCGTATGTGTGTGTGTGTCTATTGATAACTACGAAATGTTTTATTAGTTTCTATTTAGGCATAAAAAATATTAATATGTGTGTTGTATACAAATTTATTTGATTAGTGTATGTGGTTTTTATTGATGTCTACAAATCGAAATATCTTAGCTGATTTGGAATAATTGAACGATTTAAGAAATGAGACCAATCGAAATTTCTAATACCGGTTTAAATAACAATACTACCTCACACCTTTTTCAGACATGTTTGACTGAATCGTTTATAATCAGAGAACTATAACAGCCTTGCAAAAGTCTGCGATTTTGTTAGTAAACATCGCCAGAAGAAATTTTGATTGGTCTAATTTCTTAAGCGATTATTGCAAATCGGCACAGTTACATTTATACACATTTACACAAACTCATCTTGAACTACATACCTATACACATGCATGTATGTATCTGTAAGTCTTTATACATATGTATTTTCTCAAACACCAATCGTGCAGTGAAACGTTAAAAAAGTGCAGTAAGGGCCACATGGTAAGCTCTACTACAACCAAAAAATGTAAGAGGAGCTCAACCCTCAAGAACTTGGATTTTAGAAAAAAAAATATTAGTTAGAAGTAGAAAACATTGAACAATTTATGATGATATTGATATATGTATTACTAGTATTGTACATAACAAGTAAGCAAGTCTAAGTTCGGGTAAACCGAACATTAAATACCGAGCGGTAGTTTTCATATGATTTTCAACATATTCCATTTCGGAAGTGGTCGTGCTTGGGAAGGGATTTGGTCCAATTACATCAGGTATACTCCCTATTATGTTAGTATACCTTGTACCAATTCCATCGCTCTACCGTAATCAGTTTAAAAGTTATGACCCGTGAAATTTTCAAATATGCCTCCCTGAAAAGTGGGCGGTGCCTATCAAAAAATCATAACAGAATGACTAGGAGGTTCATCCTACCAAACTATATCATTTTGGCCATTTCCGTTACCGAATTATATGATTTTCTAAGCTTTCGATATCGAATCGAAAGTGGGTGTGGTTGAAGAGCGATTTTATCCGATTTCATCAGGTATACTCCCAACGATATTAGTATGCTTTGTGCCAATTCTGTTGTTCTATCGTAATCAGTTTTAAGTTACGACCAGTCAAATTTTCAAAAATGTATCCCTTAAAGTGGGCGGTGCAACGCTCACTATAAAAAATTTATGGAAAATCATAAGAGGATGACCAGGGGGATTCACCTATCAAATTATATCATTTTAGAAATTTCAGCTACCGAGATATGTTAATTTGTGTGATTTTCGAAATTTTGGATAACGAAAAAGGGGGCGTGGTATATGGAACTCTATATCTATCTCGACTATTTTGTGCCGCTACGCAGTACCATTATGTGGGCAAAATTATAATACCCTTCTACTAGTACTAGTACGTTGGGTATAGAAATATGAACTATCGCATTGAAAAGGAAAGGTTTGAAAAACAGTACAAAAAAGTGAAAAAAAATGGCTTTCATCCATGAATGTTTGAAATTTATGCTCAAATTTTTAGCCGTGTACTATACCCGCATATTTGTATGCAAAAAGTTTATTAATTCCATATAAACTAAAATGTTGACTTTCCATCAAAAATATGCCTTTTCAATTATGCGCTTTCAATTGCACATATTTCAAAAATATTGAGCTTCAAATTTTCAGTCATGTTCATATGCAATTTATTTGTGTGATACAATTTAGTGGTACAGGTATTAATCAACATTGATATAATTTAAAAGCTATCTACGTACGTACACTGCAAAAACTGCGTTTAGTCTAGGATTAAGCCGGAATGAGACGCAAAGGAGTATGCGAGCCATGACAATTGAAACCTCTCTATATGCGTTAGAGTGATTTATTATGGCCTATGAAGAGACTAATTGTGCTATTTTATGTTTAAACTAATATTGTCGGAAAGATCCATCTTTGTTTCCTTAGGGGTACGTTTGGACAAGTTTACATTTATCACCTATATGTATGCTACACAAATTAAAATTGAGCTATAACAATTAAGCTTATGAGAGACTAGTTGGGAAGAGTTATAGCACACTATGAACGATAAGAATGATTTGCCGACAACTCTCTTTAGAGATTAATCGCACTATTTTTTGCAGGGTTATCATAAACGTATGCAGATGCGTATGTGTTTGTTAATTTGACAACATTCATTTCATAAAAAAAAACATTCATTTTGTGAACATCAATACTCGTCATTTCAAGTTTGAGTTTATATTATGTTATGTGTCAAATTATGCAAGTAAACTATATACAGATAGAAATTTACGTGTGGGCATATCCAGGATAACTCTCTGTTTTTCAATACTCGAAAGTATATTGACTCTTTGGCTATAACTTATTAGAGCATCATACACTGCTAGCGTTTTGTAGAACGCTTTCTCTTCCATATCGCATAAGTAACGCCTGCTTTACTTTCAGAAGGTGATTTACATTGCACCATAGCAAAAAACTTAAATATAGTTATTCGGGAGTTATTATTATTATTATTATTATAAGGTCTTATTACACCGCGACCATTAATACGATCTATTGTGTGACCTATCAGCTTATTGCTGTATGCGGAAACTCTTTATAAATTTGAGCACCTCATCAGACTTTTTAATTCCATATCACTGTTACATAGGTAGCAAACTCTCTTTCTTGCTAACGCAACGCATTCGCAGAGTAAGTGAACCGGTGTTTCATCGTCCCGCTCGCAAAACCGACAAATTGTTGTATCTGACAGATTCAGTTTACTCAGGTGATAACGTATGTCCCAATAATACCCAGTGAGGGTTCTTACATCCACTCTTCTTAGATTTATGAGCCTGGCCGATGCTCTTTGCGATGGTTCTATAAAGAGTTGGCCTGCCTCTGTCCTAGGCTGCTAAGCCAATGCTGCCTAAACTGTTTGTCTTCCCAGTTGCTTATGGTCTCCCTTACATGGGCCTTGGTGAGCCCACAGCAGAGTTCCGGACCATAAAATACTGTTAGAGCACCGTGTTTGCAAGGTGGTCCGCTTTTTCGTTGCCGCCATGTCCTTCATAAACTGGGACCCAACCTAACAAAACTTTGGTTTTGGACCCAGATCATTAAGGACTATGACGCACTCAGCAACAAGCTTCGAAGTTATTGTGTAAGACTGCAAGGCACGTTGGGCTTAGAGGATAGTCATCTTCGGAGGCATTATCTGCCACAGATTTCTATTGCATGGATTTCCGCTTGGAAAATTGTAGGGTAGCTACCCATTGGAACCGATTTTTTGTAGTTCGGTCCATAGATACCAGCTCCCGTTTTACCATCTTCCAGATTCGATCCATCCGTATACCAAATCTCCGAATCGGATTCCGCATATGGGTTTCCCTGTTTCCCAGAACACTCGATCTGCTATTGAAACCTCAAAGTTTCGCGTGATCCTGAGCGTAGGAGATATTGCAACACTTACATGCAATATAGGACCATTTATGAAGTTCTTGACTATCTTCCTATGTCCGATCATATTTCCAATGTTTTCATCGGAAATATTTTGAAGTCTCAATGAAGCAAGTGTGGCTTCCTTCTCTATCAGAATAGGGAAGGGAGATATTCCCACAAGGGCACTTAAAGCATCAGCAGGGCACGTTCTCATTGCACGTGTTATACCGACACAGACCATCCGATGGAGCTTACTTAATACCAACATACATACTGTATTAAATGACCAATACGTCATTTTGGGAGACAGCCCATGTTTTGCACTAAAGTCTAGTGCAGGCGAAAAAGGTCCTCGTTGCTTTATTTATTGTAGCCTCCACATGAGCATTCGATGGGTCTTGTCCAATTTTACTCCTAGGTTTTTTGCATCCGTTGAAAAACTTATGCGGTTGCCTCCTAGGGACGGCTCTTATAAGGACAGCTTCCTTCGCTGCGTGAAAGGCACCAAGATTGTTTTGTTTGGGTTAATAGACAGCCCTTTGCTAGCACACCATGCTTGTGGCATGTGATCGGATATTGTTTCCTCATGCATTCCTGTTACGCAGACAACCAAGTCATCTGCATAGCCCTGAACGTCAATGCCATTGCCATTCGGGAGTTACTTTATTAAGTGTAGCATAAGTGTCGGTATTTTGTGTTTTAAATAGATATTGTTGAATTTCCATGTAAATTTCCGAAAATGCCTTGGCCTAGAGGTAGCGTGATCGCCTCGCATGTTTAGGTTTCAAAGTTCGAGTCCGAGTAAATTATTTATTAATTTTTATAATTTTTTTCGTCTTTCAGACGTTACGTTTACGGGGCGAAGTTTTTTTTTCGATAACGAAGCGATAGCTTCCACGATGAAATTAGACTTCTTGAAGTAACTTTGTCGGCACTTCCGCGATAGAAAATGTTTGCTGGGATATCATGGAATATTTTACTTCCACCAAAGTGTTAAGAAAAAAAAAATTATAACAAACGAGAAATTTTTTAATAAAAGTTTCGTGGATTTGCTCCCATGCTTTCACTGATAATTGAAAAATGAATAGTTTTATGTATATTATTGACAAATTTGTGCTTTGTACGCTCGTTTTCGTTTGTTGCATTTTGCTTTCAATTAATTACTTTTGACTACATGCGATTTTAATAAAAATGCATGCATCATATCGTGTAATATTCATTGAACATTTTGTGAAGGGCTATTGATAGATATTTTTTGAATTTCTTGCTAACTTAAAACTAACACAAAATATTTATCAAAGTAAATTTGATTTCGCTTGCGAAATAAATATAGTTTAATTGAGAGTTTTCACTTGAATGACAAATTTCATGTTTCAATTCAAAACTCAAATAAAACAAACTAACTAAAAAATAACGATCTTTTTGCGCGGAGCTAACATAACGTTAATTTTTTTCGAATTTTACTTTTTGATGCCAATATTTTTACATCACTCACCGCATCATCTGGTTAAATATTAAAAAAAAATATTTTTTAAAAGATTTCTTTTTTTACGTGTGTACGGTACAATTCATAGAGTGATAAAAAAACAAAAAAAAAGCAATGGGTCGATATGCTTGAGTAAAAAAGGCCTTAGCGTTAGTTTGGCTTTTTAACAGAGTATGCTTTTTTGAACAAATAAGAATTCATATCGAAATTAAACGTTGTAAAATATTTTTTTTTCTGATTGGTTTCACTGGAGGGACACTACACAAACATGTTTATGCTAAATATATGTACATATGTTGTATACATTGGGTTACACCAACAACACGCTGCTATGCTTTACACTTGTCATACATATATGTATGTATATAACACCTTATCACTCTATTCTATGTTATCATATGTATATCTGTGTGATGTGACCAAATGTGTTTAATGTATTGATCCTATGTCATAATTGTCTTTACTACCTAAGTACGTATGTACGTTGTTTTGTGTATAATTCGTATGGGAAATTATGGTTTTTTTTTATATATTTTATTTTCTGTGAAATATCGCAAACCCTTTACATAGAAAAAGCCTTAACCCTTCTAGTGCATTCTTGCCATGATGATACTAGATGGGTTTACACTATTGAAACTGCGTGTATCCTTCTTTCAGGAGACAGTGGCAATAATCGAACAGTCCTTTAAATTTTGTAAATATAATTTTTTTATAATGCAGCTGCGCCAAGCATATCCCTTGAAGGAGTCTGAAACAATGTGTCACCAAAGGGTTAATATAACTTAGCAAATGTATATGTGGCCTTATACAACTTCCGCCTTGCATTAGTACACCACATCCGCCACAATTGTCATTCTGCTACATACATACATCTTTGGATTTCAGCCAGCTTAATTTTTAGCAAATCAACTTTCAATGAAATTGAAAACGTGCCAAGCTTTTTCAACAGCGAAACGTTCTAAGTCTAACTGCTATCTATATGTAGTACTTATATGGAAGATATTTCTTTACACGAGCGTATAAAATTTTTTTTTTACACACATACACACTCTCGCATACAAAAATTTATACGAAAAAGAGAGTCTGTTTAAGCTTCAGTGCAACCAAAAGTTAACCCAATCCTATCACTTGAAATATTTTGTGTAAACTGCCAAAGAGGAGGATGTCTTTATATATACCTATATTTCGTATCGTTTGTTTTTTTTTTTGTATTTTCTAACGGATTACCATTGTCATAGTAGTACGTTCCTTAGAATTTTTGTTTTGTTGCTGTTGAACACTACCACGATGAAAGTAAACAACCAAGTGCAAGTTATAATAAGTCACTGTTGTCTTAGTTAGGCGCGCCCATTAGATTGAAAAAAAACACTCGTATTTACCTATGAAATAAAACACTAAATAAAATTCCGTGTAAAGTAGGTATAAACAACAGAATATAGATATATAATTAGAGTGTCCCAAATAAACAGAGAAGAAGATTACTTGTTCCAAACAGACGGCGGTATGGTCTGCAGCGTAAGTGACAACAATCAACAAATAAAATAATTAATTTTTTCAAGCAGTAGGTTCACCCAAGTAGCTGCATTGGTATCGATATTAGTAAATTAGTAAATAAAAAAAATAAAAAATCAAAAAGAGTAAAATAAAATAAAGTAAAAATAACACAGTGCTACAGCCAATTTACACTTTTGAAGCTACCTAATAGAGATTGTTCATCTGGTCGAGTTTGACACAAAACGCCCTTTAAAAGATTTGTAACACCCCTGGTTTTAAAGCCAAAAAACCGTTTTTTTTTCAGTTTCTTCGTAAAAAATAATTCATTAAAAAACAATTGAAAACTTGAAGTCCTTTCCAAAAAAATAAAACTGGTATATTAAGTAGTGAATCCTCTCGATGACGCATGTCCAATAAGGTTTATTCATTGTCAATTAGTGGCATAAAAATGACGTCGAAACCGGAAAAACCCAACAAATTTTCAAAAGTTCAACTTCTCGCGTGAAAAACATGTCATACCCTTTTCAAATGAACAGAACACTAGGTATATATACATATTTCGAAATTGCCTACAATTCTCTACCCAAAACCGTTGAGAATTTTAAAATCGGTTCAACGAAAACTCTGAAAAAACGGTTTTTTGGCCTTAAAACCAGATTTTGGGGGTGTTACAAATATTTTGAAGGGTGTTTCGTGTATAACTATAAAAAAAATAAGAAAAAATACAATTAGATAATTTATTATTCAATTAAATAAAACTACAAAAATTTAACTATAAAAAATATATAACATTAATAAAAACTTGAAAAAGTGAAGGAACTTGCTGTTGGAAGATAAAGAAAATATGAAACAGAATTGAAAACTAATGGGAGGGGAAGGGAATGGAAGGAAATGATAGGGACGGGATGGGAAAGGAAGGAAAGGGAAGGGAAGGCAAGGGAAGGGATGGGAAGGGAAGGGAAGGGAAGGGAAGGGAAGGGAAGGGAAGGGAAGGGAAGGGATGGTATGTAATGAGAAGGAAAAGAAAGGAAAGATAAGGAAACTGAAAGAAAGGAAATAATAAAAACAGAAAAAAGGGTGAAGGAGAATACACTAAAACATTGCAGAATAGGAAAGAAAAACTAAAAGTATGGAAACGGTGGTGAGTGGCAAGGAATAGGGAAGAAACCTTAAATGTGAAAACAAATTAAATTAAATTTAAAAAATTGTGTAGTTTGAAAAGGGATGTGAAAATAAAAAAGAGGGAAGAAAGGGGGAGTAAAGTAAGGTAATACGATGGAAAAGGAAGGCAAATCATATTAACGTCAAAAAAAAAAAATCTAGCTAAAACACAAAAGCCATTCTGTTACCCCGATGTAACAAAAAAAGTTAAAAGAGTGGAAATTAGAGATAATAAGGGGAAGATAGACTTTTTTGAGTAGGACTACGTCCCTAGGATTGATAGTTGATATAGTTTTGAGTTGAATTTTTTGAACTGAGCCACCTACAATTTTTTCGATTTTGAAAGTGGGTGGTGTGGCTCACAACGATTAAACAAATGTACATATTTAACATTTTTTGGAAATTTGAAATATTTTTTTTGCTAAGTTTTGAATTATTTAAGTATATAAAAGATGGTATCTTCTACCAATTATTTGCATTTTTTAACTTCTAGATCGCGGTCATATGGCGCTTTAGTATGATGTTGTTGGGCATAACATCATAAACTATTTGCAAAAAAAAGTTATGGCACTTTAAGAAAGTAATTAAATTCATCTGACCGCGATTCAGAAGTTAATAAATGCGAATAATGTTTGCAAAAAAAATTTATTTTCAAAAATAGGAAATACCATCTTTTATATATTTTTCATAAACTAGCAAAATCGAGTTAACCAATCATAAAAGAGGCCAAAAGTATGAAACTTCGAAAACAGGTTTACAGCTATAACTTAAAGAATGCTTCGAATTTCGACAAACTGGTCCAAACCTATTATTTTGTTGTTGTTGTGAACTATACAAAAGAGTTTCAGAAAGATAGTACAACTTCGAAAAAAAGTGGCTCAGTTTAACCCGGAAAGTCCCAGAACTTTTCCTGATTTTTTTTTTTTGTCACCTAAATTTGCCGTACGATACCTTTGCTAGTTGGACTCAGAATACCAAAAATCTTAGGTTTATGGAGAACTGCAAATATTCGCCTACAGGTATGTTATGAAAGTCCGTCTTACTGCCACAGTTAAAATTCGTTTATTAATTCGTCACAAATTTGTCATGTGAATACTGTATAATAATAAGAAACGATGAAAGGTACATAACTCCCGAGTCTGTTTGGAACAAAAATAAACCGTATCCTAGTAGTTAATAAAACGTGCCATTTTTATACGCTCCTTATCCCTCGTATTTTGAGATTTGCAAAAAACCAAACCAGTATGAATTGATATCTTAGTATTTAGTACATATTTTAACGTACATATTTTAAAATGATATAAAATGTAAACTTTTATTTTTACATAAATTGCGTGCGTCGTCCATGCGTTGTCTACCAAAAAACAACAACAATTAAACGTCACTTTGCCGCCGTACAACAATTTGCGTTCAACTTCCAATGCAAAACAAAACAACAACAATAAAAATAACAAAACGAAAAATTTAAATGAACTGGGTTTTCTTCCGAATGTTAAAAAAACAACTTAAAAATATCACAAAACACCAACAAACAAATAACACAAAATCAAAAAACTTTACAAAACCCCAAACACATAATACCTTGGCGCATTTACCTTTCCAAATCCTCTCCACTTTGCTTGTACTTTTATAAATATAAAAAAAAAAAAATACAACACTATAAATACACAAAAATAATCATACGTTCACACTCGTATAGAGAACTACCACGGCTCAAATACAGTATTCCTGGTCGGTGTACTAATGTCAGTTGTTGGGTTCGTTTTTGTTACTTTCACCTTGATGGCACTGTGCTACAGGTCAGTTGTAGTACATAGAAACTTCTCCCTGTGTCTGAGGTTAGTTGAAAAGAAGTAATGAAAAACTTAAATCAAATTAAAAAAAAAAAAAACAAAAACAAATAAGAACAAACAAACAAAATACCAAACGCAAAAACAGTTATTCTAAAAGTTTTAACAATTTTCAAAGAAATTTATTTTATTTGTTGCTAAATCTATTATGTCTGCAAGCATTTCGTAAAGTTAAGAAATGCTTTTAATTCAGCAAGACAAATCCAAAATTTTTGTTTTATATATTTTTTTTTAAGAAAATCACATTGTTGGAAAGATGCAAAATTTTTGTTAATTTTTTTTTTTTTTTTTTTTTTTGTAATGTGTGTTTTAAGTTTATGTATTTTTAAATGCAATCTAAATGTTATTATTCATCTTTTTCAATTTTATATTTTTTTATTTTTGGTATTTGTTTATGTATGCCTTTGAATAAATTTTCTGTGTACATACAGTTATTTTTTTAATATTATCTTCCTTCTCGCTGCATATTTCACTACATCTGTACATTCACACATATTTTTTTCAATAGCAACAATACAATTATTAAGTTGAATCACTGCTCCAAAAAGATGAAAACAAATTTTTTTTTTTTTTTTTGTTTAAAAAACATGTACACTAAAAAATTCAACGATACTAAAATTTGTATGATTAAACAAAATAAGAGAAAAGCAAGGAAATTTTAAAATTCAAAATATAATTTTAAGACCGTTTTCTCATGTTCACTTAAAAAAAAATATATTGTATGACAAATTTTTTATATATTTTTTTTTTTTTTGTTTTTTTTTATATGTTTTCCAAACTCTTCTTTGTATTTTTTTTTTAAATTACTTGATTTTCTTAATTTTTTTAGTCAAGTTTATCTGTTTTTCAATTTTTTTTTGTATTTTTAAAAAATTACTTGATTTTCTTAATTTTTATAGTCAAGTTTATCTGTTTTTCAAACTTTTTTTGTATTTTTAAAAAATTACTTGATTTTCTTAATTTTTTTTTAGTAAAAAACTGCTTATTATTTTTATTATAGCCAAAAAATTTAATCAAAATCTGACTAAATTTTTTAGGCCAAACTTTATGTTTAAGTCACAATCTGAATTTATTTAGTTTGTCAAAAATTTAAATCTAAATTTATATTTCTTTAGTTAGAAATAAAAGTCCAAATCGGTCATATTAAATCTGACCCTTACTTTAATATATGACTTTTCTTATTTTAGTCAAAATCTTGATTTTTTGGAAAAAAAGTTTAGTCGATTTTGAGTTTTTCATAAAAAATGTTACACGTGTATAAAATTAACATGACCTTTATTTTCTTGCTCAAAATTTAAGTCCAAGTCAAATAAATAAAGATTAAATATTTTAATAAAAAATTTAAGTCAATTAAGATTTTATTTAATGAAATAGAAAAGTGAAATCTGACTTACTTTTTTTTAACAAAAATTTTAGTCATTATTATTAGGCTTCAAATTTCCCAGGCAAGTTTTTATCTTACTGTAATCTTTTTATCGGCAAGATTAAATCTTACCCTTACTTTAATTTACGACTTTTATTTTTTTAGTCAAAATCTTGATTTTTTGGGAAAAAAGTTTAGTCGACTTTCAGTTTTTCATAAAAAATGTTAAATAGGTATAAAATTAACATGACTTTTATTTTTTGCTCAAAATTTAAGTCCAAATCAAATAAATAAAGATTAAATATTTTAATAAAAAATTTAAGCCAATTAAGATTTTATTTAGAAAAATATTAAAGTAAATCTGATTTATTTTTTCTTTAACAAAAAATTTAATCATCATCTTTAAACTTTTCAGGCAAGCTTTTACCTAACTGTAACCTTTTTATTTGCTGGGTTTTTTCAAAAAGAATTAGAAAAAAAGTCAATAAATAAAAGCTTAAATTTTTTAGTCATGTGGATTTAAGTCAATGGGCCTAAGGTGCTGCCTCTGTTCAATGGTCAATACAAAAATTAGTCAGTTAACAAATTATTCACATTATATTTTAATCATTAACTAATAGTGATTTTTGACTACTGAATAACTATATCTTCTGTTAGTCAATAAATGACTAATTCATATTGTTTATTAAGTAGGTTGATGATTAATCACAAAGGATTAAGAAATCATCTACTTCATAACATAAGCGAATAGAAAAAGGACTAATTTAAAAATTAAAGACTTTTGTAATTAGTTCATTTTTGTTTAATTTAGTGTGTCAGTACCTATTTAAAATAAAAAAATTTCAAGTTTTCTTTCAGAGAATGATTTTAAGTAACAATTTTACAAACTAACTGATTATGGAAATTTTATTTCCAAATAACGGTTAAAATTTTTAGATCTTCAAAAAAATCAACAATTTTAGATTTTTCCCAAAATGTCTTCAGTGTTAATTGATTTTTTAATCCAAAATTTATTTATTTTATTTTTAATTTTTTTTTTTGAAATTTCCTTGCTTTTGTGTTTCGTTGTAATTTACAGACTTACCTTAACTCGCACACAGTAAGACAGTAACTTATTCACATCTGAGCTGTAAAATAAAAGCAATCAGCATATTTGGTAAAAATTACTGAACCAAATAAGGTAAAAGTATGAAACGCAACTATTCTGTATAAGGGATAATTGATTAGTCGATTAAACGAATTTTTAATTAATAAATCTTCTATTTAATTACCTAGTCGAAAATATTGATTAATCTGTTAAATCAGATCGCAATTAATTAACAAAAGAGTCAAGGAATATAATACGAGATCAGCAATTGAATTAAGCAATTGTTAATGTTAATCAAATTATTCAAGTTAATTTAGTAATAAAAAAAATGATTGCCATTTCAAATAAATTAGACTGAACAAGTTGTATACCATCAACAAGTAATTGATTGCAATCAATTATTTCTGAATGATTGCTGGCTGTAAATAAAAAAAGGAGTAAATTTTCATACCTTTTTTTTTTGATTGCAATCAAACATATTTGCATATTTTACAGCTCTAACATACATTATTCTAAAAATATCAAGATGAGAAATTCATTTAACACACATTTGAGTCGCTTAAATTTTTTTTTTTTTTTTTTTTTTTTTGTAGAACTTTTTCCCAAATGCGTTTGATAAGCTTTCTCTTTTGAACTAAAAAATTTTGACCTACAAAATTTTTCTCCTCTAAATGTACATACATACATACTAGTGTTGTGATATAAAAAAAGAATTAAGTGTTTTGCTTGACTTTTTGTAAATTTTTACGAGCTTTCAATTTTTAATTTTTTTCACCAATATTTCGAAACAAATCTCTCTATGTTCTATGTATGTAAATACTAATCTAAATGTGATCGAAATGTTTTTAAAACTAAGATATATTTTTTTTTTTTTAATTTATAACTCACTATAAGCTAAAAAAATTAAGAAATTATTGGAGACAGAAACAGATCAGGTTTAGAGATAGAGCAATGCAGGGTATACAAAAAATTCTATATTTTTAATCAGATTCTTTTTAGTGCATTTTTATTTACTTATTTTCCGTTTAGTAAGAATATATTAAAGAAACGTGTGTCCCACAACTCTTATGTGAGTGTGCAAAAAATTGGCAAAACTCTGTTTTTTTAAACTTTTTTTGCACAAATTTTTGCATCTCCCGAAAATTTGTAATCCACCGACGCCAGCTGCCTTCAAATATCAATGCAACATTTTCGTTAACTCAGCGTACTGACATTATAAACAAAAAATTTATAATAAAAATGAAATCGTTTCATTGCAAAATGCGTGCATAATTACATAACAACATGCATTTACATAATGGTATTTTTAAAGATTAAAAAAAAAAGACTGACTGCATTTGCAGATATTTTTACTTTTTATAATTTGTTTCTTTTAGATAAAAAATATTTTATTTTGTGTTTTTTTTTTTTCTTATTAACAAAACGCACAAACTATGCAAACCAACAATAAATAAACCAAAACGTTCAAAGTAAAATGAAAAAAAGTAAATTAAACAAATTTTTCATTACTACTTTTTGATGTCGATTTGTACTCCGTCATACTCCTAGAACTTTACTACATACAAGCCTTTATTTACAAAAACAAAAAAGATTATAAAAAGTTGAAAGAGTTGGAATAGTCAGTGAGCTGTTGCAAGCACTTATTAGCTAGTAAATAAATAGAACTAAATAATCTGAGAATAAAAAATACATGCAAAAAAAAACAGCTACAGTTATAAACATAAACATTATTACCTAATTGGCTGCTTCCATAACTACATATAATACATATATTTAAAATGAATATACAAAGTACGTATTACGAGGCTACAGCATATCTAGTAGTGATTTAGCAGTATACAGTGGTGCTCACACATGCACAAGTGCAATGTGCTACAAATGTGCACAACTGCTTTCATCTTTAACTTTTTCGTTAAGTTTTAATTACAGCATATAATTTTTCTTTACCATGCTGTTAAAATACAACTTGAATACATTATCAAGCCAATTTTCTAAATGAAATCCCGCACGAGCTTTTCTCCCTCCATCATTACTTCTATTATGAAACAAAAAAAAAAAAACTCGTGTAGAACATTGCACGCGAAAGAAGTTAACTTCTTACCTTAGGGATAATTATAACGAAATATCATACATATCTAAAATTGCAAATTTGTCGCTTTTTTCCATATAAATTTAGTTTTTCAAATTTGGAATTCCATCACATTTGACCTCGTTTGCCGAACAATACAATCCACAGCTCCTCAAAATAGCAAACCTGCGGGTATTCCACATTTAGAATTGCCCAGCAAGAACCTTAATGGTTTAATGACTTGTGATAACTTATGCACTATGCACAGCTGTAAATAACAGTTCCAACTAGTTTTTTTAGGAAAATGGGCCAATTCTACCAGGAAAAGACAGAAGCCTTTATGACTCTTCCATTATTATTGCTTTACAGGTGCTTAAAACACCACGGTGGTGAATTTTCTTTCGGCGGCTTTGTGTTCTGGTATAAGATTCTTGCAGGGAAAGTGAAGCCAAATGCAAATTTACCAATGTAAACGGTGTCGAAGTGGCTGATTTGAATTCGCCGAATTTGCTGCAGTGTAAATGTACTATAAATATCCAAGTTATAAGAAGAGAGCCAGTAAATTCTTATTTCCTTATTATTATTAATTGTTAGGTTTTAAATTTATCTAGGCAATGCTATCTGTATGCATTATTCGAAAACAATTTAGAAAGGTGGCCCCCAGAAAACTGCCTTTATTTCTGTGGCAACCCTGCCTGAAAATATATTCGCTGGTATATGGCAGAAAATATATTTCATTTGATATCCATATTGGCATGTTTTGCTCAATATTTAAAACAAATTAGGAAAGTTGGCAACCCTGTAAATCACCCCAAAAGGCAACACCCAACTGGAACGCCATAAGCCTCAATTACATAGCGCTTTATTAACTCCGCCTGACATTTGCAACCTCAAAGCTTTGCGCTCAACTTCAGGGGTATGTTACAATGAAAGCTTTTACGCCTCTATACATTCGTTTTCGTTATTTATTTCTTTGCATTCAGAGTGTTTTGGAAAAAATGAATTAATTATTATTTCCTCCAAATTTTAATTTTTAAATTACGCAAAGTCATCAACATCTGGTTGTCAAAGCAAGCAAAATTAGAGAGTTTGCCAAATTTCATCCTTGCTTCAACTTTGAGATTTTATATTTGCCATGTTTCGTTGAAACGCGTATATTGAACTTATCTGTCAAAGTCAAAGTCCGAGGTAAAGTTGAAATAAAGTTTTATGTAATTGATCCTTTAGAATGCATACAATCTATGGGCCAAACTTGATACAAATCACTTTGGCAGTTCCCGAGGTATTGGTCGTTACACCAACCCGAGATACTGCTCGATATAAGAAGAAATATATAAAAGAGGTTATGTGGCAACCCTAGATCGATATGCCAAATTTAAATATTCAAGTCCGTTTTCATTATTCGTTACCTCAAGTCCGAACACTTTTTCCACTATTTTTTCATTAAAATTTTACTCTCCATAAAAACTTTAATCGCCGCCTAAGAAGTTAACTTCAACCTTGTTAAATAACTTGAGCAAAATTCAAAAATCTCAATGCCTTGCCAATTGCCTTAACAAATGATTTTCAAAGTTTCAAATTCATCTTCCATATACACTCTTCCCCCTAGAGAAAATAATTTACTTCTTCCAAAGGAAAAAAGAAAAATTCTGAGAAATTATTTAGAACTAGGTTTGATACAAAATTAAGATTGATTCGGCGTATTGAGTATTTATTAACGAATTGTTCAAACTAAAAGTATTGAGAACTTTTTCGACCATCCAGTTCGCTGAGCTGGAAGAATTATTTTGCATAGGTTTTATTAGACCATTTTTTTGCCTTACGGCAATTTATCTTACTCATCATATTTGAAAAAAAAAATGCTTGAAGTAGCTGGATACTTCTGTTGACTGAGTGTTGTGAAAATATATTCAACTTGTATTTTGCTAGAAGAAAGTAGACAAAAGCTTAAACAAATTTAAATGTGTGTTTTTATGTGAGCACCACTGTACATATAATATGTAGGCGTCTTAGTATTGGTGTAGGTGATCTTTGAGTTTTAAATTATTTTAAACTAATCTAACAGGTTTGTACCTTAGCTAAAGCAACAAACAAGACAACCAATTTGGGGACTTTCTTCTCAGTATATTTTCTTTTAAATTCGGGGCTTAATTATTAGGCAATTCAGGATGACAAATAATATTCGCTAAATTTTCCACAAAAATGGAAAAAAAATTCTTACAATTTCAATAAAAATATCACGAAATTCCCACAGAATTAAAAGTTTATGTCCGAAAATGCAAAGCGTTAAGTTTAGCAAGAACACTTCATAAAACTGCTCTCACAAATTTTTTCCATTTTACAAAATTGTGTAGTGAAATATCCATCAAAAAAGATAATTTCAAAAAAGTTATTTCTGGCACCACTGTATAAGACCTGAAGAAGAAGAAGATGTGATACAGTCATGTAAAAAACTAAAGCATACAAAAATAAATATTAGAATACATATACATTTGAGGGCTGCCTCAAAACGTTGATAAAAGGTTCACCTCCTAAGCCCAAAACGTGGTTATATGAGTATTTCTAACTTATCTCCGATCTCAAAACTTTAAACCAGGTCGATCGGTAATTCAACGAATTAATGCCCAACAGAGAATATTTAGATTTATGGAAATGGATTCGTTCGATTAAGTATTGTATCATCTCGTAAGGACCGACTTTCTGCAAGGTCCCGGATAATAGATAAAAAAAAAATTGTTTGTTAAATATGGAAAGCAGTCATGATGATTCCAAAAGTTACACCACAGCTTTTTTTAAAGAGCAGTTATGACTGAATAATCCAACTAGGAGGGGGGCAGTACTTTTGCAACGTCAACAATATGATTATCATCTAGGCCCTAATTGAAGATTTTTAATTCTACGTTCTCCAAAGATTTTTAAGCGCGTTTTAAGGTTTGGAGCTCATTTCAAAGTGGTCAAGCTGATGTAGATAGATCTTGATATATTTAGCAAAAAGTTTCGATAAAAAGTTAAACTTACCCCTCAAAGATTGCGCATGACTATAATGAACATGAAGGAAGGTATATCGGCTCTCCCCATTTAAGACAAGCTTATTTCAAAACCCGTCAAGCAGATCATAACCCCATTTTAATGATATATACCGTGAATTAGTGCAGATAGCGTTCCAGAAAGAAAGGTCCCCAAATCGGTTGCGTTTAAAGGGGAAGTTATTCTGAAGTAGCTTTAGAAATGCTTAAAATCAGTAAGGTTTCAAGTCGCTGCCGCAGGGGAAGACTTAGGCCGTTGTGATACCACCAACAATAGGAAAGTCAGTCCCGACACCCGGCCATATAAAATCAGCTAACAAGTGTAGTAATCTGACGCTTAACCTGGTCTTCCGAAACTCGAACGTAACCTAACACATTCGCCAAAGGTGATGAAAGCGTGGTCTTTGTACTTGGCCCAAATTTTACAAAGCTATTCCTATTGATATCCAGTTGCTCACACCAGCGAAGACATTTTGTTAAAAGTTCGGGAATCTCTGGTAATATTCACACCAGAGTTTTCGGAATACGTTTTCAAGCACAACGGTTACGGGTCATTTCCTGCCAAATTTTTTTTAATTGTGGTCGTAAATTCTTTTATCACTGCTGATAGGTCTGTAGTCCTTACGTTCGTGGTGGGAGGCCTTCCCAGCCTTAGGAATAAACACTACCGTAGCGCTTCTCCAGGAGCACTGCATACAAGTTAAGGATTTTGCGTCTACCAACTTTGGTATCAGTAGCTTCACTTGAAGTCTCATTTCAATAGGATTTTAAATGTAAAATACATTTTACCTAAAAATTGCTTTGAGCTACCTAAAAACGAGTTGAAATAATACCTTTAAAATTCAATTACATTATAAGCAGGCTTCATAATACTTCCCCTAATTGTTGCTCAAAAAATTTTATGATTCAGACTGTTTCGCGCGCTCCATCGGTAAGTACTTCAATGAGAAACTTGAATAATTTGCTTGAGATTTCATTGGCTTTGAGTTCGTTTTAAACGCTGTAATGTGTGTATATATTTGTAATAAATATGTTTAAAATATTTTTTTTGTTTAAACTTGCAAGCAGCATAAACTTTGTTTAGATGTTCGTGTTTAGTTGGACCGGGGAGCTAATAAACAAAAAAAAAAAAAAAACAAATAGAGTTTTAAGCAGTCAGCGAAATTGAGTTTCTAGCAGTTTGTGTTGTTGCTCTTTTTTTTGTATTTTTTTTTTTTTGTTGTTGTTCACAGCACGTTTTGTATAAAATTTCAGTTGCTAGTACTTACTATATATGTGTATGTGTATATAGTACTTACGTATGTAAATAAGATGTGATATTTATTAAGTGTCAGTCTACTGTCTACAACAACAACAAGAGCACACAAGAATGATATAAAGTACCTAATAAAAAAAAAATTCAAAAGAAACAATAACACAAAAATGCAAACACCAAGACCGAAAGCACACATACACGCACCTAGGCATTTGACAAACACCTTCTTAATAAACAAAACAATTTATTTAAATAGATACAATCACATTTAGATAATTTTGCTTTGAAGAGGATTTGTGAAAAAAAGGCATTTGTAAGCAATTGGGTTAGCACACGCATGTCCATATTTGAGTGACAAGAGAAAAAAGATTTGTATCATATTTGAACGTGATGACATTTTTTATAACCAATATCACGGTTGACGCAAGGATCATAAATATCACGGGATCGCGAGTAAGATTTTCCAAGCACAATTTTTTTTTTCTATCAACACTTTTCATAACTCCTAAACTTATAGAGACTGATCTGTCTTCATCCAGACAGAACTGTACTACGAAATTTTCTGCTTAATTCAAATTAGTAGTGGTTTTTAATTAGACAAATTCTGGGGTACAGAAGAAAAACTTACGGCATCAAGTGAAATAGCCCCGCTAGTTTTCAACTGAAGAGTTTCTTTCCAATACTTATGGAGCTGTTGGTATGGCGTATCTTCATAATATTTGCAGAGAACCAGCTCCTTTTTGCGATATTAAATAGTCTTCTTCAGATCTGAAGCCAGAGTGCTGAGGTCGAATATGCTTCTGTCTTTCGAAAAATACGATAGAGAGATGTGATATTAGGTAAACTGATACCTATCGTATTCTACATGAGAGGTAATACATGCTCCGCTCTTTTAAGGCATTTTTTCAAGTTTTTGAATAGGGATATTTAAAGTACTTACTTCATAAAATGAAGAGGGGAGTGGCGAGTGTTTCCAGAACGCTTTTATCGTATGTGCAGGAATTGGCCTATTCTTTAAACCATGCATCATCTTACGAAACCTTTAATAGAATTTTCGTACAGTCAGCATCTCAAGCTCCTGTCACTATGTTTTTTTTTTTTTTTTGTTTTCCACAGTCAGTCTTATATAACGTACAAAGAAGGTGGTGTGTACAAGCAGGGAAATACACCGTCTAAAATGCAGCACCACAGATCTAAATTTTAGATTTTCGTGTTCTTGATTTTTAGGTCTTAAAATAAGAAAACTTGTTCTTGAAAATTTGCCACCCTGTCTCAAAATACCAACAAGGTTCTTGAAATGCGAACGAAGTTATCGAAAAGAGAACGGTCGGTGTTATAATTACAGCACATGTTTTATTAATGAAAACGATGTTGTAAAACCTAAATTTAAAAAACATTGCATACTTTTAGGCATTGATTCTGTTAACAACTTCCAACAAAACTTTAAAGATTACTCTTTATTTCAAATAATTTACACTTTATAAATGTAAATCTCTTCGAACGCGTCCAAAACTTGGCAGCAAAGCTTGAAGCTGTTTCACAGATAGAAGTTTGTACAAAAAACATTCTACGAGTACATTTATTTGGGCCTCGCATCTTCCTGCGCATACGATTCAACCTTCGCATACGCCACTTAGCTCTAAATTTTTCTTTCTTCACACGAAGACGGTTATAGAACGAAACAACTGCCATAGAACAAATCCAACAGCGAAGATTACGATGTTGTAAAACCCAAAATAAAAAGAAAAAACATTGCATACCTTTAGGCATTTAGTCTGTAAACAACTGTCATAGAACAAGTGCAAGGGTGTAAGAGTAGGTCGTCTCCCCGTTGGTGCACCCTGGTAACGCTAAATGCCGTACATGGCCTACACGGCTAGTTTCTTGTATTGCCGTTTCTACGAGACCGGTACCAGTACTTGTGCTGTACCCATCGTGCCGAAACGACCCGGGCCGTTTTCTTATATCGAAACGGTCAAGAGCAATATCTACACTCGGCGTCTGACATTTTTATACTATACCTCGTTACAACAACAACAAGTCCAACAGCGAAGATTCGGTGTTATGAAACCCAAATTAAAAAAACATCGCATACTTTTAGGCATTTAGTGTATAAACAAGTGTCATAGAACAAATCCAATAGCGAAGATACTGTCATTACCGCCATAGAAGAAAGCTGTAATTAGACGCCGGCTAGTATAAGTACACGATAGCATCGTGTTAGTGATGTCCGTTCAGCAGTCAAAACAGTGTGAGCTCGCTTGCCGGTGAATATAGTGATATCAAATCAAATATGCCTTTACTCAAATTCCTTTTTCAAAGTAAATTATTGTAGTAGATAGTAAAAAGATATTAATAAAGCAATTCTAAAACAAACTAAACAAACATAAAAAAACAAAGATTAAACATTTTAAGAAAAATGGTTTAAAATCTAAAACAAAAAATCGCTAGACTGTCCTTTGAGTTGTGGTGGTGCTTTCTACTGAGATATAGATATTAGTATCGTAATGTACAAAACGCATTACTAACAAAAGAACAACATACCTTGATGTACAAACAAACATACCGTTTAAGTGGCGAATATGTTACATCGTTTACTTTTGTTTGTATATTGATGTATGAACATTTTATCATATCTACTAATAATAATTAACAACATAAAAACACATTAAATAAACTAACAGCTTCATACAGCAATTTCATAGTAAGTTTTTTGTTGTGTGTATATAACACAAAAACAACAATAATTTGCGCTTTTAATACATATACAAATACATTAATGCAACTATACATGCAATTATGCTTAAGAAAACATGCCACCCTGTATAGACCCTGTATAAACAACTAACCAATCCACCTCCAACCAACTAAAAATGCTAACCAAACCTAGAAACCGTTCGAAAAAAAACTAATGAACATCCATCTTACCCTATCCCATTTTAATTATGTATTTCACAACTGCAACACTATCAACAACTACAACAACAACAATGCAATAATTAACAAATTATCAACAAACTAACAACAACAACAACTATACCACCAAACCAACTAAACGTCAACACTTCGTATGTGTACTTCGTATGAACGTTGCACATGTGGCTTTAAATAAATTTGTATATATAAATATATGTGGAATATGTGTTAATAATGACAATAATAATAATGACAATGGATAACAATTGTCAAAATGTGTATCTATTTTTTCTACAAAAAAAAAAATAAAATAACGCGTGGTCTTGTGGTCATATACTTGCTTTTGAATAAAATAACAATAAAAATAAAAAAATGAATAATTTTAATAAAACCGAAAAATAATATCCAATAATAAAAACTACTTTTAACAAACAACAACAAAAAATATCTCGTCACTATATGGTTCACATATCCACTTTGCCAAATAAAAATGCTATAACTAATCAAATCATCTTCCTTCAGATATCAAAAAGAGTTAAGTTTCAGTCATTGCAGTATATTATTAAATAAATATTTCTGAAGTATATATTATAGTATTTCCTTTTTATGTTAATATCTATTGGAACCTGTACAATCGTACTAGGCTGTATCACAAAAATAAGTTTAGTGTGTGTGAAGTTTATTTGAGCACTTAAATCGCAAAACTCATACTTTCAGAAAAGATAAAAGCTTCAAAAAGTGTACAGTTCAAAAAAAAAAAAGAAAAATTGGATAAAAAAATGGTATATCTAAAAGAAAATGTGTTCGAAAATGTTCTTCTAACTTCCTTATTTGATACTCGATCTTCTATACAATATTTAAGACTTTACTGAGGCGATATGTCCTTTTGAAAAAAGCTTTTATACAAAAACCAATTTTATCCACTTTCACGCATTACTTACATGTTTCCAACAACAAAAGTAACCCTCCTAAATTTCCTGCTTGATCTCGCGCTGTACTAGATTCTGGCATTATAAGATCCATCAAAAAAAAAAAAAAAAAAAAAAAAAAAAAAAAAAAAAAAAAACTAATGGCGGCGATATACCAACAGGTTATCATAACCTCTAACGAGATTTTTAGCCGAGTTTCTCTTTCCAACTTGTGGTGTGTTGCTTTTTGAGTTTTCCTACAAGTTGGCGGGACCTACAGTTTTTTGCCGACTCCGAGATCCATCAAGCTACATATTAAAGGCAGGCATAAATAGCTACAACGTCCGGCATTAAAGAACTATATGTGTTTCAAATAACGCCCCTGGATCGGAGGTTGGCATAGAGAAAGCGCTCATTATGTTAAGGTTAGGTTCAAGTGGCTGGCGCAGAGGCATACTTAGGCCAGTTTTGAAAGGCCCGTTGTGATGCCACCAACAATAGGAAAGTCACTTAGTCACTTAGATGACTTTATGAAGGCCACCAAGTCCTTTGTGTCCAGCTCCGTGATCTGACGTAGGCTATCCAGCTCTTTGCAGCTCCTACAGCATCGTCGGTAGGCCACACCTATCCTTTCTGCGTGCCTACCAATAAAGAAGTGCCCAGTTAAAACACCTATTAATATGGAGATTTCTCTCCTCCTTAGGGCGTAAATGTCTCTAGATCTGGTGAGATCCCATTTTGGCCAGGTTTGTTTGGATATCCAGCACCCTGAGGATTGTTTCCATCTTTCGTTGACTTGACTAAGTGTGTACTCCTTCAGCATTAGCTTGCATGTGGCATACCTAAGCGCTCTTTATTCCGAAGAACCTGCTTGGTCATACCCTGCCTGGCAAATTCGTGATCAGGTGGTCTGAAAGAGAGCTCAAGTTTCAGATATCTTGAATAAACCCCTCCTCCAACTCTTCCGTCTAGCTTCGAGCCGTCAGTGTAAACAGGTGTGGGCGCAAATCGATCTGTGCTCAGAGGGAGAAAACTGTAAGATCCTAGAATACTGGAGTGTCCAGTTGAGCTTGCGCCCAAACCAGACGTTTCCCTTAGGCGCAGAGCCGCTGCCGCCGCTGCCCGATACGCTTCCAGATCTAGTGGCAAAATGCCTAGAATGGCCTGAAGAGCTTCGTTGGGCGTTGTTCTCAGCGCGCCGCTAATACACATCATGCCAGATCTGTGGATTTTACCTAACCGATTCAGATTTGTTGCCTCGCTCATTGACTCCGTATAGCATGATAGGTCGGATAATTGCAGTGTATATCCATCTGCATATGTTAAAGCATTCGTTCTTTCTTCTCAGAGAAGAAATTGTCTGATAAGTTCTAAGCTCTCATAATATTTTGCGTTCGTGATGGGCGAGAATAAAAACTGAGAAATAGCAGATTCAAAATTAAATTTGAAAAAATTGCACATCAAATAAGAAAGTTATCAAAACATAAATGGTTAAAATAAAACTCACACACACAAAATTTATTTGCTTTCACATAGACCCGTATACATATATTTATGAGATTTTTATTGAGCATACTTGATTCGACAACACCCATAGAGCATCTTATATGAATTAAATGTTTGGTATACATAAAAATGAATTTGCATGTTTGCTGTTGAAATGCAGCACGAGTATTTGCTTTTGTGTTTTAAAATAAATGTGAGTTTGTAAAGTTTTTCAGCTTTAATTGGGCCCCGTCTAAGCACCTAGGCATTGTTTAAACGAGAACTTTTTTCACTTTTATTTTCATTTTTTTTTTGTATAAAAAAGCTTTTGGAAGTATGTATGTGTACATTTGAGCTTTAAATTTTATTTGCTTCAGCCGCACAAATCAGCAAATACTTTTCTTGGAGCTGCAGCATATTGTGTCGAAATTAAACAGACAGATCACAATTACTAACTTATAAGAATTCTCGATCCGCTAGATACATATACTCGTATATGTACACACAGAGAAAATTTAACTGGAGATGGATAAGAATTGACAGTGATTTGTTCATATCATCCAAAATATAGTTATTTGAACCAAAATATCTGTTGATTCTACCAAAATCACGGTCAATTCTTATCCATTCCCAGCTCATTTTCCTCTGTGTATAACTAATCAGAGCTGATTAATTTACGCTCTTTGGCACATGTTGGGTCTTACAACTAAAATGCTTTTATAAAAATCTCATGCTCAACAAAAAATTATATTCGGAATTGGCTCTGAAGAAAGAGTAGGAAAACCTAGTCAAAAATGTTCATATTTACATAGTAGATGTTTTAGCAAAACCACCGTCGACTAAACGCAAAACCGTATTAATAAAGAAAATGGCCATTGAGAGATTAGGTAACCCTGAATTCTAGAAAATAAGACAATTAATAAAAAAAACTTTAACTACAGTAGAACCCGCTTAAGTAGCCCGAGCAAAATGTTCAGCGTTTTGAGATACTAAAGCGGGTTGTGCACTTAAAAGAGCCCTTTTAAGTACCTTCATTCGGGTACTTAAGGGAAGATATGAAAAATGAGATGTAGTTTTTCAAAAAATTTTTTTTTTTGCCCCAGTCTAATATTTATGTATCCATTTTCACCTTAAATTCACTTTGACAACTACTGATTCCCGAAAAATTTGTGGTGTAAAAGTGAAATCAAATATCGATTTTTTAGTTCTACCACTGAGCTTCAAAATACAAAAGTACCAAGTAGGTACTTAAGAGGGGAAAACTATATGAGGAATGGAAATTGGCGCACGAAAAATTTAGTCAATTAAGCGGGTTGGGTAATAAAGCGGGGAGTTACTCAAGAGGGGGATTTTCTCAGAAATTTTTTAAAAAATCAGAGTGCACAAAAATTTTGGGTACCTAAGCGGGTTACGTACTTAAGCGGGTTTCACTGTACATTGTCATAAACAAAAATAAGGAGCTTAATTCGCTCAGTATTTGAACGTCATTCAGAAACGGTAATTCAATATTTTAACGATTTTGCTATCAAGTACACTGAATAAATCGTAATGTTTTTTAAGAAAAAAGTTTCATATAAGTTCATGCTAATATTTCTTAGAATAAAAAAAAAATTCATAGATTCTAAGAAAATTATTTTACAATTTATAAATGAGTTCATGATTTCTGAGGATTTGTTTACATTTTTTAAGAACAAGTACTTATATTCTAAGAAATATTCTTAAATTTCTATGAAAAAGTTCTTTCGAAAGGTTTCAATGAAAAATTCTTAAAATCCATGTACTTTTTCTTTGGAAACATGTAAAAAAATTATTACAAGCTCAAAATCGTCAGATAGTATTGATAAACCGCATCGTTAGATTTAATGGTGATTTCGTTTTAACCAAAAAATGCGCCTTTTAATCGCCCAGTCATTTTTTCTTGTTCAATTGCACGAAGAAAGGCTTATCTAACCAAATTTTCTTTGTTCGTTTTATATAAAGTTGCATTTCAAAAATGAAATAATGCACATTTTTTCCCTGTTAAGCCTTAGCAGGGTAGATCATTGCACTTCAAATCTACAGCTGCTGATTTTTCTTGGCATTTTGTTCACGAAACTTTATAACATAGTAATAATATATAATAATAAATAATACATTCCAGCAAACATTAAGGTTAGACAACGATAAGAAGACGACTCGAATACTAATGACCTTCTCTAGGGTAGAAGGTCAGATAATGTATTGAGAAACTGTCGAGAACTATAGCATGCTCGACAAAAAGCGGACTTAGTTCTCGATATCGAGAAAAAGTTTAGATTTCTAATCGAATTCTAAATAATGCATTTTTATTGTGATTCAAATATGCTCGACTTTACATTAGTTCTCTTATAGTTCTCGAGTCGATTTCTAGTGTAGTTTTTTAACATATTTCTTGACTCGAGAACTGCATTGGTTTCTAAGGAATAAAAAAAAATGTCTCTAACGTTTGATTCTGTGTTTGCTGGGATGTTACATAATAATAGCTAAATTGTGTATTCAGTTCTTTTTAAATCAGCATACAAGTACGTTTTTACATGGTTGATTAAAAGAGTGCTAGAATCTTCACTGTGCAAATGCACTTTCGTTTTTGTTGAAAAGAAATCACCGTAAGTGAATACCACTTTCAGTACTAAGTTATGTTTGTCTGCTATTTTTAAAATTATCATGACAGCTTGTTGCAGGTTTTGCTGTTGGTCGACAGGAAGTTTTGCATTGCTTTGATAAAAACTTTTTATTTTTTATAAAGGAAAATTTGGAAAAAATTTACCTAAAACATAATTTTTTTAAATTTATATTTAAGTTCACGTAACTATAAGATGTAAAATATTTTTAAATGTAGTTAAATCAGAGCTGGGTGATAAGGCTAACGATTTTAACACGTTTCCGAATACAATAATCCTAGTTTCAACTTTAAAATAACGATTACAGTAATGTTAAGAGAAAAATAAGAGATAGACCCACCAATAAGTATACCGATAAGATGAGGATGATTTAGCCATGTTTGTCTGTCCACCCGTCCATATGATTTTGGGCTATAACTCCTGTTATAAAATAGGTAGGGACGTGAAATTTTGTAGCTATCGCTTTTTTTGAATGAGGAATATCGATGTTGAAAATCATTAAGATTCGGTTAATATTTCCTATATCCCCCATACAATCGATAGTTCCGATAAACAGATTTTGAGCTATAACTCCTGTAATTAAACAGGTAGAAACATGAAATTTTTTAAGTTTTGTATTTGTATTAGGATGAATTTGGGGTAATTTTAGATTCATTTTGGGGCATTTCGGGGTAATTTTGGATTCATTTTGGGGTAATTTTGAGGCCGTTTCGGGGTAATTGGGGAACATTTTGGGGCCTTTTTGGGATAATTTTGGACTACTTTTGGGATAATGTAGTCAGTGACTACACGTTTTAAACTGTGCTTGGAGCCCAAAAAATACTCAAAAGAGCTCTCTTGTTTTTAAACTATGGAAAACTACCGTTAGATTAGAAATCCACCACAAAACGCATTTGGAAAAGGCAACCAGGGCTAGCCATGGTGAAAACAAAATCGAAAATTTGAGCTGTGAAATACCAAAAATTGTTGTGGTAACAACGCATAATTCGACATAATTCGATGGTTTTCCAAACGAACTAGCAACATTAACATGGGTAGAAAATAAACCTCGCATAGCAAAATTGCTCCTCTTTTTTTGGTTAGCGCAACCCCGTCATTTCCCAAGATTTTTTTCGCTGCTGGTTAGGTGGGGCGTTTTTTGAGACGAAAAATAATGAAATTTTTTTTTTTCTTAACATTAATAATATGTTATTTTTAATTACCTTTGAATAATCTCTTACAAAATAAACATCTAAAATGAGAAACAAGAAATTTGAGGCCATTTAGTAAAAAATTGGTATTATTTTCGATTTTAATAATTATTTCCAAGTGAGTAACATAAAATTAATTTTGGAAAACTTAAAGAAAATCACAAAAAAAAGCAACGTATTTTATTGTAAGAAACTTTTATTTTGTTTACTTTTTTCTAAGCGCGGTGTAAAAATTTAGGAAAAAATTACATTTAATAAATAAATTTAATTTCTTTTATTACTTTCGAAAATATTTTTTTTGTTTTTTTATTCACATTTCAAATAATATTTTCTGTTTATTATTTTAATTATAAATACAATTTTAGAAAAATTAAAAAACAAAAACATAAATAGTAAAAAAAAATAATTTGGTTATAATAATTTTTTTTTTAATTGCTTGAAAAATAATCATTAAATAAGGTAAAAAATGGCAATTAAATACTTTATAGATGCTAAAAATCAAATAAGCCGCTTGTGTATTCGAAAAAACCTAGTCCAGCTTAGCTCTGATTTGAATCTATACTTTTTTTTTATTTGAATTTAAAACAAATATTTTCATTGACAATTTGTGCTAATAATTTAGTTCGTTTCAGCTTTAAGCTAGTAAATGTGAATTGATTTTCACAACTAGCTTCTTATTATTTGCAAGATTACTCCAAGTTTCGCACAACTTAACAATCGCACTTTAAAAATTTGTTTGTTTCATTTAACAACACCATCTAAATACATATTCATACAAATGCATATACACAAATTTATTAGTCACATTTGTAAATATGTAATACATAATCGTATTTAACACGCATTTAAATATATAGCCAAACATACACATACATACATACATATGCACAAACATACATAGATACCTATTACACATTGACTGGATCAAAAACCAAAAACTATGCATATAAATGATCGATTCTAATCAAAATCAATTTTTTTATTATTGTTCAAATTTTTTTCATAAAAACCACAAACCAAATCTAAAACGTACATTCCAACTACGTACATACTCTACATATGTAACCAACCACCCGACAAATTCAAAAATTATTAATTTTTGCCAAAATTAATTCAACATCATCGCATCACCAACAAAATCCAATCAATCAATCGAAAAATATAAACAACAACATAACCAAAAATATATACATATTATTACTATGACATTAATATTTGAATAAATATCTCAACTTAAAATAACCAAAAACAAAAATATGGCAAATTTTTCAACTAATAAACCAATATAAATGCATAATTAAAAAACCATTCAAATATAAAATAACGAAAAAACAAATAAATTATTCAAAATATAAAATGCCTATTAATGCCTTATTTAATAATATAACAAAAAAAAATGTTTAAATGGATATGAATGTTGTGACTGCTTGGGATGGTATGATGATGACCACAACATCGACAACAACAACAATGATGATGATTATGATGACGGCGTTGGTTGTAATTGTACGTCTTAATATAGACGCAAAACCACTACACTCAAATATGATCCGCCATATTCGAAAAAGCCCATCGCAAAGGGCTACGCCAGCGCCGCAACCACTGCCGCTAATCATCACTCGGTTGAAGAGGTTTCACTTGACGGTTCCAGCAAGTTGGTGTATGCGAATCAAGCAGGATTTAGGTATGTATACCACAACTAGAATTTAGCTACATACTGAGGCATTATTAATGTCATTAGGCTTAGAATACCATGCCCACAACATTTTATATTCTCAGCTTAAGTTTTCTTTCTGTGGTTATTTCAATATTTATCACATAGATACAATACATTGAGCGTATATATATACGTAGCGAAGAATATATACTGAAGGTCGAGCTGTGAAAAGCTTGCTCTCCCTTGAGTTTTCTTAAGCTCCAGTATTGTAGCTAACAGAGAAATTTAAGTTTTAAAGCATTTGTCGACTTCAATATCTATCTCGGAAACTGAAAACTTTATCTACTTATAACTCTCCGTTGCTATATCGCTAGGTGAGGATTAAGCTCTACACTGGGTAGGTAGGTAGGTTGTAGTGGCTACTAGTAAACGGACTAGCACAAATAGGTCCCCTAGGTCCCGTTGTGAAACCACATGGATCTGAATGACCCCCTACTCGAACCATTTCGTGGACTCTGCGAACCGCATAATATCCTTTGGCTTAGTTCTTCATAGAAAATACCCGCCCCAGGTATTTCAACCTCTTGTCCCCAACGCGGGACATTCGCATAGAACACGCCTCACTGTTTCAGGCTCCTCCTCGTCTCTGCAGCTTCTTCAGAGATCATTATAGGGAATGCCCAGCTTTCTGTATGATTGCAGGTACCTATGTTTCCCCATCTGTCCCTTGCCTGGTTGTGGAATATATTCCTCGTTAAGAGCTTGCTGGTCGCGAGCGGCATGCCTAAAACCTTCCAGGACCGTGAAATCGGAGCAGAAGCGCCCCCTCTAGCTAGCTCGTCTTTCGTCTCATTTCCGGTATGCCTCTGTTTCCAGGCACCCATACCAGTAGAATTGAAAATTGCTCAGCCATCTCGTGAAGAGATTTGCGGCAGCTCTCCACAGCCCTGGAATTGCATTTAAAGGCCCCCAAAGCATTGAGGGCTGCTTGGCTGTCAGAGACGATGTACACGTCCCCTACACTAAGAAAAAAGTATTTCCTTGAAAGAAGAAAACATGCTCAAATTTTTTACATATGTTAAGGAAGCCATGTCTTTGGAACGTTTTAAATGACATTTTTTCTTCGGTTAAGTATTTTTTTTTTACCGTCAAGGAAAGCTTTTCTGAGTGTAGGAATTAATTTCGTTCAGCTTTACTTTTACTAGAATTCGTAGAAGCTTTTTCTTCGTAGTCTAAAGAAGTAATTTGAATTTAAGATGAGTTTGGGACTTTAACCTCTCTTTCACAAACTGTCCCCTTTCACAGTTCTGCGAGTCTACACAATGATATCAATTCATTTTTCTCTTTCTTTTTTTCAGGGATAAAAGTATACATGGCCGACGTTATACTGTCGGCGGCGACGATGATCAAGCTCATTCTGGTACGTATCGAAAGCTAAACAATTTTCTTGCTTCTTCCAACTAAATTTAGATTTGAATAAGTGCATTTTGTTGCATAACCAATTAAATAATTATTAACTAACAACCAAATGTTATACTCAGTTAAAAACATAATAATACACAAACACATAACTACAACTACTACTCTGCAGTCGAACTAGTCAGGAAAACTACTACTTTGAAATTTGAATTTTTGAATTCTTCTGAAACTGAAATTTGTACCAACAATGATTTAAAGTTTATAAAAGTGGCCCTTCATTGCGCAGAACTGAAAAAGGCCCAGAACAAAGAAAAAGACGTGAGTACCAATTACTCGTGATGTTTGATGTGTAAACATGTGTATCCTGACATAAGTTTAAATCACATATTTATATTGGTCGTATTTCCCTCGTAAAAGTTGTAAATTGACTCCAAAATCATCCCAAATTGACCGTAATATGACCCCAAAATAACCAGAATATTATCCAAGAATTACTCCAAAGTGATCCTAAAATGACTACAAAATGATTCCAATACGATCCCAAAATGATCCTAAATTGTTCCCAATATAACCTCAAAATGAACCCAAATTAACCCCAAAACGAACCTAATATGACCCCAAAATGATCCCAAATAGACCCCAAAAAGGACACAAAATGACCCATAATTTATTCCAAAATAACCACAAAAATGATCTTAAGCTGACCCAAAATGTTCCCAAAATTAAACCAAAATTATCTAAAAATTACCCTATAACAGCCCAAAAGGATCCCAATATGACCCCAAAATTACCCCACTATAACCATAAAATGATCCCAAAATGACCTCAAATGATGCCAAATTAATACTTTTGAAAAATTAAATCCGATAATTCCATAGCGCAGTCAATCCTGCTCATATTTTCCTCAATAAAATAATTGCTGTAACTCCCGCACTTCAGCCGAATGTGTGAGCTTTCAAAAGAAATTAACTTCATAATAACGAGCTTTGGGCCTCATGCTAAAGGCCCAAAAAGTATTTTGTTTTTATAATAAAAACAAAACAAGCCACCTACCTTACATACATATATCATGTTTGCGCCTTCGTTTGCCTATTTAGTGTACAAACACGATTAAAGCTAAGGGTACCCCTAGCGACGCCACGCAAAGCGACATGACGCGACCAAATATTCTTTACAGCAGCACCACGCGACACGACATAGTTGATCAAATAGGCAACTATTTGGTCGCGTCGCGTCGTGTCGTTAGGTGTACCCGTACTTAAACAAAGCGCCATCAAAGCACTTAGAGTCTTAGCATGAAGCAGATATCAGAAAACAAAAAACTAGTACAGCACTTGCACAACATATTTTAACAAGTGGACACTCAGCTGATTTCACTAACACGAAAATTATTGATAAAGAAAAGAGAGAGGCAACGAGATACACACTTGAGGGCCTGAGAATCATGGAAAGACGAGATAAGACGATGAATAAGCGCGAAGAGAAGAAAAATAGCAGCCGTTTACATTGCTTGTTTGAAAAATTAAAAGTTTAGTATTGACAAAGCTACCATGTTAGTTAGATGGTAATGATTAAAATACATAAATTTTATTAGTTCAATGATAAAATAGCGTAAGTTCTTTTTGTTAATACGTTGACCAATTTACAAAATTGTATTTCCTTGTTGTTTCTCATGCCTGTTTTTGTTAATTAACTAATGTTTTTGTTTTTTATATTGTTTGCAACAGATAAAATAATAAATTTCCCCTGATGATGCTAAAAATATTAGCGAAACGTTGGGAAATCAGTGGAATAATTTAGTTTTATTCGCTCATTAAATTTAGATTGGAAAAGCCTACTGTATACAAAACTTCATGCCAATAGCTCAATTTTTACTCAAGTTATCGTGTACACGGACAGACATACAGACGAACGGACATGCCTTAATAAACTCCTCTTTTCAACCTAAGAACTTTGATACATGGAACTCTATATCTATCTCGATTATTTTGTGACGTTACGTAGTACCGTTATGTGGACAAAATTATAATACCCTTGTACTAGTACTAGTATGCTGGGTATAAAAATCTAGGTGACAGACTAGTTTTTCTTGATATTCATACTAGTTTTAAAATAGTTAACAACTAGTTGGTTTGACTGCAGTGTACTAGCACATACATACATACACGCATATTTGTTGACGTTCCACCTAATTGTGCTCAGCCCTGATTAGTGTTGTTAGTATTGCAATAATAATCGTACAATAATAATTATAAATAATCTTCGTTAAACGAGTCATGTACTACTTACTAAACATACAAATAGGTACACAATGCACATGTATGTGTGTATGGTTGTACCTTTTTTAAATAGATATGTAAATGCATCGTAACTGGTCAGTTAGTTAGTGCTTGTCGTGCCGTTCATATACCCACATATATTAAATAAGCAAAAACAAAAATTAGCTGACATACGTCGCATTCAATGTTCGATTTAATAACTAAAATTTAGTTTAGCCTTTTAGCCTGTTTATTATGATTATTTGCGCTTCAAATTTCTTGCTTATATTTTTTTTTCAATCCAACATACTACATGCATAAGTACGTACATATATACATGATCATTTGATAAAATTGTTTTTAAGTACTAAAAAAATAATTGTATGACAACGTATTCAACAAGTGTATAAAGGACATTCTAGGTGAAAATGCGCAACCCATAAAAATAGTCACAAAAAAGAATTAACTGGGAATAGCAACGATCTAAATTCAATTTCTGATATAAGTCGTATGCGCCTAAAAGTATGCTCTATACAGATTAGTGTTTCTCATGCTTCCTTGATAAAAACCAAAGAAGCTGAAGTGAGTCAAAGACCCTAAATATCTTGAGAGGACCAAAATCCACAACCCGAAGGTTCAGCTGTGTCAAACAAAATGGCTACAATCAGTAAAGGGGCATTCGAATTCGGAAAATTGTTTCAAGGTGCAAACGAATTTTCGAAATAGCTCGATCCATGCGCCACCTGTGTCAAGTTGGAAGTCTCTACCCTAGCGGAAAGTTACTAAAAAGTCGATAGCGAGATTCCTCCGATTTTTCAGAGATTTTCAGCAAGTTTCCGCTGTCGGAACGCCAAGTTTCAAGTTTCTACGTCCCCAGGAAGTTAGTTAAGTCGATCGCAATATTTCCAATTTCAAACCAATTTTCGGAATAGCTCTATCCTAGAATAGTGGTTTTGATCAAATATTGCATTGTACCGGGTTCTGAAAAAATGTGTTAAGTTTCTAGTCTCGAGCTTGCTAGGAAGTTTCTAAAAATTTGATAGCAAGATTCCCTCGAATTTTCAGAGATTTTCAGCAAGTTTCAATTGTCTATCTTCCACCTACCAAAATTTTTTCATGAGGAATTACAAAGTCACCAGGTTCTTAAATGTGTATCAAATCTCTAGCTTACAGGGAAGTTAATCAAAAATCGATCTCAAGATTCCTCCCATTTTTCAAAGCTTTTCGGCAAGTTTCAACCATCTCTATAAGCGCGCCACCTATCGGAATTTTAAATTTTACAATTGTATTGCCATCAAGTCGTGTAATTGATAAAGTGTTACATTGTCACTTGTTCTGACAAATATGTCAAGTTGTGAGTCTCTATCTTAGCGGAAAATCAATATAAAGATTCCCCCGAATTCTCAGAGATTTTCAGACAGTATTAATTGCCATAGGGTCCTTAACTATAAGCTAAGTTCCAAGTACCTAGGTCCCAAGGAAATTAGTTAAAAGTCGATCGCAGGATTCCCAATTTCAAACGAATTTTCGAAATGCTATATCCAGTCTCTAGCTTACTGGAAAGGCCCGATCTACGCACCACCTGGCGGAATTTGGTGTACAACGAGTTTTTTAGTTGTTTATCTTTGTTCCCAGTTTCAATAGTCTAGTCCTATTCAACCTCCCGTTAAGGTTAAATGAATATGAATCACTCAACTCAATATTCTATATGAATTGTTCTTACATCTCGATTTGTGCGCCACCTAGCGTATATATTTTTGAAGTTAACTTCTTAGTCGTCGATATCAAGTTTTGATTGAGAGTAAAATTTTAGAAAATGGCAATAGAAATTGTAGCCGTCTTTCAGGCGTATGTTGCAGACTTTCAGGCGTAGAAGATGTTTAGCTGTGCAAATCAAATAGAAGGTGAAATTCTAGGATCTAGCTAACATTGCACAAATTGTAATATGTAGTTGGGCCGAGTAGAGTTCATTTTTAAATATAGAGCTAGATATGCCAATATGGGTATCAAATGAAAGGTATTTTCGACCGTATTCCAAATATGATAATTTGAAGCAGGGGTTTGCAATTTAGGGTTGCCACCTAACGGCTATTTATTTATTTTTTCGTATATCTCGGGAACTGCTGGACCGATTTTGATAAAAAGCTGGTGTTGGATCGGATAAGGGCTAGTTTTTTTAAGCGCAGCAACTGTATTTCCCAAGCAAAGGTTTTCCAAGATTCCTTAGTACTTGAGAGAGTCATAAGATGTAGCTGAGGCAAATTTAACCCACATTAATGCACATTTTTAGACAAAAATTATGGGTTACCCAGAAAAGGCCGGGAATGTCCTGAAATATAAATGTTTAATAATATAGGAGCATATTCATAGTCGAAATAAAATAGGTACTAAAGTGAGTGTCAGCTTTGTTTGATAATAATAATACCTGCTTTATCTCGACTATGACTATGCCCTATAGTTTGTTCATACTCTCACTGGATATATCTCTTAATTTACGAAATGAAAAAGGACAGAATGCGTTTTTTCCAATATCTTTCGAATTCGCCGAAGAATGCGGTATCGCTTGCAACATTGGCACTTTATTATTGTACATACATTTGACTCGCTTGTGCACACTTTTTGCGAACGTCAGCAAAATAATTTTCTGCACTCTCAGCACTTTCAACTGCACGCACCCGCACTCGCATTTGCACCAAGAAAACAAAGATTTGAATTAAAAATAAGTAAAAAGAATTTACAACAACAAAAAAATCACTGAATTTTCTTTATATTATTCCCGATTTTCTCTTCCACTACTTCAAAACGCAACAACAAAACTAAAATAACAACAACGCCAGCAGAGAAGGGCATACTAAAGAAGCACAGCTATGGTCTAGTGCATGGTGAACAATTGAAGGACAAATGGGGTGACGATGTACAATCCGACAATCTCGAGCTTATTACACAACAGGATGGTACACTCGGCGCCTCTACAAGCGGTGGTGCGGCGGTCTCCGAAGTAGAGCGCACCCTTAAGTCCCTCAATGGGTATCACGAAGATATATTGGAGGCATTGCGTAATGCAGCCTCACATCGTGGCACCGCCACCGGCAATACGCCAGTCGGTAGCGGTAGCCTTAGCGAAGAGATGTTACGTAAGACGCTGCAAGACTGCCAAAATGCACAACTTGGCTATAGTGTGGAACCGTATAAACGCGCTAGCGGTTCCAAGTCGAGTTCACGTGAAAATATTGTATGCGATCCAGCGCAAGCGCATATGCTACTCGAAAGTGCGGCTCTAAGTGGGCATGCTGGCCAAATATTACATCATCATCGATCACAACATCAGCTGCATCAGCCGCCACCATCTTTACAGCAACAACAACAACAACAGCCGCTACCCGACGATGATGATGCCCCATCAACTGGGCCATTGCGTATACGCAATCTCGAGGATCTGATACGACAATTAGAGCATCATTCGTCACGTCATATGAGTCCTAGCGGTTCCGAGGACATTCGAATGTCCGAAACGGAAGCCGATCGCCATTATAGATTAGATAGTTCCGCCGCTTGTAGTGAATCCTCGCAAGGGTTAGTAATGTTTTGAATGAATATACTTATGTATACATAACCTACATACAAATTTAATGTTTCTATGTACATACATGAATAACAATTTCGATTCAAATTTCGATTTTGTTTATGTTTTTTGCTGATTTTTGCTGATTCATAAAGAGCGCTTATGAATAAACGTCGAAGTAGATTTGCAACGTATAGCATATTAGCGTATGTCTTGAAAGCAGTTAACGGTTTTATGAGCATTAAAGTCAGTCAGCTAAGAGCACTAGAAGCATTTTTAGTCAAATGAAACATTATTTATTTTAATGAAATCTTTTATAAAAGGTGAGGCTTCTTTCATAAAAACCAAAAACTTGTTCAAATAAAATTTTTAACTCAAAATCGCTCGAATTTTTGAAATTTTGTAAACATCAGTTTTGTTCATATCGTCGCTCGCTTTCCAGAGGCATAAATGCGCCAATTTTCCAGATTTGAACCCCCGTAATTTTGTAATGCCCTTTTTATAAATGTGTAGTTCAATCTTTGAAAATTGTGCCAGAAAAACGAATGTGCTACATATTCATGTTTCTGGCGCAAAAAAGGGTTTAAAGACTGAGTTTTTAAGAAATATGAATGTATAGCAAAATTGACACGTATACCCCACGGTGTCCCTTATTGAAAGCAACACATTCATGTTTCTGGCAACATTTTAAATTTTAGGAAAATTTAAAAATCAGTTTTTACACATTTTCGTTGCGCTTGAATATACTACACATTCATGTTTCTTGCACAACAGAAATTAAAAAAAAATTCTTTGGAAATTTTTAAAAGATGAATGTGCCGAATCTCGAGGTATTGACGGAATATTAAAGTAAAACTATATCAGTGGAAATATTATAATGAGAATACTTTTAATTTTTGCACACTCATGCTTCTGGCGAGCGAGCAGCATAAAAGATCGCGACTGACTTGCAAAAAAATGGAAAACTCGTGGCGAATTTTTCCAATTAAAAATTTTAGGAAATCTTTAGATATTTCAGAGGTAAAGTAAAAAAATGTTTTCTTGAAATTCAATTGAGACTTTAATAATTTTAGCTCTTAAAATTATAATAAAGTTATGAAACCGATTAAAATAACTTTCCGGTTTCGGTTTCGGTTTTGTAACGTGTTTCGGTTTCGGTTTTGTAACGTGTTTCGGTTTCGGTTTTGTAACGTGTTTCGGTTTCGGTTTTGTAACGTGTTTCGGTTTCAATCTTCAACATTTATTTCGGTTTCGGTTACGATCTCGTTCCGGTTTCGGTTTTGTAACGTGTTTCGGTTTCGGTTTTGTAACGTGTTTCGGCTCGGGTTTTGTAACGTGTTTCGGTTTCGGTTTTGTAACGTGTTTCGGTTTCGGTTTTGTAACGTGTTTCGGCTCGGGTTTTGTAACGTGTTTCGGTTTCGGTTTTGTAACGTGTTTCGGTTTCGATCTTCAACCTTTATTTCGGTTTCGATCTTCAACCTTTATTTCGGTTTCGGTTTTGTAACGTGTTTCGGTTTCGGTTTTGTAACGTGTTTCGGTTCGGGTTTTGTAACGTGTTTCGGTTTCGGTTTTGTAACGTGTTTCGGTTTCGATCTTCAACCTTTATTTCGGTTTCGATCTTCAACATTTATTTCGGTTTCGGTTTCGATCTTCAACATTTATTTCGGTTTCGGTTTCGATCTTCAACATTTATTTCGGTTTCGGTTTCGATCTTCAACATTTATTTCGGTTTCGGTTTCGATCTTCAACATTTATTTCGGTTTCGGTTACGATCTCGTTGCGGTTTCTGTTTCCAAATAAAAACACAAACATAATAAATTTTACTACTAAAAAACCTATGTAGGTAGGTATCCTGCCAACCCGAGCTGGCCATGGTAAAAACAAAATCAGGAATTAGATCTGCGCAAAACCAGAAATGACTGTGAATAAAAATAGGCATCGAAATACGAAATCATAATTCGATATAACTCGATAATACGAAAACTTCCAACAAAAATTACCAGGGTAGAAATGGAACCTCGCTGAACAAAATTGCTCACTTTTTTATCCTCTTTTTTGGTAAGCGCGACCCAGGGTATGTAGCTTCGAAATAAGTCAAAATTATTTTTTCCAACGGCCATCCTATAAAATAATGAATACCATGACCCAATGTATGGATGAAATTTCTGCAAAACAATTTCTAAAAATCAACTCTACTTTTCTTATTAGAAAAATATTAGAATGAAAACTAAATAAAATGTGTAAAATGCGTCAAAAACATAAATTTTTTTCGATGGCTTCATTCAACTTTAGTCAAACTTCTTTTTTTAGAATTTTGATACTGAGGTCAAAACTTAACCTCACTCGACAATCTTTCATGAACATTTTTCAGGAAAGTGAGACACTAAAAAATTTCAAATCGTTTGGAACCGGTTCCGATTTTTTAAACGGTTTCGGTTTCGTTCTTTTTCAGATAGATTAAAATAACTGTTACGGTTTCGGTTTTGAAAAATGAATCGGTTTTAATCGTTTACGATTACGGTTTCGGTTTCAGTCCTTGATTATAATATTTGAATTGTTTGCTTTTGACATGAACGAGGATAGGACACATTTCAAATATAAAATGTTTCATTTGATAGGAAATAGATTTTAATGTAATAGAAAATGCTATCCATACGCTTTACGTTAACACGCTTTACACTACAATTCTGCTTCGAGCGTAATATTTGAATACAAAACTTTGTTTAATATTTTAATTTTTTTTTTAATCCGTACACAAATTTTTTAATTTAAACAATTTTTGTATATTGAGGCAGTAGGTGCCTATTTGTTAGATAACTAGTAAGGCAGGTAAACAAATAACTAGTTATTGTTCCTAGGTTATATTAGTTAGTATAGACTACACCTATACAGATACTTATTAAATATATATGTGTATAAACGTATGCTGTGAGATGCTGCAACCCGCTTTATCCGATGCCTATTTTAACCAACAAATTTGGATATACTTGTTAACTAATTTAACGTGATTTCCAGTAGCAAAAAAAATGCAACAAACAAACATAATTGTATACATAAACTACTCAATTGATTAAACACATTGCACATAAACTATTTGCAACTTTTAATATTCTTACAGGATTTAGGCTGGAATATCTCGTGTGATAAAGGTTGGTTCCTGTTTGTTATACATACGTACATACTTATTTCAAATATTAGACGTTGATTAATGTTGAAAGGATGGTTGAGTGGAAAATCGGACTATCTCGGCTGGAGTTTTTAAACAGTTTTCGAGATATAGTTTTCTGCTGAGATTTTACGTTGTCGAACTTGCAGCCGTCATAAAAGCGATGATCTACTCAAGCGCCGATCAGTTCTTTAACACTGAATATTTATATATATATACATCAGCAAAACTAGGACTTAGTAGTTTTTCCAATCCAAACAAATAGGCACCTATACGAACCCTTTTAGAAAATAGTTTGCAATGGAAATTACTGTTACTTATGCGGTATGAAGCGGCTATACTTTATAGGGAGCAATGAAAATAAAAGAGGACGGGAGAGGACATTTGAAATGAGAAGGAAAAAGAAAAGAAAGATAGGGATAGAAAGAGTAAGAGAAATATAAAGAGAAATAGAGAGACGAGATAATAATACTCGCCCAGCAAACATGGCTTAACTTTTTCTCCAACCATTGAAAAACTCAACAGTTCTCAAGTTGATATCCAACATATTCTCCAATCTCCAGCTTCTAATATTCAAACTAAATTTGAAGAGCATAGACTAAAATGTATGTAAACAAAAACTTTTATCAACTACTTCAAGCCGTTTTAACTTATACAAATCATGGTTTATTTTTTTCCGGTATTTATTTTCAGAGTCGCAATCATATTAGTGGTATTTATATATAACTTTAGGAAATGCGTAAATCTATGCCGCACAGTTAGATGCACGCTATAGATAAAATAAAACTTTATGTCAAATAAATACTTTTTATTTCAAAATTCCTTTTAAAAAAGTAATTTTTTAGCATATTCTACTTCTGTCTAGTGTGCATCGAATGCATTAAAGAAATTTCATGTCGAACAGCTTCATCGAATTAGGTAAATTTACGAGCGTTTTCACACGAAAGATTCACCAAGTTTGTGTTAACTTCGTTCATTTACGCATTTGGCAATTTTCTATGTGCGATGTTTCTATGGTTACATGAACACTATTATTCTATTTAACGAGAAAAATAAACAATATTAGCACTTGTTTGCACGAAATTTCGTTTGAATTTACATATTATTCACTTTGGCGCAATTATCGTTTTGACAGCATTTCCATGCACGACAGAAACGTGGTTACATGAACTACATTAATGTAGACATTCCATTGTGTAGACTGTAGTTTGTAGATTGATATGCTACGACTAAACTTAATATAGGACGACAAATGGGATATTTGCAAATAAAGCAATATTTTGGATTTCTTTTTTTTTCGTATAATGCATTGTCAGCGAAACCTGAACGATGGTGAAAATTTCAAAACCCCAGCTCAACGGGAAGTTAATTCAAAATCCAAAGCAAAATCTCTTGAAATGAAATTTTTCAAATATCTCTACCCATGAGCCACCTATCGGAATTATTTTTTTGTTATAGTGCGTTGGGGTAGAAAACTAAGCGATGATGAACATTTCAGGACCCTACCCCAACGGGAAGTTCGTTGAAAAACGAACTAATGGAGACCTTCGCATTTGCAAATGATTTTCCGTTTTTATTACCCCGATCTCACCTCTACCTAGCGGATTTTTTTTTAGGAAAATATTACTTTTCATGGTAGTAATACATGTTCCGAATTTCAGCCAAATCGGACCATAAATGCGATTTTTGAAAATATAGCGACCACGCGCCACCTATCGGAATTTTTTTATTTTTATAATATTCCACTGTAATCGCGACCTGAAATGTTGTGAAAATTTCAAAACTCTAGCACAACAGGAAGTTGGTTTAAAATCGAATGTAAAAATCCGCGCACAAGAACGACGAAAGCGACCAAAGAAAAACATTTTAAAAAGAGAAGATGAACTAATGATTTCGTCAATGGCCATGCCGATAACCGGAAAAAGTAGTACTGCAACTATTGCAAAAGTATATGGCTAGGAAATGAAAGATGTGGAGAGACGGATAAGAAAACGAGAAGGACCAGGAAGGTGAAGATGTTCAGAATGAGCAATATAAGGCTTATGGGAAGTCCAATCCCTCAAAGTTTAGGTATGGCTCTTTCAGCTTATGAATGATTCCTAGACACTTCTACATGGTTTATCCACCCCTTAGTTCGCTAAAAGATAACAGTAATCTTCATTGCAACTATTTTGGAACTTTAGAAGTAATTGTTTATTTTCTATATATCTACTTTATTCTAATTTTTTAAATTTTATTTATTTAAAAAAAAACCAAAAATCATTTAACACATTACACAAATACTTAAGTCAAATTTGTGTGAGTGTGTGTAACGTGTGTATGTAATTGCATAAGCAACATATTATGTATGAGAGTATATTTACTTAATATATGTACATATATGTTCATACATACATACATATGTGATGTTACAATACGTCTCTATAATTGAATCGCAGCTCAAATCAGCAATTAGCACAATCCCAGAAAACTGCAACAATACATCCGTCTTACAGCAGTCGTTGTCGTCCACGCTCCGACGAAGAGTCGCGTTTCGCTTACGGAAGATATAGACATCCACAAGCAGCTAATCGACATCCATCGCATCAATCGCATTCACCTCATGCTTCTTTCGGCCACCATACGCATCATTCGCACGCCCACGGCCATGCTACGCACGGCCCACACTCATCACATCACTCGTCGCATACACACTTGCATCAGGATGATGAGGGTATTTACGAGAGTGCCGATCACCATGAGCGTTCGGTGGTAGATGCACGTCTCGATCCGCGTGAAACACCCGATAGTGAGAGGTAGGTACACGTAACAATTCACTTTCGCTCACACACGCTCTCTCTCTCTCTCTATATATATATATCTATCTATCTGTCTGTATCTATTTTCCTTTACCCTCGCCTCGCTCTATCTCACAACTCCTCACCCGCCTGTTACCTTCCTATTCCTTATACTCATATTCGAGAGAAATTAAAAGTTAGCTTAGCTTATATTACTCAACAGGGTTAGAACTTAAGCACGATAATCTAGCTATATACAAAATACGCCACATGAAAAACTTTAGGAACCTCCTGTGAGCGAACCGTTTGAAAAAAAAACTGAGGTATAGGAGGTATATTTTCATGGATTGGGGGTACGTGGCTAGCGACCCCACGATCCCCTCCAGTCACCACCACCAGATTTTATTGGTCGAATTTTCGATCACAGGCGATACTAGTATGTAGTAATTTTACTAGGCTTTGAATTTGCAATTTTTAATTTCGTTTGTATGAGACTTCAGAAAAAATTCTACCACTGTGCAAACATAATATTCATACGAATTTGGTTCTAAAAGTTTTCGAAAATTTATACATACCTGGCTTTAGAGCTTAATTATGTAAAATTCCTTCACACTTTCGTCACAGTATTTTCGTGCTCGGAAGTGAGGGAGGCTCTCAACTATATTGTCCAAATTTTTTCTGGCATGAGAAAAACTGTTTTCTTATTTTGTTTTACTAAAAATTTCGAAATTTTATGATCTACAAATTATTAAAAGATTTACTTCGAAGATTCTACTGAAGCCAGTAACAGTAAAAATTGAGAAGATAGCTGATGATGCAACGGAAATAGAAATTATAGCCGACGTTCAGGCGTATGTTGCAGACTTTCAGGCGTAGGGAATTTTCCTAGAATGAAATTCTAGGATCTAGCTAACATTGCACAAATTGTAATAGTTAGGCCGAGCAGAATTCATTGAAGCTGCCACTTATGGCAGTTTACAGGGTTGCCACCTATCCCATTTTATTTTTAATAAAGAGCTATATATGCCAATATGGGTATCAAAAGAAAGATATTTTCGAACGCATTCCAAATAAGATAATTTCAAGCAGGGTTGCTACTTAGAATTGCCACCTAACCGCAATTTATGTATTTTTTTTTTTTGGGACTGTGCGATATGATGTCTAAGTATTATGGTATATATTTTTCGTGGCCCATCAATTTTTGCACACTACTTTGCAACATCGTTCAAATATACATATTCACCAAATACATTTTCATTCCAAAGTATTTTTATATACAGGGCCTTTTTTATAACTAGTTGACTTTATACATAACTCAGATAAGAAAAAGTAGGAATCGAAAATCTAGCAGATTTTCAAATTACAGATATCGGAGTCGCAGATTTTTTAAACGTTAGTTCTAACCCTGTCGCGTTTTTCTAAATCATACCATACTTGAAGTAAAAACAAAGTATCAAGTATCGGTATTATCCTCCATACTAAATTAGTACTACCTAATAGAGCAATCCATCTAATTCATTGTCCTTCTTTCCCTCTCCCTAATCACTAGCTAAACACTTAAGTAGTATTCCCACTGTCGCTTGCTAAATCAAAAGCTATCCAAATTCCAATTTGATTTAATTTCTATATTTCATCCTTTAATCTTTACGTATAGCCTTTGGCTTACGTTATCCACCCTTTTCCAGATCTCCAATGTCCTACACTGAACATCCACATCCAACTACCGTAATCAGTTCAAGCAAATCCCTTGAATCGTATTGTAATCCTATGTTAATGATCACTTATTTAAGAAATACTTTAGTAGTTATAATTTGATTAAAATCCTAAATTTGATTTAATTTAATTCAATTCGTTTTGTAAAACATTTTTAAAATTATTTTTACCATTCTAATTTAATTATTTAAATAGCTGTATGTAATTGTAGTTGTAGAAGTGTTTAAAAACAAACAAAAAAAAAAACAAAAATATAATGCAAAGAACACAAATGGTCAATAATGATGAAAATGCTCAAAATACTGAAAAAAGTATGATTGAACTGTATTTACGTAAAGCATAGCCAAAACAATCAAAAGTAACTGATACATCAAATTGATTTTGATTACACTATGAATACATGTATACTGTATTTTATACGCTCTAATTACTTGGTATGCTAATTTTAGAACCCACCAATTTATGCATTTAACACACAATGGTTTGTACATACATATGTACATTAGGGTGACTCAGAGTCTCACTTTGAAGCAGGCCTAGGCATCTAGTGGGCAAATTGTCCAAAAATCTGAAAACCAAAATCTCACAGAATATTACGCTCTTTGCTTGACCTCTCGAACAATAAAATTGTTGGTGCGCTTGTAAGAGCACCATGATCGTTGGTCATGCTCAGTCACTCACTTGCTGTAAAGATTTGTGTAGATTTTTTAATATACCGGAATAGGGTTTATAGAGGTACGCTGCTTTATTATTTCCAATATTTTTATGACTTTCTTTAAAACCTTCCGTGGTTAATTCAATATAAATTTATATTCGAAATTGTTTTCGTCCCCAATTAATAGACATAGTATTCCTGAAATTACGCCTCTATTGCTGCTAAAGTATCCTCATTTCTTTTGGGGGCGTCTACTAATGTAAATTCTTCTGAATTTTAGTTAGAGAGTTAACCGACAAAACAAACTGGTTGTATTGAATGTTTTGTAACCCTATCCCGCTCTCTTTCATATCACTATTTCTCTGTAGTATATTTTCATGCACCCTAAGGCGTCCGTTGGAAAAACTGCAACTGGTGATGCACCCTAATGTTCATAACATATCGTCCCCTTTTCGCAAAATTATCGTAAGCGACAAAATAAAAATTTTACAGGAGAGCATTATTTCGTTTTTTCGTTAGTTAGTGTATAAATTGTATGGGATACAATAGAAAAGAAAGATATTTTTTGGCACAACTATAAGGATTTCAGCTATAATATTTTAGCAGATGAAGCACTGAGGGTTTAAAACCAATTTGCATCAAAAAGTAAATTTCGAAAAAATTGTTGTTACGATAATTTCGCGAAAGGTGTACTTAGTATGATTACTTTTTTGGCTTTAGAGATAAATAATTTGTTGAAAAGAAAACAAAGCGATTTGAAATCACAGTTAATGTTCTTTAAACTGTGCAAACATACATGGAAAAGTACTTGTGCTTCCCTCGTTCTCGTTTAATTGAAACCTGAACGCCGGTGAAAGTTATATAAAACTTTTCCGAACTTTTTGAAAATTTTGTGGAATTTTGACCAGTCAAATAATTTTTATGAATTTATTCTTTTGAGTTTTTGGCCAAAACAAGTTGAAAAATGCTACAAACAATACCAACTACGATGATTGTAATTTCGATCTTGTTGAAGGATCTTGTCAAACCGCTTTGTATTTTTGCTTAGCTGTAGCAGTGTTTGGACTAATGGTTTAGAAATGCCTAAATCTCCTTGGGTTCGATGACCAGTAAAGGGGATGAAAAATTTCTAGAAGAAATATAACAACAAATTAAAAACAAAATCCAATTGAAACAAATTGATTATTTAATGCAAATTGTCAAGACAGCGATTGTGACACGTCTATTGCGTCCGTTGCTGCAACGCTGTTAATTACCAAAGTCGAAGTATCCTTCAAAGTTTTATGTATCTTCGGTCTTACCGACCGTTAGTCAGACATGACAGTTTCTGAAGTCATTTACAAGAAACAGTAATTGTTTAGAAATAAGTTAGCTCGATGGATATCTGCAGTTGAAATAATAGAAATCTTCGCACCAAAATATGGATGCATTTCGTTAGCTCAACCATTTTCTGCGATTTTGAAATTTTACACCCCAGTAAGAGAATCTTTTAAATGTTTTATGAAAATGTTTAGCATCTCTGAAGTTTCGCGCAAAAACTATAACGATTATATGTATAAGTTCAAAAGTGAAAAATTAACACAATTTTAACTTAAAGTGACTACAAATGTTTAGACTGTTAGACAAATAGAAACAGTTTCAAGGTGTGAGTAAGTATATGAAGTTTTGTGAAAATAATGGGGACGTAGGAGATTAGGTCGTGAACATCTCACAGGAATCAAATAATCACTAGTTCAGTGCCATTGTAAAACCCTTATACATTCACCTTGATCCACCCGAACATTTAAGAGTAAAAATAGTAGTGGAGTCGTTCAAATCATACCATATGATCACCACATCTACCACTGATCACTGATTATATCATTGTTATCATCACATTCGCTTCTACCTAATTATCTACTAACAATCTTAGAACAAGAACAATCAATATTGAGTAATAAGTCATTTTAGCGAATGCGACTTTACAATGGTAAAATCTCTACATACATCGTGATTGATTCGAAAAAACACTGAAAATTAATATTCCTGCCTTTTGTTCTAAGGTTCTACTCACAAATTTCCGATACAGTCACTATGTTATACTGTCAGTCAGCATGAAACCTCTCCCATCTGCTACTCACCTTTACCTGTTACGTAAATAATCACATGGGTTATTCATATGAGCCTTGTTATCAATTTACCTATCTAATTAAAAAAAAGTATTTTGTTTTAGTTTAGCATTTTCTATTCATAAGCACTCAGCATTGTATGAACATTCAGCATTCTGAAAAATTGTTTTACACTTAAAAATATCCAAAGATGTATGTTAAAAAGTTGTTTGAAGCTTGGTGAATATAAGAAATTTTTGAAGTTAACTTCTTAGGCGGCGATATGAAGTTTTGATTGAGAGTAAAATTTGAGAAAATGGCTGATGATGCAACGGAAAGTATGCAACGTAAAAAGAAATTGTAGCCGACTTTCAGGCGTAGGCAAGTTTCACCACGATGTTTAGCTGTGCAAATCAAATAGGAGGTGAAATTCTAGGATCTAGCTAACATTGCACAATATGTATGTAATAGTTAGGCCGAGCAGAATTCATGGGTTTACCACTTACTGCGGTTAAAGGGTTGCTACCTATCCCAATTTTTTTTTAATATAGAGCTAAATATGCCAATATGGGTATCAAATGAAAAGTATTTTCGACCGTATTTCAAATAAGATAATTTCAAGTAGGGTTGCCACCTTACCTCAATTTATTTATTTTTCCGTATATCTCGGTAACTGCTTGGCCGATTTGGATTAAATTTTGGCATATAGTGTTGCCATTTAGGGCGGTTTACAGGGTTGCCGCCTATCCCTTTTTTTAATATAGAGCTAGATATGCCAATATGGGTATCAAATGAAAAGGTATTATCGGCCTTATTTCAAATATGACAATCGCACGCAGCGTTGCCACTAGGGTTGCTACCTAACAGCAATTTACAATCCCTTTTACAAATCTCCCTCCTATATTTCTTCGCCTTCACACTCTCTGCCTCCCTTTTTCTCTTCATTCCCCTCTTTCCTTCTACCACGCCCTTCTTCCCCTATATCCCATTTGTATAGACTCGTGTTAATTTAGGCATAATTCTACCCACGTTCCGAATTTGAAGGAAAACGCACCATGTATAAGTTATTTTCGAAATGATCGGTTCCCAGTTCCACTTCCCGGAAGTAAGAAATTGTGAATCTAAACTATTCTCGAATACACTTTATTCATATTTCGTTGTTTCTGAATATAAGAAGTTAACTTCTTTCACGTGTTCTGGCACACGCGGTTTTTTATACGTTACCTCCTTGCAATAAAATATTAAGCAAGCAAATAAAATCGCAAGCATCTAAAATATTTGTTGCTTAGTTTCAAACGACGAAATAAATAAGAAATTTTCAACAAGACAAGAGTGTTCTATTATTCATAAGTTGCTAAGTGACTATGTATAAAAAAGTGATATTTTCGCTTATATTTTTTCTGCTTGTAAAGTGTTTTGTTGCTTTTTTGTTCAATGATGTTCACCTAGCAGCAATTGTTAACGGAGTGAAACATATAATTACATAACAACCTAACTTGATAACCCGGGGTCGAATCGTTAGATACGATCGCGAATCGTAAACCAGACGAGAGAAAATTCCGTGATACGTCAGTCGTATAAGCGAAAGGGATTGTTAGATACGATAGCAAACGAAACTTAATTTATTTTCAATTCACAAAGTTTTGAATACCTTCAGTAACTCGGTCACTTATGTAAAAATCCGAAACTACGATAGAAGTTGTACGTTCACGTAAGTCGTAATCCGAAATACAAAATTTTACGTGACGTGTTGTACGATCACGGAAGTCACGATTCGGGCCCAGATCTTTGTGAAACCCCCATTGCATTCATATTATTTGGCATTCATAGTCATTTGTAAAATTGTGAACATTCATACTTAGGTATTAAGTAGTATATATTCTGTAATATGTAGACATATGCCTTCGTTAATCAACTCCCACATTTCAAATCCATTCAATGCATTATTATAAAACACTTCATTTTCACCTAAGTGTTTATTCTCATATCTACACTTGCCATATTTATCACTACTTTTCATTTATACACGCAATACTAAGCATAAAAATCTCAATTTACACATGTGTTCAAAATTTAATCAATCATTATTCATCTGCAGCACTGTTATATACGAGGCATTCTGTGAAAAAAGTTGTAGCGATATAATTTTTTTAACTTTTTTTTTAACTTTTAATTGTAGTTATTTGACCTTTGTCACGGATTTTCGTGATTTCAGAATAATTTTTTTCACACGATGCGGCATTTCAATGAAATCGGATTTTTAAGACAAAGCTACACATGCAGTCTTCAATGGTAACTGTTAAACAGTCTATATTCAATATAAACAGATCATACGAAAAAAATGCGTACAAACCGGGCATATTTCATTTAAGTTGCAACCAGAAGGGGCATATTTCCAACTTATCTTCTTTTTTATATATAAATGCGCAATGTTCAAAAGTTTTTCCCCTTTTTTGCAATAACCACAATTCTAAGATATATAAAGTTTGATATGTATCAATAGGTGTCTCCTAGCAGGGTGTGCGACAATAAACTAAAAATTAAAAATAATTAATTAAAATATGAAAAAACTAATTTGAAAGTCACTCCACTACAAATGCTAAACACGCATTCACTTTATAGATCTGCTGTTGTGTGTGCTTGTAGGTATGACCACTTGCAATGTTGTGTTTGCATTCATTGCTGTTGGGAAGAGACCGAGTGTGAGAACAAGAGTTGTTTTGTTGGCAGCAATAATTAACACGAGCCAGCGCGTCAACTTTATTGAGAGTAGGTACAAACAGTGTTTACAAAAACTAAATCTTTGAGTAGGTATTCAGAGAAGCAAATGCTTGCCCAGACTTGATGTTTTGAAAAAAAAAAATACAAATACACGATGTAGCGTGTACAACTCCCTGGATAGACTGTGAAATAAAATAAAATGGAAAATTGATACAATAATATAAAATAAAGTAAAATAAAAAATGGAAAAATGATTGAAAGCAAAAAAAGAAATTTGTAGGAAATTAAAGGAAAGGAAATAATATATAAAACAAATAAAAATAAAGCAAAATTAAATAAATAAAAGTATTAAATAAAGAAAAGGAAAATAAAGGAAATGTAAAATAAAAATAAAGGAAATGTAAGTTTTCGTTACAACAACAACAACAAAGGAAATGTAAGGTAAGGAAAGGAAAAGAGAGAAAAATCAAAGGCAGGTAAAGGTAGAGAAAGGAAAGGAATGGAAAGGAAAAACAGGAAGGGAAAAAAGGAAAGGTAAATAAAGTAAAGGATTTGAAAAATAAAGGAAAATAAGAATAAAAGAAAGAAAATTAAAAGAAAAAGAAAGCTAAGGAAAAAGGAATGTAATGGAAAATAAAGGTAAGACAAAAATAAAAGAAAGGAAAAGAAAATAAATGAAATGAAGGCAAACGAAACCAACCTAAGCAAAGAATATGAAAGGAAACGAAAGGAAAGGCAAGAAAAATAAAATAAAAGGAATAAATTAATGTAATGGACAGGAAAGGAAAGGTAAGAAAAGAAAAAAAGGAAAAGAAAGTAAAGGAAAAGAAAAGAAAAGAAAAGAAAAAAGGTAAAGAAAGGAAGGAAATAAAAAGAAAAGGAGAGTAAAGAAAAGGAAAGGAAAGGAGATGAAAGGAAAGGAAAGAAAAGTATACGAAAGCAAATGAAAGCAAGGGAAAGGAAAGGAAAGAAAAGGCAAGGAAAAAAGAACGAATAAAAATGCACTAAAAAAAATAATTATACATTGCAATCGGGACTGTTTAGTAAGCCAATTCGCTATTGTGCTTCTCTACCCTATCACATTTTTTTTAAGTCAGACAAAAATTACACTGTACAACTCCAAAAAATCTCAGAGGGTTTCTCATTGGTTCCTAAAACTTTTGATTGTGCTGAATCCGAATCTGAAGTCAGATTTTTCTGTTGTCTCTCCAGAGGGTAGTTAAATTTATTTTTTTTATTTAAAAACCAAAATTAAATTATGGTTCCTTGACCCCAGAAAAAATGTTAAATTGGCATAAATAAATTTTTTTTACAACTACCGATGTCTTTACAAATAAAAATTAAATAAATTAATATCTTTTTAATAATATTTGCAATAAAAAAATTGGATTTTGGTTCCAAGTAACATTTCGATGTTTTTTTACTGTCGATTGAGCACTCTAAGGGTTTTACAATGTTAAAAAAAAATGTTTTCCGTTGAATCAACTAAAAAGTTTATTTTGTTTAAATTTAATTATTTTTCTTATTTTAATCATCAGTCTACAGTATAACCGGGCTTACTTGGCTTTGATTTGTTTTATTGAAGATGTGACGGCGAAAGTATTACTACGTGAGAGGAAATTTCATTTCTGTGTGGCTTTTTTCGCAGAATGCCTCTTACGTACTTGAACATACATATACATATGAATATACTCTACTTTATAGCTGTAAATATATACAATAACAACAACACATAGGACGCAAATAAGCTATGTTAGATATATATTTATGTATACATACTTCCATACATACATATGTAAATACATACTTACAAACACAAAAATTATATGTCTAAAATATATATGAATGCTACTCATTCAAGTTTGTTTGTTTGTGGATTGTGATAATCATTAATTGGTTTTGTTGTCGATTTCTTTTGTCTCGTTTCTTTCTTTTAATTTTTCAATGCTTTACACTACGTTCCTGCCTGCTAAACAAATGAAAACCTGTTGTGTGTGATTTCTTTTGATTTATTGTCAACTTTTTGTCGGTTGATTTAACGTTGTTTTGTTTTAATATCGTTTTGTTTTCGTTGCGTTTCGGTTTTTTTCTTATGGATTTTGGTTTAAAAACAAATTTATTGATGATTTCCGTTTTTTTTTTTGTTTCATGTGGTTTCGTTTTACGTTTTTTGTTTTCATTTGCATTTAAATCTCTTATTTTATTTCCCACTATATTTCCGTTTTCTTGTTTCACTTTAATTTTTTTTTTTAAATCCTCCCATCCAATTATCGGTTTTGTTTTTTTCCGTGTACCGCTGTTCCTGTTATGATTATTATTTTCTAGTGATGACTTTATTCAAGCTCAACAACAGTTAGCCCGATGGGCGAGTGAGGATGTGGTATCCGTCGTGGTATTGGATCAACCGCAATCCGGCACAATGTCGGATTCCCAACAATCCAGCGGCGTCGGACCAATGTCAACGGCTACAACGAGTACCGTTATACATCATCAACACCCGCACCAGCACCACGGCGATCATCAATCCTCGGCAGCGGCATCAGCGGCGGCGGCGGCGGTAGCAGCAGCGGCAGCCAACAGCAACTCTATAATGGGTTTGGGGGCAATCGTGCCAAATGGTATAAATGTAAATCAGAGGGACTATTACCCCTCGCCACCCTCAACGGAGACGGAAAGCAGTGGAAGTGTTATCCAATCGCTCAGCCGTCGTTTGCCTATGCCAGGGGATACAGGCCAACAACAACAGCAACAAGTGCAATTGCAGCTGCACCAATTGCATCAGCATCAGCATCAACATCAGCTACAGCATCAACAGCAGCAGCAAATGCAGCTGCAGCAGCAGCAAGGCGACACCACCAGCAGCAGCAACAACAGTCAATCAGGACAAATAATGGAGAATGGTCGATATCCGGAATATAAACACTGATCTTAGTGTCAATGCCAGCAACAACAACAACAACAACAACAACAATATCAACAACAAACACAGACGCAATAGCTAAAATAAAAGTGCTATACATAAGCGAGCATAGCATGCTACATACATAATGAATGAAAGTATGAGAAAACATTTTATATTTGAAAAAATAATGTACATATATAGCAAATGGATTGTTGTTGTTGCATTGCGTTAATTATATAAGACCGAATAACATTGTGCACGAATAACAAGAACACAGTCACTCCATTGGCATTGACAGCAACAAATTAGGAAATGTTTTAATTACGTCAAAATAAGAAGAAGAAAAAAAAAAGAAAAAAATTAAACATGACTCAGTGCTAACAACACTAATAACTCTGAGCGTAGCGTAAAATGTTAAAACAAAAAAAAAAAAACAAATAATAAATTATTTAAAAAGAGATATCGACCGTAACCCAGCAATGTGATTTTATACAAAGTAGCATTTTAGATTTTTTAATTATTTAAACAAATTGCAAATGTACATAAACATTGGCAAAAAAGGCCAAATAAACACACACAGATAAACAAAAAATAAATAAAATTAAAAAAAAAAAAAAACAGGCACTAAACATAAAAACGCATAACCACAAATGCAATCGAATGAGCGAAATTAACGTTGCGTGAGATATATAATTTAAAAACAAACAAACAAAAAATAAAATATCTATCATGCAACAGGTATGTGTGTAGGTACCTCAGTATGTAAATTTTTTAGGCAAACTAAAATTAAATCATTTCGCATTGATAAAGCTAATTCGTATGCATGAGCACACATACACTGCGCGGCAAAGAAATATGTCGATTCAATGTATAATATCCATCAAAAAATGCCAAGTAAAATAAAATATATTCCTGGCGTATTCAGAGGCATGTTTATATAATATCAACTTGGCTGTTTCAGACTCCCTTTTCTGAGGAGAGATGGTTTGAGTACCAATTCGTGTTTCTGCAATACTAGTAAGTAGTTTAATTTAATAGTGGTTTCTTTTAGAAAATTTAATTTTTCTGAACTCATGGTAATCATAGTGAAGCAGTGCGCCAGATACTGACACCATGGTTATTTGACAATTTATATATAAACTAGTAATACCCGGCCTTAATAAGACTTTACCATTTTTACCATTTCTCGGAAGATACGTTATCTCATATTTTATCAAGGTGAAACGCCAGCTACACGCCAAATATAAAGCTCATCTAGTCATAAACATGATTGTTTAGAATATATTGGGCCCTGGCAAACTTCCTGGAAGAAAAATTATCCCACAATTCAACCTAAGCATAACGCTACCTACATAACATATTTCAAGTAAATCCAACCATCTATACGATAGTTAAGAATAAGTCAGTCCAGGTTCCACTTTCCGGAAAAAAATGTATCTTATATATTAAACCAATCATATAGCTACCTACATACCAAGTTTTAAGTAAATCGAGCCATAAATACGATTGTTTAGAGTAGACCGGTCCCTGGTCCACTTCCCGGAAGAAAATTCATACCATACTTTAATCTTAGCAAAACGCTACCTACATACCAAATTTCAAGTAAATGCAGCCATTTATACGATAGTTTCGAATGGAGCGGTCCCGGGTCCACTTCTTTAAAAAAAACTCTACGGAAACACTCTCCAGGCTACTGTTAAACTATCCCGAAAATTTGAAAAAAAAAAATCGGCCTAGCAGTTTTGGAATCCATAAGCTAAATACATACATACATACATTCATACATCCTTTTTTATATATTGTCGTAAGACTAACACGGTTCAGTTAGCGTGGCAGACTAGCACGGTTCGTTGTTTGCGTGGAAAACTGGCACACTTCGTACTTTGCGTGGAAGACTAACACGATTGTGTTAAAATTATACCATAATGTCACCTACATACCGAATTTCATGTGAGGCCAGCCATTTATACGATAGTTTCGAATAGGGCGGTCCCGGGTCCGCGTCCCCAAAAAAAACTTTACAGAAACTCTCTCCCGAAACACAACAACAACAGGCTCCTACTAATATATCCCGAGTAGTTTTGGAGTCCATAAGCTACATACATACATACATTCAATTTTATATATATAGATGAAGATGAAGTACAAAAGAAAGCTGTAGTCTTCAAATTCGTTTGATACCAATTTTGTGCGAATATCCCAAAGTTTACCCGAAACCAAATTTTTAGCTACTATCGAGTCATTGCGAGTGATGAACAGAGCGCTTAATGAACGTCTTTTACTGTGTTATCGGTAATATATATATGTTTTTTTTTTTTTTTTCAATTTAAATCAAATTTGCATAAAAGTCAAAATTAAAAAAAAAAATTCATTTGGGTTGAGATTTTCTACTCATATTTTGAGACAAATTGTCAAATAACCATGTTTATATTTTTGTTTTGGCTACTTGGCTCACTGTTACACTGTGATGGGAATAATAAAACCAGTTTAACCCAATAAACATACCACATCTATTGTTGAAAAAATTTATTTGATAAAATGTATCTTTGTGGAGCTTGAAAATATTAAAAAGCGGCGAAAAAATTTAATTTTTATGAATATCTAATGGCGTTTTCTTTTCTAGAAAAAGTGTTGCCCTGTAGATTTTTCTCAACTCTCTCTAAGACTTATAGGTTAATTTCACAAAAAAATACCTTATAAGTAGGCAGAGGGACACAACTATCTACAAATTAAGCCATTTTGATAGGCGCCAAAATGCCGAGGACAAAAGATACAGTTTAAGAGGGCAACATTAGGGCAACATTTTGCCGAGAAAAGAAAACGCCATAAGCTTCAGATTTTAGTGATGCAGGCTTATAAAGAAAAGTTGAAATATGAACAACACTTTTTACAAAATAATGGTATCAGCAGTCAGAAAAATTGTATTAAAAACACAACTCCTTAAATTTTTGCTAACTTTAGCTATATAGATATGTTACATATATTTAACTCTATATGTGTGATCTTAGTTATGATTTTGTACGTAAATGAAGCACTTTCATGGGTTAATAATGAAAAAATCAATGATATCGAATTAATAAAACAAATATAAGCAGGCAAAAATTATGCTTTCTAACTTTTTATAGACCTAAAGTTTATATTCTACAGCGTGCTACACCTTCAAACTATACTAAAATTAAAGTTTGTAATATTTTTTATCTATTCCACAAAAAAGTTTTTGCTCACATTTGCCCCACTCCTTACATAAACTTGATTTTATGACGAAAAGTTACATCAAATTTGCATAAAAATGACAAAATGTGACAACTTTTGGCTAACATTATTAGACGAAGTGAAACAAATAATGTTGCAATACTACCTATCTCTTGAAATGCTTTGAGTAGAAGCTGAAGATGCATGAAATAATAATTGCAGAAATTACAATTTTTTTATTTTCTAGAAAAAGTGATTGGATTTTTATACCAATACGGATTTTTTTAAAAGATTGCTGCTGATTAATTATTTCATTCTATTTTTTTCTTTATATATTTATTTATATTTTTGATTTAATTTATAAAAATATATATTTTTATTACTGGATATATATATAGTTGCCTTAATTCACAAAGGCCCTAACTGACACATATTTCGAAAATGAGTTTTTCACATATTTAAGAATGGTATATTAAAATACACACTCACTACAAATTTTAAGGAGTTACTAGCAGTAAAAACGGAGATTTTCCAAATTTGCAAATTTTGTTTTTTTGCTTCTCCTGTAATTTTTTTATGTCATTTAGAGCCTTTGTGAATTAAGGTAACGATATGTAGATATATGTAGGTATTTTATTTTTTGTATTTAATTTTTTTATCATTCGTATGTTTTGTATAAATTTGAAACAAGTTTGTTTGAAAATCTGTAGGGTTTTTCATTTAAAGAAGGTTACACTTCTCCGGTTTCTTTTGAATTTCTTGTCTAAGGAAGAAAGTCGAATCCTTTGCCGTGCAGTCGACATACATACATACCATCATAATTACAAGCATTTTTAACTAATACTTTTGCAAGCAGTTTAGTTAATCACGCCCCACTAACCATACTACATAAATATCACTGGCATTCAATTCTGCAATTCAAAGAAAATAAATCAAATTGAAGAAAGCAACAACAAGCAAAAAAGAACAAGCAAATTAATTGTCTATATACAGAGAAAAATGAGCTGAGAATGGATAAGAATTTACCGTGATTTTGGGTTCAATCTCAGCCATATTTTCGTTGAATCAACAGATATTTTGGTTGATATAACTATGTATATTTTGGTTAATATGACCAAATCACTGTCAATTCTTATCCATTATAGCTCAATTTTGTCTGTGTGTACATGCGAAAAATCATAAAAACATATTCATTAATGCATACGTCTCAAATCAAAATTGTCTGCTAATCACCTTATCCTGCCTATCCATTTATATCAAGCTCCCATCCCTTCACTAAATTGCACATACACATATACAATACATTAATGTACATACTACATCATACATAGATGGTGGTAAAATAAGTTGATTAGCATACAATTGTGTGTACATACCCGACATACATATTTGCCCAGTATAATTAAGCTTCACTGATGTTTCTTACATCGTTGTAAATACATACATACATACAAATGTACGTACGCAGTCACACAAACTTACTTACATAGATTAAATGTAGTTAGGGAAGGCATAATGGAATTCTGTGAAAAAGCGTGCGCTTAGCATCTACTTTAATCCAAGACAAAAATTAAAAATTTGAGATACATACATCAAATGAGCTCACATATATGTACACAAGAAATGTAACAGCGGGAACGCAATTAAGTTAAGTGTTATGAAGCTGCAGTCACAAGAATTTTTACTTTTTTCTTGTTTTTTTAAGTTAATTCAAGTATTAAAAGGTGATTACGAATGGTAAATTGGCGACGTGGATGTTATGGCTTTAACCACAGAAAGTTAAAATTTAAAATTTTTTTTTTTTTACTTTTACGATGAAAGCCGAAACTTAACTTTTTCTAAGCAAAAAATTTTACTCAAATTTTTAAATTATTATTTTTTTTTTAAACTATGTTCAGAAAGAAATGCAAAAATCTGACTATGAGTTTTTAGTAAACAATATAAACGTTTACCCCTATTTTCTAACTCCCATATTCATAAAAAATAAAAAAGGTTTAATAAGTTCTTATAATTCCATACTTGTATGAAAATGTCATTTTAAAAAGCTTTTGAAAGAAATTCTATTATTTATAAATATATGGGTAAGTTTATAATAAATTTTTAAGTTCTTAATTTATTTTTAGGTAAAAAAGATGATTTTTTTGCTAAAAATTTACTCCGACATTTGCTCGTTATTTTTTTTTAGTTAAGAAAATATGAGTTTAAATATCTAGAGAATTAACAACAATAAAAATTTAACGTTTTATACAAAAACAAAACTGAATCTTATGTACTGTTCAAGCTGAGCCTGCATTTTGCATTTTAACATTTAGCCCAAAAAGCAGCATATTTTCCATACAATTTTGAAAGCTAATCGCAACTAAATGCTACTTTATTTCTGCATTAGCTTTAGCATCTTCGAAGATACGGTACGAACAAAAATTTCCTCGTATGAAGAAAAAGTGAAAAAAAAAAATGTTGCATACTTTTGGGCGAACCGCTGTTTATATTACGCAGTGTTAAAGCAGCATTTTTCAATTTCGGTCGTACATTTCAAAGATGCGTTCATGTTGTCACAAGTGGAAGTACAAAGAAATTTGTGTTCGTAATGTATCTTTGAAGATGCTAAAGCTAATGCAGAAACAAAGTAGCATTTATTTGCATTTAGCTTTCAAAATTGTATGGAAAAAAGGCTGCATTGAAGCATGGAAATCACTTGTTTTTTGTTCGTACAGTATCTTCGAAGATGTTAATGCTAACGCAGAAATAAAGTAACATTTAGTTGCGTTTAGCTTTCAAAATTTTATGAAAAATGGGCTAAATGTTAAAATGCAAAATGCAGGTTCAGCATTAACAGCAAGTCAAACTTTGATATTTTTTTATTTAATCTATACGAGTTGGTGGTGCTTTGAATGAAATGCTATTGATATTCATTTAATTTCACATGTATGCAATAATTGCGAAGTTACTAACTTGCCACTACCCTTAAATGAGTGCCCAATGGCAAAGCATACTAATCAGGTCAGCTGTTAGTTTCTCAAAACAATGGTTCGAAATTAAATATTCATTTGAGTATTTGAGGATGGATTTCGAAATCAAATGATCCAGAAAGTCCGGAACATATCCTGGAAAAGTCCCGAAATGATCCCAAAAAAGTCCAGAAATGATTTTGAAAAAGCCCCGAAATGAGTCCCGAAAAGATTTTAAAAAGTCCGAAATATTTTCGAAATAGTCTCGAAAACTATTCCGAAAAGGATTCAAGAAAGTCCTAAAATGATCGTAAAATCCTAAAATAAATGTATCCTGGAAAAGTTCCGAAATGTACCCAAAAAAGCCCCGAAATGATTCTGAAAAAGCCCTGAAATAATATCAAAAAAATCCCGAAAAGATTTTAAAAAAGTCCGAAATATTTTAAAAATAGTCTCGGCAACTATTCCGAAAAGGATTCAAGAAAGTCCTAAAATGATCCCTAAATCGTAAAATGATCGGAAAAAAGTCAAGAAACGATCCCGAAAATGTCTCAAAATGATCCCAAAATAGTCCTCAAAGTCATATCGAAATCGTTCCGATAAAGTCTCGAAATTATCAATAAAAAAAAGTCCCGCAATCATCCCGAAAAAGTTCCTAAATGGTCCCTAAGTTGTTCCGATAACCATCCCAAAAAGGCTCTGATAAAGTCCCAAAATGATCACAAAAATGTCCAGAAATGATCTCTAAAAGTCCTGAAATGGTTCTAAAATAGTCGCGAAATGGTGCCGAGAAAGTTCCAAAAGATCCCAAGAAAGTACTGAATTGGTCCCAAAAAAGGTCCGAAAATCATTCCAAAATGGTTTCGAAAAATTCCAAATTGATCCCAAAAGAGTTCAGAAATTTCGAAACATATCCCGAAAAAGTACCGAAATTATAGCTAAAAAACTCCGATTTTTGTGCGATCGATTTTGATGATATGCCGATATTGCTACAAATGCCACTCAAAATAGGCTAGCATAGTTGCCATTATATCGCAAACCAAATTTCAGCAGATCTTGACAAGTTTGCTGGAAATTTTGATAACATTTATTGGATAGCTTATTTTCGACATTGCTAAACTTCTTTTTTCTTTTACATTTTAGGTATTTTATTTATCTCTTTTGTTACCTTTGTTAAGCTCGTAAATAATTTTAAAAACACTGAATTATTTCAAGATTAATTTGTTTCTTTTTTTTTAATTTTTTCTACAGCTGTACATCCACGGTTTTGTTTTCCAAGATCTCATATGAAAAGTTTCCACAATTTGAAAAGCAAAACTGAACTTATTTTTTAACATAAAAAAACAGTAACACAGAATACTTGACACGAGTAAGTAAACTCATTACAAAGCCAAATTAGTTTATTAAAAATACAATAACAACAAATGCAACAACTAATGGCTATACTGAAACTATGCATGTGAGTGCAAGTGAGATGCAATTTTATTTTATCAGTAATAAACGCCGAATGTTGAAATGAGATGTATGTATATAACTAGTGAACTATAAAATTGAAAAAAATAAAATAAAATAAACGTATCCACACGAACACGAATAACATTAGTCTTAATGCTCAGATGTACTGTTATTTAGCATAAAAATGTCAATTTAAACACTTACATAAACGCAACAACAATAATTAAAAAAAAATATATATTGTAAAAAATAAACTACACAAAAATAGTGAAAATAACAAAAAAAAACTTAATAAAGCGTTATGATTGTATGTCTGTGTAATTGAAATTTAATTGGAGAAAAAATTATTTAAAAACCAGTTTTGCAATGAATGTTTGTAATTGTTGTACGTGTGTAAGAAAATTAACAAAAAATAATATCTAGTTTTATTAAATTTAAGTAGGAAAACTTTGTATAAAAGCCAACACCTTATACATAAATACTAAAATATTGATACGACATACACTTGTACAAATAACCATACACACATACATATCGACGTGTCATACGAAAACTACCACCAAAAATTTTATGTCTGACGAAAACTACCACTTTCAATTTGTGTCTGATGAAAACTAACACTTTCATTTTTTCTCTGAAAAAAATGTACTACCTAAAAGTGTTAGTTTTCGTGAGACACAAATTGAAAGTGTTAGTTTTCTTGCAGTCTTAAAAGCGATATTTTTGTAAAAAATGAAAAAGTGTTAGTTTTCGTATGGCACGTCGATATGTTGTTATAACTATTACTTATTAAAAAAAATTATTTTATTTTTATTTTGCAGCTTTTTCCGGTATTCGCATATTTCTAGAACATAAGCTGCCAAATTTGATAAGATTTCCAAACTTTTGTTTTATATTGCAATTAATCTGATTTTTAATATTATAATTATTATTATTTTTGATTAATCATCAGTGAAAATTAATTAAAACATTCGGTTTTTCTAAGCTTACAAATCTATGAGAGTCATGACTTTTCAAATTAATCAGTCTGCGATTACTCAAAAATAAATTTTTACAATTTTAAGTGCTCCGCTCCAGAAATTCTGACCTAACAATTAGTCATAAATTAGTTGGTTGAATAATCTGGATTCATTAGAAAGAAAAAGGGCAAAAGGGAAATAAAGCCAGTGGCGGTTATTGCACTGCATCGATATTCCCTAGTTGTATGTGCTGCTCGAATAATATTCTCTAGCATCAAATTTAAAAATGTCGCATGACATTCAGTACTTGGTTTGAAGCCTGGCTTAAGTTCGAATGGCTCAAAAAGGACCTTGGCAATCTTGTTGCTATTGTACAAAGGTTTAATGCGAAGCAACATTCCACATTGTACCATTTTTTTCTTTCCTTCTCTGTAGAAGTCTGTACTGCCCTCAGCCCCAGTGTGAAGTGGACGAAAAATACTGTCAACCTGCTCATTTACATAGAAAGCTTGAGAAATGCTGACAAAGATAAGGTAAGAGAGCCGTTTGAGCAATTCATTGTTTAATATATCGCACACATAGATCTAAACAGCGATAAACTTGAAAAATCCAAAAAGTTCAAAAAACTTGAAAAACTGGCTGCCTCTTCCATACATGCTAATGGCATTTTACATTTTTCTCGGTGGGTAATGTAACTCTTAGTTAATCGAGTATACAGATCGGTTGATATTGAATTGGAGAGCGAATATGCGAATCTCAAAATTTAAGATTTTTTGAGTTTAGATCTAGGCGTGCGATACGATTGCAGAGCTTTCTCAATAGGACAATACCAGCTTTCCTATGATGAAGGTTGTGTTGAGATAAGGTTTTCGTTTCTATTTATCCATCAGCCCAACATCCCAGAGGCTATTAGTAGTAACATGTTGCCTTTGTCAAAAGTACTGTCCGACATTGGCGAGTTGATTTTAGGATTTGATCATGATATTGGACGTAAGCAAAGTCTGAATTTTTCTTGCAGTTGAACTTGCTTGGTGAAAGTGGTAGTCAGTTAAATATTTTTTTTGCTGAAAATTCGAGATAAAAGAATTAAACAGCAGTCCACATTATGGCCAACGATTGTCAACCAATAGGATAATTTTTCTTAAAAATGCATACAGGCATTCAAGTTCGTTTCTTAAGTCTTTTGTATTATTGTTGTCAACAGTTTTATTTGTTTTGAATAAAATTTAGCAATTATTTATAGAAATCATCATGGAAGAACAAGTCAAATAGCTACATTAAAATTTCTAAAAACACATTTACACAGCACATACCTAGTAAGGAGTGAAAAAAATTGTTATTACACAAAATCGCATATATAGTACTTACATATGTATGTATATTTAAATGTATAAAGCGCGCAAGCAACAAACGCACAAGCACACACACACACGCACACACACCAAAACAAAATTATAAGTTAATATATTTTCACATACATATGCACAATATAACCAATACTCATAACCACTACACACAAATACAAATAAGGAGAGCACTTTAATTTGTTGCAAAGCACACAAAAAATAAATAAATTAGCAAACAGAAAAAGAATGTTTCATTATTAATAACAATGCTAAATAAAATGTGAAAAAAAATCGAAAAAAATCAAAAATAGCAAAAAAGAAAAAAAAAAAAACAATTTGAACTAATAAATTGCATGGATTAAGCAAAAATGGAGATAAAACGAAAGTGAAGGAACCATTTCTAAAGAACTGTTAACTGTTGTGAATTTAAAAAATACTAATATTAAATAAAAACTAGTTTAAACAAATATATAATAGTAATAATAGCATACAAACTAGTTCAATTTATGAGATAAAACCAATTGAATGTTGAACGTTGAAAATGAATGAACGTATATTGGTTGCAAAAAGCATGCAGAACAAAAACAAACTTAGATACATAAGTAAATGCATACTTAGATATACACATTTGTATGTATAGAAATATATGCGTTAGTTGTGTAAGTAAGCAAATTAGTAAACAAACGAGAATCATAAAAAAAACGAAAAATTCAAAAGTTGCATAGAAAAATCTAAAAAAAAAAAAAATAAATAAAAATTTATAAAAGTAATAAAAAGCCAGCATGAAACATGAATTCAAACAGATTTCGTATTCAATTTAATTTGATTGATGAACACAAATCTAACAATAAGGTCTAAATTAATTTTAGTTAATTGTAAAAAATTAAATTTGTAAGCAAAAAAATGATATAACAACAAAAACAAAAAAAAAATAACACCTAACTACCATATGCATAGCTATAAATATTATTATTATTAATGTTTAAGTTAGGGCCAAAATGTTACATACATTTGTTTTTTGAAATTGTAAAATATAGTTAAACAAAAAAAACCCACACATAAATACGCAAAAGTGTGCTACCAAAGTAGTATTAAGATAAAAAAAAGAAATTGAATTAACTTAAAAAAAAAAAACAACACCTAGTTTACTTTAAATGCAAAATGAAAAAGCGAAAAGAAATTATTGAATAAATAAAGTTTGAATTTAAGCAAACTAAATTGATTTGCAAAAAAAAAAATTAACAAATTGGTTTATTTTTTAACGCTTATCGTGGTGAATTGGCATTCATTAAAAGTTCAGCTAAGTATAATTTTTTTTATCTACTTATATATGTGTATGTATTATGGACACTTACAGCAAGCGCATATGTTATGCCTGTCTAGCTTTTAGTTTTAGCGCAACTTTTTTCAGCATTCATACAAACATACAATAGCTCATGCATACATATTATGTACATACATATATTGATTTGTATGTTTTCTGTCATCATTCATGGTTTGTATACATATCTCATTAGTCATCGGGGTTGTTAGTTGCATTTTTTTCGAATATGACGCACAGCAGCATTTTTCATATTTTCATCTTCTAATGCTTCGATTAAATGGGAACCATGTTCGATTCCAGCAGCTTTTGGTCGAGCCGTAAATATTTTTTTGGTGAAAGTCTTGAAAGTAGCCCCTGTCATTTCTAGACCACCCTCAGAATAAATAAAAGGACCTTTTAAATAAAATTTTACTAATTAAAGTAAGATGTGGATTTTTTATTTCTTTACTGCCCCAATAACACACAGACGTTATGCTGGCCGAAAATTGAATGACTCGGAAACAAATTTCAAAACTTTTTAAATTTTTTTCTTCTTCATCTTCCTCCTCCTTCCCTTTCCCATTCTCTCCTTTTAAGTATACCGCTCGCGCTCAACTTCTCCCCTATTCGTTCTGGTCTTTACTTTTACTTGCTTCTAATAGCACTAGGGTGGTCCTTATAATCAAATATGGTATTTTTTCAAGGCTAATCCCTTAGATCGGTTGCACCACGGTCAACTATATCGCACAAAAAATTGTATCCCGATTGGACATGGTTTAGGCGTGTCGCAGGGGGATCAAAGTACAGATAAAAGTGATTTTTCTTTTTACCTAAAACTTGAAATCGGTAGGTCGGAGATATCACATGCAAAATCTGGTCCCGATTGGAAATGCCTAAGGCATGTCGCAATGGGGTTAAAATTCAGACCATACCATGGAGACTCAAAAAATTAAAATTATTTTTTTATCCAATACTTGGAATCGATAGGAGATATCACATACAAAATTTGGTTCCGATTGGAGACACTTTCAGACTACCCCCACGAAACGGCGTTTCCAATCCTCCGACCAAAGAGCTACCGATTTCGAGTATTAGATAAAAAGAAGAGAGCAATCTGAAGTACAAATAAGGACCACCCTAACCTAGCACACTTTCACTCCATCTCCGAATTTTCTCTCTAACTACTTACTTATATTAACCCAATCGCGTGTCTTTGGGTGATATTTGCAGACCAGCTGGAGATTTAAAAAAAAAAATTGTCTATTAAAACAAACTTTTACTACCTTTTATTGCATAGGCACATCATAACAGCAATATTTAGGACAATATCTCCGGGTTGGGTAAAGAAAAGTATCGCATAAGAAAAACTAATTTTGAGCTAGTTTTTGGTCAATAATCACTCAGACTCCTGTCATCAGTGGCATACAATAACTATCTAGCAACAGCTGTTGGTAGGGCTGCAAGTGTCACCAACCCATAGACATGTTAGACTTCAGTGTAACTTTCTTAGCTCCGGTGTAGCGTAAGAACCAGTAAGGTCCAAGTGATACTCATTAAATCGTATACGCGACGTGTATTTTTTACGACGATACTCGCCTTTATCTCAGTAGAGAAACCTTTTTGTAAAGTACTCACCTACTGCTGGTCTAAACTGATTTTTGTTAATATTTCAGCAGTTTTGTTTGTAATCGTAATTTTTCCGAATTCCGAATTAACCACCTTATACTAAACGGTCGAGACTTATCAATGTCAAAACCATTGCAATTTGTTATTTTAAACGAAATTAGATTTAATATTCATAACACTATTCGCCTAAAGCAAAGCTGAGCTCAGTTAGACGTGTCTTTCCAGAGTTTTTTTTTAACTTCATACATATGTATGCTTCGCACTCAACCCAATATGTACATTTGTTAGGATGGGTCAAAACAAATCGATTTTCGTTTTTTCGAACGGCATACAGAAAATCGGGTTCCTAGTCAGAAATGATGTATTATATCCAAATAAGGGTTGTTATGCTAATTTTGTTGCTGTTAACGACAAAAATAATTGCGGAACGGGACGCTCCGGCAATCCCTTGTGGTATTGCTCGACTACCTCGGGAGCGATTTGGCATGACCAGTCGTACCTTCTAGGTCATGCCATCTTCTCCTTGCTTACCGATGGAGGGATGGCATGACCTGGCATAGGTAAAGAGAGGTAAGAGGCATCGTATGCGTTAGTTAGTACGTCATTAGCATATTAGTCGCCTCTTACGACCAGTAATTTAAGTATTATTGATTGTAAGACTATCCACTTGGGGGTTGCCACTTGGGGGGTTTACAGGGTTACCATCTATCTTAATTTATTTTAATTATGGAGCGAGCCATGCCAACCAAATGAAAAGAAAGGTATTTTCAGCGACATACCAACTAAAATATTTTGAAGTAGGATTGCCGCCCAGGATTACCATTTTACCGTATTGGATATGTATTGTATTTTATTAGGATCATATTTGGATTATTTTAGGATCACTTGGAGATCATTTAGGGGTCACTTTGGGATAATTTTGGGGCTATTTGGATACATTTTGTGTTCAATTTTGGATTAATTTCGGACAATTTTATTGTCATTTCCGGAGCATTTTGGAGTCTTTTTGGGATCAGTTTGGATAATTTTAGTATCATTTTGGGATAATTTTTGGGTCATTTTAGGAACATTTGAGTGTCTTTTTTGGGCCGTTTTGGGATTATTTTAGGGTCATTTTGGGATTGGGTTATCATTTGAAAATCATTTTTGGCTCATTTTGGGATCATTTGGGATCAATTTGGCATCATTTTTGAGTCATTTTGGGTTCAATTTCGGATCGAAAAATCGATTTTCTTTTGGCCCACCCTAATGTATGTTTGTGACGCACTCAGCTGATAAACTTTTCTCTAGGTGAGCAGTTGGACATCTCGACGCTTATCAACAAATATCTGCCTTTCAAACGCTCAACAAATTTGATCCTCACGTTATGAGGATGCGCCTCTCTAGTAGAATAGACGGGATAATGGAAATCCGTTGGATTTATTATTATTATAATTATAAAATTGTTTCAGGATCACTAGCTGAGTATTTCAAAATAACCTCCTATTGCAATTAACTGCATAAACATCATAAACTGCCATCACTAGTTAACTGAGCATGATAACAAAATGTTTAAAAATAATAGAATTAGTAGCATTTTAGTTAAAGTTAAAAGTTAATAAAAAATTATATTTTTTTTTCTTATTTTTGTTCTCTATTTTTTATTACCTACTTGCAGACGACAGCATTTTTAACGAAAATAAATCATGTGACATGTGCTTTACAGGTGAATTTCATGGAAGAAAATAATCCAAATATAATAAAGAAAACAAATTATTGACTGCTTTGTTAATTCAAAAGTAAGATGTAAAATAAGTACGTCGACTGTCAGCATTTTATTTTATTTTTCTGCTTATTTTTTCTGATAATGTTTTAAATTTTTAGTTCAATTCCGTAAGTGTGTGCTTTACCAAAATAAATAAAAGTAAAAACGAATATGAATAAATCTTAATAAATATTAACGCTTTGAATCTAACCTCAGACACAAAATGCGCGCAAAGCCAATTATTCCCAACCTACCTATTCCTTAAGTTAAACATCGATATAATGAAAAGTTATGCTAAACTTGAATCAGCCTTAAAATATTTTACTTTTTTAATTGCATATTCCACTAGTATGCCATTTACCCTGTTACTTAATACTTAACTGACAATATTTTTTATTCTTTTTCTTTCGTTTCTGCTCTTTTCAATATTTTATTTGCAGATATTATCGCTAATTTAGATTTAAACGCCTGTAAAATCTCTAAATTAAGAGAACAACAAAATTTCCTGCAACTGAGATTATCTATAGTCGATATCTAAAACTAAGCGTATAATTAGATGTTTTTATGTATTCTGCGCCTTATAGTTTAATACACACATACACACATTAAAATAAGTACACTAGGGTGTTGTTTATTGCTTTGCCTATCTCGAAGCAGTTTTTATTTGCATTTAACTTCACTTTCAAAGTGGTTAACGTTAAGTTATACCAACAGCTTTGCCGTTATTGCGTAGAGCATCTGCGAAGAACTGTCGCTAACAGCGAAAATAATGCTAGCCGAGATATTCAACGGAGAATCACCTCTACCTAGAAGTGCTACGTTGATTTGACAAACAAGAAACACGCTGTATATGTAAGTCTCTGCTTGTACTTATGTTGATGATATTTTCGGAATCATGGAAAGCTTGACGATATGGTACTTGAATTATTCGAAAAAAAAAGTTATGCTGGTCATGCTAATTTATGTTCTTCCCACAATGCCAAAGTCGAGTGTCGTTGAAAACTTGGCAATGAGTTGTATGGTCCTTAAGCAGATGAAGCAACGACTTGAAAGCCAGCCGCAACGCGAACAAAAACCTCATGTGAAATACCGAACACCCTAACATACGTATATGTTAAAGCAGCGTTTTCTTTTTAGCGAGCTAGAATAGATGATAATAACGTGGGAATCAATACACACGGGGATAGCATTAGAACAGCTCAGCAGTTCCTTCTTCTGTCAAAATTTAAAATTTCTAAGCAATTCGGATTGAGAGGCCGGCAAAACAAACACAATGACATGAAATGTACGAACAATAAATAACTTATGCAAATTATTAATATAAAAGAATTGCGATTAATCCTTTCGATACACACAGTGCCAGTTTAACCCTAAGGCAGAATAGGCAACTGCCTACAGGCCCCGGATAGGCCCGGGGCCTCGTCCATCCACAAAAAAATATATATTCCAATGAACGAAAACTTTATTTGAAAACTGGTATGAAGTTGCCAACAACAATGTTAAGGCAATTCACGATTAATATCGCATGATAGTCCGGTCAAAACAAACATTTGAAAAAACATTATTTTCCACATAGCCAAATTTTGGTGGAGAGCTCAGATTCGCCGTCAGAAAGAAAACTTCAAAAATCCCCATCGATCTTAAGTTTATCTTGTATAAAAACAACTCCCACAGAGCCAATTTTTTTGTTAGAAGCCCAGTTTCACCCCCAGGAAGAAAACTGCAAAAGTCCCCATTGATCCCATTTGGCACGAAAAAGTTATTCGTGGACAAAAAACGAAGAGGGGTTTTTTTTTTAATTTTCTCTTTTTTTCCCCCTAATAACTTTTTTATTTTTAAGCTCTCTACGAAAATTTCGCTCTGTGCGAATTTTTCTTATACAAGATAACTCCATTTTCCCAAACTAGTATTTTTGGATATTATGGATGGAGAAAAGGTGGATCTAGCTCGAGAACTATAGGCTTTACAAAATAACTATTTTAATTGTCGATGGGGAACTTAGTGGCAAATAAACGGTAAAACAAGTTTTCGATAAAGATCCTGAGAAGTCTGTACGTGGCATATACATATCTATTTTCATATAATTTCGACCACTTCGATAAGGAGATGTCAGTTTACGAAAGTAAGCATGACATAAGTAACCACCAATAAGTCGACGTAGATTATGATTGACCGTCGAAAAATCTATAGGTGTATTCACCACAATAAATGCCAAAATGTTACATTGCTGTCAAATATACCATTTTCATCCATATGGTTTTTTCAAAAAATGCATTGTCTAGGAGCCCCGACAGGATTTTTGCAATCACTTTAAAACAGTTTTACGAATAAATGAAAACAAAACCAAAAATTTTAGACCGGAAAGGTTTTAATTTTAAACCAAAAAGTTAAAAGAATAAAGAAAAAAAAATGATATTAGTTTGCAGGATTCGAACTGAGGTGCTTTGCATCACAGCCGACTACTCTACCTATGAACTAGGAAAAATTGTTGAAAAAATTTACTGAGTTGAAAAATTTGTCAGAAAACAAAAAAATACAAAATTTTAGGCCGCTGTTTGTCCTATCTTTGAAATCTTAACCTAAAGTCATTGAAAAAGCTTGTAGGTATTTTGAAGGTTTGGAATTTACTACAAAAAAGTTCAAAAAGCTAGGAAGCTATTTAATTGCATCAGTTATATCCCAAAACTAGTTTATCGAAAATATCGATTGTATGGATGGTATGTATATGTTATATTGGTCCGATGCCTGCTAGCATTTTGCCGAGCGTACATTAAGGTGGCGCGATTTTTTTTTTTTTTTTTGAAATTCATTTTTTCTCATCTCTAGATCGGTACCATTTCAGCCCAGAGATAAGCGTGTAAAATTTTATTGACCTACTCGCATGTTTAAAGGTGCCACCAGCCCTGCAAAGGTGAAAAAAATAGCACGATCTGCTACAAATATGAAATTTATAAAATTATAAAATCAAAAAACGAAGTATGGGGATTGATAAACGTGGTTGATGAGTCTTGATGTGAATGAAAGTTATTAAAAGTGAACGTTCATATTACGCATTTTTTTAATTTTAATTAAAAAAAAAAAAAACTGAACCGATTTCGAATATTTGTATACTATTCGAGAGGTATTTTGATTCACCACCATCTTAGCGTACATATCGCCTAAGTAACGCCTGCGTCAGTTCTAGAAGGTGATTTACATTTTACAACAACGAGAAACATAAATATCGCGTATCTAACTTCTTGGCGTCACTTGGAAGTCACTTCGTTACTTAGTTACTCAGTGTCGCATAAATGCAGGTAGTTTGTGTTTTGATACCGTGTTCGCTTGGCATACGTAGGGTTGAAGGTTCAAGTCCCGGTAAAATGGAATTTTTTGATCATTTTTTTTATCATTTTTTCTATCCCCCAGACGATACTTATGACTTACTTTCCGAAGTTTCGCATAAGGACAGTATGGACGTCACGTCAACGGAGAACAGGAAGATGAGATAGAAAATGTTGGCTGGAATCTTGCTGATTGTCAACATCGATTGTTCACATACAAAAAACCCAAATTTAAAAAAATTTCATTTTTTAAGCTTTCTACAAAAATTTCGCTCTGTGCGAATACAAGATAACTCCATTTTCGCAAACTAGTATTTTTGGATATTATGGATGGAGAAAATGTGGATCTAGCTCGAGAACTATAGGCTTTACAAAATAACTATTTTAATTGTCGATGGGGAACTTAGTGACAAATAAACGGTAAAGCAAAATTTTTCTACGCATACTAAAGTTTTCGATAAAGATCCTGAGAAGTCTGTACGTGGCATATACATATCTATTTTCATATAATTTCGACCACTTCTTTAATACATGATTTATAGCCCAAACCCCCGTTTCTCGGAACAATTGGTTGTATGAATAATATCGCATAAAATGGTGGCTGCACAACAAATATTTATCTTTAAACCTGAACAACTAGTTTGCGATCAAGCAGACAGACGGACGGATAGACAGACAGAAATGGCTATATGAACTCAGGTCATCGTCCTGATCATATCGGTATACTTATAAGTGGGTCTATTTCTTCTCCTTCCCATGCTTACAAACATCGAACCAAAATTATAATACCATTTCATGTTTATGAAAGGTATAAAAATCACAGACTTTTGTAACTAAGTCAATTTTTTTTTAAGTTTCGTATTCGGCTTTCGTGTTCGGCCGCAAATAGCAAACTGTCAAAAATTCCAGCTTCGGTCGGACTAGTACATAGCATAGTTTGCTTGCTACAAAGAAAACGCTCACTTACTATTAGATTTTACTTTAATTCTAGGCGGAGATTAGTTTAATTGTAGATAATCAACCTTAAAATTGTAATCATTAAATTAAAATTGTAAATAGTCGTATGAATAAGCCGTTTAGATAAAATAAAAACGTCGAAAATGTGTGTACGAGGAAAGAAATTTATGTTTACGAAATATTGTATAAAATTGTATATCAAAGTTTATTAGTAAGCACTTCTATTATAACATTTTTTTATAAGTTAAATTTAATATTAGATTCAATGATTTTTTAGTTTTTATGCGCCCTGTTAGCTTACTTGTTATATAGATTAACTCTTTTTTATTCGCCAGCGCCTAGCTATGTATGAATAAAAACTGAATTAGACGTTTTCATATGGATTGTCTCATCTATTAAAATTAACACGAACAAATAATGATTCCAAACGTCCAAATATGATAAGATGTTCTCTACCAATATATCATTTAACGCGATTGAGACTTTGAGCGTATCAGCCTTTTTACTATGGCTCACAACAATAGCCGTGTTTTTTTTTTACGCGCATATGCGTTTGCGCTTAAATTTTGTATGGAAAATAAGGGTTGATCGCTTATCTCTCCATACAAAATCTAAGCGCAAACGCATATGCGTATAAATAAAAACACGGCCAATATTGAGGCTTTCCATAGCGCATTACCAAACGTCCGTCTATGGGGGAATATGGTGCCAGCTCTTTTTCTTCAGAATCACAAATTCCTAATAAGATGCTATTACATTAGATCAGGACCCGGGAGGAATGAAAGTGAGGATGTAGTTATAAGTGTAAGAGTGGTCATCATAATGCATTATGAAACCCTTACAAGTGTCTATTGAAATCGTAATGCGTAAAGTGGATGATCTGCCGACAATGTCGATTACAATTTCAGAATGGTATGTCTGTTGTTGTTGTTGTTGTTAACAACAAAACACTCCCCGAAGGTTTTGGGGAGTGATGCCGAAGTTGACAGTCCTTAGCCGGATATGACCCCGGAACGCTGCGGTACTCCCTTGCGGTACTGCCCGACTGTCGTGGTAGCGATTTGGTATGACCAGTGGAACCTTCTAGGTCATGGCATCCCTCCATCCATGAGGAAGGAGAAGATGGGTAATGAGAGGTGAAAGGCATCATATCCGTAGATCAACCATCGAGTTAGCACGTCAATTACCTATGTGCATATTAATCGCCTCTTACGACCGGTATGCCTACCTCGGGCATATTCTAAACCCCTAACCCGCAGGAGTATGTCTAATTGTAATAAGCATCCGAACATTTTTCGGCGACAGCTTACTTATTCCATTACAAGTAATGGGGTATGTTATCAGCTTTGTCCACAAAGCGGTCATGCTTACGGGAAAGTAATATAGGTTGTAACTGATTCTTGAAGGTATACTGTCGAAAAGTATTGGAGAAGCGCTGCATTCTGTAGGCGGATTTTCGCCGCTGGGAGCGTATGTTGTTGAATCGTTGCTTGAGACTGAGCGACTTAGCATAACAAACGACATCCATTGTTTGGCCAGTGCGCTCGCACAAGCGCAGCATCAACTTCATTGTTCGAGAGGCTAAGACCAGCAGCCGGTGTTTTGCTTATACCTTGTTTATACATACAAAAAAAAAAACGATTCTGAAGGAAACGCATTCACTGAGAACACAAACATGTCAAGAGTTTATACGAACGAACCCAAATCGATAGCAAAGAGATCGTTTTGGACTGACAGTTCGTTCCAGTGAATGTGAGATAAAAAAAACATCTGATTTTTAAAGCGCTTTGAACAAAATTTGTGTTTATACGATCCTTCTAACCGTCTGGAGATAATAAGGACCGATTTGAAAACGAGTACAAGCCAACGCACTTCGTTTGGTTTATACATGTGTTTTGAGTAGCGGCCGTAGTGAATGGAAGCGTTGTATGCTTGCGTATAAACGTAGTTGTGTTAGATGCAAAAAGTGATGAGGGAGGTGTTTTATTGGCCATGGGAGTTTTTCAGTGATGGGACTGTTGTGGAATATATTCGTGACAGGAGTTGTATAGACGCTTGATAATATAATTATACGATATTTTCTTTCTGCACTGTTAGTTTTTAAAGAAAATTCACTTTCGGCGTCTGTTGTTCAAACAAGCCGTATGTAAAACCTTTAAATGTATGTACATACATACTATGTATAAATGAACATTTTGTAAATAACTAGTATATCAAAAACACATAAATTAAAGTTGTGTAAGTGTAGATCGGTAGATCTGTATAACTTGTACAAAATAGAAGAAAATTTCATGCTCGTGCTAGACTTAATTTTACATGATAGTTATAGATTCACACAAACATACATAACAAAAAAGAAAAAAATTATGGTGAGTAATTGCGAGGTAAAACAAACAATAAATTTAGTAAATAATGCGATAAGAACTTAAAACAGATAAATCCCAAACTTTGTAGTGCGTGTTTAAAGGGTCCTAGTTATGTAAAATGCTGTGGCAATAACCATGAGACACTCACATCGATTTACACACATTTCAATAACGTAATTGCACGTGTAAAAGTGACTAATGTCTTCATGCTGCGTTTTACATAATTTTGTTATAAGCTGCAGTTAACCTAAGAACAACCTTGTCATTTGAACTGTTTGCAAAAATATGACTGATCATCTCATTGTAGACGGACAACTACTTAAGCTCGCACAACTCATTCACATACAACACAGGATTATAGGTCAATAACAGCAAAAGATTTTCATAGCATTACTTAGTAAATATTTAGAATAGCAAATCACAGAAAAAATCTAGTTTTAAGCGCTTAGAATATCAAATATGTGATGATGTGTACATATGTTATGTTTATTAAAGTCACGAGCTGATTTAATATTTATCCATCTCTTTCCACAATGTGTTATAATTCAAATCGTTTTTAGAAACTATTGTGTATGTGAGCACCATTACTGCATACAGGGTGTCTATAAGGTGTGATCGTACTTTGCAGTTTACCGCTTGCGGAGTCGGTTCCACCTTTTGGTTTTGAGGTTTTCTGAAAAGCATGACACTTTCACTCTAGCTTGCTATCTATAAACACATTTATAAACGAATTTTTAAACCGGCTTAAAAACGTTTTGCGTTTTTATTCAAAGTGATTTTCAAGTGACTTATGTCGTAAAAAATTCGTTTTGAAATAATTTGGTTTTATATTTATACTAGCTGACCCGGCAGACGTTGTCCTGCCACAAATTTATTTCCCTCTCTGTTTCTCTAACCCGATCCCTATATCTATTTTAAACCATATCCCTATCTCCTTCATATAGGAGAAACCACGCCCCCTTTTTCCTTATCCCCAGTTTTTTTGGAGGTGTCCGGGATTGATCTTATATAACTCCTCACAAAATTTCAGTGGTCTAACCTAAATACTTCTAGAGATATGGACTATGAAGTATTATATTCGTATGGGAGGTGCCACGCCCGCTTTATCGTTAACTCGAGTTTTTTGGGAGGTATTAGGGATCGATCACATATAAACCCTCACCAAATTTCAGTGGTCTAACATAAATACTTGCAGAGATATGGACTATGAAGTATTTCATTCGTATGGGAGGTGCCACGCCCCCCTTTTCGTTATCCCCAGTTTTTTTGGAGGTGGTAGGGATCGATCTCATATAACCCCTTACCAAATTTCAGTGGTCTAACATGAATACTTCCAGAGATATCGACTATGAAATATTTAATTTGTATGGGAGGTGCCACGCCCCCGTTTTCTTTATCCCCAGCTTTTTTGGAGGTGGTAGGGGTTGATCTCATATAATCCCTTACCAAATTTCAGTGGTCTAACGTGAATACTTCCAGAGATATCGACTATGAAGTATTTCATTCGTATGGGAGGTGCCACGCCCCCTTTTTGGTTAACCCCCAGTTTTATGGGTGAGAATGGTGTTGTTATTCTATAGGTCTGTACCGATTTCCAGGTCCCTACCTTAAACCCATTTAGAGATATTCACCTTGAAGAAAAATGTTTGTATGGGAGGTGCCACGCCCCCCTAATATTTTGTTCTGATTTTATAACATGACCTGCGCGTGGTAATAACAAATAAACCCCCTAAAGGAAGTATATGATTTGGTTCAGCCGTTTTCGAGTTTTAGCGTAACGACTGAACACCATTTCATTTATATATATATAGATTGTATGGGAGGTACCACGCCCCCTTTTTCGATAACCCCAAGTTTTATGGGTGAGAATGGTGTTGTTATCCTATAGCTCTATACCAATTTTCATGTTCCTACCTTAAACACTTTTGAAGATATTCACCTTGAAAAATTCAGTTTGTATGGGAGGTGCCACGCCCCCTTTTCCGGTTACCCCTTCTTTTATGTGTAAGAAGGCTTTTGATACTATATAGGTCTATACCAATTTTCAGGTCCCTACCTTGAACACTTTCACAGATATTCTGCTTAAAAAATTTGGTTTGTATGGGAGGTACCACGCCCCCTTATTGGATAACCCCCGGTTTTATAGGTGAGAGTGGTGCTGTTATCCTGTAGCTCTGTACCAATTTTAATGTTCCTACCTTAAACACTTTTGAAGATATTCAACTTGAAAAATTCAGTTCGTATGGGAGGTGCCACGCCCCCTTAATATTTTGTTCTGATTTTAAGACATGACCTGCGCGTGGTAATAACAAACAAATCCTCCAAAGGAAGTATTTCATTTGGTTCAGCCGTTTTCGAGTTTTAGCGTTACAATTATACACCATTTCATTTTTATATATATAGATAAACTCGGCAATAATAATTATCACTTGGCAATATATATGTAGCTCCGAGAAAATTAAGCCTGCACTTGGTGGGACCTACATGTTCTAGGACTAAATTTTCATCATCAACTCCTATGGGAACATAGGGCCTCGCATTGAATGTATCAAATTAACACTCCAGCGGTGGAGTTTTGATCACGTTTTCTTCTACTTTCTGGGCAGTCTCTCGAACAACGTTTCTCTCGAATACTTCCATATCCGACTCATCAGATATTGTCTGTAGTCAAGCGTTTACCCAATACAGCGAGACGGGTATGATAACAAACACTAAAATGTTATTTTTGTAGTTAGATCGTGATATTCTCAGTATTTCAGAAGAGTTGGGAATTTTAGTTCATTGAAGTGATCAGAGATTTCGAACTAGCTAACCAAAATGAACTAGTTCATGTAATTCGTTTTTAGTTCATTTTGTTCAATTATTTGTATTTGTTTCCCTTAGGAAATAACTGCTAAACCACATCCAAAAATGTTTGGAGGTGTATCAAACGATGCCTTTTGGCCTCAATAATACACAGGCGCGTCTTTTGATAGCTCCCCTACACTTTTCAGCGTGTTTTTGCAGTTGACTCTTAAAGGAAACAAATACCCCTTTATGTACGGTTGTACAAACCCTGCTAACCAGCAGCGGAGAAAAAAAAATACTGGGGGATAAAAAGTGGGCTATTTTTTAGCGAGATTCTTTTGCTACCCATGTTGGAGTTGCTAATTCGTGTCAAAAATGATCGAATTATGCGTTGTTATTTCGATACCTACTCTTTCCCACAATCAACCCTAACCTTACCGAATGAAACTGAATGAAAAAACCCAAGAAAAATTATAGTTACTTAGCAAATACATAAATGCCCCAGCCCCTTTGGGAACTTTTGTGAAGAGCTGGGTACGCCCTTGGTTCAAGTAGTTCATTTGAAATTTGGAACTAGTTTCCACTATCACTTCCATGATCTAGTTTAATGAACTAATTAGTTCATAAACTACCCAAGTCTGTTTCAGACGCTTTAGGACCTTTCTTTTTATCTTCCCCTCATTTCGATTTGTTTGAGCTTTGAGCTAACACCGAACTAAGGTCGAGTTTATTGACACCAACAATATGAATAAACTCAAAAAATGACCCCTTAATTCGAATTTATGACCCAACGTGAACGCAGTCTTACGAAAATATGGGCTTAAATTTTTGTTGATAAATATTTAATAGAGTAAATATGTACATATATATAGATAAGAATTGAAGTATATTAAGGACTAGAAAATATCTTAAAATAACGTTTGTTTGCCAAGCACTCAGACTAAAGAAACAAAAATATTCTAAAGTGAATTTTCCACTAATTTGTAAAAAAATAAAATCAAAAAAAGAAGAGAACAAAACTAATTAAACAAGCAAAAAAAAGCGTTACGAGTAAGATAATAAAAAAACTTTAATTTTCCAACAAAACAAATTTAGTTTTTAAGTAATGAGCTCTAAGTAAATAATGAAAAAATGACGAAATTGTAATAAAAAAATATTTAAAATTCATGATAAGCAGAATTGAAATTTAGAAGTCAACAAATTGGAGTGTTTAGTTGTATGTATGTTAATTAAATTGGAATCAAACCTTGCAGAATAGTGGCAAAGAGTCCAGCAGGTCGCCGCACAGTGGTCCAACAGGGATCAAAATCACATACAGGTCACAAAACTCAACCGATTTGAAAATTTTAAACGGAAATCATAGAATGCAATGATTTGTCGTAGCGTTTTTTTTTTTTAATTTTTTTTTACACAAATTACACTATGTAACAAATTTTCCAAAATTTTTCATTTTATTTTCGTAGATTCCATGAGCTGCATGTCCTTTCAAATGTATAAAAACTGCATACTCGAAATTTTTTTAGATATAACCCCCATAATTTTGTGTTAGAGGAAAAAAGTCCCTTGTTTTGTTAAAATCACTTAGAGGGCAAAAAAAAAACTATACCGGTTTAAAAAATTAAAAAAAAAAACGGTGTTCTGTTGACAAAATGAAATGCGAGAAATTGTGGAAGCGCGTTTTTTAATTTTTGTTTAAAAAAAATTACACTGTGTAACAAATTTGAGAATTTTCTTCTTTGTGGCTTCCATGAATTGTAGGCCTTACCAAGCATACAAAACAACTGCAAACTCATATTTTTGAATTCCCCCCATAATTTCGAGTTTATATCGCCCGAGAGGCTTAATTTCGTCTTAAAACAAGCATCGGCGCCCCATAGATCTTAAGATCAGTCAAACAAGTTGGATTCATCACACAGACACGTTGCGCTCTTTGTTTACCAAATGACACACCGCTCTCTGCATGCTTACAAATGAAAACAATCAAGCTAAAATGGTATCAAATCGGGTTGGAGAACAAAGCAAACTCAGACTAAACAAATCCACAACAAACCAGTTTCGACTTACTTTAAAATAAATGTAAAAAAAAACAAACAATTAAAAATAAATTAATAAGATAAAACCAAAACGATATTGAAAAAGATTGACTGCCCGTAAAGAAATTGTTATTAACGTAATTCAAAACAAAAAAAAAAAAAAAATCAACACTTTGTTACGTTTGTAACGAAAACAAAGCCATAAATAAATAACAAATAAAAACAACAACAATATTGTATTAATAATAGTTTAGTAAATAAAAAATTTAAAATTAATGAAATGTTATAACTAGGTTAAATAGGCTTACATGTATGAAGGGGGCTTCGAAGCTCTAATCATGCGCAAGAGTGGAATTAAGTAATGAATAATAAAATTTAATAAACATAAAAATGAATAAATAATTAAGAATAAATAAAATTGCATGTAATTTGAAGAAATTTTATGTATTGTGTTTTTGCTTTTAAAATCGTGGAATCTTCCATGTTAAGGTAAGTTACTGCCCTATTCCCAGGCAAATTGTCATTATGACTACTGACACTTGTCCTAGCCCGTTTGCTCCTACAACTTACAATTGTCATGACAACTGTCAGCAGATCTTTAATAGGTGACCAGCAAGCTGAGAATACCACCATAATGATAAAAATATCTGGGATTAAGCGTTGGGCATCGCTACTCCGTATACTCTCTCCGCAGCATAAATCTTATAGGGCTGATACAGTAGCTCAAATTTGGAATTAACTGCGGTTTTGGAAATTAACTTGAGGGTAATATTCATAAGTACCATGCAGCGTAAGCAACTAGTTGAAAGCTATTTTACAACTAGTTAGTGCACCGGGCCCCACTAGTCAGTGTTTTGTCTTTTTTCCATATAAACAACTGGTATTTTTTACGCGTTGATGTCCTACGAAATGTCAATTGGCAGATTTCGACCAGAACATACCAATCATCTACTAGTCATGATGTATATCATTATTATATATTAGAATTATACTAGTTGTAAAATATCAGTCCCTTACTAGTTCAACCTGGACTCGTATGATTTCCGTAAAATGAACTAGTCCCCATACTAATCCAAAAAGGAGTAGTATGAAATAGAATAGTCCCATACTAGTCCAAAAAGCTTTGAACCTGGACTAGTATGATTTCAACCAGAATTTTAAAGACTTACCCTTTATTTTATCATTTACCTTTATTTTCTTGTTTATTCTTAAGAAAGCAGCGACTATTGATATTTGCCCTATCACGAAAAAGCTTCTGTGAATTATAAGAGAAAAAAGAAGCCAACGAAACGAATGAATTTTGTATTTTTTAATTGGTATGTGTTCATCCAGAAAAATCTGGTTGTATACTAGTATGGTATGGATATTTCCTGACTATGTAGTATGGGTTCCGCCAGAAAATTATAGTTATATACTAGTAGTTTTCTGACTAGTTTGAGGTTTCGCTGCAGGGTAATTCTCAAAAATGAAGAAGATTTGAGCGGTAGCAATAAAATAAACACTTTAAGGAGAGCATTTATAAAACTCTCTTTCAATGCTAAAAGTGCAAGTTTCTAGCCGAACAAAAAATTTGTAAACGCTTAGAGCAAATCAGCCGTTTGTTGCTTTGACATTAAATTTTGGTTCTTGGTTCTTCTGGAACTGTAGGATTTAGTTCCTCTGAACAGTCTGTATACATTGGTTGCAATGTCATTGAACGTCGGCGAGTAGTTTTTAAGGCGCAGTATTAAATTTGTTAATTACTTTACATAAAACTTTTATTCTTTTCATTATCAAATAACTTGCACTTGGAAATTTTGTAAATTAAAAATTATACATTTTTTAGAAGCTTGATGATTATCAGCTGTTCAATTTGATCAGCTGTTTTCACTTGCAAGTTCTGCTCGGTGATTTTTGTTTAGTAAACGCTTACAGCTCGCTCACGAAATGAACTGTCAAAATCCGCTCTCTTTTCATAAAATTTTATGCTAGCCGAACACTTTTTCAGTAAACGCTTTGTAAAATTTTATAAAATTTTACGGTGGCCGAACACACCTAAAATCTGATAAAAGAGCATTTTGCGGAATTAAGTCCGTGTGGGTATCCATAGCATTATCTGACGTAGCCAATATTGCAAGCCGCGACTGTTAACTTGCATGAGCAAAGGAAAAGGAAATAAATACTTACTACGAAAACCTGCGATTGTGGCGCCGTGGTCTTTAAGCGGCTAATAGTTGTAAGAAAGTGTTACGACGAACAATGGGAATTTCAAGCTGTCCCGTTAACGCCTACAGAAAACTGTTAAGCTACTGTAGTAGCCACGCAAAAAATGTTAACATCCATTGTACTCCAGTAGTGGAATTCACTCACCTATAACGAATCGATTTTTCGAGATTTTATTTAACGATTTTGTCGCTTGCACCAAAATTTGTTTCATAGCATCAACACTTTTTTCATTAGTTTTTTTTTTCTCGTGCCCAGTTTTGAGCTATACTAGAGTTTGTCCAGTGGTTGAAATACAACCACAAAACCTTATTTTATTTTCCTACCTTTTTGCTATTTGTTAAATTTTCCTTTCTTTTCCATATTTTTTATATATTTAGTTTCTATACATTCCTATTCTTTTTGCCTTTTCCTCCCTCTTTACACCATTCAGTAATATAGTTTCAATGTTGATAATTATAATTATTGAATACAAAAGGTATTAAACGCGTTCCACTCTCTTTGGTGATTAGTAGCTCCATTTTCCGCCACTCACTGTAATTCGAAACTCAAGTTTTTGCTAATTGGTACGTTTAGCTGGTTGATCGCTTCTTATCACCAGGTGTTTATATTTGCAAAAGCGCAACGTTCATGCGACATCAGACCTCTTAATTAGTTATTAGGTTGAAACCCAAAAACTTTTTATATGTACATACATAGGTGCATACGTAAGTGAAATGTTGATTTATTTACGGAAGGGCTTACTTGCAAAAAAAGATATTTAAAAATACTTGACTGTGAGGGTTTGAAGCTGCATATAAAATAAACTGAATCGGGTTCGCATCATTTACATAAAATCGAACAAGCTGCAAGGTCAGACCGAAATTGCAACGATATGAACGTAAGTTTCGATTTGTTTATTTCAGTTTTGATTACATACTTTAATTTCAAATTTTTCTCTCAATTTAGTTTATAACCCGCATCCTGCTTTCGTTTTGTGCTCTTTTGGTATTAACCGATCTAAATTGTAATGGACAAATATTTTATCCTGCTCTCAAAGTTCGTCAAATACCATTACTCGCTAATGGCCAGTTGCGTTTAGTATCGAACACAGTGGAGCTTGCAACACCCTTACCAGCTACCCGTGATGTGCAGGGCAGACCTATCCCACAGCGACAGGTATTTGGTGGTCAACAAGTCGCACGTCAAGTATTAAGTCGACAAAATCAGAACAGGCAACCACTGATCTGACTACTACCTTATCGTCAGTTGCTTGAAAGTATCAGCTGAGAGGCGACTATTTAATATATTATTTATAAACAAAATCAAATATAATATTAAAAGAAATATAAGATATAACGTTTACTAGTGTATGCCAAAGGCAAGCTAAGTAGAAATTGATAGCATTAAGGCCCGGTTTGTCAGTGCAAGTTTAAACCACAATGCCAGTTTAAACTTAGTTTAAACGGTCAAATTGTAAGGTATAAACTCTAGTCAAGTTTGTCGGTGGTTTAAAGTAGCACTGAAAAACCGGACCTAAAATTGTTTGTTTTGCTGTTCTTAGCACGTTCGCGCGATTTAATGCTATGGATACACACACGGAGATTATCTCCAATAAATCTTCTTTAATCAGATCCAAATATTACGCTCACACACACAAAATTGAAGATTAACAATAGGCGCCATCTAGTATTTTGGTTGTATTTCTTGCTTGTACTGCCACCCACACACCGCTATATTAAGATGAAAAAAATGTAATTTTCTTTAGTTTAACACTAAAACTCCATATTTAAACTTAAAATATATTTTATATTGACTATAACAGACATAGAACGAAGTTTAAGTAGATTAAACTCTATTCTAAATCGACTATGACTACGGGCCAAAGTCTTTTGGGCAAAAACCCGAGTCTGAAATTGCAATAACAGTTTGATAACAGCTCAAATACACTTTGTCAAAGCAGCTGTTCCAGTAAGTTAACAGCTCTCTGTTATCTATAAGAAAACAGTTTGAAGTGCACAGTATTCACACTCTGTTGTAACTATCGTCCGCATCCAGAGCATAGCGCGACAACCGCAGGTTTGTGTAATGAATATTGTGTATTTGCATCTGCCTTCCGTTTCCTTGTTGCCATCAGGCTTAACATTGGTTGTTACCCGGTGGTAATGATCCGGAACCAGACAAAAGTTTAAGGGGCAGATAGATGCCAGGGCCCTTAAGCTACGCTCACACTGCAGCCGGCTTTTGCCGTCGGGCAACAAACATACATCCAACCACACATCTGTTTTAAATGAGCTCGCCCGATTTCACCCGAATGTAAACAAACTTTGCCCGCCCTTTAAAATAGAACGCGCTCGAATTGCTCTGATGATGTCGGAGGAAAAAGTCGGTTGCTGGGTGAGCGTAGCCTAATGGTATGGATATACACACTAAGATTATCCCGCATAAATCCTCTTTTATCGGATCCAAATTTTACCCTGATACGCATAACATTGAGGAATACTTGTTTGGTTGTTATGTTGTTGTGGATAATCAAATCTGAAAGGAACAGAATTTAATTCAATCGTCCAACGGGCGCTACTCGAAAATTTCTTACACAATTTTTTTTTAGTGGACGTCAAACAAGCTTCCTGACAAACTTTTGCCACCAAAACTTTTTTTTTCAAAATATTAATATTTCCAACTCTGGCCTATTCAGGGTCTAGACAGTTATTTTATTTTGTTGAGGAGGTATGTAGATATGTATATAATTTAGAAATAAAGTCCTACCTATAGGGAAATATGTTATGGACGCGAGAAAAATTATTCGATCTATTTAGGTATATAAACGAAAAAAAATTTTATAATGAGCCGCGTGAACTTGTCCCAAATTTGAACTTGGTTAAGCGATTAAAAAAAAAAAAAACAAAGTATGATGCAACCAATATTTTCTTTTGCAGAAGCTTCGACGCGAGTCTCTTTGTAAGCAGGAAATCTCTTACTTATATTGAGGTGTTCTGAGTTCGATTCTCGGTGGCGCAAAGCCATTTTTTCAATTTTTTTTATATAAAAAAGTAAAAAAAAAAACATTTTTTTAAGAGTTCTTATATTGACTTCACCGAGAATCGAACTCAGGTCTCTTGAACGCTCACCCAGGTGTCTACGATGGCGCCATCAATAACTTATGCTTGCCAGCGTCTAATTACAGCTATGTTCTAAATGACACCACACTTTCTCGCGTTGCCTTGTTGTCTTCACCCAGAAACGAGCTTTGACTGCTTTGACTTTTGAACGCAGATCTTAACCATTATGCCATCAAGTACTTACGTTTATTGGCGTCTAATTGCAGCTTTGTTCTATTCGCTGTTGGATTGAATGTATTAAGGGAATTATTAGCTATGATCCCGTACTCCAATTTGACAGTCAGAAACAGTCACGAACTACAGGAAAGTGATCCCGTACGCCACTTTTCTGACTGGTGAGAGCAGAAAATTGAGTTCTCTTTAGTCAGAGAGTTGCAGCATTTTGTCAGCAGATTTTTTGCTGGTAAATTCTGACTACTTGTTGTAGAACTGTCAAGCGACCAAGTTTGACAGTTCTACCATTTTTGCGATCCCGTACTCCTTGGCATTGCTCTCGCACTGAGAGCGGGTTTTCTAATTTTGACAGTTGTACTAGTTTTTTTCAGAAAAGTAAAGGATCACACCTATTACTTGTATTGAGGAAATTGAGTTCTTAAAATTAGGACAACATTAAGTTAAATTGCGGAACAAAGTCTTTAAATTAATGATATTTTTTCTTATATTAAGTAAATCGAAATAAGGAAACTGGTTCCTCGTTTCAAGGAAATGCTTTTTTCTGAGTGTAGGTACCATCTACGTTTTGTCGATCTAATAGTCCGACGTGTCTTCACCCCTGATTTGAATAGAATACGTTTGTCCCTGGCGAAGAAAGTTATCGCTTGCTCCTGTAAACTTCCACTGTTCATGCTGTAGTAAATTTATAAATTAGGGTAGAGCTATTAATAAATCTTGCAGTATGTTTCCAAAACAAGTTCATAAAACACATTTTTAATTTTCACACTATATTTTATTCTAAGTCATCATTCATTCCAAATTTATTTTTTAGCTATACAATTCTTATCTACTTCTTCTTTAGCAATGTGGACACAACTGGAGCGCTGTAAACTGCTGGGCCAACGGATGCAAATGGAGCACTGTAAACAGCTGGAGCAACAGCGTGCGAGTATGTGGCTACGGCGGGAGCGGCATAGGCAGAGCGTACATAACTAGCGTAAGCAGGAGCCGAGTAAGTGGAGTAAGCAGCATAAGGTGAAGAAACATAGGGAGCAGCAGCATATGGGGAAGCAGCATATGTCGCGAAGCCGGGTGCAACAGCGGCAGAGTACGCCAAAGGAGCCAATACACCAGGATTAGCCTGGGCGACGGCGAAAAGGAGTGCTAAGCAGATGAGGAACTGAAAGATGAAAAACAAAAACAATAAAAATAAATATGATACTGCAAATATGCTTTTATAATTCAACAAGTAGATAACATCAAAGTATAATAAAATACATTCTCCTTACTTTCATTTTGTTGTGTTGGTACTGTTGCTGGTTGGCTGCTACGAGTTAACTGATACCAATTCCAACTTTTCAAGCATAATTTATACAAAAATCAAAAACTGAAATCTCTTACAAGCATGCCAAATGAGTAGAAAAGGTGTTAAGTAAATTGATGTGTGTTGATAATTTAAAAATAATTATAAACTTTTGTCACACGCCAAATGGAGCCAGACATTCTTTGCAGCCTAGCCAATCTTTGTGTCTTTGTTTAGATCCAGTTTTTGGGATTATTTCATTCCATATTTGTTGATTCTGTAAAAAAAAAGAAAAATGCGGGTCACCATTTCGGCTGGCAAACGCGGATGTACATTTGTATTTATTTGAGGAATTGAATTTGCAATATCGGAAATTCCCGCTAAAATAATTTGCTATTACCTACCTGCCCACCATTAGTTTGATAATCTCTGAAACGTATTTGTATTTCAACGCTTCTATTAAGGGCAGATCAAGAAATTCTGCAGAGTTTTTTATATTGAATAAAACCTGAATATATGTTTGTATGTACCTGTACGCTTATCAAAATAATGACAACCAAAAATTTTGTCACATATTCCCTAGAGTACTGAACTCGGACATATAAATATGTAGCATGCAGTCAAAAAAACGTATAAACATTAAAAAAATACTTTGAACGAAGAAAATTTTCTTTTGCGCTTTCAGCTCTTTTTCGGCTTAATTTAAATTTTTGTTTCTATGCTGTTTCCGATTGCTTTTTTGTCTCCTATTCTAGTTTCAGTTCCGGGCTTAGCTGCGGTTTCGGTTAAGATACGCTTTCGTCTCCAATTTAAGTTTGACTGCAGTTTCGGTCACAGTTCTGGATTCGTTTGCAGTTAAAAATTCGATTTCGGTTAGAATACCAACTCCAGTTTCAGCTCTGATTTCCGCTTTTATTTCAGTTTCGGTTACATTTCCTATTCCAGGTTTAGTAGCAGATACGGTTTCAGTTCCGATTCTGGTTTTTTAGGTTCCAACTCTTACTGTCATACTCGTTTTTGGTTGCAGTTTCGGATTCAGTTGCTATTCCTGATTTAGACAGAATCGGTTTCGAATCCTTTATCCTTTTCGATTTCAGTTTAAGTTTGTTTTTAGTACCGGTTTCGGCTCATTCCCACTCGGTTTTTAGTTTAAGTTTATATTTCGGTTCTCTTTTCCACTTTGAGTGGCAGATTTTGTTTCCATTCGGTGTCGATTCTGGCGTCGATTTCTGGACTTCAATTCCTATTTCGGTTTCACTTTACGATTACAATTACAGATCGACACCCAACTTTGGTTCCGGTGTCTGCTTCGAGATCCGTGTTATATTAACAAAAAGGATAATTATAGGGGTATAAAGAGAAAGTTTGGTAGTGATCGCCCCCGGATCACGGATCACCAAATTATCCATGGCACAATCTTTCACGGGAGTTTGAGAGTGCGCAATTAATAATTCAAACCACGGCAATCTACAAACTACCAGAACATTCCATCAAAGAGCACCACGCTGACTGTTAATCCATGCATACTACACAACCGCACACCCACACAAACACATACATATCTCCTATTGAATAAATTTTGCTTGCCTCTATTGAAATTTTCGCTATAAATTATGGTCGCTTAACAGTGATTGTCATCAGTTAACTTGCAGCAGCCAACTAGCCACAATCCTAACACATAATGAAAGTAAGAAAAATAAAAATATAATGGAGTTATATAAAATTTATTATACTTAAAACTACCTTTTCTCTACTTTCAGTTCCTCATCTGCTTTGCCCTTCTTTTCGCCGTTGCCCAGGCTAACCCTGGTGTATTCGCGCCATTGACGTACTCCGCCGCTGTTGCACCCGGCTTCGCTACATATGCTGCCTCACCCTACGCGGCTGCTCCCTATGTTGCCTCTCCTTATGCTGCCTACTCCACTTACTCGGCTCCTGCTGCTTATGCCACCTATGCACGCTCCGCCTACGCCGCTCCCGTAGTCGCTACTTACTCACACGCTGTTGCTCCAGCTGTTTACAGTGCACCAGTTGCATCCGTTGGTCCAGCAGTTTACAGTGCACCAATAGTATCGACTTTGTTGAAAAAGAAGTAGTGTATATGAATTTTGTGAGCGGAAAAGTAATGGTTAAATAAAAGAAAGAAACCGAAAATTTGAGTGGTCAATAAATTTTTTAATAATTAGTTATGATAAAATTGCTGTCAGATAGTCAGATGAAAGTTCTCTGCTGTACTAACATCAGTTTGATTTCCATGGCGAAGCAGTAAAAGTTCCTCCCATACTTTCATAAGAAAAAGTAATCAAGGAATCAACCGAAGCGCATTGTTTTGTTTTAGGAAAATACAAACTAAATCGACGGTCCCTATTTAAGAGACTGATCCAAATGCTATATCACTACATCTGTAGGCACATATCGTCGGTCACGTAAACCACTTACTTACACGGCTAAAAATTTGAACCTAAATTTTAAACTTTTTTGGACTACATATATGACCAAACCAAATTTTTATTCAAATTCAATCTAGACCAGTTTTCATGAAAATTGGCTAAAGGAATCGGGTTTCAATTATAAACAAGAAATGTTTTAACACTTTTTTAAAGATAAAATAAATTGTTTGTCCGTTGGCGGGAATTCGAACCAAGACTCCCCGCATCATGCCCGTCTGCTCTACCACTGAGCTACATCGCACACATAAATGTTGTTGGCAAAATTCAATCTTGAATAAGCTTTCAAAAATAAATTTGAATTTTCAAACACAAAAGTTTAAATTTTAGACCGAAAAGTTTTAAGAATAAAATAAAACTAAAAAAATGTGGCAGCTGACAGAACTCGAACGAAAACGCTTAGGAGTCACAGCCGACTGCTCTACCGCTGAGCTATGACGCACATGAAGTTTTTGTGGGAAAAATTCAATTACATTAAAACAAACCAAAAATAAAAAATTTAGACAGCTTTTTCATTTAGATTTTAAATCGAAACCAAAAGAAATTGAAAATCTTTGTAGGTATTTGGACGGTTTGAAATATTGTACAAAAAAGTTTGAGAAATTGATTAATCTTTATACGGGTTTAAAATTTAGGTTAATTTTTTTAGCCGTGTACTTACTTAAAATAGCCTTTAACCGCCTAGGCGATTTTGGCCGTCCAATATCTTACGCCAGTCGGTTCTTTGTTGAGCCAACTGGCGCCAATTAGAGACACCGCGTGCTCGCAGATCTGCCTCTACTTGGTCCTGCCATCGAAGTGGTGGTCTCCCTCTTCTTCTACTTCCACCGACGGGTGCCGATAAAAATACCTTCTGGGCCGGAGCGTCTTGGTTCATTCGCACCACATGTCCTAGCGAGCAGAGTCGCTGGGTTTTAATTCGCTGAACTATGTCCACGTCTGCGTAAAGCTCATACAGCTCGTCATTATATCTTCTACGGTACTCGCCGTCGCCAACTTTTAGGGGTCCATAAATCTTTCGATGCTTTGATTAAAAGACTAGCTTACCAGGGCCTATGGGCACCTGGCTCCATTCATTAGTAAACATTTTAAATATTACCAAAAGACGACATTTGAATTAGAAGTGCTGAAGTTAAAGCGATTTTTTGTATATCCTCTAAAATATTTGTGGTACCACATGCGTCATTTTTCATTTGTCAGTTACGTTGCTTTGCATAAACACCCACATTATGTACATATTAGGGTGGGCCAAAAAAAATGGATTTTGGTTTTTTTCGAAGGATATACACACAGCTAAAAATTTTAACCTAAATTTTAAACTTTTTTGGACTACATATATGACCAAACCAAATTTGGATTCAAATTCAATATAGACCAGTTTTCATGAAAATTGGCTAAATGAATCGGGTTTCAATTATAAACAAGAAATGTTTTAACAATTTTTTAAAGATAAAATAAATTTTTTGTCCGTTGGTGGGAATTCGAACCAAGACTCCCCGCATCATGCCCGTCTGCTCTACCACTGAGCTACATCGCACACATAAATGTTGTTGGCAAAATTCAATCTTGAATAAGCTTTCAAAAATAAATTTGAATTTTCAAACACAAAAGTTTACATTTTAGACCGAAAAGTTTTAAGAATAAAATAAAACTAAAAAAATGTGACAGCTGGCAGGATTCAAACGAAAACGCTCAGGAGTCACAGCCGACTGCTCTACCGCTGAGCTATGACGCACATGAAGTTCTTGTGGGCAAAATTCAATTATATTCAAACAAACCAAAAATAAAAAATTTAGACTGCTTTTTCATTTAGATTTTAAATCGAAACCAAAAGAAATTGAAAATCTTTGTAGGTATTTGGACGGTTTGAAATATTGTACAAAAAGGTTTGAAAAATTGATTAAACTTTATACGGGTTTAAAATTTAGGTTCATTTTTTTAGCCGTGCAGAAATTCGAATTCCTGACCATAAATTGAGTATACAGTAAAACTCGCTTAATTACTCGCTGAAGTGCCTAACCCGCTTAAGTAACCAAAACTTGGGCACTCTGCTTTTTGTAGGAAATGGGAAGAAATTTCCGCTCTTAAGTAAATCCCCGCTTTATTACCCAACCCGCTTAAGTGACTCAATTTTTCGTGCACTAATATCCATTTCTCATATAATTTTCCCCTCTTAAGTACCTACTTGGTAGGTACTTGCATATTTTGGAGCTCAATGTTATCCCTTTAATATAGATATTTGATTTGATGTACACCACTAATTTATCGAGAATCGCTCCCATAATTTTAGAATCTCCCATAATTTTAGAAAATTTTTTAACAGTTGGTTGCTGAAGGAAACAAATTCCAAAAATATCTAATGTTAGCGTCAATCTTGCCATTGTTGCGTTTGCGCGTTGAGCCTTCATCGCCGATGACCCTCTTATTGTATATACATACATACATATATTGTAATTAGATTTTCACATGAGCATAGCTGTCAAGAAATAAGGTAAATGACTCTCAAATTTTTTTTGGTGCCATTGTTTTTGTTCGACCAAATTAATGCGATTTAATTTTTGGCGATACACAGTTCACGGTAGGTACCTGGTAGCTAATTCCGTTGTTCTTCAAGTCCAAATTAATCAGCAAATATTATTTGAATAATAGAATTAAATTTAGTTTACAGTTATAACTACACACATTAGATAATAATAAAGGTGTTGGAAATTACATAAATATAAGCGAAAAGCAATACAAATGCTGAACACACTCAATGACTTGATGAAGCGACCTTGAAGATGATTGAAAATTAAAGGTTATAATAGGGTGGTACTCAATCGAGAGTTGGAATAGAATGAGATGGGGCGTAGGGTAATGGGCCCACAGATCTTGCCTTTCTGAAGCTAACATTGTCTGGCCACCAGCAGTTCCAGTTCGAGGTTATAAGAAGGTGCATGATTATAGCGAATTTAAGATAATATAATGTTGGGTACGCAGTGTCTGCCCACCAGTTTTTCAAAAAACGGTCGTCTTCATAAAAACTCACATTAAAAAGAAAAACCCCGCATGGAACCACCTTAACTTCTTGTTGAGCAAACCAAGAAATAATACTAAGGTAGAAGGGGGCACATTCGCTTGTTTTTTTTTTAAGTCAAACCAGCATTTGTTTTCGCTTGAATTTTTTTCTCAGAAATATACAGATTTCAACTTTCATTTTTTATCTGTCCATTTAATTTTGTTTAACGCTTTCGTACTTTTTTTTTTAACAATTATATGAACTTACAGGTTTTGGCGAAACTGACCCACCCATGGGCACATACGACAAGGGAATGGGGTACAATCGCCACGACGTAAAAATTATTTTGTAAAAGGTTATAATAACAGCTTTTGTAATCAACCTTTGTAATAGAACCCAAATCCTGTCTTATGGTATAAATAATGTATGTCGACTGCTGAGTGAAATTATTGGAAATATTTATCAAAGAAGACCTATCTGGAATTTCTTTGAATAAGTCTCCAGCTCCGATTTTTTTGAATACCTCACTTTTTCAAAATTTGGACTTATTAGAAGACATAATAATGGTCGCACTTCCTCATAAAATCAAAACTAATTTAGATGATAAAAGAGTAGTCCGAGCTTTTTTTTTTTATTTCGGCAGAAAAGAAGACGAATGTTTGCAGCATGTAAAATTGCTGGACAAATATATATTAGTGTTGCTAATCTAAAATTATCTATGTATATAATTGAAAAACTTTAGGAACCTCCTGTGAGCGAACCGTTTGACCAATTTGAATGAAATATGCACCGATGGAAAGGAAATTGAAAAAAAAAAACTGAGGTATAGGCGGTATATTTTCAGGGTCGTCCCCGAAATTAAGGATGGGGTGTACGGGGCTAGCTACCACACGACCCCCTATTTTATTGGTCGAATTTTTGATCATAGGCGATACTAGTATCTATAAATATCCACCCTTATTTTAGAGGTTACTTCATTCAATAATTGATCGTTATGCTTTATGCTTATGTTTATGTTATTTTCAACACCTTTATTATTATTTAATATTTTTTGTATATTTATCAATTTAGATAGGAAAGAAACAGAACAATCTAATTAACAATCAGGTACTGTGCACTGTGTATCGGTACCTACCACTTAAATCGAATCGGATTAATTTGTTAAATAAAAATTAGCGAGTCATTTACCTTATTTCTTGAAAGGTATGCTTATGAAAAAATCTCTTTATATACAAAAAAGAATTGTTCATACTCGTTTATGTACGTAGGTACATATCGTCGGTGTGTATACAAAACAACGTAACGGGAAAATGCAAAAACCACTTATAAACTCTCACTCAAATTTTACAGGAGAGACAAAAAACTGTTTAACTTTAGTACGAGGCACTATGTGGTGGGTCAAATTCAAATGTCATTTTTTGACATTCCATTTCAAAAAACCCTAGTTTTTTGTTACTTATGAATGCATCCGGGTACCTAGAGGCCCTGGTAATTTTGCATTTGCCCGTTACGTTGTTTTGAATAAACACTATCGTGGGTGTAGTATTGTTGTAAAGAGTCTAGACCATGCTTGTACAACCAACAATAAGAGGGTTAGCCCGCAAGCGCAACTAAGGCAAGATTGATGTTTACCATTGTGTTTGATAAGCGTGTATTTCGAGCTATACGCACCTAAAGAGATAAAATTAAACGTGCATTAGATGTCTCACACAATATTGGCTTCCGTTTCGTAGCTGTTATGGTTTTCAATCAAATGTTAAAATTGAAAATTTTTTTATTGTAAATGGCTCTATGGCCCAAATAATTATAATGGATCTTCTTCTATTCAATTAGAGATGTGCAGTCTGTTTTGATATGCAACCGCTCGATGATGACGATGTTTCAATAATATTATGTACCCAATCAGTGTTCAGCCTTTGCAGGATTGTCAATACGAAATCGGTGGGAGTCTGTTCTGGAACAGTTGGGCATACTGCCAGTTGAAATAGGCATTACCCCAAGAATTCACTGTAACTTTCGAAAAATTCCACTAATAAAGTACTAGTATCAGGTCTGCAAAGCTTTGAACCGAACCCATCCATTTTTTTATTCTTTGAACCGAAACACGAAACCGTTTTTAATTTGAAATGTGAAAAACGAACCAGAAACCATTATAACAAATAAGGAAATCTAAGTTCGGTAGAACCGAACATTAAATACCCAGCGGTAGTTTTCAGAACGGGATAATAATTATATAGGCCCTAGGAGGATTTACCTACCAATTTATACTATTTTAGTTATTTACTTTACCGAAGTATGTCAATTTGTGTGAGTTTCGAAAATTTCCATATCGAAAGTGGGCGTGGCCGGGAAGCGATTTCGTCCAATTTCACCAGGTATACTCCTTATAACGTTCGTATACCTTGTGCCAATTTCATGATTCTTCTACCGGCTCTAGTTTTGCACGAAGTGAATTGAGCCACTGAACCGAACCGCACCGATTTTTAGATTGGTTTGTAGTCCCGATTAGTATATACCGCGAGCGTCAAAGCCAGACCTTTCTGTGGCAAAGAAGAAGCAAAAACCATTCACTCTGTATTGTATCAAGCCTCTGAAAGCCTAACTTAAAGTCGAAAACAACAACGGTAGTACAATGAGGCAGTGGTAAGGCAAGACAGATACTGTATTCGTTCTCAGGGCAAGCGGGGTTTACGTACCAAAATGGCTTAGGGTTAAACCAACGAAGAGAGGCTGTCGTAGTTTTCTATAGGCAAAACGTAGTTTCCTATCATTGAAACGAAATAATAATAATGACTAATTACAAAAAAATTAATTGAATACAAAATTCTTCTTTTTCCAAATCTTTTATTTAACCATTAATTCTTTGTTCCAGAAAATTTCTAAAATCTATTTCTTTTTCAATAAGGTGGACACAACTGGTGCACTGTAAACTGCTGGACCAACGGAAGCAACTGGTGCACTGTAAACTGCTGGACCAACGGAAGCAACTGGTGCACTGTAAACAGCTGGAGCAACAGCATGCGAGTATGTGGCGACTGCTGGAGCGGCGTAGGCGGAGCGTGCATAAGTAGCATAAGCAGCAGGAGCCGAGTAAGTGGAGTAGGCAGCATAAGGAGAGGCAACATAGGGAGCAGCCGCGTAGGGTGAGGCAGCATATGTAGCGAAGCCGGGTGCAACAGCGGCGGAGTACGTCAATGGAGCGAATACACCAGGGTTACCATGGGCAACGGTGAAAAGGAGTGCTAAGCAGGTTAGGAACTGAAAATAGATGAAAATAAGTTTTATAATAAATTTTATATCGTATCCTGTTTCATTCCTTAATATATCTAAGTTAAAATAGAACTTCATATTTGAATTTTACTTACTTTCATTTTAAGATAGGATTGTTGTTAGTTGGCTGCTGCAAGTTAACTGATGACAATCGCCGTTAAGCAATCATATTTTATAGTTAATTTTTATTAGAGCCAAGCACTGAAAATGATTGCGTGTGTTCATGCGAGTGTAAAGAAGTGTATTAAGGGTAAACGTGTTGTTCGAAGGCAATTACGGTGTTAGTGTTTAAATTGGTATTTTTTTATTAAATTGGTCTTGAAAATTCTAGTAGAGATGAACTTCATAACATAGTTTTGAAATTAATGTAGCTATAGAACATAAATGGGTGTGGTACGGACTCCGATTATTAGTGGCCCGTCTTGGAAAGCATCACTCATTCATACTAATGTTCCATTTTAACATATTTCTAAAAGAAAAAGTAGAGTTAATTTTTTAAATTTATTTTAAAAAATGTTTTCCATAAATAGCGGGTTAAGGTAATACTTATTTACTACTACCTATATTGGAAAAATCCATCATGACCACCGGAGTAAACTTTAGACTTATTTTGCATTTAGGTACATATTTGAGATTTGTAGAAGCAACATTTTGGTGTTTTTATTTGGAAACCGAAACCGGAACGAAACCGTAACCGAAACCGAAATAAATGTTGAAGAACGAAACCGGGACCGAAACCAGTTACAAAAAAAAAAAAAAAAACTAATGGCGGCGATATACCAACAGTTTATCATAACCTCTAACGAGATTTTTAGCCGAGCTTCTCTTTCCAACTTGTGGTGTGTTGCTTTTGAGCTTTCCTACAAGTTGGCGGGACCTACACAGTAAAAAATGAAAGTTTACTTTTAATACCAGCCGGTATTTAAATTAAGCCTTTTTGGAATTAAATTTGAGTTTTAATACTAAATAGTATTAATTTAAGACTCTGAATTTTTTTTAATTCCAAATAGTTTTAAAATAATACCAAAATAATACTAAAGCGCTCTCTCCCCAGCGCTTTCTCTCATTATAATGTTTTAGGTACTATTTGTTTTAAAACAAAGCCGGAAGAGTATTAAATTAATTACTTTTTAGCATTAAATTAAGTCCGGTGGTTTGTTTGCTCAGAGCACACGGTTCGTCGCTATTGCGATACTACATTAAGAACAACAGTGCAATTGAGACGCTCACAATCATAAGTACTCGTTGGCTTGATAGTAGACATCTCCGTTGAGCATTCAATAAATTGTGAGGTCGACTCTCGGTGAAGGCAATATAATAAAACTGTAATTTTTTTTTTTGTCTGAGAGAATCTTCGGCTGAATTCCTCTCTCACGAGAAATCAGACCGAACATGGTATTAATTTAATACTTTTTCGGCGTTGTTATATATAAACACCAAAAAGGTATTAAAGTTAGACTTTTATTTTTACTGTGTACAGTTTTTTGCCGACTCCGAACAGCACTTGCAAATGAATTTTTTGCTGAGAAGCTTCTCATGGCAGAAATACACCCGGAGAGTTTGCCAAACTACTGCCGAGGGGCGACCCCGTTTAGAAAAATTCTTTTCTAAATAATTTTTGATGGTACTTTTGCCGGGCATCGAACCGCCACGACTTGGTGTAGAAGGCCGAACACTTAACCGCTACACCACGGCGGCCGCCAACCAGTTACAAACCTAAACCGAAACCCGTTACAAAACCAAAGCCCGTTACCAACCGAAACCGATAGCCGTTACAAAACGGAAACCGAAACCGGAACCAACCCGAAACCGAAATAAATGTTGAAAAACGAAACCGGGACCGAAACCCGTTACAAACCGAAACCGATACCCGTTACAAAACGGAAACCGAAACCGGAACGAAACCGAAACCGAAATAAATGTTGAAAAACAAGACCGGGACCGAAACCCGTTACAAAGCAAAACCGAAACCCGTTACAAAACCGAAACCGATAGCCGTTACAAAACGGAAACCGAAACCGGAACCAAACCGCAACCGAAACCGAAATAAATGTTGAAAAACGAAACCGGTTACAAACCGAAACCGAAACCCGTTACAAAACCGAAACCCGTTACAAACCGAAACCCGTTACAAACCGAAATCCGTTGCAAACTGAAACCCGTTACAAAACGGAAACCAAAACCGGAATTTTATTCTAATCGGTTTTATGCATTGATTCTTAGTCAATGTCGCGCAGCCAAACTCTAGCAAGAAATTCGTTCACAGATACACAGTACTACGACGCCCGTTGACTTGATACGATTAAGGGATTATAACACCAATCGAATTATTGAGTGGGTGACAAACATCGACAAAATAAGTAATAGGGAATAACCAACGCTTGCAATCAATATCTCCAATTATACATACATCCGCGTTTGTAAGTCGATTTGATACCATGAATATACAAATATAGAACTAATTCACGAAAACCTGTTCTTGGCTGAAATACAAAAAAATGTTGTTGCTCAACTGCAAGTGTTGATAGAAATCTAAAATTCATACATAATTTTGATACAATGCTTGATTTCATAAATTTAAAAAATTTGGTATAAATTATGCTTGACAAGTTCCAATTGTCATCAGTTTACTCGCAGCAGCCAACTAAAAACAAACTAATTACAAAATGAAAGTAAGTAAAACGGTAGCGATGGCTTATACTTTGACTTGCTTAAAAGAATCAAATGTATCCTTATAAGGATATCGTATACTATACTTAAACCAATATTTATAAAAAAAACCTTTTTTTCATATACTTTCAGTTCCTCATCTGCTTAGCCATCCTTTTCGCCGTCGCTCAGGCTAACCCTGGCGTATTGGCTCCATTGACGTACTCCGCCGCTGTTGCACCCGCCTATGCTACATATGCTGCCGCTCCCTATGCTGCTGCTCCCTATGCTGCTGCTCCTTATGCTGCCTACTCCACATACTCGGCTCCTGCTTACGCTAGTTATGTGCGCTCTGCCTACGCCGCTCCCGCTGTCGCCACATACTCGCATGCTGTTGCTCCAGCCGTTTACAGTGCACCAGTTGCTTCTGTTGGTCCAGTAACATATAGTGCTCCGTTAGTATCTACTTTGCTGAAGAAGAAGTAAGGTGTTATTGAACGAATTATGATTGAAAATGTAATAAATTGAATGGATAAGGAGAATCAAATTATGACTATAAAATATTTCTTAGGTTGGGTAAGAGGGTCTGTTGGGTATTAGATACACATGCTTTCTGTGAAAAGTACCGTCAATTTCTTTTCTCTCTATTTCTCGATATCTAATTTGAACATGAAAACTTGAGAGCCTAAGTTTTTTAAGATTGCCCAGTTTTTTTGATAAATCCCAAATTCATGGTATAACATGCTTTGATTTCAAGGTATAGTCCGGCCAAAATAGACATTTGAAACAACACCGATTCCGACAGAGCCAAATTTTTGAGCTTAGGTTCGCCGTCAGAAAGATAACTTCAAAAATCCCTATCGATCCCATGTTTGCTAAAAAAGTTATTGGATTTTTTTTTGAAAACGGTAAGTTTGTTTCGCAAATTTTACCTGACTTTTTTGACACTTTTTCTCAGAATCACCAGCTGTGAGATATCGCGATTGCAAAATTAGTTTTACAAATTACAAGCGGAACCGGCAGACGTTGCCTGTCAAACAATTTTTTATTTTTGGTTCTTTTTTTCTAGGCTTTGATAAATTTGTTTTGCGTCTGCACTAGTACAAAATTTAACTTTAGCTAAGTCATTTTCATTTTCCAGCCAAAATGGTTATTATAAAAATTGAAATTGGACCTCCCCCAAAAATATTTTCTGTATAAGCGCCTGTAGTCACCTGCTGTACCGACTTCCCTCATGAAAAGTCTTCTCACATCGTAGCAAACAACTTAGTTAAGACACATCTTTGTGCCTTGATGTACATCAGCAGCATTTTAAGTAAATTTTAAAATCACCTTATAAAAAATCCACTAAGGCCAATTAGTTATACCGACCGCTTTTTGAATTTTCTTTTCCGACTTTAGGTTACCTTCCGATAATTACCAATGATAGTAGAGGAAATTATAGAACACACACCATCTATTATTTTATATTTACAAACAAGATTTATTTATTTTTAAACAAAAAGAAAGTTGTATGTAAAATGGGATATTGTACAGATATGTGCTTTAAGTACTACAACTACAATTTATTGCCTTACAATAGGTATATGTAGTTATAAATTTAAAAATATTCACGTACTCGAAGCAATTGTATTTTATTTAAAGTAGGGATTATTACATTTGCATTATTATCCGTGAAAGAAACGTAAACATGACATCGTGTTCACACAGTTCAACCAATCGTGTGACATACAATTTGTCCAACCCTACTTAGATCGGTTCAAAATTTAAATACAAACAAGCTGCTCTCGTACCTTTTTTTAATTTTCATGCAACTTCTTCCATAAGTTTGGGTATCGTATGGTAAAAAATATGCCTGGTAACGCACTTCCGCAATATCTTCTCGAAATTAATCGCAACTTTTCAAACATATTTTGGTGAAAATTCTTTTTCGAACCATTTGAAAATATGTATTTTCGAAAAATGTGCTTTCTTCACTTGCTTCTACATGTAAATGGGTAATGTAGAGAAATAAATACATATATCTATTGCAGCAGCTAGTGTGACAATTGTCCGAAAATCGGAGACTCAAATCCACACAGACTATTAGATATGCTCTCGGCTTCTCGAACAATGAAATTCCCTGTAGGAATTCGGAGTAGACTTAGTCCCTACCAAAAACTACACTGTAAAGTTTGTAACTAGTCCAAAATTTGCTCCAATCACCTGTTAAATTCTATTTACGTTTAACATTGAATGTCCTAGGCACGGACCAATTGTCCCCTACTGCATTACATTGTAACCAATTTTAGGTGAAAAGGTACTTGGAGCACGGGGAAAAACTCACATTTTGTGCATTACATTCGGGGTACTTTTAGTACAATTCACCTGCGTTGCATTACAATCGGACCACTTTTCGTACAATTCACCTACTTTAATTTACGTTGCACACATTTTTTGGACAATCCTTGGTATAGATACAAAGCTACTATACCTAGGGTGGTATTTTTGAGTGATTTGACCAATCTTTCCTTGATATGCTCAGTCGCTAACTTGCAAGCAAATGCTTAACAACATACGCTGTTGCTTCGGTGCTTGTTAGTGAGCGAGGGAGCAAAAACACTATTACACCCTAACTTTCATTTCTGCCTAGCCTTGATCGAATAAGAACGCAATTTGTATGTTATATGTATTGATGAAGTATACTACCCATGCTAGCTTCGATCTATTTATAAGGGCTGAAGTAATACCTTTTTGTTTCAGCATGCCCTATAAAGAGACTATTTGGGCACGTGTATTGTCGGATAGATGCCCTTTGTTCCCCTACAACAGAGGTCGGCAGATTTGTAAATGCAGGTGTATAAGTGAGAACGCTTATACACGCGCTGTGATCGTCCGAACTATATTTTTAACATTCGCTGACCAAACAAGCGACACCCCCACGCGATGTGGTTTCGTCCCTTGCCCAGCGACGACTAAATCATTTGGTAAACAAAGAGCGCAACGTGTCTGTGTGATGAATCCAACTTGTTTGACTGATCTTAAGATCTATGTGGCGCCGATGCTTGCCCTACAAGTACGGTCGAACAAGGTTACTTACAACACCTAAAAGGATGCCACACAAATTAAAATTGCGATACAGCAGTTATGCCCAGAATAGATTATTTGGCGTCTATTATAGCCCACATCCCAGCCAACATTTACTATCGCGGATGTGCCCATAAAGTTACTTCAATAAGTTGAATTTCATCGCAGAAGTTATCGCTGTTTCATCTTTTTCTCATCTTCCTTCGGGAAAAACTGTTCCCCGTAAAGGTGACGACCATACGGTCGTTAGGAAATTGACTTATAATTGTCGTTTGAAGGATTGAAAAAAATTAAAAAATTCCATTTTACCGGGGCTCGAACCTTGAAACCTACGCATGCCAGGCGATCATGCTTGCTCTAGGCCAAGCCATTGTCAATATGTATTCAAAACACAAGCTACCGGCATTTATGCGACACTGAGTAACTAAGTAACGGAGTAATTCAAAAGTGAAGACAAGAAGTTATAGAGCGAGATCCCAGAGCCTAAAAGCGTCACTTATTTTATAATGGATGAAACCAATACCGATCGATAGTCCTCCCCGAATCTAGAAAGAATGTGAAAATTTTAAAGCTGTACCTATGACAAGGGCCTAGGAATCGGGGGTCAAAGTCGCCAAAAAATGACCCTAACTTCACTTATTTTATAATAGATGATTTTCACATATTTGTCGTAGATTACCACCCCGCGTCAGTATCAAGTGTTGTTAGACCCGTACCAGTGACAAGGCTCCAGCCAGACACCCCCAGTTCGCGGATTTTCCTATAGAAATTTTTTCTGTTTTACCAATTTCACGCATTTGGGCCACTTTGGCTGCTTTTAACTACCCAATATTTTCCCATTTTTTGTAGAACACCACCCTCAAGTAGTATCAGGAATTTTTAGACTTCGTCCCATGGCAAAAACTTCAGCCAGACACCTCAAAACTCGGGAAATTTCACTAATTTTTACTGCGCTTTCACATGTTTAAGCGGATTTGACCAACTTTGGCCTATTTTAAATAACAGATCTTTACACATGTGTAGTAAAATGCTACCCTTAAGTAGAATCAAGCATTTCTAGACATCATCCCATGGAAAAAACTTCAACCAGACTCCTGAAAGTTCGAGAACTTTTATTTTCCTATTAATTTGCTTTCTCTTGTTTGTCCCACTTTTACTAATTTTAAATGATAGATCTTTTCAGATGTTTCGTAGGACACTACCCTTAAGTAGTTTCAGTCATTTCTAGACTTAGCCCCATGGCAAAAACTTCAGCCAGACACCTCAAAGCTCGGGATTTTCACTAATTTTTACAGAGATTTCACTTGTTTCAGCAGGTTTCTCCAACTTTGTCCACGTTTAAACGGCGGATCTTTACACATGTGTCGTATAACACTACCCTTAAACAGTATCAGGCATTTCCGGACTTCATTCCATGAATAAAACTCAAGCCAAACAACCCAAAGCACGGGAACTTTTCATCATTTTTACTGTACTTTCACATGGTCAAATGGGTTTACCCAACTTTGGCTGCTTTTAAATGGCGGATCGCTACAAATGTATCGTATAACACTACTATTAACTAATATTAGGCATTTTTAGACTTCGCCTCATGACAAAAACTTCAGCCAGACACCTCAATGCTGAGGAAATTTCATAATTCTTGCTGCGAATTCACATGTTTAACTGCGTTGGTCTAACTTTGGCTGCTTTTAAAGGGCAGATAATTTCACATGTGTCATAGAAGACCACCCTTAAGTGGTATAAGTTACTTTTAGATTTCGCCTCATGTCAAACACTTCAGCCAGACACCTCAAAACTGAGGAATTTTTATAATTCTTACTGCACTTTCACATGTTTAAGCGAATTTGTCCAACTTTGGCTGTTTTTGAAAGGCAGATCTTTGCACATGTGTCGTAGAACACTATCTCCAAGTAGTATCAGGCATTTGTATACTTCATCCCATGGAAAAAACTTCAGCCAGACACCTCAAGCCTGAGGAATTTTCATAGTTCATACTGCTTTTTCACATGTTTAATCGGGTTGGTCCAACTTCGGCTGCTTTTAAAGAGCAGATCTTTTCACATGTGTCATAGAAGACCCCCTTAAAGAAGGATCGGCTATTATTATACTTCGCCTCATGTCAAAAACTATAGTCAGACACCTCAAAACTGAGGAATTTTCATAATTATTACTGCGATTTCACAGGTTTAAGCGAGTTGGTCCAACTTTTGCTTTTCTTAAAGGTCATATCTTCACACATGTGTCATAGAAGACCACCTTAAAGAAGTATCGGGTATTTTTTATACTTTGCCCCATGTCAAAATTTTCAGCCAGACACCTCAAAACTGAGGAATTTTCATAATTCTTACTGCGATTTCAAAGGTTTAAGCGAGTTCGTCCAACTTCGGCTGCTTTTAAAGAGCAGATCTTTTCACATGTGTCATAGAAGACCCCCTTAAAGAAGGATCGGCTATTTTTATACTTCGCCCCATGACAAAAACTACAGTCAGACACCTCAAAACTGAGGAATTTTCATAATTCTTACTGCGATTTCACAGGTTTAAACGAGTTGGTCCAACTTTTGCTATTCGTAAAGGGCATATCTTCACACATGTGTCATAGAAGATCACCTTAAAGAAGTATCGGGTATTTTTATACTTCGCCCATGTCAAAAACTACAGCCAGACACCTCAAAGCTCGAGTTTTTTTTTCGCAATTGATCTCTCCATAGGACATGATCAAGCAAATTAGAACAGTTCAGCCCATACAAAGTGTTCAGATGTGGAATTTGTTGCATTTCAGACAATTTCACTCTTATGTCGCTACCCTGCAGCGAAAGCAACTAGTTGAAAACTACTTTACTACTAGTTGGTGCACCGGGCTTATATGGAACAAAGACAGAACACTGACTAGTTGGGCCCGGTGTTCTGTCTTTTTTCCATATAAGCAACTGGTATTTTTTACGTGTTGATGTCCTACAAGATGTCAATTGTCAGATTTCGACCAGAATATACCAGTTATTTACTACACTGAACCAAAAAAGTTCGTGTATCCAATGAAAAAGTACATAGATTTTAAGAATTGTTCGTTAAAAGCTCTCCAAAGAACTTTTTCATAGAAATTTACGAATATTTCTTAGAATATAAGAACTTTTTCTTAAAATATGTAAACAAATCCACAGAAAGCATGAATTCTTTCATAAATTGTAAGAAAATTTTCTTAGAATCTATGAATTTTTTCTTTTATTCTAAGAAATATCAGCATGAACTTCTATGAAACTTTGTTCGTAAAAAACATGTACGTTTTTGGTTCAGTGTAGTCAGGAAGTACCAGTTTCATGCTAGTTGTAAGATACCAGTTCCATACTAGTTCATCCTGGACTAGTATAATTTCCAAAAAATGAACTAGTCCAAAAAGGACCAGTATGGAATATACTAGTCAAAAAGGCTTTTAACCTGGACTAGTATGATTTCAACCAGAATTTTCCTGGCTTACCCTTTATTTTATCATTTGACTTTATTTTCATGTTTATTCTTAAGAAAGCAGCGGCTATTTGTATTTACCCTATCACGAAAAAGCATCTATGATTTATAAGAGAAAACGAAACGAATGAATTTTGTTTTTTTCAACTGGTATAATTTCATCCAGAAAAATCTAGTTGTATACTAGTATGGAATGGATATTTCCTGACTAGTATGGGTTCAGCCGGAAAATTCTAGTTGTATACTAGTATTTTTCTGATTAGTTTGAGGTTTCGCTGCAGGGAACTCACTTAAACCTGTGAAATCGCAGTAAGAATTATGAAAATTCCTCAGTTTTGAGGTGTCTGGCTGTAGTTTTTGACATGGGACGAAGTATAAAAATACCCGATGTTTCTTTAAGGTGGTCTTCTATGACACATGTGTGTAGATATGACCTTTACGAACAGCAAAAGTTGGACCAACTCGCTTTAACCTGTGAAATCGCAGTAAGAATTATGAAAATTCCTCAGTTTTGAGGTGTCTGACTGTAGTTTTTGACATGGGGCGAATTATAAAAATACCCGATACTTCTTTAAGGGGGTCTTCTATGACACATGTGAAAAGATCTGCTCTTTAAAAGCAGCCGAAGTTGGACCAACCCGATTAAACATGTGACCAAGCAGTAAGAACTATGAAAATTCCTCAGCCTTGAGGTGTCTGGCTGCAGTTTTTTCCATGGGATGAAGTCTAAAAATACCTGATACTACTTGGAGATAGTGTTCCACGACACATGTGTAAAGATCTGCCTTTCAAAAATAGCCAAAGTTGGACAAACTCGGTTAAACATGTGAAAGTGCAGTAAGAATTATAAAAATTCCTCAGTTTTGAGGTGTCTGGCTGAAGTGTTTGACATGAGGCGAAATCTAAAAGTAACTTATACCACTTAAGGGTGGTCTTCTATGACACATGTGAAAAGATCCGCTCTCTAAGAGCAGCCGAAGTTGGACCAACCCGATTAAACATGTGAAAAAGCAGTAAGAACTATGAAAATTCCTCAGGCTTGAGGTGTCTGGCTGAAGTTTTTTCCATGGGATGAAGTATAAAAATGCCTGATACTACTTGGAGATAGTGTTCCACGACACATGTGCAAAGATCTGCCTTTCAAAGACAGCCAAAGTTGGACAAACTCGCTTAAACATGTGAAAGTGCAGTAAGAATTATAAAAATTCCTCAGTTTTGAGGTGTCTGGCTGAAGTTTTTGACATGGGGCGAAGTAAAAAGTACGTGATACCACTTAAGGGTGGTCTTCTATGACACATGTGAAATTATCTGCCCTTTAAAAGCAGCCAAAGTTAGAGCAACGCAGTTAAACATGTGAATTCGCAGCAAGAATTATGAAATTTCCTCAGCTTTGAGGTGTCTGGCTGAAGTTTTTGTCATGGGGCGAAGTCTAAAAATGCCTAATATTAGTTAATAGTAGTGTTATACAATACATTTCGAACGATCCACCATTTAAAAGCAGCCAAAGTTGGGTAAACCGATTTGACCATGTGAAAGCACATTAAAAATGATGAAAAGTCCCCGTGCTTTGGGTTGTTTGGCTTAAGTTTTTTTCATGTAATGAAGTCCGGAAATGCCTGATACTGTTTAAGGGTAGTGTTATACGACACGTGTGTAAAGATCCGCCGTTTAAACGTGGACAAAGTTGGAGAAACCTGCTGAAACAAGTGAAATCTCTGTAAAAATTAGTGAAAATCCCGAGCTTTGAGGTGTCTGGCTGAAGTTTTTGCCATGGGGCGAAGTATAGAAATGACTGAAACTACTTAAGGGTAGTGTCCTACGAAACATCTGAAAAGATCCGTCGTTTAGAAGTTGTAAAAGTGGGACAAACAAGAGAAAGCAAATTAATAGGAAAATAAAAGTTCCCGAACCTTTAGGTGTCTGGCTGAAGTTTTTGCCATGGGATGATGTCTGGAAATGCTTGATTCTACTTAAGGGTAGCATTTTACGACACATGTGTGAAGATCTGCTATTTAAAAGTAGTCAAAGTTTGTCAAATCCACTTAAACATGTGAAAGCGCAGTAAAAATTAGTGAAATTTCCCGAGTTTTGAGGTGTCTGGCTGAAGTTTTTGCCATGGGACGAGGTCTAAAAATTACTGAAACTACTTAAGGGTAGTGTCCTACGACACATTTGAAAAGATCTATCATTTAAAATTAGTAAAAGTGGGACAAACAAGAGAAAGCAAATTAATAGGAAAATAAAAGTTCTCGAACTTTCAGGTGTCTGGCTGAAGTTTTTTCCATGGGATGATGTCTAGAAATGCTTGATTCTACTTAAGGGTAGCATTTTACGACACATGCGTAAAGAGCTGTTATTTAAAAGAGCCCAAAGTTGGTCAAATCCGCTTAAACATGTGAAAGCGCAGTAAAAATTAGTGAAATTTCCCGAGTTTTGAGGTGTCTGGCTGAAGTTTTTTCCATGGGACGAAGTCTAAAAATTCCTGATACTACTTGAGGGTAGTGTTCTACAAAAAATGGGAAAATATTGGGTAGTTAAAAGCAGCCAAAGTGGCCCAAATGCGTGAAATTAGTAAAACAGAATAAATTTCCATAGGAAAATCCGCGAACTGGGGGTGTCTGGCTGGAGCCTTGTCACTGGTATGGGTGTAACAACACTTGATACTGACGCGCGGTGGTAATCTACGTCAAATATGTCAAAATCATCCATTATAAAATAAGTGAAGTTAGGGTCATTTTTTGGCGACTTTGACCCCCGATTCCTAGGCCCTTGTCATAGGTACAGCTTTAAAATTTTCACATTCTTTCTAGATTCGGGGAGGACTATCGATCGGTATTGGTTTCATCCATTATAAAATAAGTGACGCTTTTAGGCTCTGGGATCTTGGTCTATTAGATACGCGATATTTATGTTTCTTGTTGTTGTACAATGTAAAACACTATCTAGAAGTGACGCAGGCGTTACTTATGCGATATGGACGGGAAAACACTCTTCAAAATGCTAGCAGGGATGAGACGTATAAATCGCGGGCAACTCTCTCTTTAGAGATTAATCACACACTTACAAATGCGAATGTAACAACTTCGTTCACAGATTAAAGTAGCATTTGCGTGCGGCATACTTTTAGGCGTAGTGCTCAATACTTTATCAACTTCATTGATCAATCGATTGCATTGTTGAAATGTGTAACATGAAATCACTTGTCAGTTTATATGCAACTAAGTAATTTAAGCTGTACTCTATACAATTGCAGCTGGCTTGCAGTTTTTGTTGCCGTTTAAATTGTTGTTTTATACTTAAAAGCACATATCTGTTTATATATAAGTACATATGTATTTAAGTATGTAAAATAAAAACAAAGACTAACAATAAATTTTTTTTTCAGGGAATCGAATAAATTCAATTTTATGTATGTAGATGCGTTGAAATTTAGTATTATTTCATTTTTAAATATATTTTGCGGTAATCTGTTTTATAGTTGTACAGGATTTTACTTTCTTTGAGGGTTTACTTTATTTTATGGCATTTGATTTATTATTTGTTTTTTTTTTTTTCTTTTTTTCTTTTCAATATGAAATGAGTGCAGTATTTCAGATGTTTTTATATTTTTATTTCAACGTCATAATTTTTATATCTAAAAATAAAATGTAAGTTTCAGTTATTTATTTATCATTTTTTTTTTTAATTTACAATTGTAAAAGTTGGCTTGGTTTTACGTAAATTTACAATTATTCTGTGTTTTTTTTTTTGTTTGTTTGCTTTGAATTTATTTATTTTTGGTTTTTCATTTTTACTTTTTGAATTCCTAATAATAAAAAGTAATGAAAAAGTGAAAGACTTTGCTTCATATCATTTGTTTTTTTTTTTTTTAATTTTTTTTTTTTGGTTTCTTTCCTTTTCTTAATAAAGTATAATAAAATTTATTGAAGGCAGGTGTTATATTGTTATTACATATTCATAAATACATTACAGTATTAATCATTAAATATTTACCATTTGAATTTTTTTTTAATTATTTTAAAGTTTTTATTTTTTGCTTATGGTAGTTAAGTTCAATTTATGTCTTAGCCGCGCTAGTTATTTTATTTATAAATTTTTTTTTGCTCAATATTAAACACTATATTTATTATGCACTATATTTTATGCTTTTAATTTTTTATTTGCTATTAAATAATAATACAAGTAAGGGTAAGTTTTTTATAATTTTTTAATATTTTTAAATTTTTTTGTTGATTTTTCAAATTTTTGTTTGTTTTTATTTAGTTTTTCTTTTGTTTGGGTTTTGTTTTCATACAAAATATTTTATACGGCTAGCTCAGTATTTCACTTAATTTTTTTTTTTTTTGTCATTTTACACGCAGGCGTTTTATTCTCAAGGAATAAGGTATTAATTCAAAAATTTACATAATTTTTTATTTTTTATTTGCATTATTTTAAGTACAATATCTAACGTTATTTACGAAATATTTTTTTTTTTAGTTTTTAAATATATTTTATTATACTAGTAAATTTTTTTCTTAATTTTTTCTTCTTATAGCGTGTACTTAAGTACCTATTATTTTCAGTATTGCATATTTACCTATCGTTCGCGTATAACCTAAGGAACAGATCAAGATATTTTCGATTTCTTTTTTCATATTTTTTTTTTTATTATTTATATTTATTTTGTGTAATGTACAAATGTACGTTATTTAGTATGATTGTATGCATGTAGGGTTGCCATTTGTATGATAGAGTGTGTGTGTGTTTTTTTTTTTGTTCGTGAAGTGACCGGTGTGTGGATACGGTTGCGAGTCTTTTTTTATTGTATTTTGAGAAAAACCTTTTTTTTTAGGTGGATACTTTGAAAAATATTTTTTGTTTAGTAAAAAAATATGTTATGATTATGTACATTGGCATTAGTCGCGCGTTTATAATACCATAACGTAGTTGTTTATGAAATGGAAATAAATGTTTCGAAAATTAGTAAAAATTAGAAAATTCATATGAGAATGTAAGGCTGCATTTTCCGTTACTATGCGCTTCATTTATTAGCTTTCTGAAACAGCTTTTTCAGCGATAGCAGGCAAGAAAACTTACTTAAAAATTTAAAAATATTTCTTTGCTCTTTTAGCTCGAAAAATTTTTTGCTCGGTTGCAAAGTACCACAACATTTTTTCTGAAAATATTTCTTGAATGCTAAATCATCAGGCATCACCCAAACAGCTTGTGCAAATCTGATATCATGTCACCACCAGTTGGCCTAATGTGGTTTCTGTAAAAATTTCGATCATTCCTACTTATAAGGTATGTTAGCTAGGCCCAAGAAATGATTTTTAAGTTCCTTCCACCTTTTAAAAACGCTAATATAGGCAATACTGAGTGATAGGGGCGACCATGGGGCTAATTCGCGTTCTATAAAAACATGTATGAAGAGAAACATGAAACCTGTGGAGATTTGACAAAACAATTTATTTCTAGTTGGCACATTTTTTAGATATTGATTGCATAGGATTTTCTTCTTTGCTATTCATACCCTGCAGCGAAAGCAACTAGTTGAAAACTACTTTACAACTAGTTGGTGCACCGCGCCCAACTAGTCTTTTTTCCATTTAAGCAACTGGTATTTTTTACGTGTTGATCTCCTACGAGATGTCAATTGTCAGATTTCGACCAGAATATTCCAGTTATCTACTAGTCAGGAAATACCAGTTTCATACTAGTTATAAAATACCAGTTCCATACTAGTTCAACCTGGACTAGTATAATTTCCATAAAATGAACTTGTCCACATACTAGTCCAAAAAGGACTGGTATGAAATATACTAGTCCCATACTAGTCCAAAAAGCATTGAACCTGGATTAGTATGATTTCAACCAGATTTTTCCTGGCTTACTCTTTATTTTATCATTTGACTTTATTTTCATGTTTATTCTTAAGAAAGCAGCGACTATTTGTATTTACTCTATCACGAAAAAGCAGCTATGAATTATAAGAGGAAACGAAACGAACGAATTTTATATACATATATGGTATAATTTCATCCAGAAAAATGTAGTTGTATACTAGTATGAAATGAATATTTCCTGACTAGTATGAATTCAGCCAGAAAATTCTAGTTGTATACTGGTACTTTTCTGACTGGTTTGAGATTTCGCTGCAGGGTAATTGTGTCCGACTAGCGTATTTCTATGACAATTATGTAGTTCAAAAGTTATGATACAGAAAAAATCAGCATAACACAATTTTTTAGTACAAAATCAATCATATGTAAAACAGTTTTTCGCTCTCCTGGAAAATGGTCAAATCTGAAATAAGTTTTTTTTTTTTTTTTAAATTCCACAAAAATATTCACAATTTTTTCACTTCATCGTTTTATGGAACGAGAATTTCCCCCAGAACAGCATAACGTGTTTTTTATTAGCTATGAAATGACGTCAATAATTTTGGTAAAATTCGACGAAATGGCAACATTAGCGCAAACTTGGATTGAGCATAACCGAAGTAGAAACAAAAATAACAAATAAAAATCTAAATCAGGGCACAGCAGAGTTTTAAGTAAGGGTGTATTAGTGAAAGAGCGGTGATTGCACCAAACCAATTATGTTATCTCTAATTGTGTTCTCTTTTATATTGTTACCTGGTTGCTTGAAAGTGAGAGACTGAGCATAACAAATAACATTCATTCTTGGACAGTGTGATCATAGCAATTTTCCCTCTAGCTGCCTAGGCCTGATCTATGTAAATAAATGGATTTAAGCAAACTGAAAATAACGTTTTTTTTTGTAAGTGTTAATTTGTTTGTTCATAAACTGTTCACTTATTTGTTCATATGTATATCCTAATGGTATTTCTTAATAAATTTCTTTGGTTTATTTTGTTTATAACGTTTGTTTTTCGTTTTAATTTTAAACTGCTTCTACTTTTCAGGGAATCATAATTTATTTGTGCGCTGTTTCATTCACCAAATTTGGTACTTTTCACCTAAGTTTTTTTTTTTTTTCAATATAAACAATTTCTTATTTTTATATGCAGTACAATTTTTTTACATTCAGTTTTCAGCTTAGGAAATTATTTACAAAGTTTGAATGAATCGGTTATTTCCACACTAACTACTTTCGAGGTTTTTTATCAAATTTTTTTTTAAATTTTTTTTCTTCTTAGTTTGCTACTATACCTTGTTATGCTTTCGTATAGGCTTGCATTTAATTTTTTTGGAATCTATACGAATGTATTAGTGAATTATTTTAGTGTATGCATGTGTTAGTATAGAGATGTTAATGTTAGTAGGTCGTCGATGTAGAGCGTATTGCTGAGTGATTGATATGTGATGAATGGTTATGTGTAAGTATGTGCTTGAATATGTAGATCTAGGAATATGCATCGTCGATGCCTATGCAAAACCACTTATCTGAAAGCAATCAATTTTGTCTGATGATACTTATCTGAATAAAGTAGGATTGAACTAAAGTAAAAAGTAGATAGTTATGTTTTTTGTGGAATTATTTTGCCTAAAGGCGGTATGGCAAATACATTTTGTTGACTTTTTTTTTACTAAGAGATAGGTGGTTTTGCATTTAAAATTTAACTACACTCCTTACGTTCGCTAGGCAGTTTTCCGTTATTCGAGTAATTTTTGTTGGAATGCAAAATTTTTTTTTTTTTTTGATGAAACTCGGTTTATCAAATCTCACATTGGTCACTTTCGTCACTTGTAAGGTTTTGTATCTGGAAGATAGGTGGTTTTGCATAGGCATCGACGATATGTTAATAAGTGTTTTGCATTTGAAATATTCCTATGATAAGTCAACGAGATTTTATGAACAGTAGGCAAAAAAATACATTGTTTCCTGAAGAGTTGTAGGTGACAGGTAACAAGGTCAATGGAAATAATGTCAATTGACCTTATTTCGCAGTGTCAATTGGCACTATTTCCATTTTGTAAAGAGAAGTAAAGTCAACAGAAATTTGACAATATAGTTATTGATTTTATTTCCTAATTGAAATGGAAATAGCGTCAACATTACTGAACATCACATGACGTGTCAACTGAACATCACATGATGATTAAGTTTAATGATGTGATTTACAAAAAGTGTGGTATTTTATAATATGATTTCAATTTAAAATACTCAAACTCAAAATGGCACGACTTTTAATTCCAAATTTTTATTTTATGGCATGATAAGATTTGAAAATATTTAATTTCTTGACTTTCAAATTGATATTAAAAAGCGCCGCACTCAATAAAAAATTGCGCGATTTTTAATTTTAATTATTTTATAATCATATCACACTAAAAGCCATTAAATATTTTAAAATCATAACATTCCAAAAAATAAAAATTTAGAATTAAAAATCGCGCGATATTTTATTCCCAAAATTTTTGCCTGCGGCGCTTATTAAGATAAATATTTAAGTCAAGCCATTCAATGCTTTAAGATCAAATCATATCAGAAAATTAAATTTGGAATTAAAAATCGTTCGATTTTGAATTTGAAATAAATTTGAAAGTCATGCCCCTGAATATTTTAAACTTATATCAGATTATTAAAGAAAAATTTACAAATAAAAAACTCGGACCATTGAGTATTTTAAATTGAAATCATATGATAAAATGCGACGCTTTTTGTAATGTTGAAGATCACATTATTAAACTTAAACATCGCACGATGTTCAGTTGACATGATATAAGCAATGTTGACGCTATTTCAACTGCCATTTGCCATGCGCAATAAAGTCAATTGAGACTATTTCCATTGACCTTGTTACCTGTCACCGAGTTCTAACGTAGAGAAAGTGCGGTTAGATGAGAAGGTTTCAGTAGCATCTTCCTGTGTGGCAAGCTTTCTTATAAAGGTCCTCAAGCCTACAGAATTTTTGGGTATCTATACCAAGAAGTTTCAAAACAAACTGCATATATGGATTCCCTTTTCATAGTCTGAAGCTAAACCGCTGTATTCTATAAATACCTTTCTGATAACCTTTCTCTTATAACAAGGGGTCAATTTTAGAAAAGAGAGGAATTCATATATTTCCAGAAATTTTAAAGAAACTTAAACAAAAATTTGAATTTAGACGGGGTTTCTCTGCTATTTTGTATCCCGCTATATAAACAAGGAGTTTGGCATAATATATGCTACTAAACGATAACATAGAGGTACCCTGTAGGAATTCTCGTATTCTGTAGACCAAACAAGAAGAAATTTCTATATGCGAACTGGAGATTTCAATTGGTTAGAATCTGTAATTGTTCTGTTCTACTTCATTTTGCAGCCTTTTTTCTTTATAAAAAAATTACATAACATGGCTTTAATATGTTGTTTAATATAAAACTTTATTACCAAATTTCTTCACCTTTTTCTATATCTCTTCACTTGACTCGTATATTGATGCTATAATGTGTACTTATGTGTGAATGTATTTATGCTAATGTATTTCAGTTAATGTTTTTAGCTAGCTACGGTGTATTTATTTATTTACATACCTACACATGTGTGTGTGTGCTTGCTTGTGTGATACTCTATATATGTATTTATGTATGTATGTATATTTCGATAAAAAAAAATTTAAAAAATTCCATACTCTAATTCATATTTCACTACCATATATTGTACCCTCCATATTTGCTATATGTACCTATGTATATCATTCACTAGGAAATCTGGCACATTTTACTATTTGTTTGTATATATATTTTTGTAGTTACCATTGTATGTATGTATGTATGTTTAATTAAATATGTTCTTTGGTGCGTGTGAGCTCAAGCTGCAGATTTGCTTATTTATGTAAATGTGTCTATGTATGTAATTAACTATTTTTTTTTTTTTGTGTACTTATTTGATCTTTCGAATAAAATCATTACGTTTTAAGCACTAATCGAAAGCTAGTTGTTTCCATACGTAAGAGTTAACAATTTGTGGAACGACAAAGAGAATTGTTTTAGTATATGGTATTTTTGCTATTGCTATACAAATCACTAATCTCTGAAAACAAGTGTTCTACAATTGATCCCAACAAGTCCTTAATGGGCCTATTTGAGATAACCCAACTCTAATTTGTATACCATACTTAAGATAGAAAGACTGTCCAACCGTACCCATATGAAAAAAAAGAACCTAATCCGTCCTATCGTACATGTACATATTAGGGTGCTCCTTATTTGTAGTGAGACAATTCTATCACAAACAAATTTTGGTCGTAATTGGAAACGATAAACGCGTGGCAAGGGTGTCAAAGTTCAGATTGCCCTATGGAGACTCAAAAAAATAAAACGATTTTTATTTTTATCTAATACTCAGCAGCGTTAGCACTATGGTCGGAGATATGACATATAAAATAACGCCTAATGCCCCAGCTAGCAGAGCAACGAACGTTTGCCTATCGTATATTTTTCCTTCTTTTTTTTTTTGTTTTTTTTTTTTTGTGTTTTTTTTTGTTTTTTTTTTTTTTTTGTTTCGCTGGGCTGAACTTACGTATCCGAAAACGGTCCGGAAACTATAAAAAAAAAACATAACAGAATGCGTCGGTTCCAGGAGAGTTTTTTATACTTTTATCGATATGCGTTTCGTTCGCACACTTTAGTGGGAAAAAGAATCGGGAAAAGTACTTTAAATGTAGCATGAAAACGGAAAAATATACCGTTTTTGCCATATTTTTTCATATTCAGATGCGTTTACGGAAATTTTGCTGGCTGGGGCGTCTAGAGTTTAGACTTTCTCCTGAGACACGCCTTAAGTGTTTCGGAACCAAATTTTTTATGAGATATCTGTAAACATATCGATTTTGAGTATTACTTTTTGAGTGTCCATGGGTTAGTCTGAACGCCTTAGGCGTTTCCAAACGGAACGAAATTTTGTATGTGATATCTTCGAACATAGTGATATCGATTTCGAGTATCAGATAAAAGAAATCCCTTTTTTTGTTTTGAGCCTCTATTGGGTAATCTTAAGCTTGCCCGCCATGCGACACGCCTAAATACTTGAATGTCCAATCGGGATACATTTCTGTGCGATATAGTTGGCCGTAGTGAAACTAGGGGGTGAGACTGGAAAGAATTGTACATTTTATTATAAGGACCACCCTAGTATATATGTTAGAACACTTGGTCTCGGATTGAGAGGAAGAGTTTTTAAATCTTTCAATTTCGGAGTTATTGAAAACAAATCAGCATCGAAACAATAATTTCCCCAGTTCAGTCAAATAAAATGAGTTTTTAAATTTTTAAAAAGTTTTAAAAATAGGTTATTCTTTGTTCTCTTTGGTTAGTGTTTTCTGTGCTGAATACTACATTTGGAGTACGGAAAAGATGAGAACTTAGCAGTCTGTACCAAAATGCTAGTGTTTGAGGCTTGTACGGGATTCAGAGGACTACTTGCAGCTAGCGACCTTCCATCAAGTACAAATATGTATTGGTACTGATATAATAGCCGGTTCACGTAAGATTACGATTACAATTAAAGTACGATTACAGCAATTATAATACGAAAAGTACCTACATCACATTATGACCATAATGATATCTAAAAATCGTATTTTTCGATTAATCGATTAGTCGCAGTAATAATCGTTTTCAACGCTACTTTTATTAATTACATACTATTACTATTATAACAAGTAGTATGTCCGATTTAAGCTCTTACTACGATCATCGTGATGTGTAAAGACTTTCTGGATCATAATTAAAGTAACCGCAAATAACGTCAACAGTTATAGCATTATTACAATAATTACCTATAATGTAATTGTAATCCCAATTCCCTAAATCCGTATGTAGGATACATGCGAGTGTTTTATAGGGTATATGTGTTATTTTATTTAAAGCTTTTAACAAATTTTAATGCAGAGTTAAAAATTCTTTAACAAATCCTAAAATATATAAACAATTATTTAATACAATTTTCTAGCGATATTTATGTTTTTATGTATGTATGTTTGTTTCTAAATAGTTACAATAACGTTCTGGACCAAACTTTAACAAAAACGAGGCAGTATCTCTGTATTTATTATTATATATATATTTTGTAGAAATATTTTGGCTATGGCTTTATATACGACGCTATATGTAAATTTACATACATTAAGTGTTTATGTGTAGGTATGTGTTTCAATTTGTGGGTTAGGAGTTATCATGTACTCTTCTTTATTTTCATATTATAACTTATGTGTGTGTGCTGTGTATGAACCCTGCAGGTGTTAAGCTCATACGACGTAGTCCGTTTTTGACTCGTGTGTGTATGGTAAGTTTGCTTTCTCCGTGCATAATTTTTCTCCTCTAAAGTTTTGTTTCAGGGAGATTGATCTTTATTTATGCAAGCCTAGTACAAAGAAAGACTCCAAAGGGTACTACTTTGATCACTTCGCCTTTCCACAGCTATGCTCTCACAGTACGTAAGTGATACGGGCGTAAGTGATAAAAAAAAAACAATATAAAATAAAGTAAAATAAAAAAAAAATAAAAAAAATAAAAATTAAAATAAAATAAAAAACAATAAATAGTAAAAAACAAACAAATAATTCCAAAAAGTTTACTAAAATGAGCTAACTTAAAAAGAAATGAATTAGAATATATTTGGGGAATTCATCAAATCTTATAAGTTTACGAAATGCGTAAATGTATACATTTATCAGCTTAGTTAGATAAACGCCCTAGATAAATTTATGTGTACTTGATGTCAAAAAAAAACTTTTTAGATCGAAATTCTCATTAAAAAAGTAATTTTCGACCACTTTTCAGCATACTCTTCTGCATTAAAAAATTACATATCGAACGGCATCATTGAATTGGATAAATTTACGAACTCTTTTACACACCAAAATCGACGCGGAAGTTTACCAAATTTGTGTAAACTTCGTTCAATACAAATTTTGACCGTTCATCTACACACTTGTATAAGGTAGATGTATGTATATTGGAACGATATTTCATCATCCCTTGTGAATTTTGGTTTTGTGACAAACCGGTTTCGGCGATCTGCCATCTTCAGTGTTTGATTTCGTTCGGTGTTTATAAGGTTTGATGAAAAAAAAAAAAAAAAAAAATCAAAAAAAAAAAAATTAATATAAAAAAATAAAAATAAAAAATAAATAAAATAAAAAAATTAAAAAAAAAAATAAAATATAAAAATAAAGATAAAATAAATTATGATATGAAAAAAGTGAAGGAAAATAAAATTAATTAAAAAAATGAAGTAATAAAAAAAAAATTATGAAACATGATTAAATAAATTGAAATATAAATAAATTAAAATGATCTGCAGGGAACAAATGTATGTAGTATATGTGTGTAGTGTAACTTTTGTTTTTACTTATGAATGCAGTTATCTAGTATTTTATTAGCTACACTTATTGCAGTCCCAATTTACATATTACAAATATTTTATTACAATACAATTTTAGTTTCGCTTTTTTTATATATTTTTTTTTGTTGTTCTCAAATTCAATAATTTCTATTTATTCACGGTTTGAAAACTTTAGCGTAGTTTTTAACTAGTTCTTCTATTTTCGTTCTGTGTTAATGTAGTATGTACTATTTTACAATTATGTTTTTGTATACTTATAGCGTATGATACAAATGTTGTTCAGGTTGTGTTGTTGTTGGTGTTGTTGCTGCTGTTGCATATTGCTGTTGCAAATCCATATCTGATGATGGTGTTTGTTGTATTACTTCACTTGCTGCTCCATCATAGTTTGCATGCTGTTGATACCGTTGATAAAGCTCATGATCAGAATATATTCTTGTTGTTGCTATAGCACATTCAGGCTCACATCTAGGCATAACTAATGAGAGCGGTCTAATAGATTCATCTGTACGTATTATCATTGCTGGTCGTCGTCGTTCTACCGGATCACTTATATTTAATGCACAAATTGTGGGCACGGTTGTGGCACGTAGTACGCCTTTAGGTAAATAGGTAGATGAGCTTATGCTCGGATCAATTTCTATGACATCGTCGTCGACGTAGTGGTCAACAGCAGCCGCTGTAGTGGCAGTGTTAGCAGCAGCAGCATTTTCATTGAAATCTGTTGTATCTATGAATGTGGTTTCTATTAAATCGGTATCGGATGCAGCAGTGAAATGTTGCAATGGTATTGTATCAAAATTATGGTCTAAATCCGGTGCTGAGAGTGATGAAAATATGGCTTGATGCTATACCCAGATCTGTTCCCTTCGATTACGCAATCGCAATCAAAGCCTTTGCTAGCACCAGTCCTCCTCATCCGAATCGGAGTGTCGTGCATGTAGTCCACCCTTTGGCTTATAGCCATTTAACACGGGTGATGGCAGTACACGCCCAGTTCTGCCCATAGCGAGCGCTTGTTCAAACGATAGCGGCGCTATGTATTCCAGTCTGAAAAAAGTGAAAGAAATAATAGAAAACCATTAATATTAAATTGAAGTAAGCAATCAAAGGAATGTAAAATACAGGGCCAGGGTCATATATGCATAGGTCTCTGGATCAAGATATAAAATATGACGCCGTGAATCTATCATATTATACTACATCTGTCATATGATACTACTGTCATGTGATATCACGATGATACCCTTGCTGAGCTTTATAGTCATCAATATCAGCTATCCGTTTTCATATTGAGTAATGATGATGAAATATCTTAGTAGAACATATACGTCACACGATACTTATATCTCTTGCTTATATATACATGTGCTCGTGTAAAGTTGATACAAGGTCATGCGATTTAATATAAAATTATTCGCTCTTTTTTAAAGCAAATCATGTCAAATTAGCAAATCGAGAAGAATCTTGATTCCATATGATGACATATCATGTTGTGAAATATCATATGACGCCACATCGTGCCAACACATATCATATGATTATCAACAATGTTGTTGATTTGCATAGCATCCTATATCGTCACCAAAATGTGAAAAGATGAAAACTCATGCAAATTAATAATACAAAAACAGCATCACGAGATTTATCTTGATTCCACAGTGTACAAACCACAAAACGATAGTGTACAAACGACGGTAATCACAGGCACGGCAGTTGCCAATTGTGCAAAGACGCTGATATATTATGCGAGTAAATATCATACAAAACCACATCATACCAAGACAAAACAGGAGTCGTAGATGGATAGTAATTCCACGTTATGGAATTATGGTAGAGCTTCATAAGTTGAATTATCAAAGCCTTATCGTGTACAAAGTTTGTCGTGAGACTATCAAAGACGATATCATCCCATATGGTGCTAATCGTGTTGATTGTTATAGGGCCTAGTTCATGACCAAAAGACCAATACAAGGTGGATCTTGATTACAAATTGTGCATTGTGATTAGGTGAATTATGATATGATAATACATCATACAAAGCCATATAAAATGATAACCAGCGACGTGATATGAGATTATAATACCCTTTGCTGATTAAAAAAAAAGTATGCAAAGATGATGACATATATCTTGCGAGTAAATATTATCGGATGTCACTTCGCCCAAACACAAAACAAGTTATTGATTCCTACGTAATATGAATTTTAATAGCCCTGGCTCATTTGTGGAGGATCATTTGAATTAGCAGTTCAAAGATGATGAAATATCATGCGAGTATATATCATATGATGCCACATAGTGGAAAGCCACAATGAAATTTCATATGGTGCTAGCCAAGTTAATGGTTAAGCGCCTAGTGCATCTTCTAAAGAGCAATCCAAGATGAATGTTGATTCCGCCATGTGAAAGTATGATGGAATATCATTCAGTGAATTATCATATGATGCCTCATCGTACAAAGATTAAGAAAGTCGTGCCATCAGATTCTAATACCTACTGCTGTTTTTTATGAAATTCTAGATCAAGCATCGGCGCCCCATAGATCTTAAGATCAGTCAAACAAGTTGTATTCATCACACAGACACGTTGTGCCAAATGATTTAGTCGTCGCTGGGCAAGGGGCGAAACCACATCGCGTGGGGGTGTCGCTTGTTTGGTCAGCGAATGTTAAAAATATAGTTTGGACGACGATCACAGCGCGTGTATAAGGGTTCTCACTTATACACCTGCATTTACAAATCTGCCGACCCATGTTCTAGATACACATTAAAATCGGAAGTTCCCGATGGAAATTGATTTAAAATTGTGCAAAGATGAAGTAATGTAATTAAAATCCGCCGTCGGCTATGCATATAGATTGTAAATCGTGTGACAATAGGGAATCATCATATTATGCCACATGTGACATGTATGTATGTATATCGACCTACTTACTAATATTAAAGAAAAAATATTGCTATAAATTTATAATTTTAATTTTTTACGCACCTTTCTCTTTCGAAATCCCTCTGTCGATCACGCTCTCTCTCATAGAGTTCACGCTCATGATCCCGATATTCATATCGCATATCATAATCGCGCAAGTGATCTCTATATCGCTCTCGATCGCGATCGCGTTCCCTACTGCTATATAGATCACGATACATCGCACGATCCCGCAGCAGATCACGGTGGTGTGGCAAAGAATGAACACTATGAGGTGTTGAGTGATGTGTCTACAAATGAATTTTTATAGAAGAAATATTTTAATAAACGAAGAAAATTAGATACATATAAAAAAAAACAATTAAAAAAAAAAAGAAAAAAAAAAAACCATTTTAAGATATTATTTTTTTACAGTCAAAAAGATATATAGGAGAATATACAAAAAGCTTACTTACATGTGTTGGACTTGCGTTAAGTTTTGGAAAATTAATATTTGTTGGCTTAAGCTGCAGTGTTGATGGTTTATTTGGTGTCGGTGGTAAACGTCTACCCATACCAGCGCGTCGCGATGCCAGCGTTGGGTAACTATATTGTACGTGTGTACCACCTATGCCCACATAGATAACAGAAACAGAAACAAAAAATACATAAAAAATCAACGTATTAGTAAATATTTTGAAGAGAGCAAAATTTCAGTTTTTAACTTTGCAATTGTCAATAAGTATTTGCTTATTTTATGGTTTGTTATTGGTTAGATTAGATAATGTAATGTAAGTAATAATGTTTTGTGATTTATAAACGAATACTAGTAATGACAGTTACATTGAAGTGACACATTAAGAATGTTATGAAGAATACATTAATTTAAAGATGTACGATATTTGAAATATATTACAAAAGTAAAAGAAATAAAAAGTAAATAAAAATAATGTAATGAATGCACTGTGCAATTAGCTTATGTATTAGTATGGGCTTCAAAATGGATTCATGCATAAAATGGATTTGCTGGTTTTTGTGTGCATACTGTGTATATTAGAATGGTTAGGCGATATATGGTAACTTAGTCATACAAAGGACTTAGAATCACTTAAAAACATGTAAAACTGTTTGAGCTCGCGTGTAAGTTCAGACAGAGGCTTGAAAAAAATACGGCAAATATGCTTTATATTCAAACGAAAGCCTGTAAAAGGTATAAGCAAATACTAACGAAATGGTGAAATAACTAAACATTTAACCTACTTGTATTTTCCACAGACGAACATGGCTCAATCGATTTCCCTTTTCACCATAACTACTTTGATACATTCTATCCTATACTCAATTTCTTAATGCCATTACAAAACCCCCTTACCGCTATTAAAATCCGGTACCACCTCTACTCTTCTAGAGATACATTTTTTTTTCAACCTGCTCTAGGAAAAATACAAAAATTCGACCATAGAAAAAGTAGTTTTAATAAAAAAATTAATTAAATACACACACACAAATATTATGAAAATAAAGCCAAAATAGAGAATTCTGATGCTTCAAAATGAACCGATTAAATTAAAATAAATTAATCGTGTTACCGTCGAAGAAGCTATCGAAAATACAGATTGGAAGAGTGAATTGCATTCTGTCTTCTTGTTTCTTATCCTGTCAAAGGGATTGACGTGCTTTAAAAACATGCGCATCGAACCCCTTGACAACTCTTAGTACTTTTTGATTTTTCAACAATTTTAGTTGTTGGCCAGCATCTCAAGTTCTTAACACTGACGCCTTTCTACCTTCTTTGCTGTCTGTCTTATGACAGCTAGTTTTTAGAAATCTTTAGAAAAATCTATGCAAATGTGTATTTCGCCGTTATTTTATTTTATTTTTGTTTTATTTTATTTTATATTACTTTATTTTATTTTATTTTATTTTATTTTATTTTATTTTATTTTATTTTATTTTATTTTATTTTATTTTATTTTATTTTATTTTATTTTATTTTATTTTATTTTACTTTATTTTATTTTATTTTATTTTATTTTATTTTATTTTATTTTATTTTATTTTATTTTATTTTATTTTATTTTATTTTATTTTATTTTATTTTATTTTATTTTATTTTATTTTATTTTATTTTATTTTATTTTATTTTATTTTATTTTATTTTATTTTATTTTATTTTATTTTATTTTATTTTATTTTGTTTTATTTTATTTTATTTTATTTTATTTTATTTTATTTTATTTTATTTTATTTTATTTTATTTTATTTTATTTTATTTTATTTTATTTTATTTTATTTTATTTTATTTTATTTTATTTTATTTTATTTTATTTTATTTTATTTTATTTTATTTTATTTTATTTTATTTTATTTTATTTTATTTTATTTTATTTTATTTTATTTTATTTTATTTTATTTTATTTTATTTTATTTAATTTTAATATTATTTTTTTTTTATGTTACTTTATTTTATTTTATTTTATTTTATTTTTTTTATTATATTATGTTATTTTATTTTATTTTATTTTATTTTATTTTCATTTATATTAATTTATTCTATTTTATTTTATTATTTTTTTTATTCTATTTTATTTCATTTCATTTTATTTATTTTTTTAATTTAATTTTATTTATAATTCTTTCGTTTTATTTTATTTTATTTTATTTTATTCCACTCTACTCCTTTCTTTTCTTTGCTGAATTTATTTTTTATTATTTTATTTTAAACTTTAAGGCTCACTTGCACAACGAAAAGTTATACTTTTAACTCAAAGTTAATGTCAAATGAGAGGTTAAACTCATACGTTTTTGACAACTTTTCGAATTAACTCTGAGTTAAAAAGATAACTCGGCGTCGTGGAAGTGGGCCTAAGCAGTTCACACCAGAAGCTGCTGAGTTAAGTGTAAACTTTAAGACAGGGCTGGGCGTATGAGTAACATTTCCTGTTGTTTCTATTTCGAACGAGTAACTGAATTGAGCTTAGCAAACGGAATCTTGCAAAATGAGCAAGTAAGTAAAATGGCCTTAGTTTTGTGGTCCTAGAGAGTTTGTTATTTTCAGGTCCCAGAGAGTTAGTTATGTTCTTGAAATGAGCTTAAATGTTTAGTGTTAAAAATCATATCCATATACCTTTTTTAGTTATCTACCATTAGGCGAAACACATTGAAACATTATCACACTAAATAGTAGAACATTAATTCCATCCCAAGTATTGAAGTTAATATGACTGTATATAAAAATACAAGTGTTGATATGTATGCAACTGCTTGCTGTTTGTTATGTACAGTGTACTCGTATTAAAGCCGTGTTGGTTTGAATAAGATATTTTTGCATGTATGAGCACACTTATGTACAAAGATATTGTTTAGTGTTTGTGTGCGTGTGCGCTTGTGTCACATGATCTTTGCTATTAGTACTTTGATGTACGCATATGACGAACTAGTACGATTATGTATGTTTGGTATGCATTTCATAGTTTGATTGACGAGTACAAAAAAAAAAACCAACGAACACATGAGAGCTTGTAGACAAAACGCAACAGATGAGAAGATGCGATGAATGAGAGAACGGTTTGTTAAATCAGATATACAATATTAGTTTGTGTTATTATACTTTTTTGATCAATTGCAATTACTATGAATTGTTTATGCTTTTTTTTTTCTTATATTATACATATTAGTGAAGCAACAATTTTAGATTTTTTTTTTGGAATAAAACACATTATTAATATTATAATTAATTTTTTTATTTGTTCTGTACCCATATCAATCCCATAACCAAGTCTATCTCGTTCACGCATCTCCTGTAGTCGAGCGGGACTCGGCGAACGTGATCTTTGACATAGACTTGTTGTCCCATATGTGGGAAAAGGCAGTTCTGTACGCCTACTGCGCGTATAATGGCCACCATAACGAGAAGGCGAAGGCGAACGGGCCGGACTTGTCGATGCTGACCATGAACCTATACAACAACAACAATACACAGGGATTTTGGTAGTATCAAATCTCAGTTCATATAACTTTTCGTTAAAAAATTACAATAATAAGATATATATTAATTATATGTATATATGTATGTACATAAGTGGGAAATAAATGTTTTGTATTTGTAGTATATAGGTACATAAATATGTATGCAAGAAATATGGTTTATATATATGTATGTATATATAGACTTGTATATACAAAGCGCATTCACAAGTTTTAAGTTTTTCTTTTACTTTCTTTACTTCAAAAAGTGAATTGTCTAAACAGTGATATATGTATAAAATCTATATTTGTAAATAACTTCGGCGAAGGTGCAAAACTCCATCTTCAGCAGCTGTAAAACTGTTTAAATAGTTATTGGTTTGCATTTCCACCATCGTTATATTTGAGTATGAAAGCTTTCAACTGGTTAAGTCTAAGTGGCTACTATAAAGAGCTTTAGAGGGAGTGGTATTGTTTGCTATATGTGTATGTAAGTGTGCGCCATTATCTAACTGTGTGGTTTTCTGCTACCTAAAAGTGTATCAAATACGAAAGAAACAAAATTATATAAATGAGCAAACTAGTGAAAATCAAATATAAACGTTTGAAAAAGCTCAGCTACGTAAGCTGCATGGAGCATGACAAAGTGGTTCAATTGAGTCACTTCATTATACATATGAGCCCCTTAAAAAACAAGTGGTATAAGTCCACCCTTTCTCGAACTGACATATTCAAGGTATTGTGTTGTCAACAAATAGGGAGTACCCTTGTTTGCGCAAGTTAGTTCTGCTATTTATTCGGTTGATATATATTTTCCCCTACATAGCGTCATTCCTAACTAAAAACAAGTAAGGAAGTCTAGGTTCAGCTAAACCGAACATTAAATAACCAGCTGTAGTTTTCATTCGATTTTTGAAATTTTTCATTTCGGAAGTGGGCGTGGTTGGGAAGCAATTTCGTCCAATTACATCAGGTATACTCCCTATTATGCTGGTATACTTTGTATCAAGTTTCATCGTTCTACCATAATCATTTTAAAAGTTACGACCAGTCGAATTTTCAAAAATGCCTCCTTTAAAAGTGGGTGGTGCCACGCCCACTTTAAAAAATTTATAGAAAAATTGTAAGAAAATGACCAGGGGTTTCACCTATAAAATTATATCATTTTAGCCATTTCAGCTACCGAGATATGTCAATTTATGTGCGTTTCGAAATTTTCGATATCGAAAAGGGGGCGATTTCGCCCATTTTCAATAGAAACCTACCAAAACTATACAAAATTTCATGCAAATATCTCAATTTTTACTCAAGTTATCGTGTACACGGACGGACGGACGGACAGACGGACGGACATGCCTTAATGAACTCCTCTTGTCCACCTAAGAATTTTCATATATGGAACTCTATATCTGTCTCGATCGTTTTGTGCCGTTACGTAGTACAGTTATGTGGACAAAATTATAATACCCTTGTAGTGGTACTAGTACACTGGGTATAATAAAAACTGAAGCGAGGCGCTTTTTCGTGCGTTGAAGATAGAGGGAGAAAAATATGAGTGAGAAGAAGAATGTCATCAGAACATTATATTAAAAAAAATTCTTCGTAAGACCGTGAAAATTAAAATGGCTACCTGGAGACCGGTAATCAAAGTAAAGCTCATAAATGTATTCTTTAGAAAAGCGAACTTAATATTATTAAAGTTCTACATCATCATCAGGAACACGTTTATCATCTAAGCTTAAGGCAACGAAATTAGTTCTTTTGTCAATACAGGCTTAAAAATACGACAATTATCGCATAATATCTCTATTATTTACCCCTTAGGGAAAGATCGAGTACATACAGCAACAGAGGGAGATCCTATCGACACCCGAATTAGTCAGCAGAGGAAGAGGGAGACCTCGAATGAGATGGAAACAATAAGTGGAGGATGACTTGAACTCCCTTGGCGTGCTTTGATACGAAGCGGAAAATATAGTCTAGGCGGTTAAGTGACAATAAATGATTATGAGACCTGGTTGAATGTATGTACTTTCTACACCTTTTCAAGTTTATAATGTAATAATATATATGTATAAAGTAATGAGAAATATAAGTTGATATTGAGAAATATAGCTTGATATTGGGAATATAGAAATTGATAATGAGAATATATAAAAGCATAGTACGCTCGACCTTCTCATTATCAATTTACATTTTCTTAATATCAAGTTATACTTCTCATTATCAATTACAATGTTCTCAATATCAAGTTATAATTCTCATTATCAATTTACGTGTTCTCAGTATCAACCTACATTTCTCATTATCAAATTATATTTTCTCAATATAAATTTGAAAAAGTGTAGTTTCTCTCCATCAGTTATTGGCAAGCCAAAATTAGTAGTAGTTGTACAAAAATAACCAAGCAAGGCTTCTAACTGTTCACCTTCAAAAGGGCATTGTCATTGGCGGTGGCCGTTTTTGCCCAGTGTATCACGAGTTGCTGCTTCACAACCGATTTCAGTTCGGATAGCTCTAAAGAAGCTGCGATTTGGCTATTTTTCGACTTGATCCTATTCGGACAGTTTTTGGGCTAGTTTGGGTTGCGGTTGAATAATCATCGCTATAAATATGGTACTTCAAAGTATGTTTTGGATATCGCTTTGGTTTCCAGTGGATACGAAGTTTTAAGCTTTATGGCTTTTGGAAACGTTTTCACAATTTTTGGGTATGGATATAGTAAAATGTTCTAGACATGTATTATGTATGTATGAAGGCAAATATCAATACAAAAAGAAACCCATTAACATGCTTTACAAAAACTTATTAATTGGTAAGGAACACGATTATGAAATTATGTATGTAGAGGATAAAAAGCAAGGTTTTGATAAGAAACAAGCGCATTCAATTTTATGTAGTGCAAACATTTGATTTATGGTATCTGTGATATATGCACATACGTAGCTATGTTCATGCCAATTTTACAGGTTTAGTTAGTTAACTATGAATAACACAGGTGAACAAATTTTAGAATGTTGGAAAAAACACGTTTTATGATAAATTAAAGCAAAAAGTCAAAATGTCAATTTTCTAAATAAAGTTAAGCAACCTAACGCTGTTTTTTATTCGTCACTTCGATGCTAGATACAATTTTTTCTACTTACATTAATAAAATAAAAGCGTCCACAATTTTTGTTGCTATCGCAAAAACGATAAGTTCTCATTTAAATAAAAAAAAAATTTTCGATAAAAAAAATAAGATTCACAAGTTGTTAAGTGCTTACGAATAAAGTCGAGCAAAACAAGACTTTATCAAATTAATCCAAATTATACAAATAACTATAGTTTGAATAAGATTAGTTCTCAAATTTGCAGACCTGTGTTTGTAAACTATTCTATCAATTCTTTTTATAATACCAAGCAAATAACATACATTTTTTTTTAGTTTCTGTATATTGCCGACAACTAGCCACAAATGTGAGTGTGTTAAAAATAAAATACATATAGTCGCTCGCTTGCCAGAAGCATGAATGTGCCAAAATTACAATTTTGGGAAATCGTATTTCGAAGTTTATTGATCTCGCAAAATTTGAAATTTTAGCTTTTGACATAAATATATATTTGTGCGAGCTATATTCTCATAATACTCTTTCTACTTCCTACCTTCAATTCCTCTTTTAAAATTTCCAAAGTTCAAAAGTTGAATTTCTATATTTTTTAAAATTTTCGTTGAGCCAAAAACACGTATGTATAGCAAAATTGTTACGTCATTGTCATACGCCATGGTGTCTGTGGTTCAGTAAAATACATTCTTGTTTCTGGCTCAACAAAAATTTTAAAAATTTAGAAATTCAATTTTTAAACATTTTTGTTCCGGCAGATAATCACATGAACCTATTAACTCAAGTCTGGACAATTTTCACATTCATGCCTCTGCCGAGGGAGCGACGATATAGTTAAAACTGTATTGTTGGCAAAAAAGTATATCGCTCACTTACTTCATAACTCAAAAAAAAAAAACTTGACTTTTCAAGAGAAGCAATTCAAATTGTCAAACGCTTAACATATATCTAGGTATAAGCTGTACGGCATTTTTTCAGCTCACGCACTTAGTTTTTTTTCTAATTTCAAAGAATGTTTTACAGTATAAATAGTGCGGATATTTCCTCATACTCCCCTCGAAAAACGAGTTTTTTGGGTAATGCCACTATTGAAGTACATAAGTGATCGACATGCTTTCGCCAGCCTGATTTATTTCAATCTTGATATATGTATGTTAAAAAAAATATTTGTATCAAATGTTTTGAACTCTATTTAGATCCAAAAAAATGTTATTTAAAATTAATTTTGTCTAAAGAATAAAAATTTAGTTATTGTTATTATTGGTCATTATATTTACGAACTTTGAAAATTTTGTGGACTTTTGACCAGTCGAATAATTTTTATCAAATTATTCTTTTTGAGTTTTTGGCGAAAACAAGTTGAAAAATGCAACAATACCAACTACGAAGATTGTAATTTCGATCTTGTTGAAGGATCTTGTCAAACCACTTTGTATTGGTGCTTAGAAATTTTTCATAGAACCAAGAAGAGAAGATTAGGAATATCTATACCGCAGTGTGTAGCCATTACAGTATTACAGTGTAAGTAGTGTTTGGTGTACTGGTTACACACTGCGGTTTTGAAATTCCTTATCTCCTCTGCTTGGTTCGATGACAAGTAAAGGTGATGAAAAATTTCTAAGCAACAATACAAAGCGGTTTGACAAGATCCTTCAACAAAATCGAAATTGCAATAATCTTAGTTGGTATTGTTCGTAGAATTTTTCAATTTGTTTTTGCCAAAAACTCAAAAAGAATAATTTGATAAAACTATTCGACTAGTCAAAAGTCCACCAAATTAAAAAAAAATTCAAGAATTATTTCTGAAAGTTTCATCGAATAATAAAATTTCGTAATTTTTCTTGATGATAATAACAGTGTAATAGAGCCAAAAAAAATCACAAAGAGTTTATCATCGGTTTCTAATGCTTTTGGGCGTGCTGAGGCCGAATCGGAGGTCGGAGATTTCGGGTCATCCTAGGTTTTTCTTCCACAGGGTAGTTTGTTCAGAGATCGCTAGTAGAAAAAAAAAATTTCTTTATTAATTTTTGATATGTTTTTTCCTAATAACTTACTATACCTTGATTTTTTTTGAGCTATAGAACATCCGTATGCCGTCATTTATAAAAACCAAAATTAAACTATTAAAACAAAATTTTTTTATAACTACCAATCTCTTTGCAAATCACCCTCTAAAGGAAAAAACTAGAGTAAACCGAAAAATCTTACTTCATATTTGGACTCAGCACACCCAAAAACTTTAGAAACCGTTGAGAAACCCGGTGGGATTTTGAAAACCTCACTTTTGTTGTACAGTCTAATTTATTAAGAAAACAGAATCGGGATACAAATATTTTTTTTTTTAATAATTATGAACGTGAAAAAAACCAAAGGTAACATTTATATAGATATTCTGGTCAGCCCCTTCCGTAGGGAAGGGAAAATCGAGAAAAATCACGTATTCATCGGTATCTGGTTGATGAATTTAGTATGGTTGTGACTTTCATCGAGTTTCCCGTTTCCGAAGGTGCTGCTGATAGAACTGATGTAAAAATTGATTTCTATATAACATAGATAATTTCGTCGCTGGAATAATGAAACAGTGTAAGTGGCACATATGTCTCATTTTATTGGATAAATCTACCATATTGGCTAACCAATTTTTTCGCGAAAAAATGAAATTGTGTGTTGTAGAGTCCTTAAACTCATACTACCGAACATTTCTTATGTACACTAATACATAAACAATCTGTTTGGTCAATCGAAATGTTACACAATTCTGATGCTTTATAACCTCAGATCGGAGTATGAGTTGAATTTGCACTGATCAAATAGCGGTCCCGTAGGGCATATCTCTTACGATACACTGTTTCATTATTCTACTGATGATTTCATGGTTAGCCCAGTGAATTCATTTAGTAAATCGCACTGTCGTTCTTCTGGCAAGCGGACGACGTTATGGAAATGCAAATTAAAATTAATATTTAAATAATGTATGTATCAATATATCAAAAATATGCAAAAATCAATAACAGTGTTTCAGCAACTATTCACATCTTAAGTGTTATGTAATTGTGTATAACGCGAATTAAATATATATATATACAAATAAATGGTGTAAATATAACAAAAAAATTGAGTCTTTGAACACATAGTAAACAATGATACATAGATACATATATTTTACTACATACTTATTAAATAATTTTAATATTAATATTGTTATGATTTGTATACCTCTTGGATAACGCGGATGCCCATATCCATGCCTGGGATGACGGGTCTCCTTGACCATCTCTACAACATTAGATACGGTATCGGAGAACCCAATATCATGATGTATGTATTGATGGCCTCGCCGTCTAGGACTTGGAGATCTGGCCAATGGAGATCCGTTATGTCTGATTTAGTATTTGATAATTGCAATAATAATTTATAATTAATGGACCAATTTTTAACTCAATTAACAGATATTATACATGTCTTTTTATTAGTGTAAGTTTAAGTGCTTGTAATTGTAATGAAAGAGTAAGGATTTTTGAAAATAAATCAGCTTAAATCCATGCTCTTCCATTATATATTTAAATCACTCTGTGCTTTGTGTTTGACTCATGTCCTGTTTGTATCTTTTAGCGTATGCCGAAAATCATCTCGTTATGAGTTTATCTTGCTTACAAAATTATGATTATTTAACAAAAAAGCATGTGATTTATTTTTATGCATATACAATTGTGGAGTACTTTTATTACATATATAGCCACATGGCCTCTTAAGGCTGAAATCTGAAAAACTATTAATCTCCTAAATGGACTACCACTGTGTGGTGAAACCTAGTAGATATATACCCAACATAAGAGTTAATTTCTGAACTCTTTCTAGACTGTTTCAGGATCAAATTTGTATAGTTTAGGGCATCCTAAACAAACTCGCTTAAACAAATAAAAGCGAAGTAAGAGTACAAAAAATGTCCCTAGCTTTGAGCTGTCTGGCTAAAGTTTTTGCCATGGGATGAAGGCTGAAAATGACTGATACTATTTGGGGGTAGTGTTCTACGATAATTGTGTAAAGATCCGCCATTTAAAAACAGCCAAAGTTGGACAAACCCACAAAAAAAAGTGAAATCGTAGTAAGAATTAAAGAAAATTCCAGAGTTTTGAGGTGTCTGGCAGAAGTTTTCGCCATGGGAGGAATTCCAGAAACGCTTGGTACTACTTAAGGATAGTGTTCCCCAAAAAATGTTAAAAAATTGGGTACTTAAAAACAGTCAAAGTTGGCCAAATCCGTTAAATTGTTAAGACGGAACTAATTTCCATATTAAAATCCGCGATCTTGGGGTGTCTGGTTGAGGGTAGTATTCTACGACAAAATAAGTGAAATTGATTTCCAATTTTGGCGACTTTGATTCCTGATTCCTAGGCCCCGAACATGGTTACAGCTGGGAAACTTTCACAGTCGTAATGGTAATGGTTTCATCCTTTATAAAATAAGTGATGTCTGGCGGGTCTGTTCTCTCGGTCTATTAGGAGGCGCTATTGTTTCAGAGGAATTTCTGGACGTTCTCGGAATTTTTTCTGAACAAATCATTTCTGTATTGTTTTTGGGATTTCCATTTGTATTTCTGACAATTAGAGTTGAGTATTGATTGTTTTTTAAGGAAGAAGAAGGGAAATAATGGTGGAATATTACACTATAAAAAGAACAGTCTAACTTTAATACCATTTTGGTGTTTATATATAAAAACGCCGAAAATTATTTAATTAAAACCATGTTCGATCTAATTAAGAGAGAGAGGAATTCAGTCGAAGATTCTCTCAGTCAAAAAAAAAAAAAAATTCACACAGTTTTATTATATTACCTTCATCGAGAGTCGAACTCACAATTTATTGAATGCTGAACGGAGATGTCTACCATCAAAAAAATACTTAAAACATTATAAGGAGGGAGAGCGCTAAAGAGAGAGCGATTTAGTATTATTTGGTATTATTTTAACATCATTTTGGATTACAAATTTTTCAGAGTCTTAAAATAATACCATTTAGTATTAAAACTTAAATTTTATTTCAATAAAGCCTGGCATCAAAAGTAAACTTTCATTTTTTACCGTGTAATACTGAATAAGGTAAGATGGTAAAACTTTTTGGGTCATCATTTCTCAAGATATATCGCTTCGGAATACTCTATTCACATTTTTTAACTCCTATGTCGGATTTTAAAAAGCAAATAGTAAACATTTTAGCTATAAGCCAAATGTGTACACTACCTTGTAGATTTTCGGCACCGCCTAGTGTCTTCACATATAATGGGATTGAGAAAAACCCGAGCGAAATTTTTAGACAACGTTTAAGATGTAGGGAAGTGTAGTTCAATTTTAATATGTCTCATAAGCCCCTAATATGTAAGTATGTATAATATTTATTTGAAAGAGTACTTTTTGTTGTTTTTGTTTATCAATTACCTATCTACTATATAATTTTGAAACAACATATCACTCACCTTAAACTTGGCGAACGGCGATGATGACCATTGTGATACACGTGACCAGGATGTAAATGACCAGCATCGGCACCGGTTAACGATTCCTGAGAAGGATGTCTCGACGCATCCTGCAGTTCCAGCATCTAATAGAAATTGTTTTAAATACGTTTATGTTAGTAGAATTAATTTTACGAGAAAAACATTGAAACAATAATAAAAACAATTAATTTATGCTACAACAGCCGATACAGTAAGTAAATACTTTTGGCAGGAAGGGTTTATAAATACATGTAGGTAGGTATATATAAAGGTATGTTACACATTAATCAATAAATGCATGAATGAATGAGCTTTTCAATATAATGCATGATGAGTAAAAAGTTAACTTGCTAAATAAATGTATGTAGTATTTTGTAAAAAACTTTCGAAGTTTTGTTTTTAAATAGGGTATACAAATTTTGAATGCAGGGTATAAATTTTATGTATATGTAAAATATAATAATAAATTACAGTAATACATATACAACACTTATATATGTATATAGCTAAATTATTTAGATAATTATTTGCTACTTAAGGCACTATATTGCAGTATTACACATTTAGTTGTAGGTACTAAATTGTACGACTGGATTTAAAAAACTTTTTCTTTGTTTTTTTTTTTTTTTGTTATAAATTTTCGCTAAAATTTGTATAGATTGGTTCTAGGCACTATTAACTGCTTATATATCTAACGCACTGTCCTATATTTATTTATTTATTTTTATTTTTTTTTGCTAAATATAAAGAAAATAACAAATAATGTCGGTCTAAAACAAATTTTTAAAAGAAAGCATTTAAAAAAAATAAGTTTTTCTAAAATTAAATAAAAAATATTTTATTGCAATTCGACGTACAATATTGTATATTTGAGCTAATAGGTAATTGATCAAATTCTAATAAATATTTAAAAGTGCATGCAACTACTTGAGTAGTAAGGATTATTTTAAAAAACAAATACATATATTTAAAATGGTGTTTTCAAGCATTTGCAAGGTTTTTGAAAAAATTAAAAACAATTAGTAGCGCTTAAGAATTTTTGCTTTATTTTGATAAGGTGAGTTATGCGCTTTTACTAGGGTGTTTGATTGGTAACCATTTTTCGAGAAACTGTTTTTCAAATACTTAATTTTAAAAACTAAACAAATAAAAATTACTGAACTTTGAAGTTTAAATATCTTACTAATCTTATAACTTGACCGATTTGAATAAAATTTTGAATATAGATAGTTGGATTGATTCTAAGACTACCTACTTGGGGGTTGCCAGGTGGGCGGTTAACTTAATTTTTTTTTTAAGTTGTGTGGCAAGATATCCCAAATATGAAATGAAAGGTATTTTCAGCGACATGCCAACTAAAATATTTTCGAGTAGGGTTGCCACCTAGGGTTGCCACCTTACCGCAATTATTGGTATATCCGGTACTATCGCGAGAACCGCTGGACCGATTGGGATGAAATTTGGAATAGAGATAGTATTATTGATTCTAAGACTATCCACTTGGAAGTTGCCACTTTGTCACAATTTTGGGGCTATTTTAAATCATTTTGGGTTCAGCTTTGGATTAATTTGGGAAAATTTTGGGGTAATTTTCGTATAATTTTGGAGTCATTTTGGGATCATTTTGTAATCGTTTTTGGATAATTTTGGGTTTAGTTTTCTATCATTTTGGGAACATTTTTAGGTTCCTTTTGGGAGTATTTTGGCACTATTTTAGGGTCATTATGGGATAATTTTTGGATAATTTTGTTGTGATTTTCGGATATTTTTGGGTATATTTAAGGGTTTTTTGTGGTAATTTTGGGATAATTTTAGAGTGATTTTGGGATCATTTTTGGGTCGTTTTGGGTTCAATTTCGAAGTAATCAAATTTATTTAAAAAAAATGCAAAAACCGGTAAAACAAATCAATCACCCTAGTGTATGAGCGCTACGTGTTGCATGTGAATTTTTGAATGAATTTACTTTTTTTGGTGGGATGTGCGCTTGAGACGGGTTAGTGTGAACAAAAATGTGCGTAGGTAGGCGAGTATGAGCTACTTACCAAAAATAAGTTATTAAATTTTAATATACAATTGCTTGTACACATGAGCTGGGAATGGATAAGAATTGACCGTGATTTTGGTTGAATCAACCCATAATTTGGTTGAATCAACAGATGTTTTGGTTGATATAATTATATTTTGGTTGATATGACCAAATAACGGTCAATTCGTATCCATCGCCAGCTCAATTTTATCTGTGTGTACATATACATATGTATATAGGAAATGTACTTTTTTTCTTACAAGCAGAAGAGTGCAAGATACTTAAAGCTTGAACTCAATGAGTAACCTATGAATGGCCGGTTTTTCCGTGCAACTTTACACCACAGACAAAGTTTACTAGAGTTTATCCCATTTAAAATTGCATTGAAAAATTGGGCCTAAGTTTTTCATTAGTTATAGACTTTATCTCGTTTTTTTAGCTGTGAAAATGATAAAGCTAAAAAACGAGGTGAAGTCTAGTGCCGCTGAGTTGTGAAAGCAGCTAGTCATGGCGCCCAGGATTTGAAACTTTACAAGTTTAAAATTACGTGAGTGTAGGGAGTTTTATTTGTGCTTAAGTATCTTTATGTCGATATCGCCGGTTCCAAAGTAAACAGAATTATTTCAAAATTTAAATTGTTTTTGAGACGGCATTCAAAATTTCATTTTTAAAATGGAGTTCTATGAAAAAATAAAAGTTGTTTTCCCAAAAATTTTAAAAAGTTAATACATCTGTTTACTTTTGAACCATGAAGTTAGATTTTGAATGGAGGTACATTAGAGAACTAGCCCCATTCTGCAATCTCTACGTTAGACGACGACTCGAGAAACACTGGAGAAACATAGCGTTCTGAAACAAAATGCGATACGATTCTCAAATCGAGAAAACCATAGTTCTCTAGTCGAATTCTAATATCATTTTCTAATGGGGTTCTAATGTGATTTGTGTTTTTGCCTAGTTCTCTAACCTATCTCTAATCAAGTTCTAATGTAGTTCTCTACTGTTGCCCTCGAATTGACAATAGTTAGTAAACTAGTCCTCTCGCTGCGGACTTAGTATCAACCCGGGGAAAGTGGAACTTGTCCTCTTCACCAACCGGTACAAAATACCGCCACTAAGCCTACCAGAACTAGATGGCACGCGCCTGGGCTTGTCGGATAAGGCCAAGTTTCTAGGCATAGTTCTGGACAGGAAACTGAATTGGAAGGAGAATGTTCTTCAGCGCCAGAAGAAAGCTTGCATCGCTCTTTACACATGCAAAAGAGCCATTGGCAAAAAATGGGGGCTCAGCCCTAGAGTATGCAGTTGGATCTACACGGCCATCATTCGCCCAATCATGCTGTATGGAGTCGTCGTATGGTGGCCGGCACTGAGCAAGACAACATACCTGAATCTGTTGCGGAAAGTCCATAGATCCAATATGATCTGTATAAGCGGTGCGCTAAGGACAACGCCCAACGAAGCCCTCCAGGCCATTCTGGGCATTTTGCCACTTGATCTGGAAGGGTTTCGGTCAGCGGCGGCATCAGCTCTGCGCCTAAGAGAAACCTCCAGTTGGGGTGCGGGTACTATTGGACACTCCAGTATTCTGGAATCTTACAGCTTTCTCCCTCTAAGCACAGATCGTTGTGCGACCACTACGGTCGGGGATAGCTGCTTCAAAATAAACATTCCCAGCAGAGAAGACTGGGAGAGGACGGATTGGTGTCCCGAAACAAATGGTGGCACTTCCATATACACCGACGGCTCGAAGTTGGACGGCAGAGTTGGAGGAGGGGTTTATTCAAGGGATTTGGACCTTGAACTCTCCTTCAGACTACCTGATCATTGTAGCGTCTTCCAGGCGGAAGTCTCGGCAATCCGGGACGCCGCGGCCTGGTTAAGCAAACGTGTTATCGGAGGAGATATCACTATTTTCAGCGATAGCCAGGCGGCAATCAAATCCCTTGGCTCATACACGTTCAACTCTGAACTGACGCTCAGCTGTCGTCGATCTCTTCAGGAGATGGCCCAACAGAACCGCGTAAACCTCATATGGGTCCCGGGACATAGGGACATTGAGGGAAACTGTAAGGCAGACGAGCTTGCCAGGCAGGGCACGACCAAGCAGGTTCTTCGGGATAAAGAGCGCTTAGGTATGCCGTTTGCCACATGCAAACTAATGCTGAAGGAGCACACACTCCGTCAAGCCAACGAAAGATGGCTGCAATCCCCAGGGTGTCGGATATCGAAACAAACCTGGCCAAAATGGGATCTTAAAAGGTCTAGACGCATTTATACCCTAACTAGGAGGGAAATCTGCATATTGATAGGGGCATTAACCGGTCACTGCCTCATTGGTAGGCATGCAGAAAGGCTAAGTGTGCCCTACCGACGATGCTGCAGGAGTTGCAAAGATGATGAGGAGGAGGAAACGGTGGAGCACCTCATCTGCAACTGTCCGGCTTTAAGCGGCGTGAGAACGCGCTTTTTGGGAGTTCCGTTCCTAGATAGTCTAAGCCAGATCGCGGAACTGGACATAAAGGACTTGATGGGCTTCATAAAGTCATCTAAGTGGTTAGAGGAGGAGTAACGGTGTCGGTTTAGGAGTGTCAGTCCCGGGTTTCTGCTATGTGGAAAATCCCAACAACTCAGGGATTTTCCATATGGCTGGGTCCCGGGGCTGACTTTCCTTGTGTTGGTGGTATCACAACGGGCCTTCAAAACTGGCCTAAGTGTGCCTCTGCGGCAGCCACTTGAACCTACCTAGTAAACTACCCTAGTTATCTAACGTGAAGACGAACATTATTTCTCCAACGTTAGATACTGTGTTTGTTGGGTCTGTTCCAATATTGCACTAAGCCTCTTAAATATAGTTACAACTCACATAGATGGGTATACTGCAGTACTGATTTAATGCACATAAGCCATAAACTAATATTGTTTAGACCCTGTCACTAAGTGATAATGCAATTTTAATTAGGTTAGACATTTGAAATCAGCTTAAATAAATTTTACTTCTACTGCAGAGTGCTCATCTATGATTCGCAACGATAACATTCATACAGTGCCTATCGTGTTGGGCTTTATGTAGCCACATTTGTGGTTTTTGGAAATTTTACGAGTGCATTTGTGTTACGTTTGCGTTTCTTCGTTTTATACATACTTAAAAATATTGCAGCACCATTCCCTTTCATATTCGAAACGATTGTCGCTCGTGTGTTATGAGTAGAGAATGACCGAGCTTCAGTTTGGGTTCGACTAGAGTTGGGCAAAAAAAAATCCCAACTTTTTCCGAATCATTTTTAATATAAAGTTGGTTGGTGTTTTTACCAATTTATCTTTTCTTATAGAATTAATAAAAGTATAAAATACAGTTTTTCTTCGTTATTTTGAACCCTCAAAGTTTTCGGTTCGGCCTCTGCCATAATTGGCTAAAGTTCAGCTCGGCTTTCAAAATCCATGTTGGGTCATTCTCTAGTTCTTAGCAATACGATAGGCAATAACGCAGCATTGTTAGTTAACTAACCGTTCGCGAAAAGGAATGGGACTCTTAAAAAGATTTAAATATTTACACATGTGCCAAAATTTCTAGGTTGGTACATTTCAAAGAAAGAGACTATTGAACTTTTGCGTAATTTTAATATAATTAGAATTGATGAACGACTTTCTAGACTATCTGCTGCTGCTTCTTCATCGAATTTTCATTAAAAATGTTGAAACACGTGCAGTGTTAATTTGGACATAAAAATATATTATATTTAGTAGGTTTACCAGAATTTCATTCGGAATTTCATATCGTTTATTTTCCCCTTTTTATTATAAAACAAGTAAGGAAAGGCTATCTTCGGCTGTGCCGAACGCTTTATACCTTTCATGAGTATGAGTCACGTTATTTGAAACATGTACACACTATAAAGGAGTGACGCTCTTACGCTGATATATAAAGGATGCAATCAATTGTATAGGGGCTATGTGGAAAATTAGGTAATGTTTTCAACACCGATATTGCTCATGCAAAAAGAGCCGTAGCTGTAAAATTTCACGTTACTACCGATTTTATTACAGAAGTTATGGCCAAAATCCGTTTATCGGAACAATCGATTGTATGGGAGCTATGAGTACTATTGGTCCGATGTTACTGATTTTCAATATCAACATTTTCCATATAAAACAAAACAAAAGCTTCAAAATTTCACATTACTAGCTCTTTAATTACAGAAGTTATAGCCCGAAATCCGTTTATCGAAACAATCGATTGTATGGGAGCTATGAGTAGTTTTGGTCCGATCTTGCTGGTTCCGAAAAATGTTTATTTTCATATAAAATAATGCCTCCATACAAAATTTTATCGAGATATCTCTAAAATTGAGGGGCTAGTTTGCGTACAAACAGACTGACGGACGGACAGACTGACATGGCTAAATGGAATCAGCTCATCGTCGTGATCATAACGGTATACTTATTGGTCGGTCTATCTCTTCTTCTTCTCATACTTACAAACATCGGACCAAAATTATAATAACTTTTCATGTTCACCTTGTCTAACATTACTTTTTTATCTACCTCTTTTGGAACAAGTGCAGAATACCGCCAACTCTTAAATAAATCGATCCAAACCTTGCGTCCCCACCCACACTTTTTATCTATATATATAAAATTGGATGTATGTTTTTATGTATGTATGTAGCTTATGGACTCCAAAACTACTTGGTCGATTTTCTTAAAATTTTCGAGAGGGATTAGTTGAAGCCTGGAGAATATTTCTGAGAATATTTTTTTACCGAAGTGGACCCGGGACCGCCCTATTCGAAACTATCGTCCAGCCATTTGGATTTATTTGAAATTTCGTATGTAGGTAGCGTTATGCTTAGGTTGAAGTATGGTATAATTTTTCTTCCGGGAAGTGGACCAGAAACCGATCTGTTCTAAACAATCGTATTTATGGCTCAAACTTGGTATGTAGGTAGCTTTATGCTTAGATTAATATATAGGATACATTTTCCTCCAGAAAGTAGACCCAGGACTGAATTATTCTAAACTATCGTATAGATAGTTTGATTTACTTGAAATTTGGTATGTAGGTAGCGTTATGCTTTAAAGTGTGGGATAATTTTTTCGAGGAAGTTTACCAGGCCCCGAGATACTCTAAACAATCATATTTAAGACTTGATGAGCTTGATATTTGCCGAGTAACTGGCGTTTCACCTTGATAAAATATGAGATAATGTATCTTCCGAGAAATGGTAATTACTAGTTCCATAACTTTTCATATTTAAAAATTTTTAAAATCGGTTCGGTAGTTTTTGAGTATTATCAATTTAAATAATGACAAATATAAAGTTTGCTTTTTTTTTAGATTTTGGAGCTGGCGTTATTCTGCACTTAGCTGTTTATATTATTAAAAAAAAAAATGTTCGGTAATAGTTCAATAACCTTATTCCTTATATAAATATAACATAACTATTTAGTCTTAAAACTATTTCTCTAAGTTGTAGTTGTGTTCTAGGCAAAATACGAAAATTATACCAAAACCCGCTAGCTGTGTTTAACCAAACTCTAAAATATTATTTTTTTTTCATTTACTTCAATGTGCAGTATTTTATTTATAAACTACTTTTTCTAGAAACTGACTTCTTCATAATTTAATTAAAAATTAAGTTTATTCCTATACACGTAGTCAAGTCATCTAGCTACCTGCTCCCATAAGCGGACATCTCTTTTGAATGGAAAAAGTATCCGCCCAAGGGTGGTTGCACTATATAACTCGATGGGTTTAAGTCAAGGTAATATACAGCGTATAAGCTTTAATTTTTGATACCGCAAGGAAATCACGGCTCTCAAACCAAATCCTGAAGAGTTGAGATATATTTACTTTTTTAGGTTGTTAGCAGGCTTACACTCTTATAGTACATTTACACCGCACCAAATTTGGCGCTTTTTTCGATACAAATCTCATTTTCCAAATTGGGAATTCCATCATATTTGACCTCATTTGCCGAACAATACAATGCACAGTTCCTCAAAATAGAAACCCTGCAGCTGTTCCACATTTAGAATCGCCCAGCAAGAACCTTAATGGACGATTGAAGTGTGATAAGTTTTGCAACTACTTTTTTTAGAAAATGGGCGAATTATACCAGGAAAAGACAGAAGTCTTGTTGACTCTTCTTTTATTATCACTCTAGAGGTGTTTAAATCATCACTGTAATGCATTTTCTTTTGGTGGCTTTTTGTCCTGGTAGAAAATTCTTGCAGGGAAGGTAAAGACAAATGCAAATACGCCAGTGTAAACGGTGTCGAACTGGCTCATTTGAATTCGCCAAATTTGGTTCGGTGTAAATGTACTATTAGCCTTTGAAGTTATGTCGAAAATAATTTCTTCTTTTTTAAGCAATACTGTTTACTTGAGCTTTCTTTGAATAACTTATTTCGCCTCCAAAAATTATAATTATAGTAATCCATATGGAGATGCTATCGATAATGCACTAAACATTTACCAGTTCCGATAAGCACTCACGGAGCCTTGCATCTGTCTAAAGCTTCACTGTCTTGAGCTTTGCAGAAGCGGATATCTTTCTACTGTCAACAGGTGACAGTTAAAAATACCCGACGAAAGGCAATCCATATAAACAAATCCAAAATTATATACTTTATCAACCCATTTGAAAATACTTTACTTTCTGTAATAAAAATTTTGCTAAACATTTATAGGAAATTTACGAAATTGACTGATTCGACTACCTCGATAATTATTTTGTTAAATATTTAATTAGATAAGAAATAAATTCTAAATTCGACAATACGCACATAGTAAAAATATAAGTTATATATAAATATACCTTATGCTAAATAAGTTTTTACAATGTCATACTCCAGAGTTGGTAATGAATGCATTCCTTTATAAAAAAATTATTTGTTTAGGAACACGTGATTGCAATACTTTTTTTTTGCCATGAATTAGACTAACGAAAAATTATTTACTAGTTAATGGCTTATTTCTATAGATAGCATTCAAGTAACTGCTGTCTTAGCGAAAGTTTGAATGTTTATTTAAATGGTGTAATGATATTAATAAAATTCATTATTTTTTACAAAAAATTATTGTTACGATAATTCCGCGAAAAGGGGCCGATATGTGTGTCCGTTAAGTAGTCCTAAATGAATGCATTCATTAATCCCGCTGATCCCAAGTATGGCCAAAAAAAAAAAGAAAAAATAAACAAAAACATAAACAAAAAATGTTTTGTAACAACTGTACACTAGACAAATGTGAGTTAAATCGTAATTAGATACGAATAACTTGTAAACAAAATAGTTTGGTGACACATACACATTTAAACTTATATACAAGTCGACTTGTGAATACATAAATACATTTTTTTTATTACAATATATATACATACATAGAAAGGAAAGAGAGATTGCACATTTATTTCATAACATAGGTACATACAAATGCACAGCACGAGTATAGTTTAATTAAAATTTGAATTTCTTTTACCACTGGTAGTGTGTCAAACTTATTCACCTTTTTGTTTCTGAAATTATTTGAAATTGAAAGAAACAAGAGTATGTATTTGAGCATATACAAAGTATATCGATACATGTATGTATGAAGAGTAGTTGATGGTTGGATGATGAGGTTACGTATGATTGTGAGAATGTAAATGCGATTTAAAGCGATGAAATGAGACATGTTTTGTTACTGAATTTGGTCTGGCACAAGAGAGAAGATCTGACAAAAATATTTTTTTTTATTAGATATCGGTATGTTTGCCAACAGTAGTGTAAGGCCAATATATTCTGGGGAACATGGGGGAACAAAACTGTGAAACATATGGAAGACGGTGCTCAACGAGTTTCAGTTTTCATAAATTTCTATGAAAGAGTAAATTTGATCAATTTTTAATTGCTTTTTTTTTAAGGATTCAGATTTTAAAAAATTTGTATTCTTCAATACATTTGATATTAAACATGTTCAGATTGCAGAACTGTAAAATAACTATAAAATCTAACATATAAGTTTTTTTGTGGTATTTAAAGCCTTTCTCGTTTCAGGTATAACAGATACTTCAATCGAAATGACTGCTCGTAAAATGGTTATGTATTTAAAATATCCAAATAAATTACGGAGTTTTCCTCCTAACACCTCTCTTAAATCCTGTATTTGTTTTTTTGAACAATGACCTATGACCTTAAAATGTTGTAAAATAATTGTGGGCTCCCTTAGCTTTAACATTCAACTTGAGTTTGTTCTATACGATTCTGAACTACCCTAATGTCCATATTATGTGTTGTCTACAACAAACCTTAAAAATCTATAGGGCTAGTACTATTTTAATGTAATTTTGGGACCAGTATTTTGATAAAAGAGAAAGCAATAAAGAATGCTCCATATTGAATAAGGATTTAAAATAGATTTGTTACCTACTGGAAAGGCAGGATAATTATAATCAATTTCAATATGATATCGAAACGGTCTTGCGAAAATATGCTACTTGGACTCGATTCAAACGCTACCTGTGGCAAGATTTTTGTGGAACAATTTGTTTTCCTGTAGGTGACATATGTACGTTTTAAATATGAGCAAAATCGGTCCTTAAATGCGGATTTTGTAGATATAGCGACAACAGCGCCACCAAGCAGATATTTTAAAAATAAATTCATACTTTATTTGAGGATTTAGAATTTATGCCAAAAAAACTCAATTTAGACCACGGTGCATCGCCTCAAATAACGTTGAGTTCCACAACAATTTTTGGACTGACCCCTCAGTTTTATAGAACAGAGCCTGAGGTGTCCCAGGTCGAGCTGCTTGAAAACTTAAGAAAGAAAACTTCAAAAGTCCACATTAATATCATGTGTGGTAAAAAAAGTTATTTGGGGTCAAAGGTGAACATTGAGGGTTTTACCAATTTTTCTCTTAAACGGTTATTCTTTCGAAAAATTCACTACAAAAATCGTTCTAGCATTCTTCTAAATTACTAGCTGACCTGAGACAGACGTTGTATCTCCATACCGATCCCTAACGCTATCTACATATGGGGTAAAATTCCTCAAGCGGATCACCTAAAAACTCAATTTGAATGAAATTTGGTGAAAATACTTTGCGAAAAAATATCAAAAAATTTAGTAAAGATTTTATAAAAAAAAAATGTTATCAATTTTTTTCAAATTTGGACATTCCTAATAATTTTTTTTACAATTTTAATAAAAAATTATTCATTATTTTATAAATTTTGATGAGTGACCGGCTATTTTTATTCAAACAAATTCAGTGATGAATAACAATTTATTTTATTCAAGAATCGCTTGAAATAACTCGCAATTTTTAAAATCATGAATAACTTTTTATTTTTTCGTCACCCGTCACTCAAAAATAAAATATTGTCCATCCCTGATCTGTACTGGTAAAAACATTAAACTTTAGCTAAGTCATTACCATTTACCAGTAAAAATGGTTATTATGAAAAAAAAAAAAAATTGGACTCCCCCCGAAAATATTTTCTGGATACGCGCCTGATATATATGTTTACAAAACATGGGCCGATATTTTTTATCGCGTTTTTTTTTATTGGTATATCTTATATACTCTCAAAAAAGGGATATCTAAAGTTGCAAGTTAGCAACATTTATGTATTAACAATGAAATCTTTTTCCGTAATGATCACCTTTGGAATATTACACGGGTTTCCTCGCATTCCTTCATTAATACATTAGTAAAGAATTTTTACACAGAAACCTTTTTTTTATTCGGATTGAAAATTTTTCTAGCGCCATTTAGTCTCGTATCCACAAGAATATGCGATTCGTTGATTCCATGATTAAATAAATAATTTCAGTATATATGTATGAATTTGTGTGAATATGCGCTTGTGTGTGTGTAGATGACTTTATGCAAGTTCAAATCAAAATCGCAATTTTGAATCAAGTAAACACATATTGGATAGATATTAATTTACCTAACGGAGGGACGTTTTCTGTTAGTATTCCGTCGTGCTAGTGATGCCAAACTATTATGTTCGGCATCACCGTTCAGATGATGATGATTTGTGTTAGCTAATAAATGCGTTTGTGAATTGGCACCACCATCGCCATTAGCCTCATAGCTAATTGAACCCTGTCGTGATCCGCCTTTGTCGAGCGCAGCCATATCGAGCAGGCAATTGAAGAATGATTGTTTCTGTGTTTTTTTTTTTATTGTATTTTGTTATTGTTATTTTTCACGATTGTTTTTAATTTATGCAAAACATTTCAAATGCATTTGCATGCAGAGCAGTAATATTTTTTTGTTTTTGGTACAGATAGGGAGTTTGTTGTTTTTTTTAAAATAGTTTTTAAAATAGTTTTTTTTACGAGTATGGTGGAGTAATGCGGGTTTTGTTTTTGTTTAATAGTTGTTTTTTTTTTTTTTAGAATTTTAAAATTTTGATTTGTACAGTGCAGTAACGGTGTCGTATTCCATGCGATTTGAAACAGCATTGCAGATTGATTTGATGTTTGATTGGTTTACAAGTATTTGTTCGCATTTTTTGTACATAATTTACAAATATATATATATATATATATATTTTTTTTTTTTTGTGATGCGTAATAATTAAAAGAGAATTTTGCGTGGTGACGTGTGTAGGTGGTTTATCGTAAAAAATGGTGAAATAGCAATAAGAAAATTATTTAATTTTTTTTTTAAATTATGTTGTTGTCATGATTAGAAATTTAGTTATGTAGTAAAAAATGTTGGTTTAATTTGCATTCAAGAAATAAGGCTTTAGTAAAATAGCTTAAATGTACGAATAAGTAGGTAAGTGAAAATGTATGCATAGTAATGTCAATAAAGTTATGAAAATTATTGTTTATGTAGGAATTATTTTTTATTGGTTAAAGCTTAGCAGTACTAATTACAATTGAAAAATCTATATTTATAAAATATAAGAAATATGTGTTTATATTTGGTATATATGAAAAAATATGAAAATATTTTACAGTTTAAATAAATCAACTTCTATGCTTCGTTCGTTCTACGCATTACCAACAGTGTTCTAAATTTGTTTTGATATGTTGGACAAGCATTTAAAAATTATTTTACTAGCCTTTTTTAATGTTGTATATATCGTCGCTCGCTTGCCAGAAGCATAAATGTGCCAAAATTAAAATTTTGGAAAATCGTACTTCGAAGTTTATTGCTCTCGCAAAATTTAAAATTTTAGTTTTAGTTAATTTTAGTCTTTCCACAGACATAGTTTTTATGTTAATATTCCTTCAATTCCTCAAGACACTATTTCATGTTGCTGGCGCAACAAAAATGTTTAAAAACTGAATTTTTAAATTTTTTTAAAATTTCTGTTTTGCGAGACACACAGACTTTCTAAATAATAATTATCTGTTTTTCTGTTTGTTTGTTCAAAAAAATCACAAAAATTTCAACAAATAAAAAAAAAGTCTCATCGTAATAATTATATTTGGGAAATAGTTTTTTTGAGTCAGCCGTAAGACAGCCATTTTACATTTTTGATGCAACCTAGTAGAGATTGTTTATCTGGTCTGGTTGAAACGCCCTTTAAAAGATTTGTAACACCCAAAAATCTGGTTTTAAGGCCAAAAACACGTTTTTCAGTTTCTTCGTAAAAAATTATTTAAAAAACCAATTTTCAACCGATTTCTAAATTATCAACGGTTTTGAGTAGAGTATTATTGACACTTTCGAAATATGTATCGTGTATTTTTTTCTTTATTTGAAAAAAGTATGATATGTTTTTTGAGCCAGAAGTTGAAATCTTTGAAAATTTCATCCGGTTTTCCGGGTGTGACGACATTTTTTTGGCACTAATTGACCATGAATAATATTTTTTGGTTATATATCACCGAGAGCCATCTACTGTTTAATTATGCCAATTTTATTTTTTTGGAAAGGCCTTCAAGTTTTCAAGATATGCAGCATTACCCAAAATTTAATATTTTGGTCTCAAGCGCAATATAGGTGTAATGTGTGTAATTAGGAGGGTCGATTTCAAAATCGCTCTACGAAAATCGTATTTAAGGGATTGAAATAAGATACTTTGCCTAAGGCAGCATACCTCTAAAACCAATTCTGGTGCCCCGAATTTGTACTTTTGACTTTGAGCGCCAAAGTGCATGCTTCCTTCGGCAAAGTATCTTATTTTGATCCCTAGAATAAGACGTCTAACTTCTTTACTATATATATTTCGGATGTGTCAACAATTCTCTACCCAAAATCGCTGAGAATTTTGAAATCGGTTGAAAATTGGTTTTTTAATGATTTGTTTTTTACGAAAAAAGTGAAGAACGGGGTTTTGCCCTTAAGTCCAGATTTTGTGGGTGTTACAAACTTTTTCAAAGGCGTTTCGTGTATAACTCGACGAGATGAACAATCTCTGCTAGGTCGCTTCAGAAGTGTAAGATGGCTGTAGCACTGTGTAATTATTCCATGATGAAAATTTTAATTTTTTTTTTTTTTTCAATATTTGTTATAACAGTTATTTATCTGCAGAAACATGAATTTGCTGCACTCAACAAGAATTACCATGGCTTATACGTAATACATTCGTTTTTCTGGTACAATTTTCAGGAACGAAAATGGCATTGCAAATTTCGAGGGTTCCTTGCACTTTGGAAACTCAGGATTTTCGTGAATCGTAGAGAAACGAGAGGTTAGTCACATGAGCATATTAACTCAAATCTGTAAAATTGGCACATTCATGCCTCTGGCAAGCGAGCGACGATATGTCATATAGTATAGTAAAAGAGTTTCATAGCAAAGCGCAACTACAGCCGATATATATGTTTCTAGGGTAGTTGACGTAAGCTAACTAAGTTGAAAGCATTACTTCGTTAAAAAGCAGAGGTCATCCCGCACTGTGTAAAACTTTCGAAGCTTCGAAGGCTCATAAAATAGGCAACTTAGGTATTGAGATTGCTTTAAGAAATTGATAATCTCTTCTTATTTACGTTAGTTAGTCTTCGGTTAAAATTACTCAGAACAGTTCGTATTGTATAATTGCGCTTTGCAAATTATTTATGTTTATATGCAGTTTTATTTATTTTGTCTTAATAATAATCTGTTTATTTTAGTTATAATTGTTTAGTTTACTACTAAATTGTAGAGTAGAATAAAATACATGCTAAGAGCACTAGAGAAACGTTTTCAAACTGGACTGAACTATTTTTAAGTGTTTCGAGAGACAAACAAAGTGTTTTTTTTTATCATAAGTACGAAATTTTTAAAAATCCTAAAAGAGTGCATGCCAAAATCATTCTTAAGGTAAACTAAAGACCTATACAAGAAATTATAAAAAAATTAAAAGAAATTGTGAAGTTTTTTCATGCTATCATAAATTATTTAAAACAAAACGTATCTAAAACTTAAAAAAAAAAATTATAAAAAAATTTTCATTTTACATGTTTTAAAACTAAACTAAATATAGGACATATTTGTTGAACTTTTTCGCGCAACTTAACACTAAGATTCCCAATTGTTTGCCAAATTATTTCACTTCTAGCAACAACATTTTGGTTTCGCCTATTTATGTGTGTAATATTTGTTATATTTATTTAGCCAAGTTTATGCATTGATTATTGGTGGAATACATTACGCGTAGTTAAATATTGTATATGTATAGCATATAAGAGTCAATCCATAGGAAAACGTCTAATATTAGCAAAAATCGTCGCTGGCTAGTCTCGGATTTTGCTGAAACTTTGAAGGACACTTCTTTAGGGTCATAGAGGAACAAATTTACACACATTTTATTTTGCATAACCACTCGATTCGGAGTGGTGGAATTTCAAAGTTTGAAAAACGTCATTTTTAGCGTTACCCTATTATTTCTGTACAAATTTTTCTATTAGAGGTATCCTTACGTTCAATATGGCCTTTCAAAGGTAGAAAAGAGTAGTTTGTTTAAAAGTAAATAATAAACAATTTTTATCCTTTTTTATCAATTTTAGCTGGCTCTGGCGTCTTCACTGTTTTGAGTAGCCACTCAATTTCTTTAGAAATTAAGGGTACATATCCTAGAAGAAACTAACCCTTCCATCGGCAAAAAAAAACTCACTCCTTATAGATAAATTATTATAAAAAAATTTGTAAGTTTTCAAAAATCGTGTTTTTGAGGCTCTAAAACAATAAAAAGGATAAAAGTTACGTATTTTTTAAAACCAGAACTCTCGATATGATTTTTTATTTACTTTTAAACAAACTACTCTCTTTTACCTTTAAAACGCCATATTGAACGTAAGGATACTTCTAATAGAAACATTTTTACAGCAATAATAGGGGAAGGCCTAAAATGACGTTTTTCAAACATTGAAATTCCACCAGTCCGAAACGAGTGGTTATAAAAATTAAATGTGTGTAAATTTGCTCCTTTAGGACCCTAAAGAAGTGTCCCTCAAAGTTTCCGCAAAATCCTAGCCTAGCCAGCTTTTTGAAATAGACGCTTTCATATGGAATGTCTCATAAATAATTGATTAATAATGTGAATTGTTGAATAATAAATCTAAACAACATTATAGTAATTTGAAAAAAATAGACCATAGCAATTCTACAGTGTATAACTAAGTGCACTCAAATTTGTTTAAATCTTAATTAAAACTATATCAGAAAATGTGAACTAAATATTTTTTGTTAACAATTCATATTTTTATTATATATGCAGAATATTTAACTGTACATTTAAAAAATATTGCATGGAATTGAGTTTGTATATGTATAGTTAATCTTTTTTCACTTTGGCCAAGGGCGTACGCGGAGGGAGGAGGGCCGCGTTGCCCTAACCCTACCCAATGAAACTAAATGAAAGAACCCAAGAAAAATTATAGTTACTTTGCAAAAGTTCCCCTTTGGGAACTTTTCTGAAGAGCTGGGTATGCCCTTGACTATGGCTCTTTTATTAATTGAACTAAACAAAAACTCACGCTTTACATAAAGTATCAATGTAACGAAAAAATATAAATATATTATATAACAAAAATCAAGGGTAACTGTACATTTATAACGTTTTCTATTCTGCACGAAAATGTCGCCCTCGTCGCATGCCCGCTAAAAGCCATGTTCGGTTGTAAAATAGGCATTACCTTCATAGAGGCATCAGTATTTTTTCTCAACCACCCTCTCCTATAAAATTACAAAAAGGCAACATTTCTTGCCCTCGCTGTGGTAGATGGTGCAATTATTTGCCCTGATAAATGGCAATAACAAACAAAAACAGTATACTATCAGCCACTTTCTAACACATGTATATCAGCCACGATAAAGCAGCACCGATAGGCATACACAATTTTGACATTTCATATGGCGGCAGCGTTTTCTTCTTCTGAAGACATACAGGGTGATACTCAAAGTTTTAAGTGTGCAGCAATTTCACAGGGCTAAGTTAAAATTATAAAAATATTCCTTTACGCAATGGCAACATTTTCGTGAAGAAAAGAAAACGCTATTACAATAGGAGGCTTGTACAAATTTTTGTTTGTAAAATCTTTAGTAGTTTTTTATTTCGCTAAACATAAGTGAATCAGGAATATTAAGCAAATGCATTCATACTCCAAAATTCCTTGTAAACTTGCCAGCCATGGCAGTACTAAAGATTGGTGAAGAGTAGGTCGCCTCCCCGTTGGTACACTCTGGGTAACGCTAAATGACCTACATATGCCTACACGGCTAGTTTCTACGTATTGCCGGTTCTAAGAGAACTGTACCAGTACTTGTGCTGTACCCATCGTACCAAAACGACCCGGACCGTTTTTTATATCGACCCGGCCAAGAGCAATACACCGTGGGGTGACCCTGTTTGACATTTGTTGAGGACTACAACATGGCGGATCCCCGAAACCGGTTTGAGTGTTTGAACTATGATCTTGCGATTTGCATGACATCGCTAGGGAGCTACACCGCGTTTAAACAAAAGTCAATATCGTGTAATTGAAATAAGTAAAGTTTTACGGGAAAAAGAAAAGGCTAATGCTTTCTGATGAGGCGTAGGATGTAGCAATATAAACACAATGTACAACATTTGATAAATCATTAGCTCTACTGTTGAATTTCAGGTTTCCTTAGATATAGCATTATACTTCAACCTGATACCTCCACCGGCCTCCTCCTGGCGGCCAACGTGGGTAGCGTTAGGGTGCACGCCGAGTTTCCGGGTTCTCATCTCAGTAAAAGTAACATCAAAATTATTTAGAAAAAGAGGTTTTCTTATCGGGATGACAGTGGTTTAGACATGGCACGCTTCTAATCAAACACTGTAGAGCCACGTCTAGTAGTATAATAGTGAAAGTTTCAGTCAATTCTATTCAGCAGTTTTGAGTGGAACGTCCACAAACATATGTAGAGTGGTTTTGAAAAATACTTCACAAGGAAAATCAATGTGTTCTCAACTTGCGAATCAGTAAAGTTCCCATATATTTTGCATTAAAATACATATATGTATATGAGGGTGGTCCTTATTTGTATGGAGGCAATTTTATCATTAGATTTCCAAAAGCTCAATCCCTAAATCGATAGTAATATAGCCGAAGATATCACACAAAATTTTTTATTCCGATTACTTCCGATTAATACTCGAAATCGGTAGCACTATGGTCGGAGATATGACATGCAAAATCTGCTCCCGATTGGAAACGCCTAAGGCGTGTTCAGACTACGCCCTGCGATATCCCTTAAGTGTTTCCAATCGGAACCAAATTTTGTATGTGATATCTCCAACAATAGTGCTATCGTTTCCGAGTATTAGATAAAAAGAATAATTTGTATTTTTTGAGTCTCCTTGGGATAGTCTGTAGCATATAGATAAGCAGAAAAATCGCTTTAATTTTTTGAGTCTCCATAGAGCAATCTGAGCTTTGACCCCCCTGCGACACGCCTAAACCATCTCCAATCGGGATAATCGCGATATAGTTGACCGTGGTGCAACCGATAAAGGGGGTGTGACTGAAAAAAATACTGCTTTTGATTATAAGGACCACCCTAATATATATACAAAAAGGGGTTTTTATTTGCATAAGGAGTTGGGAAATATAAATATGTACATTGGTGGTTATCATAATGTGAATATTGAGAAATTAGCTAAAAATTAATTAATTTGTACTATATGTGTGTATTTATATAAATTTTCGAGCAAAATCAGCACAATTATCAATATTTATGTATGCAATATGTAAGTTGGGTAGGAATATTCATTTAGTGGAAGTCAGGTCACGTTTCACAATGCATTTTTTTCAGCATTCTTGATTAATTATAAAAAAAAAAAAACAAATTGAGGTGTATTAAGAAGCATTTCAAAAGGAAGAAGCAAAGCAGAATCTAGTCAAAATCGTTTTTGTATAGATATTAGATAAATGTGTACACATTGTTGAAGGTTAAATTGGATTATAGGGAGAAATTCATATTCAAAAAAACATCGAATAATTTAAGTTTCTGGCATATACATTTTTGTATGAGAGAGTTTGTATAAAAACAGGACCTAGGAATGTGTTTATATTGAACGGCTTGCATATCTAGCATGTATGTAAGCAAATACATATGTATGTATGTATATAATATTTATTTATAATAATTTTCTTTTTAACTTTATATATAGTTAAAACTGAATATTTAGAATTAATGAAAGAGGTAGGAAGTCATAAGAGGGATACATATATACACACGTTTGACTAGCAAAATGCATAGCTCTAAGTAAAAAGTTGGAAATTGTTTGAAAGTTATGCTGTTTTTAAAGATCATTGATAATAATATTTATACCGGCTGATCGTCGGCTGTTGGACTAGGTATGCGATCTTCGTCTTCTATGTGGCGTTTTCTCCGCTGTTCATTTGAGAACATGTGGATAAAGTTGCAAATTGTGCAGGTAAGCAAGTTTGATTTAGTTGCGATTTTTTTTTTATTGATTTTAAGATTATTATTGATTTATTGATTTGGTAATGAATGTTTTTTTATAATTATTATATTTTTTTTTGATTGTGATAAAAGAACACACAAAACAATTTGCAATTAATTTAACGCTTAACTTATGCTAAATATATAACTGGGTTATTAGGAAAAATAAATACTTCATAACTCTACGTATTTTTTATAGTAAAATTATATAATTTGAAGAAAAAACTTTTTGTTACAAAAACTACTTCAATTTTTTTCCAACTGCTCGGTTTTCAATCATTAAAAGAGCATAGAGCATATTGACGTGCCATACGAAAACTAACATCAGAAATTTTATGTCTGACGAAAACTAACACTTTCATTTTGTGTTTGAAGAAAATATACTAGCTAAAAGTGTTATTTTTCGTCATACACGAAATTAAATTGTTGTTAGTTATTCTTAGTTTAGTAAAATAGCCTGAGCACGTATATGGGTTTTTAAACAAGTTTGTTCTTGTTATTATTTTCTACTGTTATTATTATTCTTATCGTTATGGCCATGTTGGTAAATACATTAGTGTGTTTGCAGGGGGCAATGCGCGGTTGTTAAACCTTTCTTACCGCTGCTTATTATTAAACCCTCAAAATTAAAGTTTTTTTCTTCAAAACATAAAATTTACTAAAACGAAACTTTTGGCATTCCAAAAAATATTATTCAACATACTTTGCTATGGTCATTTGTTTTAAACATACATACATCTACATTAGACTGGGCCAAATAAAAAAAATTTGGTTTTTTTTTTTTCAAAAAATTATATGGGTTTTATTTTTCAGAAAGGTGAAAAAAAAAATATTGTAATTCTAAAGTTCTATCATCGGAGGTTTTTATTTTACAGACTTTACGTCATGTTTGATAAAAAGACCATTGTTTTATAACACCATTTACCTGAACATATTTTCGTGGGAAATCGAACTCCCTACAAAAGCTGCATAGACTAAAATTTTCTTAGACTAGCCGTTTTCTAGTATTCTACCCTGAACCAAAAAAGTTCTTGTTCCAAAGAAAAAGTATATGTATTTTAAGAATTGTTCATTAAAACCTCTCCAAAGAACTTTTTCATAGAAATTTAAGAAAATTTCCTAGAATATAAGTACTTTATCTTAAAAAATGTAAACAAATCCTCAGAAGTTATAAATTCATTCATAAATTGTAAAATAATTTTCTTTTATTCTAAAAAATATCAGCTTGAACTTCTATAAAACTCTTCTTAAAAAACATGTACGTTTTTGGTTCAGTGTAGCCTCAAAAATTGGCACGTTTTTTTGAAGAAAGAAGATAGATACAGATTCTTAAAGGAAATTAAATGGGCTATAAAAAAGAGTAAAACAACTTTTTTCTGTAAAGTGACTCTTTCGAAACGTTTTCAGTATCAAAGTCAAAAAAATCATATTTCTGTCTTTTTATACCCAGTGTACTAGTACTAGTACAAGGGTATTATAATATTGTCCACATAACGGTACTACGTAACAGCACAAAATAATCGAGAAAGATATTGAGTTCCATACATGTTTATTAAGGCATGTCCGTCCATCTGTCCGTGTACACGACAACTTGAGTGAAAATTTAGATATTTGCCTGAAATTTTGTATACAGGTTACTTTTTTTCGATATCGAAAATTTCGAAAATCATTTAAATTGACAAATCTCGGAAGCTGAAATAGCTAAAATGATATAATTTTATGGGTGACCAGGGGGATCATTCTCTTATGATTTTTCTATAAATTTTTTAAAGTGGTCGTGGCACTGCCCTATTTTAAAGGAGGCATTATTGAAAGTTCGGCCGTAACTTTTAAAATGATTACGATAGAACAATGAAATTTGGCACAAAGCATACTAGTATCGTTGGGAGTATACCTACCCCACTTTCGATATCGAAAACTTCGAAAATCACCTAAATTGACATAATTCGGCAACGGAAATGGTTAAAATGATATTATTTTATAGGTGAAACCCCCTGGTAAATATATAATGATTTTTTAATAAACTGTTTAAAAAGGACATGGCACCGCCCATTTTTAAGGGAGGCATTTTTGAAAATTCGACTGGTCGTAACTTTTAAACTGATTACGGTAGAACGATGAAATTTTGTACAAACAACAAACGTAATCTCTTCCCAACCACGCCCACTTCCGATATGGAAAATTTCGAAAATCATATGAAAACTACCGCTGGGTAATTAATGTTCGGTTTACCCGAGCTTAGAACTCCACGCGCATCCACAAAAAATACAATGTTGACCGATCTTTGAACTCAGTACATTATTTTTAAATCCAAATCTGTTTTATTAAATTAGCTTAGCAGGTCGCAGTTCGTCTCTAACCTCACAAAACTATCACAAAACAGTATTTGTCTTTTTAGTGAGGCGCCGTTGTTGAATTTCGATCTTGATTTCGGATTCAGCAGTCAATTTCCCTCAAGAATATGTATTTAACTTTATTCCATGTCGATTATTGAATTTTTGACAAATTTTCAAACTAAAATCGGGAAATCAAAAAAACATGCGAATGCTTGAGGCTAGTATACTAGAAAACCGCTGGTCTGAGAAAATTTCAGTCTATGCAACTTTTGTAGAGAGTTCAATTTCCTATAAAAATTTGTTCAGATAAACGGTTTTTCGTTTTATACTAAATATGAGATGAAGCCGGTAAAATCTAAACTAGCGATGGTAGGTTTTTTCACCTTCTGAAAAATAAAATCAGTATAATTTTTGGAAAAAATTGGAAATTTTTTTATTCGTCCCAGTCTAATATACATTAATTTAATTTAACTAAAAAAAACCCTGCATAAACCAGTACTTTCTCTTCAACAGTAAAAACACAAATCTTCACTCGTACAAAAATAAATATTGATAAAATATCGCAACTCTTACAACGCTTGAATAATATACATACATATCTATGTAAATAAATTCAACATATATGGTCTTTTTTAAGTTTTAGACAATTGATTGATACATATACTTTTTTATTAACCACTTTATAAAAAAAAAAATTTAATTAGGAATTGGAATTATTAACGTTTAACTAAAAGGTGCATATTTGTATGTATATACCTCCTTCCAATTCTGCATATATTTTTTAAAACGTGTTTTAAATATATTTCACATACGAACAAGTGAGAAGAAATGATTGGCATTATAAACTTATCAAGAATATTTCAGCTGCTTTTAGAACTAAATATATGTAACTATAATTGTTTGTGTTTGTTTATAAGAAACAATCTAGATTTATAGTAGGTAGTGCTTGAGTACATATACATAGATATAGATTTGCGTGTCTTTATTACATGTTTTTTTTTTTTTGTTTTTTTTTTTATAATTTATAAACATTTATTAAAGTCTGCTATCCAGGGATAGAGAGTGCCTAAACCTACGGTGATAGACAAACATCAGCTGGTGACTTTATGTAAGAAAACTAAGTTTTTGTTATCGAGTTTTGCGAGAAGTTGTGCTATTTCAAATTTATTGAGTTCTATTAAAGAGGAAGGAAGAAAAATGGGTAATTTAAGAATACGGTAAATTTTAAGAAACAGTCACTTGTTGCATAAGCAAACTAAGCAGATATTACCGAAATATTTGCGTGGTAGATAGTCTCTACCTATAGCCGTTACTGTAAAGTTGTGACCCTTTCAAGCATAGTTTCCGTTATAGTTGGAGTCTTTGTTAGTAAAATATATCTTGGAAACAGCATATGCTGTAACAACTTTTTGTTTTGATCAACTGAGTAATATGACGATATTCTCAAGTATAGAGAAATGAGTCATATATGACTCATGAACTTACTTCAATACGCTCTTGTGAGTCGCATATGACTCATAGGACAGGGAAGTTGTGAAGTATTTTTCATAGTCTCCGTAATGGAAGAAGACCATATTTATTACTCCTTTTAAGTCGCGGAACTTAGATGTTAGTTTGATTTGGAAAGTTGAAATGCAGGTGGAAACAAGGGCGAAAATAAATGATTATTATCAATATTTCTTATTTGGTTTTATGTAGACTTTAAAACCAAAACATGTAAAGACAATTTTTTAATCAAAGTGGGAGGTATTGAATTTCCTGAATGGACATGAAATACAAAAAAAGTTCAAACATTTGAAAAAATGCCTATAAGAATAGAAATTCAAAAAGCACAACCTCTAGCACTCAATTTATAAAACAAAATTATCTTATAAAATCAATATAAAACCAAAAATAAATTTTACAAAATAAAAAACAAATTACAAAAATTCGAGAATAAATAATTTAACCAAAACTTATTTTGAATTTAAATTAAAATATTTTTTTCATCTAGGTAAATATACTTTAAAAATATCTTTTCTATTGTTTATTTGTATTTACAAGAGTGACTTATTGTTTCCTTAAATAAAATAGCCTCAAGTTTTTAGCCCACAAAATGCTTTTTGTGAACACTGATCCTCATAGTTATTAAATAAACGCGCCGATGTCGCTTACATATATATATGGTATACATATCAGTATGTTTGTATTGGTATACATACGAATGTGTGTATAGATCCTTATGTATGATATATATAGTAAAATTGAAATTGCAAAAACTTACCGGCATGCCAGAGTCGATTTGTCCAAATCGCGTCGTACGCCATGACTCCAATATCAGAAGGCCGGCGTACACTTTACCAACTGATAATTTGCTCTTATTCAATTGGTCTATTGGTGGTACAAGCAAATCCAACATTTTCTTCGCTTGCAAAGGCCATATATTTGTTATGGTATCCCTCAGTTCGCTATCCGCTTGATCCATTTCCTCCGCTGGATAAAAAATAATTTGATAGAAGAGAGTGAGAGAAAGGCCAGCGCGCAAAATGTGATATAGTCAAAAGTATTGGTGTATTATAAGATTTCTATTATAATGTTTAACCCTACTGATTATGGGAGTTGGAAAAAAAATTGAAACCGATATAGAAAAAAAACGGGAATAATGATAAGATTAATGATAGAAATAGGAGAAGGAAGAGGAGTGGGAATATAAGTAGGAAGTGAAAAAGAATCGAAAGAATTGAAGAATAAATGAAATGAAACAGTACTAGGAATAGGAGTCCAAATTCTAATATATAAAAATCTTACGTCACGGTGTTCCTAAGCCTAAATCTTCTAAACGGTTTGGTGGATTTTTATGAAATTTTGTATGTATATTTGGAGGATATAAGAATAGGTTTTAAAGTACTATATATGAGATATCCCTAGCTGATAATGTGAACCAGCTGTGACCCTAGAAGGAATTTCTGAGATATGGGTATCAAATTAAAGGTGTTAATAAGGGTTTTAAGGAGAATTAGCTTCAAGTCCCATATAGGAACCAATTTCCGAGATATTTAGCAAAATGTGGACCAGGTGTGACCCAAAAAAGTTTTGCACAATATGGGTACCAAATGAAAGGTGTTGATGAGGGTTTTAACAGGGAGTGCTTCTAAGTCCCATGCCCGAATCCGTTAGGCAAATATCGATGTTTGTATAAAAGAAATGGTGCTGGTGAGTATTTTAAAAGGAAGTAGTTCCCTGTCCCATGTACGAACCCGTTTGCGAAATATCTACCAAAATGTGGACAAGGTGTGACATTATGGCTACCAAATGAATGATTTTGATGAGCGCGTGGAGGATGTGGTTCTTAGTTCGATGCGAACCGGGTCCCGAGATATTATCCTAAAGTGGAACACATGTGACCCTGGACTTTTGCGTGATATTGACCAAATATTCTTTACAAGATGGTCCTACTATACTCAGGAAAAAAGGTTCGAGTTTGAAAAAAAAACCTCCAATACATACTTAATTTGTAAGCTAAATTCCTGCTGCAAGGCAGGGACCTGAAAATTGGTATTGGCAAAAGACTGCCACGCCTCTAATACGCTTAATTATTAAACTTAATATCACTATATGGGGTAAAGGTGGGACCTTTGAAATTGGTATGAAGGTGAACAACCATGGTCACAAAAATATAGGGGCTATGGGAAAAAGGTGTGGCACCTCCTATACATACTTACTTTGTAAGGCGCAATATCTCTTAAAAGGGTCATCGCAGCTACCTGAGAATATATGCTGTAACATATTTATATATATATATGGATGGAGACATACCATATCAATATCACTCCCACAAAAAACTTTCGAGTCATCGGGAGAATGGACGTGGTACCTTCCATACAAAATTCATTTTCTCGAATAAAGAAAATACGGGCGTAATCGAGAATCTTTGGAAATGAACTCAAACAAAAATCTATTTTATACAGAACGAAGTCTGCGGGGTTAGCTAGTAATAATATAAGCAAAGCTAGGAACAAAAAAAAAATTGGATAAATTATAAAAACAGATTAGGATAGGAATAGATAAAACAAAAACAATAGAAATATTAATGACAAAAATTTCCAGAAGGGAACCGGAATAGGAAGATACTTAGGCTAACAGCTTTTTTTACATCAAGTTACTACAGATACTTGATACCTTATAGCGATCAACTACTATATAATTTTCTTATAATACTTACCAGTTCTCATTTTTATACTCAAATTTTCGCGTATCAACGCAAAAAGCGTCGTTGTAAATTGTACACGCATTTCGTCATCTAACGGCATATTCATACGTATCAGCTTCTTGTAGGCGAGGCGATTGGGACATTTGTTACCGAACCCCAACGGAGGATCCATATTTTTTAACATATCATACATTTCCGTATAATGTATTCTACCACTAAGATTTTGAGTTCATTTTGTTTCGTAATTTGTTTGGAAGTTTTTGTGCAATTTTTCAAAATTGGAAGTTTTGTCGTATATATGTAAAGGAAAATTAATTAATTTTTAGGAAAAATTCAATTAAGTTGTGATTTACACAACGACAACGACAACAACAACAATTACTAGTACGACAATTTTACAAGAAATAAAGGAAAAGCAATAAGCTAGTACGCATATTTAGCTTAGCAATAATAAAGAGAAATAAGTTTCAAAAAAAAAAAAAAAACAGAACAAAACACGGTAAAATACTACTACAAAGCACTTAAAAAAACATATAACCTGTTGCGTATTTGGAAGAAGCGTATGAAATATTAAAAAAAAACTACACACTTGAAGCGCAAACAAAAATAAAAAAATCAGACATTTTTTTTTATTTTCTGAACAATTTTACTTGTTAACAACAGAACACTGACGCAAGCAGTAAGGTAGATCAAATTATACCGCAAAGGGCAGTGATGTGCCTGATTGTGTTCCATTGTCAACCTCCTGATTCGATGAACTTTGCTTTTGAATAAAAAATTAGCAAGGTCAGTTGAACTGAAGGTTTTATGGGGTCAAACAAATCTCTCACACGAAAGTCGGGTTAGTAACAGAAGGCGCTTATACACACGGAGAAAATTGAGCTGGTGATGGATAAGAATGGGCCGTGATTTAGTCATATCAACCACAATATAGTTACATCAACCAAAATATCTGTTGATTCAACCAAAACCACGGTCTATTCTTACCCATTCCCAGCTCATTTTTCTCAATAATAATTTTTGAATGTTCCGTATATAAGACAGCAAATGCTAAGCAACATATTGTATATGGTTTTTTTATCTTTTCTTCGGCCCTTCTCTCATCACAGATATTTAGGTGACCATTTAGAGTATACATGCTCATGTTTTCTGAAATCTGGGAAAAGGCTTCATAGTTCACTTGTTTGTCTACAAATACCTTTTAAAAGTAGCAATTTTAATTAGAAAGGACCAGTTTGGTCGTACCTTACATCTGGATCTCTTCTAGGGTCGGTCCGTTGTGTCTTTGCTGTTTCTGGCATCTGTTCTGTTGAGAGGTAAAAATATGATTTGTGTGTGAGGGAACCCACATATTCCGGGTATATATTTGGTATGTAGGAGTTTAGTCCAGTATCCAAACCGGATGTCCACAAGCTTTTTGTTGGATTCAATAAACATGGATAAGGACCAAGCTAGAATAACACGGGAAAACTGGACCGTCGTAAAAGTAGATTTGAGTTGACCAAAGGTGCAATAGAAATAGACTATGGTCGACAGCTTATTAAATCGTAAATGTAAGTGTAATATGGGGTTCATGCTCTATTTCGGACATATGTAAGCATTCGAAACGCGTTCATGCTGCTACATTACATAAATGTGCATTTAGCTTAGTTTCGAATGCTTAAGGTGCGTTTCTACACCGCAAGTGAAAGTATGCTTGCCTTTCCATATGAATTCCATTTTTTTGATAAAAGTGAGTTTGTGGGTTAAACCCCGACTTTCTAAACAAACAGGGAAACCCTTCACCTAGAAAATTGCAACTTTTAACAGAAAAAATGATTGCATAACAACGCTGACTTGCTTAGTGAGAAGATACCCTAATATAAAAAGCAGCTCCCCCAAAAGTATGCAATTTTTCTAACTCTTTCTTCATACAATGAAATTTTTTTTCGTACTGTATCTTCGAAGATTGCAGAGTTGATACTGCATTTATAATGCTAAATGCTGAAATAAAGTTGCATTAAGTATCGTTTAGCTGTCAAAATTTGTATGGTAAATGTAAGAATAAATGCAGCATTTTTAGCTAAATTCTTAAATGTGAGTAATGCAAAATTCAGCATGAACCCTACATAAGCTAGCACTATTGCATTGTGTAAAATTGTATACAAAATTATGTATGCTCGACGGATGATCACTGGCTGCCTTAACCGAGCTTATAACTTTTATATTGAATCAAAAAGAACCAAGCTTCTAAACATTTCGCTTCCCTATGGTTCTATAATGACGCAATTGTAAAATATTAAGTTTTGGTGAAGCAAGTTTCAATATTTGTACGCGATTATGTTATGGACAATTGGAACAACTTCGCAAGGGTCTAGCGGAAACTATTTGTAATACAATTATAAAATTTATACACAGCAAAGATTATTACTTTCTAAAGCTTTTTTGCACTTTATCTCGAAGCTTGGAAATTGACAATTGTGTCATTATAGAACCAGGGAAGCGATATGTAGATGTAACAAAGTTTTTGAAAATTGTTAAAGGCTGACAGCAACATAAAATATTACATAAAAAAATGCATAAATAGCGTTATGAAGCAAAGCAAAGGTATATTAAGAATTTAGCATATAAATAGATATTTTATAATTTTTCGAAGTTGAAGTAGTTAATTTATTTTTTTTTTTCAACTAATATATATGATTTATATGTATATATTTAATTATATTTTTTTTAGTTGATAAAAGAATTTTATTTGATAATCTTATTTAAACATATTTTTTTATTTTTATTTTTTTATTTATTTTTTTACAATTTTTATTTTTATTTTTGTTACTGGGTTTTTTTAGTTTAATTGCATTAAGGAAAATTATTTAAGAAATATTTTAGTATACAGATTTTTTCAATATGAAACAAATACGAACATATAATAATCATTTAATATAGAGAGGAGCTTTTATGTAAGCTCTGAAGTGATACCTATTTACATGAAATAAATGAAATAAGTAATGAGATTGCGCTTTTCATGTGATTGAAAAAAATACATTGTAAAATTAATAGTTAAGGAAGAAGTTGTTACATCCAACACATTTGCGCGCGAAGTTATACAAATTTAAAGGAAGCTCCATATTCGGTAAACAAGAAGCTACTAGTGTCTAATTCAGTTTACCAAAAATACTTTCAATCATGTAAAAACTTTACCATATACTATGTAATGATATCGCAAAAAAATCGCAATATCTTACGAAAATGACTTAATATAGAAAAAACGAGGACACCCTCATAATCTACCTCAGCTATACTCCTTACAATGCTAGTATACCTTGTGCCAAATTTCATGATTCTACCATAATCAGTTTGAAAGTTAGAGTTTTCAAAAATGCCCCCTTAAAAGTAGGCGGTGCCACGCCCACATAAAAAAATTTATTAAAAAATCATACTAGAATGACTAGTCGGTTCATCCTAAATACCACATTATATCATTTTAGCCATTTCTGCTACCGAATTATGTTAATTTAGGTGATTTTAGAAATTTTCGATATCGAAAGTGGGCGTGGTTGGAGAGCGATTTTCTCCAATTTATAGCATGCAAATACTAGCATGCTTTGTGGCAAATTTGATCGTTCTACCCTAATCAGTTTAAAAGTTACAACCAGTCGAATTTAAAAAAAAAAATGCCTCGCTTAAAAGTAGGCGGTGCCACGCGCACTATAAAAAATGTATGGAAAAATCATAATAGAATGACCAGGGGGAATCATCTATAAAATTATATCATTTCAGCCATTTCAGCTACCGAGATATGCCAATTTATGTGATTTTCGATATCGAAAAAGGGGGCGTGGTTATTATCCGATTTCGTTTATTTGCAATAGCAACCTACCTTAGAAAGTAACATATGTAAAAAGTGTCTTGTCAATTTTTAATCAAGTTATCGCGTACACGGGCAGACAGACGGACGGACATACCTTAATGAACTCCTCTTTTCAACCTAAGAAATTTCATATATGAAATTCTATATCTTTCTCGCTTATTTTGTGCCGTTACGTAGTATCGACCGTTATGTACATAAAATTATAATACCCCTGTACTAGTACTAGTACGCTGGGTATAAAAATCGTATGGAGTTATTGCGTTTTGTTGTGAATCGTATTTTTAGGGAAGTCGAATCCCATCAATATCTCAAAATAAATTTGGTGGTAAAATATTGATTTTTGTTTGGAGCTCCCATTTCAGATAGATAAAGAAAAACGATTCTGAAACTAACAGTACCAACTGGGCTGGAGATATTCCGATGATACCTGGAAACATTCTCGTATCGTCTTGGGTGTATAAATACATTTTTTACAGACATAGATTCCTGTAAACAATATTTTTCCTCCTTGACCTCAATAGCCTTAAAACTTTTTTTTTATTTCAAAGAAACAAGAGAAAATGTTACACTGAGTAGAAGTTCATGTTTCCAAAAAAAATTACATGGATTTTAAGAATTGTTCATTAAAATATCTCCAAAGAACTTTTTCATAGAAATTTTAGAATATTTCTTAGAATAAAAGTACTTGTTCTTAAAATATGTAAACAAATCCTCAGAAATTGTTAAATAAGTTTCTTATAACCCACGATTTTTTCTTTTATTCTAAGAAATATCAGCTTGAACTTCTATGAAACTTTTTTCTTGTGTACGTTTTTGGTTCAGGGTAGCAATTTAAAATGTGTCTAGCCTTGTGACTAGGAATCATTTTACCCTTATGGAACAGTACCGAAATTGTGGAATAGTGAGGCCAGTATCTCTATAGCAACGAAGAGAGGTGGCAATAATTCAAGTTGATAGCTTTGAGACTTTGTGTTGGATAACAACTTTATAATAAAAATTTATATTGAAATGAAATTAACAACCAAACCATGTAGATATGTATGGGCGAGTACGTATAACATAACGAACCCACCAACGCATGATAATTATAGGAACAAAATGTAACAACGAAGTGAAATGAAAACACAAATCACAATAAGATACAACATAGATGTGAAAACATTTAATATAACTATAAAAAACGTAAATGAAGTGACTTACAATGTTAAATAACACACAGACAAAATATAGATGCATAATATTACAAACAACCATGTAGATGCAGAAACAAACAAATGGTTTAAATTTCTTTGTTTAACAAATATTTGTGATTTTAAATTTTGAACTATTATACAACATGAAAAAAAAATAATGAATAAACACAATACATGAACTATTTTTTTTTTAGATGTAGATATAGTATATTAAATTGATAATTACGTCGCATTTGGATCATATTCAGCCCATATCCGAACGAACTCGTCCAAATGATGGGCACCCAATATACTGGAGTCTCTTGTTAGATAATCAAAATTATCCATAATAACAGCAACGAATAAATTCAACATGAGAAATGAGCAAAAGAATATAAACGATACAAAATATGCATATGCCAACGTTGAACCGCATGTTTCGTCGCCCTTTTCGGCCTCTTCATCGCATGGCCTCCCCTTAAGGCACGCCAGCATAATGTTCGGCCACGCCTCGCCAGTTGCGCATCTATAAAGATTTTTTCGTAAGTTATTTATATAATTTAAAAAGTTATAAATATAATTATATATCTATATACATAGGTACATTATAGACATTTATTATACTAAAGGTAGCTTACTAGTATTTGCTATGTAGGTATGTATGTGTTTATGATGTATATAAGTGTATGTATTAGTTTCTTTAAAAAATACTGTAATTATATGTTGTCTAGAGTACATAAAATACAAGCAGTAATAGTTTTTTTTTTTATAAAAAATGCAGGAACGGAAAACTTGGAAATGAATTTGTTTCGAACCGATTTTTCAGTTCAATTATAGGTCAAGCTCAAACATTGAATTCAAACATCTATGGATTTGATCGCACGACGTAATTGGAAATTGAGTTAGGTTTTTACGCTGTGCGTTCAATTTCAATTGCTCCCATACTAGTTGTATATGCATGAGACAAATTTGATAGAAAATGAACGGCGCGAGTTTATAATAGGTTAGGCTGTCATTCGCTCTCTTGGAAGTGACGAGCAACAACGTACGCTGTTGTCTTCGTGGTTGCTAGTGCTCTTTCACTAACATAACCTCAGTTACAATTTTGCCTCGACCTGCTCAAAACCCTAACTCTATCCATTTAGTGCTACCCTGACACAAGAATAATCTACACAGAGAAAAATGAGCTGGAATGGATACGAATTGACTGTGGTTTTGATTGAATCAACGGATATTTTTGTTGATATAACTATATTTTGGTTGATATGACCAAATCAGTGCCAATTCTTATCCATCACCAGCTCAATTTTCTCTGTGTGTAATTCGGAAAGAGACGACTATAAATAGGTACTAAATCTATTTACATTCATTTAATCAGTCTCAACAATCTAAGTAACGATTCTATCATGACCAGAATAAAAAATTGAACAGATAAGAAAATTAGTTCTCTCACTTAAGGGTTAATAAAATATGAAACTGGTATTAACTGTGTTTTTTTTTCGGGCATTTTACCGGCTAAAAAACATAAAACTTATAACTATTTACACGCAAGTATTCATGTACTTATATGTGTATTCATGTTGGGGTTTTTTTTTTGAAAATTTAAGATATAACAATTTAAGCATCAAATTTGCACTTAGCTGTGTAAATGTGTATAATAATTTAGGCATATTTGGTATTTAATAAAATATACTCTAAACAAACACTAGTGCACTAAAAATTAGTTAACTGGGAACTGGTAGGAAACAATTTTCCAATAAACCGCAAGCACAAGAAAATGTTTAAGAACTAAAAAATAAGAACCGTTTCTAAATGAGCGTATGTTTACGTGTACCATTGGTGAAAAAGCCGTGTAGTTTGTCTTTTATGAAAAATATAGATTACCAACTATGTTCCAAATGGAATAAAGAAAAAAAGTAAAGAACAAAGTTGCATAATTTTTTTTGGACAAAATCCCGTTGGAAGCCTTGAAAGAAGTTTTATTTAAACGAAATTGAATTTCTAACGCAAGATACTTTAAAACAAGTATTATATTTTCTAATGTATTTATTTAGAAATTTTTACACAGTTGGCAAGCACAAGGAATAGAAAAGGATGTTTAAAGCTAATGGCCCAATGCCCGCTTGTTTAGCTCGCTTTGCCTTGAGAAATGTCAAAATTCGTTTGAACTCTACTTAAATATATGAAAGCTGACCGAGTGGCAGCCTTACTTTGCTTGCTTGAAGCGCTTCAAAGCGTCGAATAGCCCAAATCTCTTTTTGACAGCAGTTTACACGCTTCACTATTTGCCTTGCTGTTGTCTTGTTTATCTCATTCTGTATTTCTGACAGCTTTTGAAGCTTATATTTGGCCATAGAAGCTTTCAAAGGAAAGCAAGGTAAGCCTATGTAAGCAAGGCAAGCAAAGCAAGCGTACATTGGATCATCACCTTTAGGCGTCCACAAAAATAACACGTAGTTGGCCGGTTGGTTAGCGACGCGTTGCCTAAATCATACTGATGAGTGGAACAAGCAACTTGCGAAATCGATCTACATATGTATGAAGCTATGGCGTATGACCCAAAAAAATTTACTTTTTCTAATAACATTTTTTAATTATTAATATGAGTTATTAAAATTAAAAATACCAACAGCAATAATTAAATTTTTTAAAAAACAAGCTCGCAATTACAATCAAGTTTAGAAATTTTTATTTTTAATTGAACTCCTTTAAATTTTCGGGATTTCGTCCAAATGCTAGATGACTTTGATGTAGGAAGATACATAAAACGCTTGTTTTTTAGTGATGGAAGTTTTCTTAAAATATTACGTATATATTTATCAATCTTTTGAGATTATATATATGCTCCTAAACTCTAAAGCTAACATTGTTTAAAAAAATTCTGCCATAGCTAACTTGAATTTCTTTTTAGATTTTACGCAAATTTTTTTTTTTTTTTTTTAACTAACTATATTTGAAAACATATAGTATGTAGTAGTATATAGCTAAGAAATCGCTAGAGGCACTAAGAGTCGTATAAGAAAATATATTTTTATTTTTGATTTATTTCGCTAATTATAAATGTATTATTTTGTATAATTTTTTTGAAGTCATTAAAACGGTTAGAAAAGAAAAGATCCAGTGAAACTAGATTTACATACCTGAATAGCAACATGACGCCTTGTATAAATGATTGGAAGTTGTTGTGCCTAGTAATGGTATTTTCAGTTGTATCTAGTTTGATATTCCCAAACACCTATGCATGTAGCGAATGTGATTTAATTTTAATTAAAAATCAGTTTTCGTACTACTTTCGAGTGATTTTTTTTTTTTGTATAAAATATTTGTAATTTTCATTGCTTAGTTTTTTTTTTTTAATTTAATTTTACATAATTAGAATAAAGGAAATAAATACTTTTTGGTGGTGGGATGATTGATGATAGTACAAATGATAGAAATAAGTATGATTAAATTTAATTTGAATTACTGAATAAAAACATGAATAAAATAAATATGTACTAATATTTTGCCAATTCTTTTATACTCTAACTAGTAAATGTCTAATTTTTTATTTGACTTCGTTTCAAATTATGTAGTTACAAACAAAAATAAAATTCTAAAATTAATACAAACGCTCTGTTATGAAAATTGTTTTCATGTACGTGTTTGTATGCTGATCGATCGTAAACTTGTACGAATAACTAAATAATTAAGAAAAAATGATTCAAAAGCCTTCTACATTATCAAACTACAAACTCTAAAAAAACTGCTCACAATTAGTACAAACTGATGGGTTTTTTAGTTAGAACTTTGTTTTATATATTTTCTTATATATTGTTTTTTTTTTTTTTTTTGGTGGAGGGTAGAAATACATAACTAAAAATGGGGTGATAAGTGGGGTGGGGTAATGTGCGTACAGTAAGCACAAATTGTGTTTACGTTCGTGACACAGCCCCTGTGAGAAATGCAAATAGCATTAAACGCATCAACGCTTAACTACAAATACTTATGCTAATTTTTTTTTTTTTTTGTTTTTTTTTTTCTTGTTTTATAACAATGTTGTAAGGAGTTTAATAATTTCGCTTTTATTAATTTTTACAAATATTTAAAAAGGTAGCATTTGCGCAAAGTGTTTAAGTAGCAGTCTGTTTGTGAAGGCGTGAAGTGCCTAAGATTCAGTGGAGAGTACAACGTGTTTAGGTTTTTAATTTAATTTGTATTTTTATAAAGGTTACCGTCTTTTTGTGTGTTTTGTTTGTGCGTTTAATTTTTTCTTTTCGATGTTTTGAAATTTTGGTTTCTTCATTGGTTATAATTCCAGGTGTCTGAAGTTCCTTCCCTAAACCATTTTAAACTGATATCCATTGACCTATGCACTATTCTAGGTGATATCTTTTACACAGGTTAAACAGTACATATATACTGGAGATGTGATTTAATCAGACCTGGTAATAATGATTACTAATCTACTAATCGGTAATGATTACCCACCTAATGATTGATTACCAATTACTTTCATTTTTAATTATTATTTTTCAATTGATTAAAAAAATAATCAAAAAAAGGGCAAAAAATTAAAAATAATCAAAACGCTTTTTGGATTATTTTTGATTATCTTTTATTATTTTTTATTTTATTTTTTATTTTTTTTGTATTTTTTATTTATTTTTTGGTATTTTTTATTTTATTTTTTTTTTCAAATCGTAATCAATTAGTAATTGCCTTTTCTTGAAACCAAATTAAATAATCATTACCAATTAAAAAAAAAAACCTTCGAATCAATTGATTACTAATTACTAATCAAAATTAACAGGTCTGGATTCAATAGATTCAACTATAGTATGTATTTGTTTCAAAACTCGATGTTTAATTACCGGTTGGTATAAGGACGGCCAAAATCGCCTAGGCGGTTAAAGGCTATTTTAAGTAAGTAAGTATAAGGGAGTACTGAGGAAGGTTAATAAGTCAGTCCAGGTATGCTTATCAACGGTAGGCCAGTTTTTTTTAAATGCTCATAAAAATGGCTCACGTGATCAGGATGTGGATCAATTGCCAAAAATATTAGCTTTTACAGACAACAAGTGATCTTGGAGCTAAATCATTTTGTATCGAGCCAATATTATCAGGAAAGCATTAGGAAAAGTAAACTCTAGCACATGTGTTCTGGGAAATGTCGCATCGTTTGAAGACAAAGAGCAGTTTGATACTGTATAGAAAATCTCTAGCATATATGTATATTATCTAATTTATTGGGCCTGGTTCTATAACATATATGTAAATATGAACGTATAAAATGTAACCAATACCAAACACGTTGATTCTAACTATGATTTAATGGTAACAAATAAATGTAACTACATTCCTCAAACAAATTGTTAATTCGGAAAAACAAAAAATTAACTCTATTCAAAAGAAATACATACGTATATAAATTAGACCGTACCAGAAAGTGTAAAATTGAACCTTTCCACACAAATTATTTTTTTCCAATAATAGTTTCAAATAAGACAATTAGTAAAGAGTAAATTGTTCAGGAGAACAATAAGACACCATAAAGTAAGTGGAGCTAGGGTAATTTTTTGGCGACTTTGACCCCTGGTAGGTACCTACGCCCCTGTCATAGGTACAGTTTTGAAATTTCCACATTCGTCCTAGATTAAGGAAGAACTATACAGGAGTAATGATTTCTTAAATTATAAAATAAGTCATGCCTGTCGGCACTGGGATCTCTCTCTCTATTACATTAATTTCAAAAGAGAAAAAAGGATCGTATGAGCTACTGCTAATACTTTTGCAAATTGCTTTTGCTTGAAATGGTATTATAACTTTGGTCTGTGGTAGTAAGTATGAGAAGAAGAAGAGAAGGACCCATTAATAAGTATACCGAAATGGTCAGGATGACGAGATGAGTTGATTTAGCCATGTCCGTCTGTCCGTCTGTCCATCTGTCTGTTTGAGCGCAAACTAGTCCCTCAATTTTTGAGATGTTTGGCTGATACTTGGTATGCGGCCACTACTAGTATAAAAATCATTTCCGCGGAATCAGCAAGATCAGACCGACATTACATACATCTCCTATACAATCGATTGTTCCGATAAACGGATTTTGCGCCATAACTCCTGTAATTAAACAGGTAGGAACGTGAAATTTTGTAAGTATTGCTACTTTTGGATGTGCAATATTGACGTTGAAAATCATTGAGATGGGATAAATACTTCACATAGCCCCCATACAATCGATTGTTTCGATAAACGGATTTTGGGCTATAACTCCTGTAATTAAATAGGTAGGAACGTGAAATTTTGTAGGTATTGCTATTCTTAGATGTTGAAAATCATTGAGATGGGATAAATACTTCACATATCCCCCATATAATCGATTTTTCCGATAAACGGATTTTGGTAGATAACTCCTGTAATTAGATAGGTAGGAACGTGAAATTTTGTAACTATTTCGTAACTCTTTTAGAATGTGAAATGTCGATGTTAAAAATCAATGAGATTGGACCAATATAACACATCGCTCCCTTATAATCGATATTTGCGATCATTTCGGAATGAGCTTAAGTTAAATTCATACAGGCTGTACTGTGAATCGAACAGTGAAAATCGTGAGGCTTAGTCATGAAATTTATATAGCCTTAGCCGAAGACAGATTTCCTTACTTATTAGGCGTGTGATAATAAATTATCGATTATCTTAGGTTGGCCTAAACTGACACCAAAAATCGAAAACCCCACATCGTCTTGGCTGTTGTCTAGGTGTAAAATCACTTTGAGTTGAAATCCTAGCTGATCCCTTTAGGAAACTAATCAATTTTTTTAGCATAAACAAAATTGCACCTAAAGAATGGATTGGAAAAAAAAAACTCAACCAACAACTACAAATGCCAATTCGTTTATAATGGCATTCAGTTGAATACACTATTTGAGTTGAGGTCCCTGGTACCATCCCTTTAAAAAAAATGCACGTTTTTGGCATGTTCTATTAAATTATTTTATATTTATTTTTATTTGCTTTAAAAGGTCTTTGGTTTTGTATTGGAACCCTAAACTCCGGTAGGAAAGTTACTAAAGTATACATCTTTACCGCCAAGCCGGTTTTATTCAGGTTTTGAATCCAGTACTAGGGGTTGAGCTACCTCGAATTGACCGCAAGTTTGAAGGTTAATATAAAGATTTTATTTCCATAATATAATCTCTGACAAAACTGCTTTTCAGAAATAGCTCATATGGGTTGGGAACAGCAAACATTTGATTTCGTGATACGGTCTAACATTTATAAGGAAATATATAGATTAATATTTATATATAGATATTGGTAGACTAACTACTTTAAATTTAATAAAGTAAATTTCAAGCTAACCCCCAAGTAAAATTACCTGTTTTTTTTTTTGTAAAAAAATTCGTTTATTTGGTTTTTTGTTGTAAATATGTACTAAGTATGTATGTTGTTGTAAACGCTTGCAAGGTATGTTAAGTAAATAGTTTTTTGTTTGTTATATTAAAGTTAAATTTTTATGTTTTAAATATGAATTTACGTTCAAAAACAACGCCAACACTATTCAAAAGAGCAACGCCAACAAATACAAATATAATACTTAGGTAATTATGTATGTTTGTTGTACTTTTATGTTTATAAAACAGATAAATATAGAAATTTTTTGTCATATATGTATTTATGTATGCATGTTATACGTGTGTATACGTGTGTATATGTTGTATATACTTTGTATACGAATTTGTACTAAGTAACTTTAACTTTTTTTTTTTGGTTTAAAATATTACTTGTAATAAATAATTACTTTGTTTGGCAATACTTGTTTTAAGTCAACATTGTTTTTGTTTACCGAAAGAGCAGCATGATTCCACCGGAGAATGATTGAAAATTATTGTGACGGTTGAGTTGTGTATCCGGATCGTATTTTATATTTCCAAAAACCTTTCAATTACGCACATTAGTTTGTGTTTTTTTTTTTTCAAATTATTTGCAATATTAATTTTTTTTTTAAGTTTTTTTGCATTTATAATTCATTTGAATTTGAATATGGATTTTACAACGTTGCATTATATCGTTTTCAGTTTCATAATCGTTATTTAGTATTTGTACAACATATAAATGTAAATATATATCAAAAGATTATTAATCATTTTATCAATAATTGATAAACTATGTGAAAAACCTAAACCACTAAACTTTATAGCTAAACTAACTGTTATTCTATTTTTATATATAGTATGTATGTATGTGCGTATGTATGAACGCTCTCGATTATTCATCAACATTATGTTTAAGGATTTGGAATTTTGAAATGATTATGTTAGTTGCATTTGAAATTTTGTTTTTGTTGTACTAATTGTGGCCGAATGCGTATCGAAATGATGATGAACTTTTTCGAGTTGCGTTTTTTGCTAGAAAATATTGGCTAAAACGTATCTATTCCCTATGGGATGAAAAATGCTAACAAAAAATTAAAACTAAGTAATTATATAAAGGCTTTATTAAAATTGCTGAAACAAGTTGAAGTGAAAACTTCTTTAGGCGCTGTAGGCATTTTTTGAGTTTAGAAAATGAAATTAAACTCGCGTCACTGTTGCTGTCATCGATATCTCTGTAGATAGTTTCAATTTTTACTTTTATTATATTTGAGGTGTTATAAAAAAGATATTGGTCCGGAGATGAATAGTAACATAAACCTTGAAAAAGCGTTGCCACATGTGCGAAAAAATAATTTTTTTCTTTATAGTTAGAATCTATCAACACTCACATCCTATAGTAGATGATTCTCCAACTATTAGTGGAAGAGAAAAGAGCCTGGCAGCAAAGCTAACCAATGTCAAAATGGTCCAATGGGCTTTACGACTTTCAGTCCTTTCAAATCCCCAGGACCGGATGGGTTCTATCCTTGTCTGTTGCAGCAAGAAGCCAACTATACAGCCCCAGTCCTATCAAATTTATATAGAGCATCCCTGCTGTTAGGATATATTCCTAACAGGTGGACAGAGGTATAGGTTGTTTTTATACTGAAACCAAGGAAACCGGAAAATGTGCCATCGTCATATCGACCAATAACTCTCAGTTCCTTTCTCCTAAAAGGAATGGAGAAAATTTTGGATCAGCACATTAGGGAAGAAAACTTAAAGAAACTTCCTCTGTGTTAAAACCAATTTGCGTACCAACCCATTTCCTTACGGAAAAAATTGAAAAGGCCATAGAGTCTAAAAACATAGCCCTGTGTGCATTTATCGATATATCAGGCGCTTTCGATAATACGACGTATCAGGCCATTGAGGAAGTCATGATTAGCAAGGACGTAAGCCAAATGATCACTCGCTGGGTGCTGGTCATGCTTAAGCAAAAAAAGATCAGCTTTGAGATAGGAGGGAGTGCAGGCTCAATCGTGGCCACAAGAGGATGCTCTCAAGGAGGTGTACTTTCTCCTCTATTTTGGACCCTAGTCATAGACGAACTTCTTAACCTTTTGAAGGGCAATGGCATTGACGTTCAGGGCTATGCAGATGAATTGGTTGTCTGCGTAACAGGAATGCATGATTAAGAGATGGTAGGCTAGCAAATGGCTATATATTATCCCAAACAAAACAATCTTGGTACCTTTCACGTGGCGAAGAAAGCTGTCCTTGTCCCTAGAAGGCAGCCGCATAAATTCTTCGACGGAGGAAAAATACCTAGGAGTAACATTGGACAAGACCCTCACATGGAATGCTCATTTGGAGGCTACAATAAATAAAGAAAAAAGCAAAGCGAATGCCTTTTTCGCCTGCACTAGACTTTATGGCAAAACATGGGGGATGTCTCCCAAAATGACGTATTGGTTATTTAATACAGTTGTGAGGCCAATAGTCAGCAACGCTTTCCTAGCCTGGAGGCCTAAGACTGCTCAAAGAACAGCGGCAAATAAATAAAGTAAGCTGCATCGCGATGTATCGGCTGTTCTATGTCGATATAATAGGCGCAATGAGAACGTGCCCTACTGATGCTTTAAGTGCCCTTGTGGGAATACCTCCCTTCCCTTCTGATAGAGAAGGAAGCCACACTTGCTGCATTGAGACTTCAAAATATTTCTGATCTAAAAATCGGAAATATGACAGGACATATGAAAATAGTCAAGAACTTCATAAACGGTTCTATATTGCAAGTAAGTGATGCAATAACTCCTACGATCAGGATCACGCGAAACTTTGAGGTTTCAATCATAGATCGAGTGCTCTGGAAAACAGGGAACCCATATGCTGAATCCAATTCAGAGATTTGGTATACGGATGTATCGAAGCTGGAAGATGGTAAAACGGGAGCTGGTATCTATGAACCAAACTACAAAAAAATCGGTACCAATGGGTAGGCACCCCACTATTTTCAAGAGGAAATCCATGCAATAGAAATCTGTGGCAGAGAATGCCTCCGAAGAGGACTATCTTCCAAGCGTGTCTACATTATTATGTCGGACAGTCAGGCCGCTCTACGTGCCTTGCAGTCGTACACAATAACTTCGAAGCTTGCAAATGAATGCGTCACAGTCCTTAATGATGTGGAGACCAAACACAAAGTTTTGTTAGGTTGTGTCCCAGGGCATGAAGGAAATGACGGCAACGAAAAAGCGGACCACCTTAGAAAACACGGTGGTCTAATATTATTTTATGGTCCGGAACCCTTCTGTGGGCTCACCAAGGCCCACGTAAGGGAGACCATAAACAACTGGGAAGACAAACAATTAAGGCAGAATTTTCTTAGCGGCCTGGGTCCAGAGGCAGGCCAAACTCTTTATAGAACCTACGCAAAGAGTAAATTGAATCTGTCAGATACAGCAATATGTCGGTTTTGCGAACTGGACGATGAAACGCCGGTTCACATACTCTGCGAATGAATTGCGTTAGCAAGAAAGAGAGTTTACTACCTAGGTGATGTCACTCTCAATCCGTTCGTGATATGGACTAAAAAACCTTATAAAGAGCCTCCGCATACAGCTATAAGCTGATAGGCCACACAATAGTTCGTACTAATGTCGCGGTGTAATAAGGCCTTATAATAATTGATTTTCGATTTTGAGCTTAAAAGTATTTCCTGAACAATAAATTTTCCAATCGATTGAAAATGCGCACATAGTTGTTCAAGTTGTTACTTCTTTTAACCCACTGAGAATGGCACTGTTAGTTTCTAATACCAAATTTATTGACAGGTGGCGCTGGTATAAAATTATTACAAAAAATCGTGATTATTCCCGGATTTACGTAATCTGAATGAAAAGAGCTTTTGTAGAGGAAAATATCGCTAGATAAATGCTGGAAATGCTCGGGTGCCGGTGGTTGCTTTACTCATTTATCATTAATAAAGCCTTTACATATGATATGCATATGTGGCTATATAAAATATGTACCTATGCTATGCTAGTTCACCCTCCTAAGTGCTACGACCCCACATATATCTAAAAATAATTAAAAAAAAAAACTAATAAATTCCTTAGTATGCTGACTAATGCGCCACACTATCAGATAATAAAATAAATAACTTTAAGGAACCACCCACTATTCTTTGTTTAATAAGAAATAAGAAAAAATTAAAAAAAAAATGTTTTTAAAATATGAAAAGTTAATTAAAAATGAATGAGGATGACCAAAAATGTGAGAATGTTTAAAAATTTAATAAAAATTATATAAGTATAAAAAAACATACTTTCAAAACAATTCAATTGTATTTTCGTAAATAACATCAATATTTTTTCCTTCGTTTTTTGATTTTTTATATATTTTTTTTTTGTTTTTGTTTTTGTTTTTTTTTTCAAAAATTGTATGCATATATAAATAACGTATAAAATATTTATCATTAGACACTTACCTGCATGCCAATAATAGCATAAATAAAAAATAGCATAGCTATTAACAAACAGACATATGGAAGTGCTTTGAACGATTGTACAAATGTCCACAATAGAATTCGTATCGTATAGCCTTGACGTAGCAATTTAATGAGACGCGCCGCACGAAATAAACGCAGGAAGCCAACGTTGATTGAGCTCGACTGTAAAATAGTTTGTTGTCAAAGAAATGGAAGAAATATAAAAAAAACAAACAAAATTAGAGACGATTTTTATTTTTGTCGTATGCACGAATGCATTTTTATTTTATCTTGTCAAGCAGTGTTGTAGATTAGTTGTTATTTTGGTCTTTTGTGTGGTTTGTCATTTTTTTGTTGTTTTCAGTAGGTTAGTTGAGTAAATAATTTTAAGAAGTATGCAGTTTAGTAAAGTAAGTAAAGGTTTTTACGCAAAAACTAAAAAAAAATTATATGATAAATGCTTTTTTACATTTTACACTATGCGTCTGAGTGGAAATTCAAAAAAATGTGCATGAAAGCTATGAAAGCGAACGATTTCTGAACTATTTGGGCACTCAAAGTTGTTTTCCTTTGCATTTTGCAGTGTACCTGCTGTTATAAAACTAAAGTTATCGCAACAGAGTCACAGTAAGATCTACAGTAGGGTGACTCAAAAAAAATTTGGGTTAGGAATTGATGAAAAAATAAGCCTTGCAAACAATTTGTAACTTAGGTCGCAATTTTTTCGCCCTTTCCCATACAAATTTGCGATGTCATTTTTATGAAAATTGTGCCAGAAAAATGAATGTGCTACACATTCATGTGCTACACATTCATGTGCTACACATTCATGTACTGGCGCAACAAAAATGTATAAAAACTGAATTTTTAAATTTTTTCAAATTTTCGTTTTGCCAGAAACATGAATGTGTATCAAAATTGTAACGTATACGCCATGGTGTCATGCAACACATTCATGTTTCTAGCAAAACAGAAATTTAAAAAAAAATTTTAAAAATTCAGTTTTTAAACATTTTTGTTGAAATTTTTAAAAGATGAATGTGCCGAATCTCGAGGATATGAAGGAATATTAATGGAATTCCAAATTTGGAAATTGAGATTTGTAAGGGAAAAAGCGCCAAAATTGCAATTTTTCGCCAAATTTGGTGCGGTGTAAATGTACTATTAGGTTAGTTGTTTCATTAAATTTCAGAAATGCTCTCCTTGGATATTTTACAGCATTTTATTTCAAGTATTCTTTAGCTCTTTTCGCTTTTAAATTTCAATACCACATTTTTTATTTCCATTCTGTCCCACAGCGTCAATATTTTTACTTTTTTTCTATACAAAAATCATAGATAAATGTTTTTTTTTTTTAATTCTTAGAAAAGACATACACAAATAAAAGTTTCATTAATGTATATTTATTGTAATAAGTATACTTAAGGAATATGAAGAGAAATCGGATTTTTAGATTTACAAATTTACACACCAATTATGCAATATTGCGTACAATTTAAAAAGTGACCTAAAAATTATGACTGTAGGTAAATTATTTTGAAAAAATATACATACAAAAGAGTGATGAATGTTTTTATTTGCAAATGCCAAGTATGAAAAATAAAAAAAAAATTCCAAAATTAAACATGTTTAAATAACGAGAAAAATGCTTTTTTCCAATGCTAAGAAAATAAAAATATTTAAAATACATTACTAAGCCAATAGAGTGAAAGTGGTAGAAAAATATAAAATATGATAAAAAAAGCTTAAGAAAAAGTAAAATAGATAACAGTGGTAAAGTGATCTTTTATACTCTGACTTTTATAAGTGCTGTGTTTTAAATAGCAACCAATCAAAAAAAGGCTGTGTTATTTTCAATTCACTTTGAAAAATCGGACGAAATTTTTTAACAACTCGGGATTTGTGTAATTAACAAACAGAAATAAACCTAAAATTGTGCTACTTCTAAAAATGCTATGTAAATTACATGTTCTTGTGCCAGTAGAAGTTATTGTCGAGGGCCAATTAACATGTCCATTTGTCAGAAACAAAAGCAAAGATAAGTTTGCTTTTTTTAACGTATACCGCTTGGCAGTGGCTCCGTTAACGTCACTACTGCGGGCATGCAACACTGGCCAATTTGGGCCGCACTTATTTAACGACCCTTTTATGCATGCTACGCAGAGTGACGCTAGTGTGAAACTGCTTTTATAGCGGTTACATTTTATAGAGTTGTCTTCATTTGGAAATTACTTAAAAATATATTGTATTTTGTAAAAAGTACAATAGTAATAGTAGGAAGTATTATATATAGAGTAGGGCGTAGTAGTAGTTGAAATACGCAAAACATTTAGGGAAAATAAGCTTAGAATCAATACAGATTAGTTCTAATATGGATATTAACTAGCTATACATACATACGTAATTAAGAAGTAGTCTAAGTAAGTTAAGAAAGAGGGTGCATACTATACATATAGGCTTACGAATAACAGAGTTACACTGCGCGACGAAAAGTTGAGACACTCTTATAAAAATACTACGCCACAAAATCTACATATGATCCAGTTAGATAAACTATATTAACTTTGAAAAAATGTATATCAAAAGCTTAGCGAAAGATCGCTCTCTCTTGGCAAAAAATTGGTAAGCGAACTTTCTAAGAAGTATTCGTTTGAAAAAAACTGTATTCTATGAAATAAATCGCCATCACATTTAAAGCATATTGAGCTGGGTCTAAGAGAGTTCGTTCTTGATATAATTCAATGTATTCTCGAAAAATAAGGGCTGCTTCCAAGAGATCTTAGATATGTGTGTTTCTATTCCACCTTTTTGTCGCACAGTGTACATATTGACTGACGCTTGAAATGTCGGTGAGCGCAAGTAGCCTATTTAGGTTGACTAAGTAATAGGCGATTTAGGTTTTGAAACAAGGAAACATTTTGATACAAGTCACAAATGCTTGAGAAGTTTTGCAACACTACTAATTTTAAAATGTTCCCCTACGTTCTAAAAGTATGCGACTAACTTTGGTTAGATCGTAAAAATGGAAAAAAATTAGAAAGCTTTAAAATTTAAATTATAGGGGGACTCTTAAACATTAAACTTTCATTCTAAATTTGAAATTACACTTAAAAGAAATGAATTCGCGAATTTTAGAGAGTATGATTAGGTCATGTACATTTAAAGCAAAAGGAGAAAAGTGAACCCAATTAGTGTAACTGTATAGTAAAGGTAATTTGAATTATATCAAATAATTGATTAGGTACATACTTAAAAATATTTACAAGAAACTGCTGTAGAAAACATTCGGAAAGTAATGTTTGGAAAAATTACAAACAGTTTTCAAAAATTGTGTGTGTGCTTTTCTGGAGAAGACAAAGGAGCTAATTCGGTTTGATATAGTTTTTAAAAGATTTTAGAGCAGCATTGACTCTGGCATGCAGAGAAAATTATTTTAGTTTACGGCTTCTATTTGAATTTTTAAGGAGGAATATAGGTTTATAGGAGCTTAAAAGCTTACATTTTTTTTTTTTTTATTTTTGTGCTTGTTGCATTAAATAAAAGTAGCGGATTAAGTTGTGTGCTTTATGCCGTAAAATGTTGATATATATATTCATAACTAAACTTCTAAGAAGGCTTAAAAACATTGTAAGGTATTTAAATTTCAGTCAGAGTCAATCAAGTCATGAGCGCAGCTTTGAAAAGCTCTCACACAGATAAAATTTCACAAAAAAGAATGGTAAAAGTTTTACGTGAATTTGGTCTTTTTAAAAATATTGCATTGAATATTTGGGTGTAGTAAGGAGCATGACTGATCAAAAATTTAAATGAGACTGACATACCGTCGTCGAGTACCTTTATGGTAGATTAAAAGCTGTTGAAATGAGAATGTTAATTCCGAACTTTCATTTGTACTGGCCCTAGACTAAATTAAACTTTCGTCAGATTAGTTTGCTGTTTTTTTGGTTCTTATCCTTAAAATAACTTATTTTCAATCTATACTATGGGCTGTAGAAAACAATTTTTTTTTGCCGTCTCTATTCCTATTTAATATAAAATTTCTGAAAAACGTTTCTTAACTTATTTATTTCAAATGACTTTAATTGAATACTATAAGTTATGGGGGCTATGTCTGAACTGTTTTGTTGGACTAGCTTTTAGTACATAGATCTAATCTAGAAAAAGGGATTTACTACGAGAGTATAAAAGTATCATAATCTATTTATGTTTATTTATTTCATTGTGATCTAAAAAAATAATTTTAAGGTGCTTGTACATATCGTCCCCTTTTTGCGTTTTTATCGTAACCACCATTTTTTCGAAATTTACTTTTTGATGCAAATTGGTTCATCATCCCTTAGCGCATCATCTGGAAAAAAATTATAGCTGAAATCCTTACAGTTATGTCAAAAAATTGCTATCTTTTTTATCGTATCCACCAATTCATAAAAGAAAAAATAAAAAAAAAATTAAAAAAATGCTCTCCTGTAAAATTTGGGTTTTGGCGTTTACGATAAAAACGCAAAAAGGGGACGATATGTATGTATGTATGGATGTACTAGTGGTGAACGCTTAACATACTAGGGTAATGAGTTCAGTTGTATTGAGATAAAATATTATTTTTATTTTAACCCCTGTAAACCCCCGGGCTCATGAGATAAAAAAGGTTGGGCCTTTTTGACGTGGAATTTTGACGTGTTCGCCTTAAGAGTCGCCAGGTTAAACCTTATTCCAACGAAAATCAAGAATATTTCCCGAAATATTTACTATTTGATGATGATTACCTTTTTAATGCTTAATTTAATCAAATAATTTTATGTCATAACATTTGTAGGGAAGTTAGTTTTTTATAAAACCAGAAATAGTGCTTTTCATTACAATCTTTTGTTAACAAGTTGAAAAATTGTCAAGCATAAATTAATTAAAAAAAAGGTCAAACTTAAAAATTCAATATCCTTAAATGGATGAAGTTTGAGAAAATTTTATATTTGGCATGGTTCAATTTCCCACAAGAAATCGAGGACAAATATTTTTTATGCACAGTTGGTGGAGAGATATACATATGTACATAATTTTTTTCTCTATTACAAAAAAGTCCAATGCGGTGGATCTTCCTATTAAAACAAAAAACGCATATTTCGAGAAAACTTTCGAAATATGTCTTGGAAATAATTTCTCAAAGAAAAAAATATTCGATTTTTTCAATCACCCTAATGTTCATCTATTACCTCTCTTTCCAAATATCGAAAAGTGCGACTTTTAATAATGGTTTCTGATTATGAAGAACGTTGAGTGCGAATAAATTTGTGGGAAAAAATTTAGTGATTGCTTCTTGGTGTGTAGTATGCTGTGTAAACTATAAATAAAGTAATCTTATGGCCTCATTGTGCATGGCGAATCATAGCTCAGACGAACGATTCGTTCGCTCACAAAATCGCATTTTCTTTCATTTTTGTTTTTTATGTCAAAGAAAGTTGAAAATATTTAAAAAAAAAAAATCTATGGAGCGAACGAAAATGATTGACACTGCGATGGCTACGCGATATTTTGAGCAGACGAATCGTTCGTCTGAGCTATCGTTCGCCATACATAATGAGGCTCTAATTCAAAAGTATGAAGGTAGATAATTTTCTGTATGGTATTGATTTTCTCGAGCTAGCTATTAAAGGGGAGTTTGAAGACATCTTAGCTATTTTTGCTTCAAATGCTAAAACTTGGTTAGGTACACCCATCGTGATAGTGAAAATTGAGATCACAACTTAAAGGTTTTAAACCACTAAAATATCCAGAACTTTATAAATAAGTACTAGCTATTATTAAGCATCTTAAGCTTAAAGTTATTGTGGGAAAAAGTTGGTAGGAAACGGGTAATTAAACAAATTCTCAAATTGTTTTGAACGAAACAATATTCATCATAAAATTTGTTAGCTAATTTACAGCTGTTAAAAACATATATACGGGGATTCTATGGGAGAACTTGGGTACAGGACTTTAGTTAAAAGTTTCAGTAACAATTTTAAGTGATGGTAACTTAAGCAGTTAAAAAAATTGTTTTTGTTTTTACTTACATCCTGTAGTATATGTAGGGAAATACATGATTTTATTCAGAGATTTGGCAGAGTTATTATCAATTGAAATAGTATTTATATTTATATTCCAAATTTGTATTGTTTCGAAGTTATAGATATTTTATATATACCAGTTTCGCAAGTCGTTGTTATGGTTGTTGTAGATGTAGTAAGTTGTGGTTTGCAAATCCAATTTTTACGTGCAGTTTACAAATTTAGGTTTTGCAATTGTTTTGATACAAAAAAATTTGATGCAAAGTGTTTTGATGTAGTTTTCAAAAATGTTTTCAAATGTTTGTATTTTTGTTAATGTTTTTGTTTTCGATATTTCATATTGCAAAATTTAACATTTTTGCGTGTAGTTTTTATGTTGTGATTTTGTATGTAGCAAGACAGCATACACATATGTAGCATTCACATTATATTAGAACAAATTCATATATATATATATTGAGTTAATATTTATTTTCATGTATGGTATGTATGTAGTTTTATGTTATAGTAAATAATACGGCATACATATTTTTCGTACGTTTTTTTGTTTATAATTGCAATCAATGATATATATGTAGCAGTTTGTTTAATTTTGTATTATATATCGAGTTGTCACAAAACATTATAAAATATAGAACGTTTACAATGGTTGCAGTTGCAGTTGGAGTTTAAGTTGGATTTGGTGTTTAGAGTGGATGATTCAGCATTGCAGCGTTAATTATGATTTTGATTTATTGTTTGGTTGATAATTTTGTATTTTTTTTTTTTTTCGTTAAATATGCGAGTTATGTAAACATTTTAATATGTATGTTGGGTAGTCATATATCGTTCACACATGCGCGTTGTGTATGAAATTTATAATTTTAATTCGATATTTGTTTTGTTTTGTTTTTTTTTTTTCATGAAAGATTTTCAGAGAGAGTTTTGTTGTCGTTGCAAAAAAGGAGAAATGGAAAGAAAAAGTTATTTTCTTATTAATATAAATGAAAGTTTTACCAAATTTTATTGTTATTAATATTTAAACTTATTTTCATTATTTCTGCTTATGCAAGTTTTTTACACAAATAAATTTTAGCGTGGAACACGAACACGGGTACATAAACATAGCGGGTATACACGAATTTAACTTAGGGACGGAAACAAGCCTTACACATTTACGCATGTAACTTTTATGCACTGGTAAATTTAAATATCAAGGTAAAGCATTGTGTATGTACATGTGTGTACTAGGGTGTCCGTTATTTTCTAAATATTTTTTTTATTTCGATGTCTAAAATTGAAATTTTTTACTCATATCCAAAATGTATTCAACAAAGTGTGATTGAATTTGACATTGCTCTCAATCGGAACCAGTGTATAATGTCAAACTGAAAAGTTTTTAACACACTTGAAAACAATTTTTTCAATTTGAAATCTTTAAGGAAAAAAACTTGAAATAAACTTTTGTTTTAAATTTTTAATATTTTGATAAAATTTTGAATATAGCTAGTATGATTGATCAATCAACTTTGGGGTTGCCATCTGAGGCGGTTTACAGGGTTGCAACCTATCTCAATTTTTTTTTTAAATTTTGTAGCAAGATATGCAAATATGGGTAACAAATGAAAGGTGTTTCCCGCGACATGCCAACTAAAATACTTTAAAGTAGGTAGGGTTGCCACCTTACCGCAGTATATTTGTAAATCCGTACTATCTCGGGGACCGCTTGACCGATTTGGATGAAATTTTGAATATAGATAGTATGATTGATTCTAAGACTATCCACTTGGGGGTTGCCACTTGGAGGGTGTACAGGGTTGCCCTCTATCTCTTTTGTGTTTTAAATTATGGAGCTAGATATGCAAATATGGGTATCAAATAAAAGGTATTTTCGCCCACATACCGTATTATATCTGTATTGTGTATTTTTGTGATCATGTTTGGATTATTTTAGGATCATTTTGAGATCATTTAGGGGTCACTTTGGGATAATTTTGGGGCTATTTTGAGATCATTTTGTTTTCAATTTTGGATTAATTTGGGACAATTTTGGGGTCATTTTAGGATCATTTTTGGAGTCTTTTTGGATCATTTTGGGATAATTTGTTTATAATATTGGGAACATTTGAGGGTCTTTTTGGGATCATTTAAGAACTATTTTGGGGTAATTTTCGCATCATTTTGGCTACATTTAAGGGTCTTTTTGAGGTTATTTAGAAATCATTTTTGGATCATTTTAGAGTCATTTTGTGGTAATTTAGGGATCATTTTTGGTTCGTTTTGGGTGCAATATCGGATCATTTTGGGAACATTTACGGGTCTTTTAGGGATCATTTTAGGATTATTTTGGGATTGTTTTAGGGTCATTTTGTGATCATTTTGGGTAACTAAAATTAGCGCTAAATTATTCACGGATTTTATAGGGGTGAATTATTGCTAATATTGACGAAAATAAAATGATACCAAATCTTCATGTGGTGAACCATAAACGATTAATTCGTTTCTTTACATTCGTTTGACATTATAGTCCCTTACAAGAGAAAAACTGTCAATCACACTTTATTGAATACATTTTGTTCATATCCAATTTTTACATTACGTGACGTTTTCAAATAGAGTTTTTCTCTTAAAAGCTAAGTCGATTTCAAAAAGTTTTCAGAAAAACTGATAAAAAGTTTCTACCACACGACGATGACTTCGAAGGTAAATGAGATCCGGCGAACGATATAGCTTTCGAATTGGATTCAACGTATTGACAACTTCCCTAACTTTCTGCTGAAGCGATTCTCAATGTATTCCCAACTAAATTACATCGGTTTACTGTTTAATTTTTTTGTTGTCGTGAAATAACGGACACCCTAATAATTATATATATGACATATCGCAGAGATGGTGTGCGTTCGAATGCACATCAAGCGAATATGGTTGATATGTTTACGGATACATATACGCTTATATGTAGATATGTATGTGCGTTTGGGTTGAAGGGGTGGGACGAAGAGGGGCACAATGCAATATGAAACTCCAAAACCCATCAACGCATCAATATTTGCTAATTGATAGTAAATTTAAACTGATTTAGAATAATTTGTTATACATTCGATATAAGGGATGCATAGACTAATTGACTACTTCTTTAACTAGCAATAATTTAAATGCGTGAACATTATAAATATTTTTTATTAGGAACACAACATTACTAAGTAAATATTTGCAAAACCTACGCATAACTACATTTGCAACTGCCAAAATAATTTTGCATTGCTTAAATGTGTATTCGTGTATGTGTTTTTAATTGCAAGTTTATACGTTTTAAATAGAGTTATGTTTTATATTAATATACTTATAAATGTGTATATTTCAATATTGATATAAAGTGACAATATATTGTATCTATAGCTTAAGTATGTCTAAATAATTATTATCTATATAAAAGTCATATCGAAAACTTTAACTAACAGGGAGCTAGGCGGATGACATATGTTTCAAGACCGCAACAAACTTACATATGGGAGGGTTATAACGGCCCTATTGGGTACTCTGAAGAAACTTCCAAATCGAATACCCTAGTAAGGGCTCAAACAACCAAAGACTAAATAAGAGGTTTAAAACAAACAAAAAAATAAAAAAAATGTCTTGTAATTGACGGATGATTTTAGCTTAAAAAATGTATTTCTTAAAGATTTTGATCAGCTTATTAAAGTAAAAAAGTGAAAAGTTATTAGAAAACCATCCCAAATCTGTGGCTGGAGGGAAGAGCATCTCTGCGGTTTAAGAGCTTAGAATATGCCCGAGGTAGGCATACCGGTCGTAAGAGGCCACTGATATGCTCATAAGTAATGACGTGCTAGCTCAATGGTTGATCTACGGATATGATGCCTCTCACTTCTCATTACCCATCTTCTACTTCCTCACGGATAGAGGGATGACATGACCTAGAAGATTCCACTTGTCATACAAAATCGCTACCACGACAGTCGGGCAGTACCGCTAGAGAGTACCGCAGCGTGCCGGCTTCATATCCGGCCAAGGACTGCCAATTTCGGCATCACTTTCCAAAAACTTCGGGAAGTGTTTTTGCTGTTAACAACAACAACAACAACAACAGCACCCTATTGTTCAAAACAGCCTTATGTCCTAGTTATGTATATTCGGGAAGGGTTTTTGCTGTTAACAACAACAACAACAGCATTGTCCAAAAGAGCCTTATGTCCTAGTTGTATTCAAATTATATAGATATACCTACGTTTTTTAAACTCCTTCTAAGACAGGTCGTTCCTCAAACAGACTTAAATATTCTAATGAAGGACATTCTTCAATTAAATTCTGAGTTGGGCGTTATTTTTAAATACGGTGATCTTCCACTCAACCGTCAAAATATCGCCCGTTCCAAAGTAAAAAGAGATGTAAATCAAAATTCTCGATTTTTGGAATTTTATGATAAACATAAATAACTGACTGATGAGATTTGGAGGGTGCAAGTGTAGGTTGCCTCCCCGTTGGTGCACCCTGGGTAACACTAAATGACCTACATGGTCTACACGGCTAGTTTCTTGTATTGCCGGTTCTACGAGAACGGTACCAGTACTTGTGCTGTACCCATCGTGCCGAAACGACCCGGACCGTTTTCTTATATCGACCCGGCCAAGAGCAATACACTCGGCGTGATCCTGTCTGACAATGATCAAAAGTACAAAAATTGCGTCCATGGATGCCTTTGAATTTAATTTGTATAATGGATGTAAGATTATGCTCAAGTTAATTCCCAAAAACGGAGTAAATTCCGAATTTGCGCTAATATATCGGCCCTTTAAGATTTCAAACGAAAACATGAACATGTACATATAAATATACATACATTATGTGATCTCGGGTAGTTAGACTTTGCTAAGGGATGTAAAGATCATTTACACCGCATAATTCCATAGCTATCATATACTGAGGGCAGTTTATATCGGTCAAATATTTCTACTTAAGGTGTGTATTTATCACTGAGACCAATGGGCTAAAATAAATTGTGAAAAATTCTGAAACAATACAATGTATGATTATAAATAACGTATGTATTTAAAACTACTTCGGCATAGGTATCTAAATAATTCTAAGTTTATCTGTAATTATATTAAATAAGTATATTCAGTTTTTCATGTGTATTGTTAGTGTTTATTGTATAAGTTCGTTTTGACAATGTTGTTACCTTCTTAATTTTTCTAGAACTCATATCGAACTATTTATTGAACATATTTCCATAAATAACGTACTAAAAATAAACCTAAATATTACCCTCGAAAAGCTGCTCTGGTTTTATCACAAGGGCGGAACCTATTGTAAATATGAACTTAATATAAAGTGTATCATCCTGTCATCTGTTGAAATACTTAAAACTGTATTTTAGAATTTTTGTAAGAGTATAAACAACATTCTTATTACATGTTTTTTTTTTCAGCTTTAAAAATTCTCCTAGCTTATTCACTTACCCCAAAAAACTGCTGTATAAACTGCCTTATAATCTGTAATTTATTTTAAAATTTGTTAGTATTCTAAAATGATTGTTACTAAATGTTGGAAGCAACCATATGATAAAATAGATCGAAATTTTTGCAGCAAGCTAATAATTGCTAAGCTGACAGCGTTTTTTGACCAAATACGAATGGTTCTAGTGGTCGTTTGAGAAGACTACGATGATTTTCTTCAACACAAAAGATCAGTTGTTTTTATATTTCGTATTTTTATTATCATTTTTATTTGAAGGTATTTTAGTTGTGATACAAAATCCTAACAGTTCCGTATTATTATTATTATTGCGTAATATCATTACTTACCTAATCATTTTATTTACTCGTAGAATTTGAAAGAATGGCTAATTTGAAAGGAAATAGTTTCTAAGAAGCTACAGCCCAAAGCAATAAAAATATGTATACGCAAGGCTGTGAAAAGCTTTGAAGTCCACACTGGAAAAATGTTCTACATTTCAAATTTTATTTAGCGAAAAAACTCGCACATGCTTGAATATGAAAGCACGCGTTCAAAATTAAACAGCAAAATCCCTTGTGATCTATGTGAATAAATGAAGCTTCAAGGCCTATTTTAAACCACAGACAAATTTGACTAGACTGTATCCCATATAAAATGGCGGTTTAAACTAAGTTTAAGCTCGAACTGAAGTTTAAACTTGCACTGAAACACCGATCCTAAGTAGTTTTTTCCATATCTCTTGTTTAATTATTTATAGACTGTTCCGTGATTGATCGAAAAATAATATCTTCCTTAGTTTGAAAAGTGGTTTTCGGTAAATCCAATCACAAATCAAAAATGCTGGAAATACGAGGTTGGTGATATCTTTGCTTTTTTAATAAGAATAGTAATCATTTATTTTTTCACTGACTGTGTTATATTCCATGTGCTAAGTTAGCCTAGATCTCTTCAAGCCCATACAAATAAATCTATGGAGCTGCACACATTACACCACTTTCACTATTGTTTCAATAAGCCCTTAAAAATTATTATAAAAATAATTGAACAATTTTTATAAACAGAACTAGACTAATTAGAAAGAGTGTGTTATGATCAAAATATTGTCGGTTTAGGTAGGAAAGGTCCATTTTTTTTAATTTTCCAGGAGAGACAAAAAATTATGTAAAATTAAATTAGTTAATTTAAATTAGAGTGACTCGCCGGTCTCTGAAAACCCTGCTTTCTGTTGCAGCTGTAAGTGGTTCATTTGTCTGGGATCAAATTACTGAGTTTTAGATATGATTTCGGATGTTATCGTTGTGCTTAAATAACAGTTTTCTTATCTATATATATAAAATAGGATTTATGTATGTATGTATGTATATATGAATGTATGTAACTGATGGACTCAAAAACTACTCGGCCGATTTTCTTTAAATTTTCGGGATAGATTAGTAGAATTCTGGAGATTGTTTCTGTTTTTTTTACGGAAGTGGACCCGGGACCACCCTATTTGAAACTATCGTATAAATAGCTGGATTTACTTGAAATTTGGTATGTAGATAGCGTTATGCTTAGGTTAAAGTATGGTATGATTTTTCTTCCGGGAAGTGGACCAGGTACCGATCTGTTTTAAACAATCGTATAATGGCTCGATGACTTATTCTAAACTATCGTATAAATGGTTGGAATCACTTGAAATTTTGTATGTAGATAGCGATATGCTTAGGTTAAAGTATGGGATAATTTTTCTTCGAGGAAGTTTACCAGGGCCCAATATATTCTAAACAATCTTATTTATGACCCGATGAGTTTGATATTTGGCGTGTAGCGCGTGTAGTAAAATATGAGATAATATATCTTCCGAGAAATAGTAAAAATGGTAGAATCTTAATCAGATGTTTTCCCTTGGCGTAGCGACGCACGCCGAGTATTACTAGTTATGATAAACCATTCTTTGATACATAAAACTTCTTTGTCTTTTTGTAAGCATTTTAAATTTTAATTAACCTTACAAATAAGATTTTCTAAACATATTAACTTTCATCCACACTAGATCATGCTAATGCAACTTTAAACTACTTTTATGATAAAAAGAGTGCTTGAGAGTGAGAGAGAAGTACATAACGCTAAGTAAAACTGATTTTAGAAAACCATTTATAGATACATAAATGAAGAGGGCAAACTATGAAAAAAAGATCTTGGTCTTAAATGTTTTACCAACAAAGAAAGATTGCAGTGAATAGCAAAATAAAAGTAAAGTTTGTTAGATGGCTAAGAAGTATTCGTGTAATTGGTAAAAGGGAAGGAGTGCACAATCTTCTAGAGAGGTTATCGTGTCTGCTGCATTTCACTAATTTTATTAACTAAAACTTGCTTAAATTATGAGAAAAACCAATCTTGAACGAAATTATTGATAAAATTTGAGTGCAAGAGTGGGTGAGTGATCGAGTGAGGCTGTGTAAAGTAACAAGCTGAAATTACATAACCCGCAAAATATATGAAAATTCGAAGAAGAAGGCAAAATATATGCAGAACATGATTGGCTGACAGACGAGACGGCAATCAAAGCAGCAAGTCGACTGTAAGTTAGGCTATAGGAAATTTGCAAACTTTTATGGTAACAATTTTCTTAACTAATCAATCATTAATTTTTTTTTAAAGCTTCCGAATTGAAAAAGAGTTATTTACATAAAAAGTAAGCATTGCAATGAAATAAAAATTGCAGTAAGTAAGTTTGGTGAATTATTTATTTGTCAAGGTAAGATAGATTTAAGTAGGTAATATTCATTAATTTCTTGTTCAAAATTATTTTTTACAGTGGTATTTTATTTTAATATATACTAAACAACTAATTAGAAAAATTGTGAAAATTTAGCTTCTTAACCCTTAAATACACATTTTTCTTTGGATTTTAACAAGTTATATATAGCTGGGATTATACAAGAGAAAGGTTCTTTGTGACAAAATTTATGGAAATTTGAGCGTTTAAGACAAAGACAAAGAAAGACTCCTAGAGCTAAACGCAAAAAATAAAGAGAAGAGAGAATTTGTAACGCATTCACAGGCATAAGCAGAAGAATGGGACTATTACTCAGACGGAAGCACCAGGTGGTGAACGATTTGAGATCGCTAAAGAGCCTTTTGAAAACATGAGAATACAAGAAGTTTGGGATATCTGGAAACTTAAATGTTTAGAATAATAAAATCAGTGGTCGAAAGTTGACCCAGTATTCTATTTTTCACAATTTTTATTTCGAAATTTAAATGTTTGTAACTGCAATTTATAACTTATTTACGGCCAGTTATTATTGTTCAAACGATTTACTATATGTATATTTTGTAAAATTGTAACAACGTGCATTTAAGGATTAAGCCAAATTAAAACTAGATAGATAGCGACAGAATGATGTATAATTATAAAAAAATCTAGAGGCAATGCGTCACTGCCTATATATAAGGTAGAAATAATTCTTTTAAATTTTTTTTTGCAATACAAATTGTTGTTTTAGTTTAAAAATTTTAGTACAAATTTAATAAGAATTGAAAAAAATTGTCTTTAGGAAAAAAAGTTTTGCCGACTACTTACAGTTGCGTCAGTTGCCTGTGATATTTGAACATCAATTGCGTTGTTATTGCGTTAGTGATTGTGACAAGTGGCAGTGGATACGGTGGTCATGGTGGAAATGGTGGCATGTGTGGTGGCGGTGGTTATTATTGGTGACGGTGGTTGTGATGGTAGAGGAGTGATTGACAATATATGTATGTATGAACATAACATTATTGGTGGTTGTGATTTTTGGAGCGGCGTTATTTAGTTATGTATTATTGAATTGTTTCAACATAAATTTTTGTTTAATGTGGTAATTTTTTTTTTTTATAATTTGGCATAGTTTAGAAAATCTCAAATTCCAGTCGCATTTACGTGTATGAATTATTTTATTTTATTGTTTTTTTTTCAATATATTGTTGGTAAATAAAGCAGTGTTGTTCAATTATTTTCCACAGTGTTTGAGATTGTTAATTTGATTGATGTTGTATGGGTGTTGTAGCGTGCAGTGCAGTTTTCGTATCAAAATAATGATTTATTGAGTTGCCATATTGACCAAATCATTTGAAATTTTTTGTTGTATCAAATTGAATGTCGGTTTCGTGTAGCATTTGCATATTATCATTTTTTTGTAGTTTTAGTGATTGGTTTGTATGAATTTTGATGACGTTGGTGATAGGAATGCATGTTTAGCGAAAGCAATACAAAAATTCATAAATATTTAAAAAGAAATCATTTTAATTTAAGAGTGTTTTTGAAAGTTAAGAAAAAAATTATGAATAAAAACGTATCAAAAATTTATTTTGATTAACCAGAAATACTTATGTTTATAAACGCAAAATGCTGTCGATCATGTCAATAAAACTCAATTGTTAACCTATTAACTAAAAAATATAAAACTTTAACTTTCACAGTTCTGCCAAGAGGGCTAAAACATGTTTGAATACATATTTAACATACTTAATCTAAAATTTAGAAAACTGCAATGGTTATCATATTTTCTGCGCAATTTTTTGTATACTCAAAATGTTGATGTCATCAATTACTCGAATAAATTTTTAATTAATCGATTCATTCTTGATTAATCAAGTACCAAGTTTACCTAATCAAATTGTTGGGCTCTAGTTAGCGGCACTATATATATCATATACAAAAAGTGTCATCTTAACTACATTCGACAACGTCCATGACTTCGAACCGTACATCATGGCAACTTTAATGAAAAGCGTGACCTTTATTTGTCGGGCTTCTTCAGGGATATTATTTTAGAATTAGTTCCATCAAATAGTTGCCTATTTGGTCAACTATGTTGTGTCGCGTCGTGTCATGTGGTGCTGCTGTCGCTAGGTGTTCTCTGTTCTATAAGAACACATGCAAAGAATATTTGGTCGCGTCGTGTCGCGTCGCTTAGCTTAAAAGTTTCATTCAAATCCATGTAGTCGCTATCAGCAATGTGCGTACAAACTTTCAGAAAAAGAGACGAATGTTCTAAGATGTGTTGTTTCGGTCACTGTTACTTTAATATGCATTTTCTGTTATATCTATATCGTATGTATGGTAAATAAAATGTATCGTTTTCGCTGACTAAATTAATTAATTTGTGATTAATCATGTAATCTATTAATTAATCCATTGCTGAATCAACATAGTCGAGTAATCAAAAAAGCGCAAGACCTTAGTTTTAATTTTGTTATCTTAAATATTCGCCGACTTAATTTAATTAATTTTCTGTCTTCTCTCGCCGATGAGTTTCTAAAATCATTTTTAATTCTTGTAAAGGCAAAAACTATAATTAACTTAAACATCGAGAGAGTGTATTGTTTTTCTGTTTAATGTCATGTTTTTAGCTTGTTTTCTTTCTACTTACAGGAACAGTTTAGACAGTTTTCAATTTTGATATTTAGAGAAACGCAAATATAGAATAAGTTATAGTTAAGTATTTAAGGTTTTAGATAAGTTAATATGAAAGTAAGTAGATCAAAAGTTACTTATGAGAGCATTCCATAAAATATTTATGAAAACAAATTACAAAATTAACATTTAAGCATTCTAAGTAAATAGTTAGTATAGGATAGTATAAGTATGTTTATATGAGAAGTATTTTATATACTGTTTGAAAATGGCATGTGATTATGCATTCGATTGTAAGAAAAATGAGGTTAATTAAATATCTATATGTTAAAAAAAGGTTAAGCAATTGTAGAACAAAAAGTTAAAACACAAAACAAATAAAAGAGCAAAATCGAGTTTTTTTTTATTAATACTGTAGGGATACTGTATTCCCTTCGAAATATAGATGGCCTACTACACCAAGTATTCGGGTATCGCAATTCGGCTCTTGGAACAAAAATCCCTTTGGAGGCTATAAAAATAACCTGTAGGTTTGTATATCGCCGCCATGCGTTTTTTATAAGAATAAGTTTAACTTTATTCTATGCTATCAACAGTTTCATCCAACTTGGTAAAACTAGATCATGATATAGGTTCTGCGCTTAAACTGAAGTACTGACTTCATTCTTTTTTAAGACAAGGAAGGCAAATTTAACGAGCACCATAATTTCGGAGCTTGTAGATAGAACAACAAGATGTCAGGTACACATCTCTGTAATTGGTCATCTTATCTTCATCAGAATCAATTAGAAAAATTGCTTCGAAGACTATTCTAGGGACTGACGTCCTTGTTTCATGAGACGGAGGCCAGTTGATAATTGTTATTGATTTAAGTACAATTTTTGTTTAAATTGGAAAAAATAAAAGTCAGCCAGACAGCCACACTGCAAAACCCTGTATGTTTAAAATAAAAAAATTTTCAGGAGAGAGAAAAAACTATGATAATTTTATCATATGAATATTATTACATTTCACCACTGAAAATAAACGGGAAGTTGTAACCCGATTTTGGCTGCATCTTAATGCGCGCAAGGGAAAAGCTCAGAATCTTATTTTTTGGAAAAATTGTGCCTTACAGGTTTTTTCAGTGGGACTGTCGATATACAGACTACTGTTATGTTACTATTTAAAAATCAGCAACGATTTATGGTCGGAAACAGGGAACCCATATGCTGAATCCGATTCTGAGATTTGGTATACGGATGGATGGAAGCTGAAAGATAGTAAAATAGGAGCTGGTATCTATGGAACAAACTACAAAAAATCGGTACCAATGGGTAGCTACCCCACTATTTTCCAAGCGGAAATCCATGCAATCGAAATCTATGGCAAAGAATGCCTCCGACGAGGCCGCCCTACGTGCCTTGCAGTCGTACACAATAACTTCGAAGCTTGTTGATAAGTGCGTCACAGTCCTTAATGATCTGGGGGCCAGAAACAAAGTTTTGTTAGGTTGGGGCTCAGGACATGACGGCATCGAAAAAGCGGACCACCTTGCAAAACACGGTGCTCTAACAGCATTTTATGGGCCGGAACCCTTCTGTGGGCTCACCAAGGCCCGCGTAAAGGAGACCTTAAGCAACTGGGTAGACAAACAGTTTAGGTAGCATTGGCTTAGCAGCCTAGGACAAAGGCAGGCCAAACTAAGCATAAGCTGATAGGTCACACAATAGATCGTACTAATGGTCGCGGTGTAATAAGGCCTTATAATAATAATAATAATATGGTCAGACCAATTCGTATTATTTCCTTATTTCAGAAAATCCTCTTCAATAGACAATAAGCTATGTTTGCGTGTGCTAAATTATTAAATGATAAAAAATTACCAGATTCTGTTTTGGAATAAATAAATAAATTTCTGGTATATCAGTTTTTAATTGTATGTTGTTTGTTAGGTGTTTTTCTTGTTTGGAAACAAAATTATTTTGGCATTTGAAAAGCCCAAAAATTGTTCGTCTAAACTAGACTAAGCATGATTTATAGCATAGGGCTAGCTATAGTTTAAAAGCTCTTGGGTTGGCTAAATAAAGCCCTTCTATTTTACGACTGGCCTACATTTTTTCAATCTAACTAAAAAAAAAAAACGCAAACAAAATAAAGAAAATGCCAAACGATACATATACATGATAAGCTTTCAAACTAAACACAATAATCAGATAAATATTACAAGTACCAATAAAAAAAAATATATTTTAAAAATAATTTAGCATAAATAGAATAGTAACAACGTAAACACACAGTAAAAAAATTACAATAACAATAAACTTATTAACTTTATGATTATTTGTATTTGGTGTATAAAGTGTTTTTGTACTTACATCGTGCTGGTGTTGTAATTTTTAGTAGTTTTTGGTTGTAGTAGATGAGTATATTGTTGTAGAGGAGAATAATTCAGATTGGTTTTGGTATATTGATTGATTGATTTAGAAATGTTGTTGTGATTGCGAATGTTGGTAATTTTCAACGATTTTTTGTTTATGGTTTTATCGTTTGTTATTACGGTTGATGAAAAACAGATTTTTGAAACGACAGTAATAAAATTTAGATTTGGTAATGCAGAAAATTTAAAATAGAGTCGTTAAATTTTTTGTTTGATGATGAATATTTGTAAACGTAAATTAATATTAAGGTAATAGGTAGGTATTTGTTTACACAGACAGAGAAGCAAGTTGTTTGAATAACGTGAGAGAACCATTTTTTAATATATAAGATAGATAAGTATACATTTGAAAAAAAAAAAAATAAAATTTATATATGGAAAATATTTGTGTAGTGTTATATTTTATATAATGTGTTAATATTTGTATTATGTGCAAATATTTTTGTTAAATTTTTAATTGTGTAGATATAATTATTTTAAAATATTTGTAAGTTTTTTTAATGTTCGTGTATTTTAATAAGTGTTTATTGTAATTATGTAAGGATTTTGTAGTATAGAATTTTTTTGGTTGGTTTGTTTCAAATTTTAAGTTTTTGCGTGTGTTTTTTTTATGTGCAGATGACCCCATTTCGTATTTGGTTTAATTTTTTTGTGTATAGTGTTATATAAATAAATTACGAAAAAAGGAAAATTTAAAAATATATATGATTATTATATCACTTTGCGCTGATTCATTGCAGAATATGTATTTATAAACTATTAGGGCTGGCCAATTTGTTTGAATCAATTTTTTTTGTTAGATATTGTTCCCAGCATATTTAGATTCAACATAAAAATCTCAAAGCAATTTTGCGTAAAAAAAGCTATGTAGACAGTTTTTAAAGACCTTAGATATATATTTAATTTAAAATTACAGGGCAGGTGTTTCTATACTGTCCCTACTCCGTTCTTTACATATCGCACACTAAATCAAAAAGAGTCACACCTCAAAATCAGAGTAACTTCCAGTTAGTTGCTTCTGGATCGCAAAAAAATCATTTGAGTTTTAAAAACTTGGCATCACTGTGCAACTTAAGGAGTAACGATAATAGTCAAAAAGAAAAAAAAGTATGTACTGGCTGTACTACTTTTTACTAGGCAATCTATGCCAAGAAAGCGACCTAAAAAAAATTTGAGTTGTTACGGTTTTTGATTTAGGGTGCGATATATCGAGCTCAAATCATTTCGTGTAGCCATTGTATTTAGCAATCGCCTTTCAATTTCCAATTTCTATAACAATATAAGATCATTGACAACCGTTTGACCGAGGGTAACCAACCCTATTTTACTAATTTGCGGACATAGATTTAGGAAATGCTGGCCACTTCCGTACTTTTACAGCTAGAACAAGTATCATAAAAACTCATACATGACATATACAGCATAGTTCTAAACAAGGCAAATTCAACAAGGTAGAATTAACCACTGAAATATTTTGTTTTTGTAGGAGTTTTTCCTTCAAAAAAATGTAAACAAGCGTATTAACCCTTTGCCACCCAGGCACAGTTTTTGTGTCCCATACAATTGTTTTACTGAAAAATTAGATAGCATTTGCTCAGGCCAAAAAATTATCAATACCGCGAAATATCCTAGCCCAAAAAGTTAGGGAGTAACTTAGGCCACTTTGGAGCATATGCCGGCAATTACTTTCCCGGGAGGAAAACTCCAATGCTTTAACAAAGCAAGCGCTCTCTCCGTGCCGACTACTGCTTTGGAGCCTACCTATTTTCGGACCTTTGCGTTATAAAAATGGCGAGTATTGAATATTTTTCAATTTCCGCCGATGGCACCACAGGAAGGTTGTCGCCAAAGTGTCGCAGAAACTGGTGGATTGGTTTCCATTAGAGTTTTTTATACTGAAGTCAAAACCAGGGTACCGTCTTATCAAGGAAAATATGTATTCGTGAAATGAAGTAATCAATTTATAAAAAAAAGTACAAACTTGTTTGGAACCGGTTCTAGAATTTGAAACTGTTTCGTTTTTTTTATTAAATTAATTGTTACGATTTAGATTTCGGTTTCGAGGAATTAAACGGCTTCGCTGTTGCTGCTGTAAGAGGGACGTGACGGAACAAACAGAGTTGTACGGTATTGAGCCTATGCTCTCATAGCTGCAGAACCACCTTGTATTACTATTCCCATTGCCGATTTCATCCATATATGTAATACTTCTATATTGGCAGCAACGTATTTTCTCAATGTGTAATAATTTCGAAATCAATTCGAGGCAAGCTAGTACCGTTTTTGTCAATGTATTGTGTACGTGTATATTCATAAACGAAAAAATTGAAAAAATTGTCAAAGCAATAAAGTAGCGGATTTCATTGAAAGGGGCCCAAATGTATTAAAACCAAATTAAAATTTTTTTTAAAAATATGTTGAGGCTTGTTTTCACAAGTATAATGGTAAGGTATCTATAGTTTTACGTCTTAGAGCCCAACCAGTATACTTAACCTAACTTAACTTAAGCCAAAAGTTTCCGATATAGGCATTTGTTTTCCATACAAAATTTAAACACTCATACTTTCTTTCGAAAGTTTACGTTTTAAATAACAATATATACGGATTTCTCGTATTCCAGGTTGGCCTTAAGTTAAGCATACGTAAAGACTGATTGGACAACAACGGGGCCCTTAATTGTGTGTTTAGGTAATAATTTTCAAGGAGCTATTTTTGTATATTGGAATGTTCGCTACTATCTCCACAATGGCATAACGGATCTTGAAACAGACAACGGACAACATTTTTTTATAATAAGCTAGGTTCACAGCGAGCTAAGATCTGTGACTCAGGCACTTTTTATAGCTATTGCATAGATTTTATCGCAGGCCTTGGGGGTGGGAGTGAAATGAAAAAAATTTTAATGTTAAAAAAGTTCGTAGTAACGGACTTTTTTCAATGTTAAAAGGTTCGGCGTTAGCAACATAACTTTACAAAAATAAATATAAGCGTTGCCTACATTTAGGCGTATGACGTTGTACTAATGTTAGCAACAGGCCGATTACATAAAATTGGAGCTGTACATTACATTAAAATTGGATCTGTAAGCGTTGCCTACATTTAGGCTATACTACTAACAGTGTGACGTTGTACATAAAATTGGAGCTGTATAGGCTATACTGTTAACAGGTTAAGGCTGTACGGCTCTAAAGTCATAAATATGCTCATTGAGTTTTCATAAATAGTATAATTGCGAAAGTTGATAAAAAGTGATATGCAATAGCTTTACCGCGGCAATCCCCGAGTGCCACACGTCCTTTTTTTTACTTTTAAAATGTATAAAAAATTAAATTTTAATTTATATCGCGTTAGTGTTTTTTTTTTTGAAACGCTCATGATTTTTGGAATTATTTTTGTAAACAAAAATATATGCCTGCCTCGCTCAAAATTAATTTAACTGTACTGTGATGTTTTCGAATGGTACTAGCTTTTACTGCCAATATAGGAGTATTAAATATATGATTTCATCAGCCTCGTGACCGTGGTCGAAATGGATTTTAGTCGCCTCTTGTGACACCACGGGCATATTCTAAACCCCTAACCCGCAGGGTTCATGAATCGATTTTAATCGCTTACAGTTTCGTTTTCGGTCTATGATTCAGTTGAAAAAAGATTAGATCATTAATCTTAGCTAAAATGTGCTAGAGTCTAGCTAATCTGAACTCTAAACTCTATTTAAACATGCAAGGAACTCAGGGAAGCGATATTGTATTTATATGAAACAATTTGCTATTTCTTCACACTATTGAAAAAATTTGAAAATTTAAACAGAAAGGGTTAATCTGAGGGGAAAACTCCTACAGAAAAGAGAGAACTGTCAAGTTCACTATTAATTTGCTTAATATACTTTGGTTGTAAATAATATTTAGCCCGAAATTTCCTCCCTCTCCCATTTCTATTATTATAAATAGACAGTGTTTGTATTTGCGACTTTTCCACTTTGTATATAATCGGTGTTTATGCAAAATAACGTAACGGACAAATGCGAAACCAAGTAAGGGACAGTTTGGTAAAAAATCAAATTTGCTTACCAGGGCTTCTGGACACACAGATCCAGTCATTAGTAACAAAAAATTTCCACTTCATGGTAGCTCGTATAAAAGTTAAACAGTTTTTTGTCTCTCATGTAAAATTTGAGTTCAAGTTTTTACGTGGTTTTGCATTTGTTCGCTACGTTGTTTTGCATAAATATCGACGAAATATAATAATTAAAAAATAGCACGTTAAGCTGATTTCTAGTATTTAAAATTCGTCCCCTCTAATTATTCATCTTCCCAGAGGTATATATAGATAAAATAGATATTATATGTTATTTCTAAGCCATTTTATTTCCAATTATTTTGATGCAAGAGATCTGGGATCGAAAAAATGGGCTTGATAGCGACGGCATATGCTAATTATAGTCTCTTTAACTTAGTAAACTACGTTGAATCCGAGTATGCTAGGAGCAATTATGAAACTGACCATCCTTAATGAATGTACTATAAAAACCTTACGAAGTAACATGAATATGTTAATACGAATGTAAATACATACTTTAAAATATATAAATGTAAATGTATATAAATTGTGATGAAAAGACAAATATACCTAAATACATATAAGGAGAGTGTGTGAAAAATATTTAACATTATTTCATATCTCATAATCGAGGAAACATATTAATTTGTGCTGGAAATATATATTTAGTATACAATCTTATATTAATTTTTTATTATTTTTTTTTGTATATTTTATGAGTGGACACATATTTTTTGATCGTGCTGAGCGCTCTCCTACTAGCCCGCTTTACTTGAATGATTATTTATTGACTTAATAAAAGTACACAAAATATTATTTTATAAACTCAATCAAATTTACAAGCAAGGCAGAACTCAAAAACGTAGTGAGATCTAATCAAATTTCCAGCTGATTACACTTTATATACCTATTTTTTAAAATATATGTATATGTAAACATAAGCTAAAAAAAGTTAAATAACTGCGCAAAACTTAAAGATGTATGCATTTCTTGGTTACAGGCTACAGCACAATTAATAATCAGCCTATCAATCATTCCTCAATAAACTAACCACTTCTTCTCATAAATTATATGAAAATCCTTAAACAAAAGCTATGCAGTGAAGCATAGACAAGTATATACATAAATATTCTTTAAAATATATATTAATTATATTCTCTATCGATATCAATAACTTTCTTAATGACAATATTGAAAGCTAAAATCATAGCAACTGCTTCAGCTTGCGCAATGCATAAAATAATTTTCATTTTTAATTTTTTTCAGAGCAATCAATAGCTTAACTTTAAATAAACCAACTTATAAGTATTCAAGTGCTAAAGCATAGTTACATATGTTTAGATATATATATATGTATATATGTGTGTGTGTAATAATTACCCCAAATTCCATCCAAAGCGCATCAACGATACTGCCCACAACTGTTATTAGATCGAAAATGTTCCAAGGATCCTTGAAGAAATTCTGGAAAAAGTCAAAAACAATTTTTTTAAACGTAATAATTTATTAATGCAATTGAAGTTTAGCAGAATATATCTTTCGGATTAAATCGGCTTCTTCTTATTAAAAAAAAATCCTTAAAATAAAAAAAAAAAATCACACAAAATCAAATACACTCAGAAAAACATTCCTTGTCACATCAAAATATAAATTTTTTCGAGAAAAAATTTCCTTTAAATGGCTCCAAAGACATGGCTCACTTAACATAAGTCAAATATTTAAGGAAACCCAATTCCCTTCCTTTAGCGACTTTTTTTGTATTCTTAGGAAAAGTAAACAAAAAAAGTTAAAATAATTATTTCATTCCACCCTGAGGTAGTACTACCATACCGATGACAGAAACTCAGTCAGACACCTGAAAGTTCGGGATCTCTTTATTCATTCCTACTCCGCTTTTACTTGTTTTAACGGGCTTGTCCGGCTTTGACTGTTTTTAAATGGCTGATTTCGTAAGTAGTCATTTTCTGGCATTCTCAGACTTCGCCCCATGACAAAAAATTCAGTCAGACACCTCAAAGCTCGGTGACTTTTCTTTCATTCCTACTTGTTTTACCGAGTTTGTCCAACTTTGGGTATTTTTAAGAGGTAGATAAATTGTAGAACACCACCCTTAAGTAGTATCTAGCATTTTCAAACTTCGTCCTATGACAAAAACTTCAGCCAGACACCTCAAAGCTTGTGGCTTTTTCATCCATTCCTACTTTGCTTTCACTAGTTTTAGCGGGTTTGTCTAACTTTGGCTGTAAAAGGGCCTACATTTTTTTGCCGACTCCGAACGGCAGCTGCAAAGTAGATAAATTTTGACTGAGCATCTTCTCATGGCAAAAATACACTCGGTGAGTTTACCAAACCACTACCGAGGGGCGACGCCGTTTAGATACTCGTATTTCCCTTCGGGCGCCGTTTAAGTTGATGTTGAATTTTTAGAACATGAAAAACTATTTATATTAAGGTTATTTTTAGTAAAAGTAAGGAAATGCAAAATAAGGAAACTGGTTTGTTGTTTCAAGGAAATGCCCCTTATATGAGTATAGTTATTATTATTAATTAAAATAGGTATACGATTAACTTACCTTCACACCAAATCCAATTATTTTCAGTACGGTTTCAACGCTGAACATCCCCGTAAATCCCATGTTGATATATTTTAATGATTTCTCATACATTTCACCTTGGTTATGGTACTGTGAAAAATTATTTTATGAGTTAATTAAATTTCTTTTTTATATATTAGATATGTATATAAAACTAAATGCGACTAATATAAAAAATAACAAGGGAAAGGAAGGACGTTGCCTACAGGTTGTAGATGCAATTTAATTTTAATCTAAGAAAAGTGAAAAATTCAATAAAAAATTCGTGGGACTCAAACAATTATTAAGATCTGATAGCTAACTGGCTTCAATATCATATTTACAGTTTTTTCTTCTGCACAATTTCATAATACAAATTGTCAAAAAAAATGTCGACACCATACATGAGACCAATTATACGTACACGCAGAGAAAATTGAGCTGTTGGTGTATAAAAATTGACAGTGATTTGGTCATATCAACCAAAATATCTGTTGATTCAACCAAAATATGGGTTGATTCAACCAAAATCACGGTTAATTCTTATCCAATCCCAGTTAATTTTTCTCTGTGTAGAATTTATAGCACGAGAAGTGCTTACACAAAGTCGCGTTTTTATAAACCTATAGTTTAGAAAGAAATATATTTGAAGAACACATTCTTTGTTAATCTGAGCTATTTATTACAAAAGCCAGCAATTGTTAGTTTGCGCAGGTACTTCATAAATGCTTAGACTTCCTTAAAATGTTAATCGTATATAACCATTAAAAAAACTTACCTTCATCATAAGTAGTAATGTATTGAACACAATTAGCATCATTATAAAATATTCGAATGGCGTCGAGACGACGATACGCCAAACTTTGTACTTGAATGTGTTACGATTTTTGGGCATATATCGTTCGAGCGGACGCGCTCCTATCGTAAAATCGATGCAGGATTTCTGAAATTATTGAAAATTTTTTCTGTTAGAGAATCTTGAAACTAACAGCGATTAGTGTGATGTATTTTGGAAAGCTAGGAAGGTATTATACCATTTATCATGCTTAGTTTTTGATTTTTTTTTTGTGCTACAAATTAGACAAAACAATTTCTACATGAACAATTTGGAGGTAATAATGAACAGACTACAGATCAAAGTACAGTCAAATTAGACATTGAAAATACCTAACTGAGCACAAAGTTCACCGGCGATTAGAGCAAATCCATTCGATATTTTAAAACACATATGTATCTTGAAACACATTGTAATGTAGGCACTCAAATATAGGACGAAAATGAAATGATCATAAATAAATCACGTGATCAACTTTTTAGAATTTTGAAGCCCCTCCTTAACATAGTGATTTTTGATGATTTATAGGAGTCCCCCCACCCCCATACAAAAATTACGTGTTTGTGGGTATATTAAGAAATACCTTTATTTCATTAATCCCTTTAAAAAAACAAAATTTGTATAACAAAAATTACAAAAATTCAATTAAGATCAATTTAATTTAATAATAACTCGATCGTGTTCCACCCGACAACTTGTAAGCTTTAAGTCCGGTCAATATAGACCTTTGAAACAACAATAATTCTCACAGAGCCAAATTTTTTTATACAGCTTAGGTTTACCTTCAGATAGAAAACCTCAAAAGTCCTCATCGATCCCATGTGTGCTAAAAAAGTTATTCGGGGTCGAGGGTAAAAATTTTAGGTTTTTTGGACTTTTCTCGAAAACGGTAAGTTTTTTCGAAAAATTACCTCAGATTGTAAAATTAGCTCTGGAAATTATATGAAAATATATGCCACGTATGGACTTTTCAGGATAAAAATTTTGTTTATCTTGTATAACAAAATTTCCGACTGGGAACATTTTTTTTTTTGGAGAGCTCAGATTCATCGCAAGAGAGAATACTGCAAAAGTCCCCATCGATATGTGGAAATTATTGTTATTTAACCACTATTTTATGTCTATATTGACCGGACTATTTCGATTATATGTAGATATACTAATGAAATTCAAGAAACTCACGTGATAATATTAAGTACCCCTAGCCCCATATATTTTCCGAATCCCCAACTGCTCACGTTATTTATGGACGCCCCCTTATGTTTCTTAATATTTTCCCAAAATATTCTGCAACGATTGGTTAGGTAATAGTTCACAGAGAAAAATGAGCTGGGAGTGGATAAGAATTTTTTTAATATAACTATATTTTGGTTGATATGACCAAATCACTGTCAATTCTTATCCATCACCAGCTCTATTTTCTTTGTGTGTTCTGTGTATAATTTAGGATATTTTCATATTTCTAATCATTTAATCGACGGCGAATTTGTTCAATATTCAACTGACTGCACTATAACTACGTTTGGAAAGGTATCTGTATATGAGCCGTTTAAAGCACAAGAGGTATGACGCTATGTAGGCGAAAATGTGTTCTATATAACACGCTAACTGGGTAACTCCTAGCACAGATAGAAACCGAATAATTAGCGTAACTAACTTGTGAAATCAAAGCGTTGAACACCTCAGTTCGATAAAAAGTCGACTTATACCACTTGTTCATTATGGGGCTCATATGTAAATATAACTTTGAAAAAATTTATGTATGTATATTTACAGAAAGCCAATTAATTGTATTATATCTTTATTTTAACTAGTTTAAATGTGATTCAAAGGTGAACTGATTCCATGAATAAATAAAAATAATTATTACGAAAGCTGCATGTACATTAAATTTTCATTATGGGTTATGTAGGAAGCACAGACTTCCCAGATACAGAGTGAAAGCAGACTTTTGAGAACAGGATGCTGATCCTGAATAATAAAGGCGTAAGCTTCGGTAATAAGCAATTTTAGTATTACCAAAATCGTGAGTGAATAATCAGCAAAGTTACATTACGACTAATCTTATTTGAAGTGATAAGATATTGTGTTTCAATCGTAGGAGAGAACAAGAGTCCTCGGTCGGCAACAGTATGAAACTGTTAAGATAATAAATTGTGGAAGCGAAGGCTAATCGCAATGGGGTACTTGGAAATAATTATATATTGTAAGCTTTTGGAAGGCGAAAATCTCCTAGGCGGTTTGGTCACACAGAATGATTATTTCAACATGACCCATGTTAAACTAACAAGAAGATCCTGTTAAATTTGAGGAAGATAGTTTTGTTTTAACAGAAAAACATGATGTTTGAAAAGAAATTCATGTATATTTAACAAGAATACATGTTTAACAGAGAGTAATTTTAATTTAACATGAAGTCATGTTAGTTTAACTCGTGGTCATGTTAATTTAACACGAAGCCATGGTAATTTAACACGAAGTCATGTTAATTTAACACAAATTCAAGTTCTTCAACATGAGCTTCATGTTAATTTTACAGGAAGTCATACTAATTTAACATGAAGTGAAGTTATTCAACATGAAATTCATGTTGAAAAATAATAATCTGAAAAAGTGTTGATGTGTGATGGCTTTTCCACGATATGTTAAACTTTGGGTTGCCATCAGAAACAGGGTCAGGTGGTGCCATTAATATCCAAGATATAATTCCTTGAACTTTGCTAGGTAGCAGTTACCAGCCGCTTTGCTGTCGCCACAGATTTCACTTCATTAGACGATTCAAAAATAAAAGTTCAATAAAAAACAGCTACTTAAATGGTTTCTACGATTAACCCGTAATAGGTTGAATTTTTTAACTTTTTAAATTCACCAGGATATAATTTATATTCGAGTAAAAAAATATTAAATAAGTAATTTTAACAAAATGTTTTTTTTTTTAGCTATGTATATACGTATACAACAAGGATTAACAAACATTTTAAAGCTAGTGTAATAGTGTTATATTATGCATGTGTGTGTATATATATACAAACCATGTGCGAGTGTTTGCAAAAGCTTTTAAATCATTTTTTTTTTTTTTGTTTTAAAAGCATAGCAATACTCGTATTGAAATTTCTAATTTCCGGTAAATGTACAACATTTATATATAGTCATTAGAAATGTGTTTTTTTTTTGCTGGAGGTACCTAAAAATGTATTTGCAATAACAGAAAACATCGAAAGCTGTTTGGTGTTAGGCTTTTTTAAACTAGGATAACTAAGAATGAGACGGTGTTGGGATAGACATTAAAAAAAAAAAAAACACCTTAAAATTAGCTTTCAACGGAGATCATGCTTGTATGCAAGTAACAGTGCTTCGTTTAATATAAAGCTGAGTATTTCCTTAAAACCAAATCCTTGCAGAGTAAGCACCTTTACTTAAAAAAAATACTATTTAAATATACGCTAATATTTGTTTGTATCAAATTAAATAGTTTTCTAAACATTTTTATTTAGCTACCGGATAACGAAGAAGGGAACGAGTTTTATTTTGCTAGTTCAAGGACATAGATAGATATAGCTTCTCGAGGGCGCCGTCCAAGTCTTGTAATCCGGAGTCGCAAATCAAATTAATATTCGTAAATGCAGGAGTCTGAGTAGTCAAATTACATTATAGAAATAATACATACATGAAATGGTAAACTGGAAAACTTTTCTAGAAGATTTTCCGTTTTAAACTTCAAATAACCTGAGATATGAAAACTAAACTGGTATGTTTTTTTATTCATCTTACAAGTAAACATTATACTTTGTCGTTTATTTATATTAAGAAAGAGTCTACAATCTATGGCTTATACAGGCTTGCTGAGATAATAAAGTTGTTGTATAAATTGAAAAACAAGTAAGGAAAGCATTATAGGTATCACTTGTCACTTTCCATTACTTACTTATTTACAACAAGTGAAAACTTATGGACCACAAGAGTTTTAGACCAAACATCGCTTATGGTAATAGTCTATTAGATATATGGTTCCATCTTTGTAATTTTTACTACAAGAATCAAAAATTATTCAAACTGATCTTGTCGGTTCAGACAAATGTTTCATATATTTTACTCCAATTATTATCTAGATATCTAAAAGCTTCTACAGAACTACCCGCGATTTCTGTAAAATATGGCACATAAGAACAGATTTCATCTAGTCTGGACACCGAGTCATACAGACATTAGACTTATGTAGTTCTTGGAACTAGATCATGGAAGTGATCGCTAGAGCTAGTTCCAAATTTTAAATGAACTACTTGAGCTATGTAAAAGTTTCGTCAAATTTATAGAAATTAGGTATTGAGAATGAGAAAATGCCAAGAAACCAAAACGCGTGCTAAAGTAAAGACCCTGCCAACCAGGGCTAGCCATGGTGAAAACAGAATCACAAATTAGTGTTGTGCATTACCAAAATGACTGTGGGTAAGACAAGGTATCGAAATAAAAATGCATAATTCGCTAATTTTCGACACGAATTAGCAAGTCCAACATGGGTAGAGAGAACCTCGCTGAAAAAAATTGCCAACTTTTGTATCCTCTTTTTTGGTAAGCGCGACCCAGTAACTTCTCAAGATTGTTTCCACTGCTGCCGTGCATATTTAAGGTGGTATTTGTTTCCTTTAAGAGTCAGCTGCAAGAATATGTTGAAAAGTGTAGGAGGAGGTATCAAAAGACGCGCCTCGGGATGATTATTGAGGCCAAAAGGCATCTCTTGATACCCCTCCCAATATTTACAAATACAAATAATTGAACGAAATGATCTACATGAACTAGTTCATTTTGGTGAGCTATAAAAAAAATAAAACAACTAAAACCAACAGGTTATCTTCACCTCTAACGAGAGCTTTTTCTGAGCTTTTCTTCTAACTAGTGGTGTGCTGGTTTTGAGTTTTTTCCTACAAGTTGGCGGGACCTACAGTGTTTTGCCGACTCAAAACGGTACTCGCAAAGCAAATGAGTTTATGCTGAGAAGCTGCTCAGGGCAGGAATACATCCGGAGAGTTTGCCAAACTACTGCCGAGGGGCGACCCCGTTTAGAACAATTTGTTTCTAAATAATTTTTGATGTTGGTCATCGATACCCGACTATTTGGTGTAGAAGGCCGAACACACTACCGCCAAATCACGGCGGCCGCCACTTTTAAAATAACATTGATTTGAACATGGAAGTAAGACAGAGTCTCAGCAAGCAAGTGTGATGTATCTAAGCTAACTTTTAAAGCTATGCTATTTTTCAACTAAAATTTCCAGCCTAAATTCCTCGAAAAGTTTAACGAAATTAAATCTTATTACTAAACTATATGTTTTATTTTTCGCAAAACTAGCTAATGCAAAACATAAACGAAAACTTGTGAGATTTTAAGGAAAGCTGTAAAGATGAATGCTAGCATTTGGATTAGGTGGGAACACATTAGGCCATACAAGACTAAAAAAAAAGACATGAAACAAAAAAATGGCACTACTTTCTAGTTAGAGATAGCATTTGTAGGATAACGCTTTACAGACAGACACAGAGACATATATGTATTTAGTATAATTTTGTTTAATTGAAAAAACAAAAAAATAGAATTAAATTATGCCGGCTCACCTGATTCTTATCAATTTCACCATCTTGTAATTCAGCTTCGCCTTGCTCTTGAAATGTTATGATAATCAAGGCCACGAATATGTTCACGAAGAAGAATGGAAATACAATGAAATACACAATATAAAATATGGACATTTCGATCCGGAAATTTTGTATAGGACCCCTATCTTCATATGTGGCAGCCATGGAGTGTTGTAGAACTCTATCAAATTTTGAATGTTCAATATGTTGTAGATCAATCAGTTCATATAAATTTGTTCAATAATAATAATTATGTTTTGTAAAATATTTATATATTAAGATAAAGTGACAAAAATACCTTAAATACTAACTACAAATGATATACCTTACATACATTTACATAGAAACTAAATTAGATCATTATAAATTGTAGTAAAATTGTGAATTTGCTTACTGTGGCCATCCTTCGCCTGTTTGCACCGCAAAAAGCGTCAGCATTGCCGCCGCTACGTTGTCGTAGTGAAAACTACGCGGCCGCCAAATACGCGCCTCCTGTCTTGGAAGTAATTCATCCTCCTCATATTTAAAATATGATCCCCTTGATTGAGCGGAATTAATTTTTTTGTTGATTGGGAATTGGTGATTAGGTTGAGAAAAGGTTTGTATTTTGCTTTGCTTTTCTAAAATTTTTATCAATAAAAAACAACAAAAAAAACGAATACGAAAACTAAAAATAAAACAAATAAAAAAATAAACCAACTTAAATAAAAATATGTACATACATACATTATAAACTTGAATAATTAAAAATTTACGAAGGAAGCTCACAAGTTAAATTAATACTTTAGTTAAAAGTGGTGTGTACAGTGATAGCGATAGGTGATAGTTAAACATAGTTGTGGCAGTGAGAGCGTGATTTAAGAAATGTAATGATACGAGCAAACCTTGACTTTTGCTTACTGAAGCAGGTGCTTTTTTCTCATAAAAGCTTACTGTGTCACGTAGAAGCTGTAGCGCAGTAGCGTATAGCACAATTTGCAGGCGTTGCGTTTGTGTTTTTCCAAAAATGTGTTTTATGTGGAAAGTGGAAATGTTTTGTCTTATGTGATATAGAAAACTTTGTTTGTTCTGTGTGTAGGTGGCTTTTTATATAAATATATTTTGTTTTGCTTTGTTTTACAAACTTCTGTTGTTAGCATATATACACAAATATATGGACGATATTTTACGACCATATGATTGAACACAAAACAAAAAAATACAAATTCATTTAGGCGTAAAGAAATAGTAAATGTTACAAAATTGATACTAGCAACATAGGAAAAATAGAAAATACTTAAGTTTTTTTTTTTTTTCTATAGTACTTAAAGGCATCAAAAGCTACCGGTACCACAACTACCTAAGAGTTAGTGAAATGAAAACGAGCTAAACAGAGAGTTTAGACTACTAGAAAATATTACCGAATATAATGACCTAATTAATGGGTCTACTATTTATACATACCTACCCACAATGGAAGTCTTAGAATGAAACTTTTGAAAATGGAGTGGAATATTCCTCCAAACTCTATATGTACATGTCGAACCTTTTCTAGTTTCAAATGTTTACTCTTTAGTAGTTTTGTAAAAAAATATCAACCCACTCATATTTGAATTGAATTTGAATTTGAATTTTAATTTACGGGCCTTTTACCGTTCGCGAGTCGAACAAAACTATGAGCGACTCGCCGACATTGGTATTACCGACTGTGAGTCGCCCGGTAACGTTCGCCTTAAACTTCAAAATTAAGCGAATGTAAAAAATAAAACGATTACTGTTTGCAACTCGATCCAAATTCGTTCGCCGGAAGTGTCAAAATCTGGCAAACATAATTTTAAGGTGACTAGGAGGAAAAGGTTGATTTTGTGGTTATATTCGGATCATTTCGGGGTAGAAGTGACGCCTTTGCCACCGAATGCCAGGAAGACGGAGGAACTAGCGAAACCTTTCATACCTAATTTTCAAAGCAGCCTTGCACCAAAGAGGGTAAAGGGAAATCCCTTCAAGCGCCAGAGAGCGGACGGGGAGTTAAAACCCCATCCGAAGCGGCATCAGAACACCTGGCTGTACACATTCCCATCACTGAGGAAAGGGTAAGGTGGGCGATTAAAAGCTTCGAGCCGTTCATTAACATGTTGTATACATCAGATAAATGGCCGGTATTTATGTATACAGCCTGTCTCGCCAAATAAGGCCACTCGAAAAACTCAAGCGACTCGCGAAAGGTAATAGGCACCTTAAAGAAGCTTACTTTAAAACGGCTGATTTAAAAATTTTGATATTACTTGATAAAGAAAGCTAACCTGTAGAATACAAAAGGATGTAGAAACTGCCATACCTAAGATCGTTAAGCCTACTCAAAAGGACTTTGAAATTGCTGCTACATTTGGCCTCTTGATTGAACAGCAACTTTCTTATAACATATTTTTGAACAAGTTCAACTTATTATAAAAAACTTAATGAAAAAGTGTGCCTCTGCCCCTTTACTATCTACTGTGAGTGATAGTACTCAAGTTCTAACTATGGAGACATGACTTGTCTTTTACCTAACTACCTAGAACCTAGGTCCTACATACTTAACTACCTACAGAAGAAGAATATACCATGGAATAGAATAAGAAATCATAACAGTAAAAAGCTATTAATTAAAAAAAAAAAAATTAAAATTATTTACAATTTTGATTCGTTTTCCCACATTTTTGAATCTTTTTTTATCGGCATTTGAAGGTTTTTTTTTTCTCTTTTGATAGAGAGAAAAGTATATTTTGCATGAAACGTAAAGAATTGATATCTATCATAATGGACATCAAACAATTTTTCAATATTGTGAAAGATCTATAAGTAAAAAAATATCTGTCACAAGAGATTGGCATAAAAATGCAGACGCACGCAAATATATACTTTTCCCCCTGCCAGTTCATTGCACAGGAAAGCAAACAGTTAAAACAACAAGATACGAAAATCCATTGTGTTTTAGGTTGAAATGAGTGTGTTCGTAAGTAAGGTTAACAGCAACAGCAACAACATAAAAAAAAAAATAATGTTAAAATTGAGAAAACATCTTTTTCAGTTACAATTTTTATAAAAGAATATTTTTTTAGGGGTTTAAGACGCTAGATAATCTTTTAAACGCGAATAGTTATAACAACATAAACTTAGATACAGCTAACTATCTCGTATATATGTAGGTATATACTATTTCCAATCAAAACTTCACAAAAATGTGGAACAGCGTGTACATTAAAATGTGACAAAGTTTAGCTATGTATCTCGGCTGGGATTATCTTCAACTTGCTTTAAAGAAAGAAAGAAATAATCTAATTAGAGTTTAGAGATAATTATTACATTCGATCAAAATTATATATAGTCGCTCGCTTACCAGAAGCACATTCATGTTTTTGGCGCAACAAAAATGTTCAAAAGTTGAATTTCTCTATTTTTTTTTTTATTTTCTTTGAACCAGAAACTTGAATGTGTAGCAAAATTGTTACGTATACGTCGTGGTATCTTGTGTACAATACGTTCTTGTTTCTGGCTCAAAGAAAATTTTTAAAAATTTAGAAATTCAATTTTTAAACATTTTTGTTCCGACAGAACACATTCGTTTCCGGAGGTTCATTATACTTTGGAAACTCAGGATTTTCGTGAATCGTAGAAAAACTGTAGATTAGTCACAGGAGCCTTCTTAATCAAATCTGGCATATTTTCACATTCATGCCTCTGGCAAGCGAACGACAATATATGGTACATCGATATTGATAAACAGTAGATGGGATGTCTACAACGAAAATTAAGGTAATTCCATTGGAGAATGTAGAAAATAAAATTTTGCCCAAATGTAATGAGTAAGTCTACATTTGCAAAAAAAAAATTCAATCAACAATGCTTGAAGTAGATAGGCTTCGGTGGCCTCTATGTTTTAGGCACTCCTTTTTTCTCAATATAGCTTTCCGTCCAGAGATAGGAAATATGGGGTAAGTTTCCAGCTGGTCAGATACAAACCGGAGATTGGATAGAGAATCGCTGGCATACTGTGAAAGATTGTCTTCAAAAAGATATATTTGAGTAGAAAGCTTTTATTTGGTCGCATTTCCTCAGCCGAGATGTTAACTACAAATTGATAAATGTACATATGTACATCGCTTAAAGAAATTTTTGATTTTTTCTAATACTGACTGATTTTTTAGAACTCGTTTATAGCGATGTTGGCAATTATACTCTAGCAAAAAAAAAAAAACAACTTTAAAACTTCAAATGAAACTATCTTTTTTGCATTTTTCATTAAAGTTGTGTTCAGTTTTCAGCGGCGGCAGTGTATGCGTGTTCGAGCGTGTAGTTTTTCTGGTGTTGCTGTGAGCTAAATTTTAACTTTCTTTTTGTTAAGCGCGTGTGCTACAACAATAAACATTTATTTTTTTTAAGCTTATTAAGAAATCTTCTGGCAGTAATATGGACTCTTTGGTTAAAAGTTGAATGACCCAATTATAATAAGCAGTTTTTTTGTATAATTTTGGATTTCGTAAAGTTTTTTGTGTATTGTCTTCTTCTTATTTTTTGTTTACGGTCTTCAACGTCTGTCGTTATTTTTTAAAAAATCTAATTTTTTTTACAACAAAAATTCAAATATATGCATTTATCTACTAAAGATTACACTTTCGGTTATATATATGGTATATATGCAAGTCTAACTATCTATGCAATTATATAGTTTGTAAATGTATTTATGAATGACGCAATCTTCGTTTTTGTTTTGAATTTTATTTAGTTTAAATATTTTTTTTTTTTTGTAAACTAACGCTCTTCTTTATGGTGAGGTGTCTAGAAATGCGTAGCTTTGAATCGACAGTTCATGGGTTATTTTTCCCAACTATTTTACTTGCTTCTTCTGTATAAGAGTTCGCTCAAATATTTGTTTTTTAGCACTTGTTTACTTATATGATTTACTACAACCTTCTGTGAAGGCATAGAATCAAATAAAAAAACAAGGCGAGAAACTTTAAAATGCTACTCTTACATTCTGTTTAATCAGTGCACGCTTTTAAATAAAAATTAAAAAATATAAGTGTTATGATAAAAATAGAGACAGAAAATAGTCGTTATTTTGATTTGATTTCTAGATTTTCAAAACAACAATTATCTGCTTTTTCTGTTCTTAAAATAAAATCATTATTACTATCTACATATCGCACACTAAATCAAAAAGAGTCACAACTCAAAATCAGAGTAACTCCAAGTTAATTGCTTCTGGATCGCACAAAAGTCATTCCATTTTTAAAAACTTTGCATCACTGTGCTCCTTAAAGAGTAACGATAAAAGTCAAAAAGAAATAAAAGTCTATGCCAAGAAAGCGACCTAAAAATTTTTTGACTTGCGACGGTATTTGATTTAGGGTGCAATTTGAATGGTCGTCTCAAATACCTTGCAAGCGACCAATGAAGAAAAAGAGTTTTTGGGAGGAAATAACAATTTGTAGCAAAGATGACTTGATCCGAAACTTAGCGCTCTCTGAGAGCACTCTAAATGTGTTTTATAACAGTGTCCAATGGTTCTAGTACTGCGAAGATAAAATTTGGGCATTTTGATTTAAAATTTGGTTCTTTTGCCTTTTTCACACCAAGTCATGTAAATGTGCCAAGAAAAGGTTTACTTTATGTATATTTTTCTTACAAAGTACTATTTTATACTTTTTTTCTTAATTAGTCTTACTATTCGAAGTAAATAACCAATTTACCATCGTAGTACCTGCTCAATTTCAGAACGAGTTATTATTCGCGCTAATAGGGAAATTAAAGTAAATGTTGGTCACCGGCAAATCCTACGACACATATCTCTGTGATTGGCATTTTATGATGCTCTTATTTATTGCGTTCTTAGCGCCTCTTTAACTGAAATCCCAAATCACAGCAAAAACATCCACCGTTTTCTGCCAATATAATTTGTCTGGTAAACAGATTTTTCGCTGCTTCTGCTGGCAGATGTTCCTCAATTATGCAGTGCTGCCAAGTAGCAACACATAATCCGTACCCCGGATAGGTGACGCACGAGAGAGTTTCGCATCAAGTCATCTTTGGTTTGTAGTTGCTCGACATTTTTTGCTTAACTTTAAAGTGTATAACAATTCTCAAAAGAGATCGTATGCTTTTACCATGATGGAAAATTTCCATTATAATAGAAATATATGATAAATCCCAGTATAAAATCATTTGTCAGTTAAGGCTACCATTCATATGGATATTATTTATAAAATGAAAGATAAAGAAGGAGAGTTTTCGAGCGATGGAGAGGAGGATGTGAAACTGATGCAGGTAGAGAGGAGTATGGGAAAAGGTTAAAAGAAACGATGAGTATGACGGAAGAGGATGGAAAAGGTAACAAAAAGAAGAAGAAGTATGGAAAGATGACAAATAACAGAAATTGGGTAATGAGTATCATTTTATTGGAAACACATAAAATATGTTTAGGCTAAGAGAGAAAAAGATAATTAAGATAAAGAAACAGAAAAAGAATGATGAAGAGAAGACAAAGATAGAAGACGATAGATGGAAAGGTCAGATAGTAAAACTTTTGGACAGAATCACTTTTGTCTGATTAACTTGTTTCAGACTATAGGGCTTTATTTGATTCAAAAAATCAGACTTTCAAAATAACGATTATATTCTGATCTCTTTTGTACACAAATTAAAATTGTCACGGCCCCTGTATAAAAAAAAAAATGTTGTGTTTACATAAGTCGAATTTAGTAATACCAAATCAGTAAATTCTTTTAAATAAAGTCTGTTCTGTGAAGAGTTGGGCGATAACTGTTATTTTATAGAAGCGCTAACTAAGAATTTATGCTAGTTCAAATGTTAATTGTGGATATTTAGAATATAGATAATTTTAGTAGCTTAGTAGGGCAATTAAGTCGAATACAGCATTTCCCAAGCAAAAACAAATTTGACAAGCGAGTAAATCTCTTACACGGTCTATACACAGTGATCTGACTCGCAAGTAATCTGTGTACGTGTTGACTCGCCATCATTCTACAAAATATCAAACTCATTTTGATTTTCTTGAGTCACGCTAGCGTCATGTCGGTGTAACTACTACACACACATAATAATATACCTAAACTGACTCTTGATTCAGACGCCTCGTGTACAGGCCGTGTAAGAATTTAATTTGAAATTACAATACGGATAAGTTTCGAAAAAACTATAAATTTCTCATTTTTCGAAATCTTGGGATGCGAGCCATTTTATAATGGTCTTCCCTATCGCCTAACTCTTCTTTTTGCATTATTTTACTATTCTTGTGAAATTTTTAGTTTTACTGCGTTCTTTGTTCATTTGGGGTTTTTTGCCTTATTTGTTCAGTGTTTGTTTGACAGTGTTCCTGAGTATAGTATGTTTATCAATACCAAAAATTCTGCGAATTTTGCAATGTATACATCTTTTTCTTGATTTTTATAGCATACTCGTACTTAAGATAATTTTAAGTAGCTCAAAAAAAATTCTAAGGTAGATCCTGTCCTAATGATTGATATACCTTTTTTGTATAAAAATTCGGATGATACCAGAAAGTATGGTATGGGTTCTTTTAGTAGCTTTTTAAATGGTTATAATAAAATGGAACAAATCACAATAGTTTTTAGTTAGGACCAAACCGGTTTTTACATAGGAAACTAAATTATTACTCAAATTATGGTATATATTGCATTGATTCAGTAGGGTAGTTTAGATAAGAAATTTAGCTGGATCTTATTTGTGTTTCTCTAAGTCACATGAGTAAAAAATGGATCATTAGATTTTCTAGATATGTAGCTTGTTCAAAGCCTGTTTAGTTTCATTCCTTCTCAAGACCATATGAGAAAATTAGTGATTTATAGACACTAAGGCAGAAATCTGCGTCTAATCTCTAGAAAATGTGAATCATTTAATTTAGATACCAAAATCTGTAGGTAATGGGGAGACTTCCTTGTAAGCTACATGATATATGTACCTACAAATGGAGTAGGTGATATTGACACTTGGATCAGATAAGCTATAAAGCTGTGGGTAAATTGCTCCTATCAAACATTGGAATCTATTGGACTAAAAAAAACCGCGTGTAGCCAGTACACGTGAAAGAAGTTAACTTCTCAAATTCAGAAATAACGAAATGTTAATAAGTGTATTCGAGAATGGTTTAGATAAGGCCCCGGCAAAATTTTAAGTGCGGGTGTATTAGTGAAAGAGCATTCATCGCACCAATCAAATTATGTTGTCTCTTTTTGCTCTTTCGCTCACTAGCAAGTACCACAGCAATATCGTATGAGCATTACCAACGACATTCATTGATTTGTCAGTGCGATCATAGCGCTCTCACAAGCGCAGCCACAACTTCATTGTTCGAATTTGGTTCTCAGATTTTCGGAAAATTGTCCCATTAGGTGCCTAGGCCTGGTTTAGATTCAAAATTTCTTACTTCCGGTAAGTGGACCAGGGAACCGATCAATTTAAAAATATCTTATACATGGTGAGTTTTCCTTCAAATTCGGTACGTAGGTGTCTACCTAAGTTAACAGGGGGCAAAGCGTAGAAAGGGGGAAGCGTAGGAAAATAAGCATTTTAAGCATGACAATAACAAATGAGTATGAGACTGTTGCTTGCTTGTTTTTATGAGCACCTAGGCATACAACTTGAAAAATCGCTAAAATTACTCCTTCAACTACTAAAATAATCTAGTACCTGGGTGCCCGAGGTTGCTCGGTATTCCTCGAAGTTGTCACCAAATCTTACCTACCAACAGTATAAACATTTCAAAGGAGATTTTCAAGAAAGCCAAATAGGTGACAACTGCGTAACACACCGCAAGTGGCAACACCTAGGTGGAAAATATTAAAATGATCACTGTAATAAAATTTCCCCAAATGTGCCAATAGGTAACCGGAATAGTGGTCGAGATAACAAAGAATAAATAAAATGCGGCCAGGTGACAACCCTATATTGGCATATTTGTTCAATATTTAACAAAAAAAATCGAGAAAGTTTGCAACCCTGTAAACCGACGCAAGTGGAAACACCCATGTAAATAATCTAAGAATGAATCAAATTATCTATATCCCAAATTTTATCAAAATCGGTCAAGCAGTTTCCGAAATAAACAAAAAAATAATAAATTGCGGTTAGGTGGCAACCCTAAATGGCAACCCTGGTTCAAATTATCATATTTGGAATACGGTCGAAAATACCCTGCTTCAAATTATCATATTTGGAATACGGTTGAAAATACCTTTCATTTGACACCCATAGCTCTATGTAAAAAAAACATGGGATAGGTGGCAACCCTGTAAACCGCCATAAGTGGCAATACCTATGAATTCTGCTCGGCCTAACTATTGCAATTTGTGCAATGTTAGCCAGATCCTAGAATCTCGCCTCCTACTTGATTTGCACAGCTAAAAATCGTGGTGAAAATCGCCTACGCCTTAAAGTCTGCAACATGCGCCTGAAAGTCGGCTACAATTTCTATTTCCGTTGCATCATCAGCCATTTTCTCAAATTTTACTCTCAATCAAAACTTCATATCGCCACCTAAGAATTTAACTTCAAAAATAATATGGCGTCGATATACCAACAGGTTATCATAACCTCTGGTGAGATCTTTGCCGATCTTCTCTTCCAACTTGTGTTGTACTTTTTTTTTGAGTTTTTTCCTGCAAGTTGGTGAGACCTACAGTTTTTGGCCGACCCCCGAGCTGCAACTTGATTTTTTGCTGAGAAGCTTCTAATGGTAGAAATACACCCCTACTGCCAAGGGGCGACCTCGTTTACAAAAATTATAATTTTTTAATAATTTTTAATGTTACTTTTGCTGGGCATCGATACCCGACTACTTGGTGTAGTGTGTAGGACGAACACACTATCGCTACACCACGGCGGTATAATCTTACATTTAAATTCAATATCTCAATTTTGAAAGTCAAAACATTTCTTCTGAATCAATGCAACATACAATTTTCAAAAAAACTCGATCATAATTAATATAAAATTTATTTATGAAGATTGAATCATTTTGTTTAGGTGAATACTAGCTATACTAATATTATATAAACGAACAACTTTGCAAGTAACATAATCTATGCGATAAACGAAGGATAAATGGTTTTAAGAAAATTTGGAAGGGTCACAGCAAAATAATAAAATTGAAATCTTGTTTTTGAAAACTAAATTGCATATCTCAATGGAATAAATTCTAGAACGTAATAATGTATTGAATACATGTATTTAAAAATGGAATTCAAAATTTTAGAGAATAGTAGGGTATTCTGCTAGCATTTCTTGAGCTTACATAAATTTCAAAAAACTATGAATTATACGAGTATTGATGAAAAAATTAAATTTTTTTTCTTTTACGATACACCTTTCAAAATTTGTATTGTAGCTTTAAAATTGTCTAGCGAAATTAATAATTAAAAACTACAAAGTATGTTTTGTAGAGGTTAAACGGGAGGATGGATAGAAAAAGCTTGAAAAAGTAAACACACTTTAGTAACAAGTAGGTAGAAGATTATATAAAACCATTTAAAGGGACAAATTGAACACTTGTACGAGTATATTTTTGTGTTACAAGGCTTGTTGATATATATTCATGTATGTATGTATGGGTGATTGTAGACATACTACTATAAAACATTTATATTGTTTATCAATTTTTTTTTTTTTTTTGTAAATATGCGAAAACATTGAACATTTTGTTACGCACAGTTACAAACTGAATCTACGAGAGTATAACAACAAACACAAATAGGATTACATTTTTTAAACTAACTTGAAAACTAAACAATTTTAAAGATAATGAATACACAATACAAATTTGTATTTGCATAACAAAAAAACTAGTAGCAATAAAAAATTAAAACATAAATTCTTTTTATTTTCTAATATCTAAAATAATAAAGTAAGTATACAAAGAAATGCTTGAAATTAAAAATATATATAAAAAAATCGAAAAAAAAAAATATTTTGTATAATTTCAGTTTGTTTTACTTACTGGCACTCTTCGGAAGTATGTTTACTTTCGTCCGAACAATGAAAAAATTTCCCATTGAATAATTGTACACCAATTACGGAAAATATAAATTGAAATAATATGTACACGATTAGAATGTTAACAACATTTTTTAATGAATTCACTACGCAATCGAAGACGGCTTTCAATTTTGGTACACGTTTGATTGTTTTTAATGGTCGTAGTACGCGTAATACGCGCAATGATTTGATTGTTGATAAATTTTGTCCAGCGCTGCTACCGCTCATATCGAAACCGAAACTAACAGCAGCGCATACAACGACCACAGCATCCATAATATTCCAGAATTCTCTTAAATAGCTGCCTGGATGTAATATAACGCCTAAATCTACAATTTTTAGTAACATTTCTATTGTGAATACGCCGGTAAATGCATAATCGAAATAATTTAAGATTTTATTTCGTGGCGAATGCTCACGAACAGGATCTTCGGCTGCTAACGCTATCGATGACAATGAGATGACGATCATTATGAAAAAATCAAAATATCGCAAATTAACAACCCAATGTGCGCCTTGGCGTATACTATAGATCGTATATATATATATATTTTTTTTTTTTGATTTGAAATTTTTTTAGATGACGTCATTTGAAAAAAAAAAAATTAACAAAACGTTTCCATTTTCCAAATACACAAAACGTTTATTTTGCATTTTGCGTAAGTTTTTTTTTTTTTGTGTATTCGTTGTTAATTTTGCAGCATGTTGTCAATTTTTGATTGGGTTTGTTTTTGGGTTTTTGCGATTTTTTTTTTCAATTGATTCAAATTTTTGGTATTTTGTGGAAAACAGTTCAAAGGTTGTTCATACATTTTTGTTTAGTAAATTGATTTCGGTACAAATTTTTGTTGCGCATAATTTTGTTGAATCCATATTTTGTAATATTTTATTTTTGGTTTTGTAGTGCATTTTTTCCAAATTTTGCAGTTCAAATTTGAATTTAAAATTTTTTTCAATTGGTGTTTCGTTGCATAAGCGCAGTGCAGTGAGGTTTTGTTGTTGTTTAGGTGGACCATTTGGTTGAGAATGCATTGTTGATGATGTTCGTTTTTTTTTTTTGTTTATCATATGACATGATTTTTTTTGATGGTTGTTGTAGATATTAAGCGTTTGGCAATGCATGTAATTTATGCGTTTGGTAATTGCGTTAAATTTATGAAAAATTAAATTCGCAAAAATTAAAAGACAAATGAAATAAAAGATAAAAGTAAGAGAAAAATATTTGTATGGATATTTGTTAGAAATTTGTTAAATAAATGGGGAGAGTAGACAATTATTGAAACATTGAATTATATTTAGTAGGTATGTGTATAAAACACTTGACTATAAATAGTATATTTATATGTATCTTTAATAAAATGCCTAAATATAACATATCCAGAAAAAACAATTTTCTCGAAATAAGCGAAATGTACACAGAGAAAAATGAGCTGGGAATGGATAAGAATTGACCGTGATTTTGGTTGAATCAACTCATATTTTAATTGAATCAACAGATATTTTGGTTGAATCAACAGATATTTTGGTTGAATCAACAGATATTTTGGTTGAATCAACAGATATTTAGGTTGATATGACCAAATCACTGTCAATCCTCATCCATCACCAGCTCAATTTTCTCTGTTTAGTGACAATTCCTATGAGATTTCGGCTCCTTTGTCTTTTCTATGCGTTTTAAAAATTTCTGATCATTTTTTTTTTTTTTTTTTAGAAAATTGTATTTTCCTTTTAGGTAGATACTTAGCTTTCTTAATACTAATTTATTACTTATAAAACCTTGTTGAAAAAGCTTAAATTGTTTAGTAGCAGCAAGAAATACAGCCAGTTTAAAAAAGTTTCATATTGTGTTTTTTTTTATCGGAGAAGCGTAATAGTGAAGTGTAAGCTAAGACTATCATCAGCGTTCTCAGAAAATCTCTGTTCTCAACTTCAGAGAATCTGAATTATGAAAACAGAATAAAAGACATTCCTTAGAATAAATATATTTTCATTAGAGTTGGTAGATAGATACTGTGACTTTTTTGGAACAACGCGGCCAGTAGCTATGATAATTCAATATCAATGATATCAGGTCTTAAAATTATAGATCATTTTGGGAAATTCTTTATTAACTATATAGATTTCAAGTAAACTGATATATTTCGAAAAACGTTTTTAGAAATTTTAATTTTTAGTGTATTTATGTGGTAAGCGCAGCATAAAAGGTCTAAGTGTTACCATGTCATGTGCTACACATTCATGTTTATTTTGAATTTTTGTTTTGCCAGAAGCATGAATATGTTGCATTCAATAAGAGACGCCATGGCGTATACGTAACAAATTTTTGCTACACATTTATATTTCTGGCAAAACGAAAATTTTAAAAAATTCAAAATTCAGTTTTTAAACATTTTTGTTGCGCCAGAAACATGAATACATTCGTTTTTTTGTTACAATATTCAGAGATTAAACAACACATTCATGAAAATGGCTTTGCAAATTTCCGGGGGTTTATTGTACTTTGGAAACCCGGGATTTTCGTGAATCGTAGAGAAACGAGGGGTTAATCACGTGAGCTTATTAACTCAAATCTGGAAATTTTGCTATCGGCTAAAGATTTGTAGCTTTCTATAGTAAACTGTAACGAGCTGCAAAACTGCGTACTCGAAAAAAATCTTAAATTTCTGGGCAAAAAGAAGGAAAACTTGCTGAAAATTTGTTGAATTTCGCACAAACTTTTTAGCTTTAATTTAAAAGGCACATGATGTATTTTTAGGAGTACTTTCGAAAATATTCAAAAAGAAGAAATGATTGCTGAAACTAGCAATTTTATGGTGTACACTTTCTTTTGGCACTGACTGTATATAGATAAAAAGGTGTTAACTTAAAATCTATTTCTAGTATAAAATATAATTTACAAAAATTATTAAGTTTAGAAATAATGCAAATATACTTACAATAAAAATAGCTAAGCCTACGTCATACTTGCTTGTTAAAATTTACCCTAGTAAAATATCTGAAATTTATTTTGCACCATTCACATACACTCCCATGAAACCCTGCAGTGGAAATCTGACAGTACTCTTTGCTATTGGATTCTAGAGCCTTTGATTTAACACTAAGGCCCGGTTTTTCAGTGCAAGTTTCAACCGCAGACAAAGTTAACTAGAGTTTATCTCATACAAATTGACCGTTTAAACTAAGTTTAAACTCGCACTGAAGTTTAAACCTGCACTGAAAAAATGCGCCTTAGTAGGGCAAAAGGTTTTGCGTACGAATAACTCTAAAGGGAACACTCTTTATTGTTAGTTTGTGGAAACATTTAGCAAAAAGGTGAAACTCACTTTGTTCAGGTAGGCTAAAATTAGCTTAAAAACGGCTTTTAATTTTCGTCATAAGATATCTTGAACAGATTTTTCTGTTCTTGTATTTCTTTTAAAACTTGTCAGCTCTTAAATGTAAAAAACTATTAGAGCAATTATTTTGAACATAGTCAATATTTATTTTTTTACAAACATTGCAAACTAATTTTTGAGATTTCGGGTCATCCACCAATGTGGTGGGAACAAATTTCTTCATAATTCAACGCATTATAATGCTAAGAATTAACTGTGAAACCATATTATTGACTGCAGGGTATATATGCAAAACTCATAACCCACTCACACTCACACAGAACATTTAGTAAACAAATACACAAAAAAAAAGCTTGTATTTACGGGTTCGTCGGTGATAGTATGAACATTGATGAATATGGCAACATTGGTTTTGGACCCTCCGTCACTTCTTCCTCTTCCTTCTTTTCCTCTTCTTTCTTTTTACTTTTCGCCTTATTTGGCGCCGATGCACCATCACCGTTCTCCACGTGAACACCATCAGCTTGTAGTGCTTCCATTTCTTTTTCAAGCTCTTGTAATTGTTTCTCCTTATCTTCCTCGACTTGCTCCTCTTCGGCAGCTGTCAGTTCTTGGGCATTCGCTAAATTATCGACAGCGATAGCCAAGAAAACGTTTAACAGTGTATAATTACCGAAGAGTACCAAAACGATAAAGTATCTGCAGCATTTTAGAAGAGGAAAAAAAAAAACCAAATATAACGTAGAGAGTATTAAATGGTTTTTTTTCGATTGTGGTTAAATAAAATGCCATACATTTGTAAACTTTATTTATATAACGTGGAGTACAGTAAGGTACATAAGTACATACATACATATAGTATATGAGACTAAAACAGCTTTTAAGAGAGCGGAGAGTAGAGGGTTAAAATAAATTTAGAATTTGAGGATGAACTTAATTTCTTTATATACATAGTTTTTTAAGTTGACTAAGTTATTAAATAAAGATTTAACAAAAAAAGAAATGATATTATAAGGGTAGTTTTAATATACATAAGAACAATTGAAGAAGTTGCATGTGATATTATTTTAATGCGTGAAAGTGATATGATATACAACTAAAAAAAAAACAATAAAAAAGGTGTATGATTTCACAGGACAGCAGTAAAACTAAAATCATTCTTCTTAATTCAAATTAGCAACAATGAGTCAGGCAATCCTTAACTTTCATAGCCTTACAATTTTGTAAGATTTGACAGTCCAGTTTTACTGCTGCCTCAACATACATATATATAAATATGTATATAGATTTGAGAAACATGTACATGCATACGACATTAAGTACTCTCCTTTGTTCGTTAGCGTTAAACACGCCAAAAACTCCTGTTCAATGTGGAAACGTAGCACTTAAATCTAAAACTTCATCAGTGATTTATAAAAAATAATATTCACGTTTGTACCAATACACTTTTATAAACATTTTTTAAATTAGCAACAAAGCAGGCCTCAAGGAAGGCAGCAAGCGGCAAGAAAGTCTTAAAAGCGTATACAAAAGCAAATATTTCCATAGTGATTTTTGTTTTGCTTTTAGTTTAAACAAATATGTTTTTCCGATTCTTATTTTTTCGGTTTACATTTTTTTTAGTTCTTGGATAACACAATTGCATGCGGCAAGCTCAGTCAGCTTTCAAACAAATCTTTGAATTTTGTTATAGGCCAAGATTAATAAATAATATAGTATTTTTCGCTTAGTTTGTTGATAACCAAATTTTAAATTATTTACACGTGTTCCTAATTAAATGAGACTAATTCGACCGAATTGGTTTTTAGTATTTTATTTGTTTATCTTACTCGAGAAAACCCTTCTATAAAAAAAAATCGGTTATATGAATTTTATATGTTATAATGCATCTTTTGTGATATATTTCGAATTATTGTCATTATGTGATTTTTATTTAATTGTAATGTGATAAGTTTTGATTTTTTGATATGAGGTAATTTTTGATTTTATAAAATAATGCGATTTTCCGTTGAAGTCATATATTTGATACATTTAAAAAGGTTAGATAAGTTTGATGCGATATATTTAACACGTTGTGATATTATTTACATTATGTGATATGTTTTACATGATCTGAAATGTTTTACACGATGTGATATGTTTTACATGATGTGATATCTTTGACATGATGTCGTATGTTTGACGTGATGTAATATGAGTGGCGTGATGTGATATGTTTTACATGATGTGATATACATATTTAAAGAGATGTGATACGTTGAATTTGATGTGATTTGTTTTACATGGTGTAATATGTTAGACATGATGTGATATCTTTGATATGATGTCGTATGTTTGACGTGATGTGATATGTGTGGCGTGATCTGATTTTTTTGACATGATGTGATATGTTTGACATGATGTGATATATTGGACATGATGTGATATACTGGACATGATGTGAAATGTTTGGCAAGATTTGATATATTTTACAAGATGTGATATTTTTGTCATGATGTGATATGTTTCACATGATGTGATATGTTAGACATGATTTTAAATATTTGGGATGATGCGACATGTAAGACACGATGTTTTATTTTTGACATGATGTGATATATTTGGCATAATACGACATGTTGGACATGATGTGATATATATGGCACGATGTGACATGTTTGACATGATTTGACATGTTTGAGATGAAGCGAAATTTTTTGCTGTGATATATTTTACAAGATGTTATATGTTTTACATGATGTCATATCCTTCTTTGGTATCATATGACATTTTCAAAATGCCAAAATATCATTACCTAAGAATGCGAATGTCGTATGCAATTTTAGGCAGACTGTTCCCAAATCCCTTAACTTCCCAGAATTTCAGCGTAAATTTTGTCGCATGACATATAATTGCAGTTTTTCGATAGTGTATTTTAAAAATTGAAAATCTTCTCCTGGAAAGTCAATTTTTGCTAGATACTATAATCGTATTCTGAGGTAGCGTCATGTAGCTAATATAGTTAAAGTGCGTGGGGAAAGAGATGTTAAAAAGTTAAAATGCCGTTGGCACAAACATATGAAAGAGGCAGCAAGTGTTTGGTACTTTTTTGAACTTTTTTTTTACTTTATCGTAGTTTAGATCTAGTTGCGCGATACGTTACCTTGTATATTTGGCATGATATTTTTAGTATGACATATCGTATTTTGATATCATATGGTATTATCAATAAATGGGCGAGATGTGCTGTTAATTGCTCTTTTCATAAACGATGTTAAAAGATGTTTAATAATATGTGATATAATTTAAAAGGACATGTAGTATGATGTAGTTTTACGCAAGGTGATTATATGATGTGATGTGAAATAGCATGTGATATGATACAATGTGACATGAAATTATGTACACATATGTAGTTTTATTTGAGGTTATGAAATGCAATTTTATAATAATTGACTTTTCATTAAACTGGCGTGATGTTATATTTTTCCATAATAATATAGAAAGGTTTTGTTTGTAGGATGAAAATACAAATTTTAAATAAAAGTTTCCCTATTTTACTTATTTCACGCATCCGTTAATACTAGTCGCTATCCCTGCCTTTACTTTTGCTAAATTAATGTCTAATTTAAAAATCTAAAACTAAGTATTTTCAAAAGCTTTAGTTGTATGTAGGCAGTTTTCTGAAATAGAATAAAAAATTATTAAACCTAATATGTTAAAAAGTAGATAATATATTTTTTACCTTTTTTTAGTTTTTCATGCCTTAATATCTTAGTACCACATTTTGAGAATTTCTCGAAGTTGTTCAATACCATGAGTTTATACATTCACAAATAAAACTGCAACTGTGTTAAAGTGATATATCTTTATGTAAAAGAATTTTATAAATTAGAATTTTTTATTTTGATGGGCATATGTTTTTTTGATTAAATCTTTGAATATTTACTTACATAGGACAACGAATTGTGTTTGAAAGCTGACCACCCCAGCACGCTTAATTTCCTATTTTTTATACAGGATTTTCTATTTTTTCATACATTTTTGCAATGGCAGCAGTATTTTTAAAATAAATACTTAAGCCAAAAAATTAGGTGATAAGGTGTTTAAAATTGGCAAAAAAAAGTTCCCGCTGCAAATAAACATAAAATGCTGGTAATCATGGAGAACTAGTGGATAGAATTTGTTGCCTGTCTCCTTTTTGGTTAGTAATGATTTCCTAAGCTATATAAAAGGATATTTTATGGATGCTATTAAAATGAAAAATGAAAAAAAAACCTGCTGCCATCTTTAGCTTCAATGGATAACCACTCTTTGGACTAAGTAGCTTACTGAGAATTAAAGTCCTAACTCGAAGAATCATCGAGAGAATGTGAGATGACCCTTGACATACTAGAAAGAAAAGTTAAGCCGAAGAGTTATGCATATAAGATATTTTTTTTTTTCGTTGGACCTATTCAAAGATATCAGATTGTGATAAAATTTGCCATTTCAACGACTTATGGATTGTTTAATATTATGTTCGATTTTTTGCATCAGAAAATAATGAGCCATATTGATAGTACGGGCTTGAGGATCATGATGGCTATTATCTGTCTAAAGAAAGTATTAAGAAAATGCGGGAATCCGGACTACCAGGCAACTTTCGTAATTTGACGTTAAAAATCCTTGACCTCAAAACTATGTAATCATAAAATAGGAAGCACATACATACAAAAGGATAAAAAACTCCAAGCTCATACATATGTGCGAATATAGGCTTAATAGAATTTAAAGGCGATTAATATAAATAACAACATTGAAACTTAAAAATTGTTTTTAAAATGTGAAGATATGTCAAAGGCTGAGATAAGTATAAAGTTCGTGCTTATTAAAAGCTCTAATTAAACATGTTTTTTTTTCATGGAAATCTATAACATAAAAATATAAATAAATACATATATATTATTTTGGTTGTTGAATTTTTGAAAGCTTTTGCATGCATTGTATTCTTGAAATATATGCAATTATGCACAAGCTTTCGAAAATTCAAACTTGATATATTTTTCATAAAAGCTTGCATAAGCTTATATGTGATGATTGCACACATTAATGGTTCGACGTTCAACAACAGGAGTTTGACGAGGAAAAAATACAAAAAAAGGGTGCTTACAACACAAATAAATGGACGAATTTACATATTAGTATGTAAGGTCACCTAACGATACACATACTATTTTGAAAAGTTTTTTACCTGAGCTTTGTTCGGATATTATTATTGAAATTATAAAATTTTAACAAAAGAATATTTTAATTTAAACACAAGTTTTTTATTAGACAAATTTTCGTTTTGCGAAGCAATAATAATTTTGAAAGCTCAATATCCCACCGTATTGATAAATATTATCATTTCATTGTGTATTGACTAACACTTCCTTACAAACTAAATAATTTAGAATTGCAATGAAGTATTAGGAAATACTTGTGTGTGGTGTGTGTATAGCTGCCCTGCAGTCATACGATATAGTCGTAAACTACTTCACAACGAACTATTATGAAGGCTAGGTCAAACTTGACAGCCAGAAGTAGTTTTCTCCATACCACACAATTCGTATTTTATAAACGGGTTTGCTCTACGAGATGTAAAAAGAAAAAAAAAAAAAAAAATAGGGAAAGAGACAAAAAAAACAAAAAAAAATTACAAAAAAATAAATAAAAAAGAAAATAAAAATTAAATAAATATAAAATCAAATAAAAATAAAAATAAATTATTTAAAATGAAATAAAAGAAAATAAAATAATATAAAAAAATTAAAATATAAAATTAAAAAAAAATAAACGAAAAAAAAAAAATAAATAAAAAAACAAAAAAAAATAAAAAAAAAAATAAAAAATAATAAAAAAAAATAAAATTAAAAAAATTAAAAAAAATAGAAAAAATAAAAGCAAAAAAAAAAAAAATAAAATGCAATAAGTAAACTAAATATGTAAATCAAAATACAAAAAAATTAACTTAAGTAAAATAGAGAAATTAAATTATAAAAAAAAACAAACGAAAAAATAAAATTAAATAAAATAAAATAAAATAAAATAAAATAAAATAAAATAAAATAAAATAAAATAAAATAAAATAAAATAAAATAAAATGCAATAAGTAAACTAAATATGTAAATCAAAATACAAAAAAATTAACTTAAGTAAAATAGAGAAATTAAATTATAAAAAAAACAAACGAAAAAATAAAATTAAATAAAATAAAATAAAATAAAATAAAATAAAATAAAATAAAATAAAATAAAATAAAATAAAATGTAATAAAATAAAAAAAAAATAAAATAAAATAAAAAATTAAATGAAATAAGATAAAATAAAATAAAATAAAATAAAATAAAATAAAATAAAATAAAATAAAATAAAATAAAATAAAATAAAATAAAATAAAATAAAATAAAATAAAATAAAATAAAATAAAATAAAATAAAATAAAATAAAATAAAATAAAATAAAATAAAATAAAATAAAATAAAAAAAAAATAAAATTAAAAAAAATAATAAAATAAACGAAAAAAAAAAAATTAAATAAAATAAAAATAAAATAAAATAAAATAAAATAAAATAAAATAAAATAAAATAATATAAAATAAAATAAAATAAAATAAAATAAAATAAAATAAAATAAAATAAAATAAAATAAAATAAAATAAAATAAAATAAAATAAAATAAAATAAAATAAAATAAAATAAAATAAAATAAAATAAAATAAAATAAAATAAAATAAAATAAAATAAAATAAAATAAAATAAAATAAAATAAAATAAAATAAAATAAAATAAAATAAAATAAAATAAAATAAAACAAAATAAAATAAAATAAAATAAAATAAAATTAAAAAAAATAAAATGCAATTAGTAAACTAAATAAATCAAAAAGAGAAGTTAAATTATAAAAAAAACACATGCAAAAAAATAAGCAAATAAAATACAATAAAATTTTGTTAAATAAAATCAAATACATTAAAGAAAAACTCGTAAAATATAAATAACAAACTCCATGACATGGGTTTGAACTGGGTTTGAACTGGGCAGTTCAATACTAGACAGAAAATGCGATTGATGTACTGGTATGGCTTCTGACTGGTTTATTGTCTGACTGCAGGGTTCTTCCGCTATGAGATCAGAAAGTGTAGAAGTAAGTGTCCTGATTTTTACCTAAGCTAAGCAAAGAGTGTGACCTATGCGCTGGTGTGAAAAAAAAATTAGAAAAAACTATTATTATTATAACTTTAAGAGTGTGCGACGGTGGCTGAGGAGACAAAGAATTTCACTATACTATGTATTTACATATAAGTATAATCCAGGCTTTTTATAATTATACTCTGATCCAAAAGGAAGCGACTTATTTTGGCAATAAATTAGACATAAAGATTTAAGTAATTGAAAATAAAATATTATTCGTTGCAATAGGAGTTTTCAAGTTAGAAGCGTATTGTTTTAGATAGTAAGGCATCATAAATAGACGATATGAGAAAAAAGTAGCCATTTAAATAATTATTTGCATAAAAAATTGTAGTGGATTATTTATATACACAAGTATATACGAAATATATAAGTAGATTTCTTTGTTAAGCAAAAAAATGCAGTTAAAGTGTTAAATGGGCAAAAGTACATATATAATTCCGTCAAAATATGTTGACAGGCTGGTTCATAGTGTGTTCCATTTTATATATTATTTTGGCAATAAAAACTCTATATCGTGAGAAATTCTTACACAGAGTGTTAGTAGCACCAATGATCTACATATATTGAGGCTTGGATAAAGCTTTTGATGCTCTTTGAGTAAACCAATATAATAATTATTATGTCAAACAATTTATTAAAAAAAAAAAACACACTAAACCAACCACCCGATTATTTGGAATTTTACCTGTTTTTATAAATTTAAATATTTGTTTTTTTTTTTTGACAAGCTAAAAACTGAAAAAACTAAACCATTTACCTAGTTCACGGTGAAGTTAGAAAATATATTAAAATATATATGGCTGAATATGTACTTTTTAGACTTTTGTACTCCACCGAATCATAATGTTTAACTCTGTTTTGTAATTAAACTTACACAGAATAAATCATTCCTTTTTTAGCGCCACCTTGTGATTTAATACCCTGATACATGACTTCATTCCAATCTTCACCGGTTAGAATTTGAAATACTGTAAGTAAGGCTATGGGAAATGTGTTGAAATTTGTTTCGGGGGTACCGCTTTTAAAACTAAATTGCCCGCCAAACAATTGCATGCCGAGTAATGCAAATATAAGAATGAACAAGAAGAGCAGGAACAATAGAGATATGATGGATCTCATCGAGTTCAATAATGAAATCACAAGATTTCGCAATGATGACCAATATTTGGTCACTTTGAAGATACGTAGTAAACGTAATGCACGCAATACGGATAAACCGAATGAGCCACCCTTCACCGAAGACCATATAACTTCGAATATCGAACCACTAATGACGACACAATCGAAACGATTAAACGACGATTCGAAGTAGGTGCGCGGTCCGAGCGCATACATTTTGATAAACATTTCCGACATGAATAAAGCCAAAAAAGCAAATTCCGCATAGTCTGCAATGATAAAGTAAAACCAATATGAATATTAAATTTTCAACTACATAGTTATCAAAATATTTGGACAATTCACAAGAGGTGTCGTGCTCGTCTATCGTTGTATGTTTCCATGGTTTCCAATATAAATTTTTTGAAAAATAGACAAATAGCACGAAATACTAGAGGTTGTGAATTGCGTAATTATTTTGAATTTGTGTTAACTTGACTTTCATACAAACTTTGATTATTTAATAAAAAAAAAAAAAAAAAAAAATGAAATTTTTCAGTACTTACATAAAAATTGTGTTAAAAATTTTGGTTGACCATAATGCTCTACGGCGACACACATAGTGTTCAGGAATACAAGTACAATGACGAACCAATAGAACCATTGCGTTTTCACCGTGTGTCGTATCCAAAAGCGAAAACGTTTCTCGGCACGCCAAAAGCCCGTACAGCTGCCTTGAGGTTTTGGGCGTGATTTAAGGTATCCTATTATAAAAAAAAAGTTGTAAAGAGAATATAATTAGTACATTTTATAATAGCTATTAGATAAACAGCAAAGGGGAATAAATCGTTTAGGAAATACTCTTGTAGGTACATATAAATGTGTGTGTGTAGGAGTAAATATAATGGTAAGTATATTGAATAATGTGCGAATATGATTTCAAAACATTTGGCGTATATTTTTATCTAGATTAATATACATTTAGCAAAATTGCAAACATATATAATATTCTTATGCAGATGTTTATGATGTAGGTAAGTTGTTGTTTTTAAATGTTAGATTTTCATACGTTCGAACAATGCCGGATGTTTGGTATGAAGGAATCCTGCGGGAAAATCAAAATCTAGTGAGCAAACTGAAGGGTTCCGCGCTTAGGTTATAGTTTAAGAAGGAAATTCTTTCGACTCCCGCTAGATCTAAACTTCCATTTCAGACAGATAGAAATGTTTCCAAAAAGTACGGATAAGCGCGAGTGATAAAAACTATGTATGTGTGTAAAAACTTCATCAGTACCAAAGAACAAAGGTGTCTACGGAGCTTCTCGCAAACATGGCTCAACTTTTTCTCCAATCTTTGAAAAAGTGTATAGTTCTGAAGTTGATATCCAACATATTCTCCAGCTTCTAATATTCAAATTAAATTTGAAGAGCTTAGACTAAAATTTATGTAAATAAAAATTTTTGTCAACTAATTCATGGCGTTTTAACTTAGAAAAATCATGGTTTATTTTTTTTTGGTATTTATTTTCAGAGTCCCATTCATACCTTTGAGTCCAATTAGAGAATCCCATTGGATTAAAAGTTGAGAACTATCCCTTACTAAACTTGAGAAACAGCGTTTTTTTCATTAAAAAAAATGCTGTTTTGCTGGAGAACGCCATCGTTCTCAAATGTTTTTGCTGTTGAGAAACAACGCTTGAGGTTGGAGAAGCTCCTTAGTTCTCAACTTGAGATCAAACTCAAGCCTAAATGTTTGCTGGGATATTTCACCGACTAGATCGAAACCCTTAGACCCCAAAGTAACACAGTGTAAAATTGCGAAAAAAACAAATATAAATTGTAATCGTCGTCGTTCTAAGTCAGGGGTCGTATTTTCTTCATATAATTTTGGGCGATTAATTAATACATATTGTTACGGTCTTTCGTTTAGTAACTGCGCTTTTAAGCATTGGTTCAAAAACTTCTTCATACTTCAGCTAAAAAATCTCGATCAATAATATTGCTGACAGAAATGGAAATTGAAAATACATTTAGTCGTTAAAAGGATAATATACCTTCAACAATTTCGAGTATATAGCGCTTTTGTATCGTTAATAATTGAGGTAAACGTATATCCAAAACTCAGTGCATCATCAACATAAAATCTCTTATGTCTTTGATAGTATGTTGAAGTTTTATAAAATCCAGACAAATCATGCATAAATCCTTCTTGATGATAAGGAGAGTTGTTTAACTAGATTTGGATTCTATGGTACGATTTGTGCACTATGTGTTCTTCTGATTTGGATTGGGCTTTCTTTATGAAATTGTACATAGTGCAGACTTTTTGTTTAATAAAGTTCCCGCCATGTAATTCTTGCTGACAGTTAGGCTCGACAGAATGTTGTGTTTGTAGTTGCAGATATGTGGGTATGAATGCAAGTATTTATGTGTAAAAGTACAGCATTTTCAGGCTAATTAAGCGGCATATAGCTTACAATAAAAGCTGATTTGAATAAGCGTTATAAAACTATGCTCAAATGTAAGCTTTTTAGTGTGTTTGCAGAAAAACGAGTAACAAAAAAGTGAAGAAGTAGAAGAAAAACTTAGGCAGAATCAAATAAGTATGTTTTGAGAGTGTTTTCGTATTTAAAAAGATATGAACGCAAATTTTAAGAAAGTCAAATCGATAGAGCGCCTAAAATTTTCCTTATTACCAAAATGAGCTACCAATCAACCTTAACCTAAAAGAATAGTTATTATCTATCATAAAAGGCTACGCATCGAAAAAGCTCGCAATAGTTAAAAAAATTGGCAAATATAAATTTTTTGCTTTACGGGTGAATTAGCCGTTTATAGGCTCAAACTATTTTAATAAAGAAAACATGTTAAGACAAACAACTCAGTAATCTCTGGCACCTCAGCCAAGTCATTAGCTTGTGTTCTTAAAAGGCTTAGAAGGTATTGTATTCGAATTCAGTAAGTAGATATTATTGCGTTTATACTGATCGATCTCTGTTTGTATCGTTCAGCTTAATAACTTTTACAGCCCCTTGTTATTCTAACCCCTATTTTAGGCGCCTGTATTACAGGAAAGAGTGGTACGGATTAAAACATATTTACAGAGCTTCACACTCTAGAATAAATACACTTGTAGTCCAGATAATGTAGTCCCAAATTTTTAACCAATTTCAGTGAATTATTTAACTTGAAAGATTATGGGATTCTTAAACATCCTAGAACAAATCAACCAAAAATTATTTGATGAAATTCGAAATATGACTTGTTTCATGATTAACTATGAAATGGAAACTTTATAAGTTTTTGAAATATTAAATAAAGGATGGTTATATAATATACTTGCACTAAATGGAATCGGGTGTTTATATAGTTTTTTTTTTTTTTTTTTTTTTTTTTTCAATAAAGTGAAGGGTGAATTATATTGCATATATGTAAAGACTGAGGAGTTTCGAAATTGAATCATGTGTTGAAAAAAAAACCACTTTCATTTTACTTACACATTGTGTTATTTTTTATCATACAATTTTCGATTTTCGTTTCATATATTTTTTTTTGTTGAGAAAAATAATGGAATTTAAAAACATATATTTTAAGCATTAATAATATGTTAAATTAATTTTCTTAACGAATAAAAAAGAATCAAGCGAAAATTAAATTAAAATAAGAAAACAGCAGAGTATATTTCGAAAGTTTCTATAACATTAACGATGAACATTAGTGGTCTTGCTAAAGACATAGTAAACACAACTATGATGTGTGTGAAAGAGACAGAAGTAAACAACTATGTTGTGTGAAACTAGTAAGGAAACATAAAAAATGTGAATAAGAAAGATCACAATTGTTCTGTGATTTCAAGAGGTTACATTTATAATTGTGTTTCACAAATAGCAGTAAAGCAACATTGAAATGTGTTAAATAAATGACTATTTCAGCTAGGTTTTTTTAAGCTTATTTTTGTCGTCTAATTTGGTTCCAAGGTCTAGATATATCAAATTGTTTTTCATAGTATAAGAATGTCTACATTTGATTTTAAATAATTCAAACTAAGAGATAAATCTAAATTCAATTATTTTTTAAGGAAATACCGTAACAGTTAGCTAATACTTAAAAATAAGGAAATAAATATTTTGTATACATCTCTCATCTGTACAAATTCTACGACCTCTTTTGGTACAATAACTCTATTGTCGCTAACCTATGCTTTAATTTTAATTAGTTTTCATTTATGAGATAGAGGGGATCCAAACAACTATCGACCAACGTTGTCGTTTTATCACTTCGACAAGCTATGGTCGAAATAATAATACTGGGTTTTAGTTTACTAGTTAATACAGAAAGTAGAGAATAATATTGAGAAAAAATTTACTCTGATAAATAAATATTTCGTCTGAAGTCCCCGAGAGCCGAATAGACCAGACCTATTTGATGCCCGTTCGAAAATGAAAACAAGTAAGGAAGTCTAAGTTCCGGTAAACCGAACATTAAATACTCATCAGTAGTTTTCATAAGATTTTTCAAATATTCCATTTCGGAAGTGTGCATTGTTGGGAAGCGATTTCGTCCAATTACATCAGGTATACTCCCTACTATGCTAGTATACCTTGTACCAATTTCGTCGTTCTACCGTAATCAGTTTAAAAGTTATGACTTATTCAATATTCAAATATGCCTCCCTGAAAAGTGGGCGATGCCACGCCTACTTTTAAAAATTTATCAAAAAATCATAATAGATTGACTAGGGGGTTCATCCTACCAAACTATATCATTTTAGCCATTTCCGTTACCGAATTATATCAATTTAGGTGATTTTCGAAGCTTTCGATATCGAAAGTGGGCGTTGTTGTAGAGCGATTTTATCCAATTTCATCAGGTATACTCCCACCCTTACTACTATGCTTTGTGCCAAACTCCATCGTTCTATCGTAATCAGTTTAAAAGTTACGACCAGTCAAATTTTAAAAAATGCCTCCCTTGGAAGTGGGCGGTGCCACGCCCACTATAAAAAATTTATGGAAAAATCATAAGAGATTAATCAGGGGGATTTAAGTATAAAATTATATCATTTTAGCCATTTGAGCTACCGAGATATGTCAATTTATGTGATTTTCGAAATTTTCGATATCGAAAACGGGGCGTTATCATCTGTGAGTTATCATCCGATTTCGCCTATTTTCAATATCAACCTACCTTGGCCAGAAAGTAACCTGTATACAAAATTTCATGCAAATATTTTTACTGAAGTTGTCGTGTACACGGACAGACGGACGAACATGCCTTAATGAGGCCCTCTTTTCAACCTAAGAACTTTCAAATATGAAACTCTATATCTATCTCTATTATTTTGTGCCGTTACGTAGTACCGCCATGTGGACAAAATTATAATACCCTTGTACTAGTACTAGTACGCTGTGCATAATAAGTATCTTTTTTATTTTGTTGTTTTTAAAGGTAAAACCCTTACGTTCTGATATACTAGCCCTGATATTGAGAGTAATTTTATCTAAGCACCTCGAAATTTCTTGGTCAGATAACCTTGAAGTGTGAACTAAGTATGTAAAAACTAGAACAGAATATTGGTAGCCAGGACTAAACGTGGTCATACCCATATAACAGATTTGGAGTCGGGCGTCAGTTCTCTTGCTGATAACAAAAACACTATTTACACAGGGGGTGCTAGTTAACTAAGGCGAATGGTTCATTTCCCTTAATTGCAATTATGGATACACCCAGAACTAATCACAATTGATAGAAAGGAAGGAGCCTACATAAATTCATCTATGTACGTTTCTCTAGTTTTTTAAAATCAGAAAACATACTAGCTTACTAAATAAATAAAATAAAACATAAGATAAAAAACGATTCTCGAAGAAATTAAGATCTAAGGGATTAGGATTAATGTTATTATAAGGCCTTATTACACCGCGACCATTTACACGATCTATTGTATAACCTTTCAGCTTATTGCTGTATTGACCACCTGCTTAAGTTTTTTATTCCATATGACGAACCGATTGAGAGTGACCCCACCTAGGTAGCAAACTCTCTTTCTCCCTAACGCAATGCTTTAGCAGAGTATAAGAACCGGCGTTTCATTGTCCTGTTCGTAAAATCGACAAGTTATTGTATCTGACCGATTCAGCTTACTAGAGTGATAACGCAGACCGAAATGCCCCGTATAATACCCAGTGAGGGTTCTTAGATCCACCCTTCTTATGCTATGGATACATAAGCGGATATTATCTTCAGATCCAAATTTTACCTTGACACACACAAAATTGAAGATTAACAATCCACCATCTCGGCTTCATCTAGTGTTTTGGTTGTATTTCTTGTGGTTTAAAACTAGATGTCGCTGAGGATTGTTGATTTTTTGGTGATATCTAGTGCATTTGTAGTGAATTTCTGATGCTTTAAGGTTAGATGTCGCTGAAAATTGTTTATTTTTTGGCGACATCTAGTGTCCAGTAGCGGTCAAATCGTAATTTTAGTAGTATTTCTTGCGATTTTTGTTTATTTATCGGTGACAGTAGCGGTCAAATCGTAATTTCGGTTTCTCACATCACATCAAATCTTCTTCATTTAAGGGAGTTTATAACGAAAATTATGCTCAAGTTAATTCCCAAAAGCGGAGTTATTTCGAAATTTGCGCTAATGCGCAATTAGATTAATGAGATTTGATTAATGAGCCTGACCGATGCTGACTGTTTGTTTTGCCAGTTGATTATGGTCTCCTTTACGCAGGCCCTGGTGAGCCCACATAAAGTACTGTTAGAGGACCTAGTTTGGCAAAGGTGATCTGCTTTTTCGTTGCCGTCATGTCCTTCATGCCCTGGGACCCAACCTAACAGAACTGTGTTTTTGGCTCCTAGATCATTAAGGACTGCGACCCACTCATCTACAAGCATCGAAGTTGTAGTGTAAGACGGCAAGGCACGTAGTGCGGCCGGACTGTCCGACATAATGTAGATTCGCTACACATATTTTATTGCATGAATTTCCGTTTGACAGATAGTTTGGTCGTTACCCATTGGTACCGGTTTTTTGTAATTCGGTCCATAGATACCAGCTCCCGTTTTACCTTCTTCCATTTTCGATCCGTCCGTATACCAAATCTCCGAATCGGATTCAACATATGGGTTCCCTGTCTTGGGTCTTTGCACATAAAAATATGTTTCTTTGTATTGTAGGTGTTACTGATAAATGCTCCCCGCAGGTTACGGCGAGTGCTACTAATGTGCAAAACTCTTTGCACGATATGCATTTGGTACACTCTGGTACCAGTAGATTTATGGCCTCGCCGGTTAATCGGATTTTGGATGAAATTCGCCATTTACGCAAGTCATACGTTACCACGGCTATACTCTTAACTCCCTAACCCTTTGGGTATGTATGTACATATATTATCAAATAAAAACAATATATTCTCGGAAAACGTAGGTTAAGCTTTGAGAAAAAATAAGGAACAAAAAAATTGACTAATAAGAAAAGCTAAAAAAACTCTAGATCCGTATATATCTATTATGTTTTTATATCTGCTAATCATTGGAAGACCACAGGTTTAAGCTTCAGAAGAAATGCTAGCTCTAAAGCATTTATGAAGGAGAAGAAATCTAAGCATTTTTTTATTTACAACAAGAAAATTCCAAAAAAATAATTTAAAGAAAAAAAAGGACTTAAACAGTGAAAAAAAGTTTATAAATATAATATATGCTTAAATAAATTTACAATCTATACAATTAAAACCATTTACATTGATTGTGAACTAATTAAATGAACAAACAAAACTAAACAATAGATTTACCTTCATCGCCTTTTTCACCACCCTCTGTTGTTATTATTCAAGTACAATGTTTATGGTGGGACAAATAAAACATATCATATAAAGAATACACAAAACAACAAAACAGGAGAAAGATAAAAAAAACAAACGTTATACATAGTTTGTGATTAAAATATATAAGAAAATTGGCCAAAAACAATACTCTATATGTATACAAAAATATATTTAAACAAAATATCAAACAACGAAATGAACTGAACTAATGGTGGGGCGCTTAGTGTTAGTGCGACATGTTCAAATAATTCAGTGTTTTATAATTTCGAGCCATCAACATGAGTTGCCTGCACACTTGGCTGCTCATGCGCAAACTGTAGGGACCAATTTCGCAAAAGTATTGGGAATATTATGTGGTATATCATAATTTTTTTTTTTTTTTTCATGTTATGGTGTATTCTTTGTAACACATGCTTTATGTATGCTTTTGAAACATATCAGTCGTTTTTTTATAATTAATTTTTAATTTCAGTATAGTGTGCATTTTTGATGTGCGCTTGCGCTATGATGATAACATTTAAATGAAAATGCATGCCATATTTAATGATTTACATACCATCGTCACCGTAATCTTCATCGCCTTCCTCTTCTTCTGTATCTGTGGACTTGGATTTGCCTAAACTTTTCAGCTTTTTCCGTTTCGCTGCATTTCGTCTTCGTGCTGTAACAAATAGAGTTTTTTTAAATGTTAGCAAATTAATTTCTTTTTTACAAAGAAAGTTTAGCAGCGCAGTAAACATGAGATATTTGGGTAATAAAATAAAACAGCTATTTAGTACTATTCTATTCTTAGTCGGATATATATATATATAATTATGAGAAAAATCTCTTTAAAAAAACCCAATTTTCCCCATATAAAAAATTATGAGAAAAATCTCTTCGAAAACAACCCCATTTTCCCCTAATTTTTTGCAAGGCTTATTTTCTCATCAATACCCATCTTTTTATGGAGTGAGACCAAGTCGATATTTGTATAACTTTCATGAAAATGAAATGGTATTATAACTTTGGTCCGATGTTTGTTAGTATGAGAAGAAGCAGAGATGGACCCATCAATAAGTATACCGAAATGATCAGGATGACAAGATGAGTTGATTTAGCCATGTCCATCTGTCTGTTTGAACCCAAACTAGACCCTCAGCTTTTGAGATATTTGGTTGGAATTTGGTATGCGGCCACCATTTTCTAATATGAAAATCATTTGTCGGAACCAGCAAGATCGGACCGATATTATATAACTTCTGTAATTAAACAGCTAGGAATGTGTAATTTTGTAAGTATTGCTATTTTATATGTGCAATATTGATATTGAAAACGATTGAGATGGGATAAATATTTCACATAGCCCCATACAATCGATTTTTCCGATAAACGGATCTTGGTAGATAACTCCTGTAATTAGATAGGTAGGAACGTGAAATTTCATAACTATTGCTTTTTTTAGAATGTGAAATGTCGATGTTAAAAATCAATGAGATTGGACCAATATAACACATCGCCCCCATATAATTGATAGTTCCGATAATTTCGGTATGAGCTAAAGTTAAATTGAAACAGGCTGTACTGGGTATCGAACAGTGAAAATCGTGACGCTTATTCATGAGAGGTGTATAACCTTCGGCACAGCCGAAGACAGCTTTCCTTACTTGTTTTTATACACCCCAATGTACCCACGTAGTATATAAGTTATATTGTGGAATTTTCATCATAGAGAAAAAATTAGTCGAATAAATGTGAAAACGTTGAAAGTTCAACCATTTGGCAAAATAAAATAAATTGAATATTTTTGAAAGTTTCTAAACGGTGTATGGGAAAGGTATTTGGAAACAAGCAGGAGGCTCGCCACCCCAAATATTTTCAAGACACCTTTCCTATTGCTTGCTTTAGAGAATTAGATATCTGCGTCAAATCTTTGGTTAAAAAACTATTGCATAGATAGATAAAAAATGGAAAAAATCGAATCACGTTCGCTCGGCTTTTCTAAAAATTTTCAATTTATCGCATGTCATGACATTTCATTGCTTTTTATGAAAGCTTTCACATTGTAGTGACTATTACGATGGATATGAAATTTGGATTTGTCAAGGCGCCCATGTTAAGAGATTGGTTTAATTATTTTAAATTTAGGTATTTATTATTTACATGCATTTTTTTCCACTACTCACCCTCCATTATGTGCATCTTTTCTGCCTCTGTTGTACGTTCCTCGGCTAATATGACTTCCTCTGCAAGGACATACATTAAATTAGTACCGAAACCACAAAATTCAAAGTCAAAGTAAATAATGTAAAGAAGATTTAGGATTCTTTTGGAAAATCTGTGTCTAGTTTATAATAGTGAGAGGTTAAGTATTAGTGAAAGGATATGTATTAAGTGACTTTACGTGTACTAAAGCGCTCATTTGCTGCAACGTCGTCATAACTCAAAAAAAAACCAAATTTTGAGTTCAAATCACAAATATATCGGAAATAATATGTTTGCTCAACTGACGAAGTGTTAGCCTTTTGCTTTAATTACATATCCCATATAAATATACATCAATTCTAAAACTAAAAAATGCGTTTTCTGAAATATCACATTTTTTGAGTTATGACGACGTTGCAGCAAATGAGCGATATGTATTTGTGTATAATTTCTTACGTGTCAAGTGTGTGTATTTTGAAAAAAAAAAAAGTTTATTAGTTTTATGTGTATATTGTATCTCGATTAATTTACACACAAATATGCATTGAAATATATCAACTTTGTGAAATATAGCAAATATAGTAAATACCAAATACATATATGTATGGAGAAAGATATAGATATATAGATAGATATTTAGGTTTAACGCAATACTATACCAGCTTTACATATCCATTCAACATAGCCGTTCAATTCTCTTTCTAGCTGATGTTGTCTTCTAAGTTTAAGAAACTCTTGTCTATTTTCTACTTTTTCACGTTCTTTTGCGAATTCACTACAAAAAAATAATCACACAAAAAAAAATAATATACATACAGGAATGGTAAGTTTTATTGAATGAGTGGTTGTTGTTTTTCTAATTATTTTCTTCTTAAATTTTTTTTATAGAAATTAATTAAAATTTTGAAAATAATTGAATATCATTTGAATTGTATGCCGTTTTTAAATAAGTGTATCCTTACATACAAAAACAGCATCAATCAACTAACTAAAGGAAAACCAAGTATAAAATAACTCAAGTTTAAAGGGAAATGAAACGACAGACACAAATTATAACGAATATAGATATACTAAATACTTAATCCATAGCAAAATTTTATTTTAAAAATTTCATTTTTTTTTTTTTTTTGCAAATAAAATTAAGACATAACGAAACTTTAGATATCCACGAGCATTTTATTTTACAGTTATGCAATAGAATTGTATTGGATATTTGTAGATATATTTGTTTAAGTGGAGTAGTGTATGTATGTACGTGCTGTTGTAACGTAATTTTTTCTTATGTAGTTATGTACTTGGTATGAATGTATGTATTTGCTATTTTAATGAAAATTTGTAGAATACATGTATGAAGGTATATATCGTCGGTGCGCTTGCAAAAAAGATATAAATTTGTTTCTTAAAATTTTTTTATCTCATTTTTAATTAGCACTATCCATTCCTGACAATACTGCATTTGCCATTTTTTAATATCTCCTCTAGTTTAGAAGTTATAGAAAAAACGTATATGTTTCTAGTCTAAAAAATGGCCTAAAAATTGTTATACACTAATTTGGGCAAAATTTTTCTTCATCGCAGATGGCACTGATGAGCGTGCTTTACTTTTTTACTATCGAAAACCTCGTAAAATGACTGCATCTACACAAAAATACAAGATTCAATGCACAAAGAGTGATATAGAGGTATGTGGAAAAACAGATATACGCTGAAAAAAGGCACACATCCTTAAAACGGTCAAGTCGGTCAAAAAAATGAGAAACTAATATCACAAACCTTTGAAACACAATAAGCACAACACCTTCCAAAAAAAAAAGTTCAAATATTGCCCAGGATAGCCATAAACCAGTATTTTGCTCTCCTGGACAAACACTAAAAAACGGATATCTGTTTTGCAGGCGCATTGACGATATGTATCCATGGACAGTGTCAAGGGAAGATGAGATGGGCCTTTGAGTATTTGAGAGAAAAGTTCTCCGGAAGATTTATGGTCCTTCCCGTGATGCCAACGGCGAGTACCGAAGGAAATTTAAGGAAGAAGGAAATTTAAGAAGCTCCAGCACAGAATCGACACCCGAATTCGGCAGCAGAGGAAGGGGGAGGCCTCGAATGAGATGGAAGCAACAGGTGGAGCATGACTTGAACTCCCTTGGGGTTACCAATTGGCGTCAGTTATCGCTAAAAAGGAATGACTAGCGTGCTTTGATACGAAACGTCCAAAATCGCCTAGGCGGTTAAGCGTCATTATGACGCCAGCCAAGATTAGATTGGAGGTGCTCAGAGCAATCAAAACAAAAAAAAATACGAAAACCCACCATAATGCCAGAGTCCAACTTTTCAAATCACATGTTCATACATAACCGTGCCCACAAAAACAAAAAAAACTGATAAAGTACTGAACTTAATGACTTGAGAATTTGGAAAAATAGAAACTAAAAACATTGGAAATAAGATTGGTAAATGAAAAACAACCAAAAATAACTCTGAGGAAAGATTTTAAACTTTTGAACCGGTTTATTAAAAACTAGGAAAGAAAAAAGTCTGAAATAACAAAAAAAAAAAACAAATTATTGTATCGAAAGAAACGTCACACGAAATTAATCAAAATACTCGAATTTTCGACTATAAATTTCCAAATCCCAAAAAATCGAGCCTTACTGTAATAGCTACACTTTAGATATAGCCATATTGGCATTACCGGCTCCTGTACCTACAAATTATAATAACAAAACAATGGAAAGGCAAAGATCATGACTAAACAGAGGCCGAAGATGGTAAAATGCTGTCTCGAAGGTCCCTACAAATCAAATTTCCCAAGTGATGATCGAGACCAAACGAACAAAGTTTGTGTTTTTTTTTTGGAAAAATATGTAAATGAAGAGGTTTTATGGTTCTTACCCCCAATGTTATTATGCCGAAAATTAAGGACGATTCCAATTTACAATAGCTAATATGCATGGGATATATACTTATAAGTGTATAAAGTGTACTAATGATATCCTTATACAGATCGATTTGTTTCAATAATATAATTAAAGTTCATTGGGAAAGGATATTTTTTTTATAATATACACTGAGCGAAGTTTTTTGTTATAAGGAAAAAATTTGTCTGATGCCTTCAGAAAAAAAAAAATTTTTTTGGAAATTTCGTGAAATTTGGCGAGTTTTGTATATATTTTTTAAATATTATGGGAATTCATTAAAGCTTTGTTATTGTTATTTTAATTCTTAAATTAAGCAAAGTCATCAACCTCTGATTGTCAAAGCAAGCAACGCAAGCAAAATTTGAGAGTTTGCCAAATTCCAACCTTGCTTCAACTTTGAGGTTTCCCATTTGCCATGTTTCGTTGAAACACGTATATTGAACTTATCTGCCAAAGCCAAAGCCGGAGGTAAAGTTGAAATAAAGTTTTATGTAGCTGACCCTTAAAGCTTATAAATCTCATAAATATGTCACTTTTCATAGCAGTTTACTAGGTTTACACTTTTATAAGCTTTACGAGGCTTTTATAGCATTAAATGAATACCCTGAATATTTATTATTTATAATAAAGTATTGATACGCCGTTTTATAAACAATTAGTAAAAACAAACAAACAAACAAACTGGTGAAAATAGTGTGCCATATAGCTACTTCGCTCAGTGTAGTGTACCTAGCTAATTTTTGTTGTGTGTAAAAAAGTGTAGAAAAACTCATAAGTTCGTGTAGTGTGTGTGGATACAAGAAGTGTGTTGGCTTTTATCACATATTTTACTCGTTTCATAAAAACAAAATGCAATAATCACATTCACATCGCAACACAAACAAACAAAATAACTTTCTCAAATATGTATGTAATTTTTTATTTTGCTTATCTTTTATTTTGATTATTCAAACCACATTTCAAACATATTTGCAGGTTGGTTAACACTAAACTGATTTTCTAACAACAGTTAACAATTGCAGGGAGCGACTATATACTAATTTGGTTTTCCATTTATATATTTTGTTATATATGTTGAAAACTCATAGACATACATACAAATAAATAGCGAGCAAGGCGGAACTTCTTAGAGACTCCTTTTCAAGTTTACGAAATATATGCTTGTATGTCTGTATTGTAATCATAAATGCATGAATAAAGGTATTTTTTAAGGTGTATATATAGCATACACTTGGACGCTAAAATATATGTAACTAGCATGGACATTTTTTTTTTGTAACTTCATGTAAGTTTAACAGGATTTTGTAATATAAGGTAATTTTTGAAAATTGTCTGATTATAATTGATTGCATGTAATGTACTGTTGGTACAATCATTTGTGGTGGATTAGGGGCGAGCTTGATTTGTTAAGGCTAAGTTGTGAATTTTTTTTTTTTTGTTTCAGCAAATATATGTTTTTTTTGTTCTAGCTTTTTTTTCTAGATTGAGGTACTATAGTTGGTGGTAGCGGTGGTGGTGGTGGTGGTGGTACTTTGCAGTCTTTTATATATATAAAATATATGTTTTAATTGCTTCACAATGAAAAGGGGGTATGTCAAAAACCTGCTTGTGTTATCCAATCGAGATAAGAAACCATGGCAGTTTGAAACATGGTGCGGAAACGGCATTTTTGAAACTCCATGCGACGTTCGACACGATTACGTTCATTCGAAAACTCACTGCATAAAACATATACGGGTTTTTTTTTAAGTTTTTTCACATTTTTTGTTTGGAATTTAGTTTTTTTGTTCACATGAATGCGTAAAGATTTTAGGAAAAGAACGAATAAATTAAAATAATTTGTTAAATAAAGAATTTTTAAAATTATATACAATAACAATAAATGAAAAAATATAAACTTAGTTGAAAAAAACAAATTCAAATAAAAATAATAGTAATATATAAAAAAGAAATTTGTACTACTTTAAACAGTTTGCAAAAAATCAACTTACCCGCTAAGTACACCGAGAACTAAGTTGAGCATAAAAAATGAGCCTATAACTATAAGAGGCACGAAATATATCCAGTTAAATGTTGAACCTAAAGCGTCGTTGGTCTGTAAAAATAGTATGTCAAAAATGAGTTAATTATTAAAAATTCCATTTGCTAAAAATTTAAAAAAATTTAAATACAACACAATATTACTTAGCAATCACGTCAATACATTTACTGAAAGCATACAGTGGTGCGCATTTTCTTTCCTCGTTTTTGACTTACAAACACATTTAGGTACATATACATAAGTACAAACACATATAAATTACATTTATGCTTATGCTATGAAGAGAAGAAAAGTTGAAAGTTATAGATAGCTCACCATAACAAAAATGAAAAACGATATTGATTTACATGTCTTAATGTTAATTATGAGGTATTTAAAAACAAGAGTTCGCCGTACACCCAAGTTTGTAAAACATTTTTGCAGCGTAAATCAAAAATAAAAAAAATACGCCTGGTCACCTTAGGATTTGTGTTTTCATTTTCGTCATATCTCAATAATTCCATAGTTTTGAAAATGAAAAAAGCTTAGACGAGGTTGGGCTCATCTCTCTGCGAAAACCAACTGAATATGCCAATAGTTTTGGTAGAAGTTTTCTTAAACAAGATCGGAAACCACTATCAAGGAATAGGCTCTATTTTATAGAATAAAGATCTGATAATTGTGCATCTTATAAAAGCGGGGACTTATTGATCGAGCGTAGGGTAGGGCGATTTTTTAAATTTTTTTTTTTTGGAATATCTTAAGCCTTTCAAATATCGTCGCTCGCTTGCCAGAGGCATGAATGTGCCAATTTACCAGATTTCAGTTAATAGGCTCACGTTATTAACCTCTCGTTTCTCTACGATTCACGAAAATCCTGGATTTCCAAAGTACAAGAAACACCCAGAAATTTGCAATGGCTTTTTCATGAATGTGTAGTTCAACCTCTGAAAATTGTGCGAGTGTGCTACACATTCATAAAAATTTTTAGGTATACGCCGTGGTGTCTGCAGTTGAGTGCAGCACATTCATGTTTCTGGCAAAACAAAAACATTTTTATTGCGCTAGAAACATGAATCTGCTACACATTCTTGTTTCTGGCGCAATTAAAAATTGCCTTTGAAAATCTTTAAAATATGAATGTGGCAAATCGCGAGGAGTTGAAGGAATATTAACGTAAAATCTATATCAGTGAAACACAGAAAATTATTTATGCCAAAAACTAAAATTTAAAATTTTGCGAGCGGAATAAACTTTCAAATACGATTTCCCAAAAATTTCAATTTTGGCACATTCATGCTTCTGGCAAGCGAGCGACGATATGTAACTACAAAGACTTTCAATTTCTTTTGGTTTCGATTTAAGTTCTAAATGAAAAAGCAATCAAACAATTTGTTTTTGGTTTTTTTGAAAGTCATTGAAGTTGACTCCAGTACTGCGTTTCTGTAATTCAATTCGATCGATCGTATCGACTGAAATAGTCGATTTGATGTCATATTGACGTCATACTCATTTTTTTTTGTTTCAGTAAAAAAAAATTATTATGTCGATTTATTTTCTCACTTGCTTTTGTGGTAGTGACAACATTTTTTTTTCAATTTTGAATCGAGTCGAGTGTGACGACATTAAAATCGAGAATTTTCTCGATTTTTTACAGAAACGGGGCTTCCGTTCGAATCCTGCCAAGTGCCAAATTTTTTAATTTATTTTATTTTATTCTTAAATCTTTTGGGTTTAAAATTGGTTTGAAAAATGAAACTTTTCGGTTTAAAATTAAAACCTTTTCGGTCTACAATTTTTGATTTTATATTCATTTATTTTTGAAAGCTTATTCAAGATTGAAAGTTGGCGACGGCGAGTACCGAATAAGATATAATGATGAGCTTTACGCAGATGGTTGATCTACGGATATGATGCCTCTCACCTCTCATTACCCATCTTCTCCTTCCTCATGGAAGGAGGGATGCCATGACCTAGAAGGTTCCACTGGTCATACCAAATCGCTACCACGACAGTCCGGCAGTACCGCAAGGGAGTACCGCAGCGTACCGGCGTCATATCCGGCCAAGGACCGTCAACTTCGGCATCACTCCCCAAAACCTTCGGGGAGTGTTTTGTTGTTAACAACAACAACAACAACAGCTTTACGCAGACGTCGACATAGTTCAGCGAATTAAAACCCAGCGGCTTCGCTGGCTAGGACACGTGGTGCGAATGAACGAAGACGCTCCGGCTCAGAAGGCATTCTTTTCGGCACCCGCCGGTGGAAGTAGAGCAAGACGGAGGCCACCACTCCGATGGCAGGACCAAGTGGAGGCAGATCTGAAAACACGCGGTGTCTCTTTGTTGAGCCAACTGGCGAAACATGTTAGACGGCCAAAATCGCCTAGGCGGTTAAAGCCTATTTTAAGTAAGTAAGTATTCAAGATTGCATTTTGCCCACAACATTTATGTGTGCGATGGAGATCAGTGGTAGAGCAGACGAATCGCAGCAAACGGACAAAAAAATACGAGACCCCGTTTTCGAGATATTGCCCAAAATCTGGACCAGGTGCGGCCCTGGACGGTGTTTCTACAAAATGGGTGTAAATTGAAAAATTTTGTTTGGAGTTTTAACAAGTTATAGTTCTCAGTCCCGTGTGAAATCTTGTTTTCGAGATATACACTAAAATGTGAACCATGTGTAGACCTAGAAGATGTTTTTGGTGTGGACGAGGGCTTTAACATGGTGTACATAGTTATTGGTCCCATACGAGACCCCGTTTTCGAGGTATTGACCAAAATATGGACCAGATACGGTCCTAGAAGGTGTTCCTACAATATGGCTGTAAATGTAAATATTTTAATGGATGTTTTAATAAGTAAGTCCAGTTTAATACCCTGTTTTCGGGATATTCACCAAAATGTGGACCATTTGTGGACCATTTGTGGATCTAGAAGTTGTTTGTATGCAAACCCGTTTTCGATAGGACTTGGAGTAAGTGTGATCATAGAAAAATATTTTTTTTCGATATTGGCTTCATATTTAACGTGCTAAAAAGGGTATTAGCAGACAATGGCTTTTATGTGAATATTTCACCCCTTTTTCGAGATATCAACCTAAATATGGACCACAGTTAGCAATAGGATGTAATATTTATAAAATAAAAACGTTATTACGCACGTATATGTCAAATAATTACCATAGAAGTCTTTATTTCTGAACATTACAGTCGTTTTGCATGCCAGCTACGTATTTACTACAAATGTAGTAATCCGACCGGGTACGTATGTTTAAAATCCGGGCACATGAAGGTTAAAAAAATCAAGATTTGATAGCACTGCGCCAAGATAAACAGATAGAACACTAAAACCTTACAAAGTAAGTAAGAGTAATGTTAGGATCCTGGCAGGTACAGTAATATCTATAAATTGTACTACATATATTTATTGACGAGAACTATTAAAGTAGTGGTTGGGGTGACCAGATTTTATACGCAAATCATATCACATTACTGGGTGCACGGTGACATTTGTTTTAATATGTTTTTCTGTAAATATAATGTTAATTGAAATGATGATGATAGTTTAAGAAGCACTTTAAATTTTTTGCACTTTTTATGTTAATTTTGGAATTATTATTCCCTTATTGTATGGAATTTTTTTTTTTAATTTTTACTTTTTTTTTAATCTTTAAATTTCTCCAATTAAATTTGTATGATATAAGGAAAATTGTTTCGCCAATATGCATGCAAATAAAATATATAAAATAAAAAATGTGTTGTTATGTAGGTATGTAGCAGTTTATTGATAATTAAAATAACACACCAAGAAATTCATATTTGATGCATTCCACTTGCCATAGGAAAAGAAAATCGTTAATAACTAGAATCTTATAATCTGGAAGAGGTCATGAGACCATTGAAAAAGTTAAAAAGGAAAAATTGTTTAGAAGATTTTTTTTAGCTACACTAAGTTGGCCTGGTCGGAGGCCACTCAGTGTAATAGGTTTAAAATGCCGACTTTTACGGTGCTTTGACGTCTTTCTTCGAGGCTTAATGTGTTTATAGAACATAGAGAAAGATAGATATAATTTCGGCGTTAATATACTAGTTGGTAATTGCATGAAGAAATTAGGGAAATATTTGAGCCCCAAGAATCCATACTTTTATTGTCACGAGATTTTAGACCTCTAGATTTTTATGTTATCTGTGTTAAACTCAGAGGCTTTGGGGCTAAATTGAATCACAATAAAAAATATTTGATAAAAGTAATCTGATAGATGTTACAGAACCTGTAAAATTGAAACGGAAGAGATTTTAGTTCTGGAAAAAGGCTTCAATGAAACTTTATAGATTAGTCCTAACATGATGACAACAACTGCATAACTACAAAATTTCCATAAAAAGACTAGAAAGGAACATATAAACAAAAAAATCTATTAACTAATAAATACGTAAAATATACTTGACACAATTGCGAAATGCATCAAAATGAAAATCTTCATGAAAACATGTGTGTTAGCTTCAGAATAATAATACATTTAGTTAAGTGCATGATAGGATGAATACACAAGGAAATAACATTCACCTTCATAAGTAGATCACTATCATAAATGATAGGCAATTCTGTATTAGGTAAATCAGTATTGGTCACTTAACTTGAGACAGCTGTTTTAAGAGAACCAAGTTTATTAGATAGGGGTAAAAAAAAAACGAACCTAAATCTTTAAAGGAGTACCAAATGAAAGAGCATGCTTGGAACTTATAACACCATTTTGCGAAAGGTTTTATGAAATCTGTTTTTGAGACAGTTGGATTAACTTGGTTGAAAGGAAAATTTAATAAATTTTTGGGAAATAGATCAAGTGTTGAAGAAGAAATAAGGTACTTAGATAAAGGCTTTTGTTTTCTGTGCATGGGTTAGTACTCAAAGTTTCGCTAAGAAACTGCACACTTAGGTGACACAAAGGCACGTCATAGAAAGTCTTATTTCAATTATTTGAAATAAATAAAAAAAACTGCGGCGATATACCAAGAGCTTATCATAACCTCTAACGATATTTTTGCCCGAGCTATTCTTCCAACTTTTAGTGTGCTGCTTTGATTTTTTTCTACACTCAAGGAAAAATTTCCCTTACTTGGCTCAATTAAATTTAAATTGAGGAAAAAGTCTTTAAGTTAAGGAATATTTTTTTTAGTTCAAGGAAGCCATGTCTTTGAAGCCAAAATAAGGAAACTTTTTTCGGAGTGTACACGTTAGCGGGACCTACAGTTTTTTGCCGACTCCGAACGGCATTTGCAAGGCAAATGAGTTTTTGCTGAGAAGCTTCTCATGGCAGAAATACATCGGGAGAGTTTGCAAACTACTGCTGAGGGAGAACCACGTTTAGAAAAATCCTTTTTCTAAGTAATTTTTGATATTGGCTATGTAGGTAATTGATAATATACGACATGGTGTAGTAGACCGAGCACTTAACCGTTACACCAGGGTGGCCGCACTATTGGAGGCGGAAAAAATTCGTGAGAATTTTTAGAATTGGTACTATATTTTACAGCTAACTAATATCCTGCATATGACGGGGCATTGATATTGGAACGGAAGGGCAGCGGGTGAGGAAGATTTATAAGTGGAAGAATATACGTGGGAAGTAGTAAAGAACGGGGAAAGTGATGAGGGTAAACTACAAGGAGAAGGAGAAATAGAAGTAGAAGTTGAAGTAGAAGGAGAAATAGAAGTAGTAGTAGAAGTAGAAGCAGAAGGATATGGATAATTATAATGAGAAATGAGGCGAGATAGAGGAAGGGTAAGGAGAGTTAGAAGTGGAAAAAATTTTAAAATCAAATGTTAATTTTTTGGGACTAGTATCAGGGTGAATATTGTGAGCACAGCATCAGCAAACTAGGTCATGACTAGGCACCAATAATAAGTTAGAAGACTTTTTGAGGAGTTGAAAGTGAAAATTTCAGCTTGGATGTAGTTGACGACCGAAATATTCCTCCACAGGACGAAGTTATTCTTATCTAAAACTACAATAAAATGTGACATAACAAAACCCAATTGCTGAGTTCAAGCAAACACCCCCTACAAGAAGAACCTTAAGAAAGTGATACTTTTTATAATGCGTTAAGATTCAAGACGTGACTTTGTATCGCCTAAATATTCGACTAGAATACTTGTAAGTTCGTACATAAAATTCAATTGGAGAAATATTTTGCACATATGTATAAGTACAGCTCGATGAATAAATGCGATATAAGGTATTTTGTTAAACAGAAAGAGAAGGTAAAATAGATCGCTGGGCTGAAACTCAATAGCACAATTAAGGCAACATATATTTGGTAAACAGAGTTCAGCAATGCTTATTGATTGATGATAACAGGCAGTTGTAAATCGTGTTAACCTTTTAGCGGTAATAAGCCTCGCGAAGAATAACACAAATATAGCTTTAGACATTTAGTATTTACATAGACGGGCAATACTTTTTCTAGCGGTACTAACTATATAATTATTATTTTTTTTGGTTTAGAAATTTTTGTATTTTTAATTTACCCAATACAGTATTGCTGTCCAGCCCTCCATGGTGATACATTGGAACACAGTCAACATGGCAAACCCGATATTATCAAAACTAGTTATGCCCCAATTTGGCCCTTCCCATTTTTCCAGACACATACTCGTTGTATAATTACATACAAATGAACCACTCGCTCTTTCCGTCACATTATCCGTATAGCATGGTGTCTCTGATTCCCCTTCCTTCACTGATTTATCTGGAAAAGGAAAAAAAATAAATGTAAAGAGGTTGGGCTTGTTTACAAATTTTGAGGTTTTCTAATATATCGAACCCATCAAAAAGTGCGTTGCACAATAAATATCTGCAAAACTACTACTTCGCTCTAGATATGTACCAAAATCGTACTTACTTGGATCTTCTAAACTATAACAAGTCTTATGCAGTGCGCCCGAATAGAACTCGAGTCCGATGATTGCAAATATAACGATCGCAAACAAGACCAAAAGTCCGATTTGAAGTAATGGCGCCATTGCCTTGATTATGGATTTTAAAACTACTTGTAAACCTGGTGTTCGTAAAATTTTCCATTATTGAACAGCAGCACACAGCAAGATGATTGGACGCGTTGTAGATGGGAAATTTTTAAAAATTTCGCATTGTCGAAGAAAATCATATATTAGCAAAGGAAAATGTTGGCATATAATTTTAAAGATATGTAACTAAATTGAAGCTACTTCAAAGCTAAAACAAGAATCTAGCGCAACTAAAAAACAAAACTGTAAATATATATTTATAAAACTAAATGTGAAATATTGAAATAGGTTTGGGACTTATTGAAATAAGTTTAACCAAAGAGGATTAGGCGTTATCAACCAGTGTGTAGCCTTTGATCACAATAGATTCAATTGCGGTATGTGTTACTCGTATGCAGTGAAAAGGGAATATCCACCATGAGATGCTACTATCTCTCTCGGAACAATCACTTTCGCATTGTAAATATTTTTCAGTCTTGTAGAAATCTACAATGTCTTTTCTAGGTAGTATGCCGCGAGGCTAGGTGATGTGCTCTTGAATGCCAAGGCTGAGACACATGACAAGATATAAAGACTGTTTGGTGTTGAGAGAGCAGTAGAGGGGCTCCGTTGCTTTGAACAAAAAAGATTTGTTTTCAATTTTTTTGAATAAGATGGATTACGTTGATACAACTCTTATTTTTCCTTCGTAGGCAGGTAGATCTTTTTGAACGAGATATACTACAAGCAAAACTAAATGTTAGATAAACGAAATGCTTGCGATTGCAATCAAAATAATTAATTTAGTCTGTAGTTTGATTGTACTCAAATTGTGGGGAACAAGAAGTCTTTACAATCCTTTTAACTGCTATTCGTACTAGTAGAATAGTTTCAGATTGTTAGTTTTGAAGTCACAGAAAACTATGTATTTTGAATGCGATCAAAAAACTTTGGGATTGCAAACTTTTCTTATGATAAATAGACATTGCAGAGTATATTTTTTTTGTTGTATACCAAACGTATTTCAATATTCAAAAAAACTTGAGACTATATTCAACTAAGACGAACGAAAACTAATATTTAAAAAAGTTAAGTTCTAAAAATAATTAAGCTTTCTAGAAAAGCTTAGCTTATCTAATTAAAAAAATTTGCTTAAAAAATATCTATAATCATTCTACTAAATAATAAACAAAATTAAAACATTTTTACTAAAATTTCTAAATATTTAACTAATAATTATATATGTATAGCTTATAAAGCGCTTAAAACTAATTCAACTACTCACTAGGAATTCCAGAGACTAATTTCAGGGGCCTTAGCACACGAATAGCCCTTAATGTTTTTAAATCTACCTCAATCCATTTTTGTGGGAGCAGTGCCATAAATCTGATGTTGTTTCGAATATGCAAGTGTTTTGAATTTTTTTATTAATTTTTTTAGATTTTATTATGGTAGTTAAAATGAAAAGTTTTCAAAATCTCTTTGTTTTTTTGTTTCTCAGTATAGCTATTATCAATTTGGTTATATAAAAATGTGTAAAGATTTTATTGTTATGTAATTTTGTATAAAAAAATGTGATAATTTTTATTTGGCAAAGTGTTTTATTGGTATGGTATGGCATAAGCGCGTGTAATTTTGTTTGTTCATTTTCGTGTTTTTTAGTGTATGATTTAAAAGAGCAATGTTTTATGCTTAGAATGTACGTATGTTTTTTTGCAAAGCAGGATATAAAACAATAATAATTTAAATATGTATGTGTGCATATACGTACACGATTAGTTTTACTTTTTAAGAGGTGATTTAAAGTCTCTGGTTTCTAATTAAAAAAAGGATTCTCGTTGGAACTCACATTGAATGACAAACGTAAAGAATAAAAACAAGTAAGGAAGTCTAAGTTCGGGTGAAACCGAACATTACATACCCAGCTGTGCACATAAAGTGGGCGTGATCGTTCACCGATTTTTCTTATTTTCTGTGGTAGTACTCTACATAAACATAACATGCCTGGTACCTAGTTTCGTAAATCTATCTCACACCGTTCTGAAGTTGTTAGCAGTCGAATTTAAAAATTGCTTGACTCATAAGTGGGCGGTGCCACGCCCACTTTCCAAAATTTTGAAAAAATTATGTAAAGAATATGAAAGTTGATGTATGTACCAAATTATATTATTATAGCGAAATCAGTTAATTAGATATAGACTTTTCAATATTTCCACCTCCTTTCAATATAACTTTTATGAAAAAGTAGGCGTGGTCGCGAAGCGATTTCGTTTATTTTCTATAGCTGAATTTACCACAACTATAGTATGTCCTCTACGAAATTTCGTTATACTAGTATAAACTGTTCTGAAGTTATTAAGAGTCAAAATTTTAAAATTTCTTCAAATATACGTGGGCGGTACCACGCCCCCTTTTCAAAAATTTTTATAAAATCGGCCTTAGAACATCTAAATCAATACATATTGCAAATTTTATCATTGTAGCTGCTTCTAATATTGAATTAACCCATTTTATACGTTTTTCGAAATTTTCGATATCGAAAAAGGGGCGTGGTTATGGTCCGATTTTACCCATTTTCAATAGCAATCTAATCTGAACCCAAATAAGTACGCATGCCAAATTTGGTGAAGATATCTCATTATTTGCTCAAGTTATCGTGTTAACGGACAGACGGACGGACGGACGGACGGACGGACGGACGGACGGACGGACGGACGGACATGGCTCAATCAAATTTTTTTTCGATCCTGATCATATTGATATATGGAAGTCTATATCTATCTCGATTCCTTTATACCTGTACAACCAACCGTTATCCTAACAAAGTTATAATACCCTGTGTACAAGTACAGCTGGGTATAAAAAACATGATGTGATAGTTACTTAACTAAAATACAATACAGTTTTGTGCAGCTAATTAATTACCGACTTGACGAGTACGGTAATCTATAGATTTACTACTAATTCTTTTCTCACAAAAAATATACTGGTTTCAAAAAACTATTATTATTAGCTTTTAGGAACTTTTTACAAATGTTAAAGATTGTAACTACTTGAACATTTTCCTGTTTTTTCCTGATACAATTTTTAAATTTAAAGGTTGCCACCTATATCAATTTTTTTTTTCAAATATTGAGTTAGATATGCCAATATGGGTATCAAATAAAAGGTATTTTCGGCGACATACCAACTTAATTTTTAAGGAGGGTTGCCGCCCAGGGTTACTAATTTACCGTATTGTATTTGTATCTATTTGTATTTTTATACCTTTCATGAACATGAAATGGTATTATAACTTTGGTCCGATGTTTGTAAATATGAGAAGAAGAAGAGATAGACCCATCAATAAGTATACCGAAATGATCAGGATAACGAGATGAGTTGATTTAGCCATGTCCGTCTGTCCGTCTGTCCGTCTGTCCGTCTGTCTGTCTGTCTGTTTGAACGCAAACTAGTCCCTCAGTTTTTGAGATATTTGGCTGAAATTTGGTATGCGGCCAACATTTTTCAATATAGGAATCATTTGTCGGAACCAGCAAGATCGGACAAATATAACATATAGCTCCCATACAACCGATTATTCCGATAAACGGATTTTGGGCTATAACTCCTGTAATTAAACACGTAGGAACGTGAAATTTTACAAGTGTTGCTATTTTTATATGTGAAATATCCATGCTGAAAATCATAGAGATGGGATAAATATTTCACATAGCCCCCATACAATCGATTGTTCCGATAAACGGATTTTGGTAGATAACTCCTGTAATTATATCGGTAGGAACGTGAAATTTCGTAAATGTTGCTATTTTATAATGTGGAATGTCGATGTTAAAAATCAATGAGATTGGACCAATATAACACATCGTCCCCATATAATCGATAGTTCCGATGATTTCGGTATGAGCTAAAGTTAAATTCACACAGGCTGTACTGGGGATCAAACAGTGAAAATCGTGACGCTTATTCATGAAAGGTATTTAGCCTTCGGCACAGCCGAAGACAGCTTTCCTTACTTGTTTGAGATCATTTTGGTTTTATTTAGGTGAAATTTTGGGATAATTTTGGGGCTATATTCGGATAATATGGGGTTCAATTCTGGATCATTTTCGGATAATTTTGTGGTAACTTTCGGATCATTTTGGGATAATTTAAGGGTCTTTTTGGGGTAATTTTTGGATCATTTTTGGGGTAATTTTGGGGAATTTTGGGATCGTTTCGGGTATTTTTTAAATCAGTTTGGAGTAATTTGTGGACCAATTTGAGATCATTTTGCGGTCATTTTGGTATTATTTTTGGGTCATTTTGGTATCATTTTGACATATAGGTAGTTTTATTGATTCTAAGACGATCCATTTTGGTGTTGCCACTTGGGGCGGTTTACATGATTGCAACCTATCTAATATTTTCTTAAATATTGAGCAAGGTATGCCAACAGGGGTATCAAATCAAAGGTACTTTCAGCCGCATACCAAAAAAGATGTCTTAAAAATGTGTTGGCAACTAGAGTTGCCACCTTACTGACTTTTACTTATTTAACTTATTTAATCGTACATTGACCGATTTGGATGAAATTTTTTTTGTGGATAGTATACTACATTTTAAGATTTTCTACTTGGATTTGACACGTGAGGCGGTTTATATTTTGAAAAGTTTATTTTGGTAAGTAAGATTATTGGAAAAAATGTAGGTAGCTTAGACTATTGGACAAAATCGAAAACAGCGAGCAAGCTTGCTAACCCAGGTACAATATTATTAAGCTTTTAATAAAGTTTTAACTTTATATATAAAAAAAATTATAAAATTCTATTTATTTAGTAGTTGTCATAACAATTAAAGTTCCTGGCTGTAAGTATAGTTAACAATTTTGTTTCGCACGGTTGCTAATTATTTGCACGCAACTGTAGTTATGTAAAACAATGAAATACAAGTGCTTTCAATAACTATAATAACAAACAAAAATCCAACTAAACATAACTACAAAAGTAGTTAATAAGAAGCATTCGATGGTAATTTATTTACTTGCCAAATGAAAATTATTTCTACAACAATATACACGTATACACATATATGTATGTATGTATGTAGGTATGTACGTTCAGGAAGAATTACAACATCTACGAATACAACAATTTTGTGGAAATGAATGATAGAATAGAATACAAATATTTGCATAAGGAAACATGATTTTTTTGGTTGTTGTTTTTTTTTTTTGTTAAACATTTAGTTGGTATCCCACACACACGAAAAGGAACCAAAGCAGTGTAAACTGTGTCAAGTTGCTTCATTTCATAAGCAAAATTATTCAATTTGTTTTAATTAATTATTTTGCCGAATTACAAATTGAAAATCGAATAATTTTGCTAATGAACATTTAAAGTAAGCTGACGACAGCATTTATCAATTGTTTATTTAAGTTAAGATTAGTTATTATATTTTCATTCTCAAGCAGCTTATGCAAGCATAGCATTATTGATTATTTATTTATATTTATTTAAGTATCATTAGTGTGTATTTAGTATTTTAATGTTAAGTGTAATGTAAAAGTGTGAAAATGAACATGCGATCTCTAGAGGGTTAAATGATGCTAATATATAAAAATATATACAATTAAAAAAAAAAAATCAGAGACTAGCAAAGTAAAATTTGTAAAAAAATATATGTCCAAATTTTATTTGAATTTCAATATTAAAAAAAAAAAAAAAATTACTAGACACACTCACACGCACATATTCACTAAGCTATATTTGCACGTTGATCTAAAATCGCGCGCTTCGTACACGTTTCGTACGATCCTTTGCTGGAGTTCTTCGTACAAGTTGACAGCCTAGAACTGTCTTTAGAAATGATATATGTATGTATTTCTAATGTACCTAGTTTAATTTAGCTAAGTATAAAGAGATGGTCCTCCTCTGTGCATATCAAAAATTCATAATTTTACTAATCTATTCAGGAGTAGTGAAACACTCAAAAATGGCTATACATGATAAATTTTATCTTTTGGATCCCTTAAGAAAACGCCGAGTAGGATGATCAAATGTACCACGATACAGGGAGACTCAAGCGTTTAGTGAGTGTAAATATTATTTTGAAGTATTGAACCCTTTTGGAGTTTTTTTTTCTTTTTTAATGTTTTTTGGCGTCATTTCGAAATCATATAAAGAATATTCTTTGATATTTTTTAAGACTAAAGCGTAAATAATTTTCAGATTTTTTGTGAACATTTTTTCTTTCCCATATTTATAAAAGTAAATTTTTGGCAAGCTTCGAAGATCAAACAAATAATTAATCATATTCGCAAGTTAAAGATTGCTTCAAAATTAAATTTATTTTCGAAAGCTGACTTTTTTTAAATCCAATAACAAAATTTAGACCGAGGATATAAATTTTTATACTCAGCGTCGTAGTACTAGTACAAGGGTATTCTAATTTTGTCCACATAACGGTACTATGTAACGGCACAAAATAATCGAGAAAGATATAGAGTTCCATATATGAAAGTTCTTAGGATGAAAAGAGGAATTGATTAAGGCATGGACGTCCGTCTGCCCGTGTGCACGATAACTTGAGTACAAATTTAGATATCTGAATGAAATTTTGTATACAACTTACTTTCTGGCCAAAGCAGGTTGCTATAAAAATAGGCGAAATCGGATGCTAACATGTCCCCTTTTTCGATATCGAAAGTTTCGAAAATTACATAACTTGACATAACTTGAGTAAAAATTGAGATAATTGCATGAAATATGTTATACAGGTTACTTTCTTACTTAAAAATTGAGAATTTTGCACGAAATTTGGTATACAGGCTAATTTCTGGCCGAAGAAGGTTGTTCTTGAAAATGTGAGAAATCTTATGATAAGCACGCCCCCTTTATCGGTATCGAAAATTTCGGAAATCACATATCTCGATTTCATGGTTGTATAGGAAATATTCCTGATGGAACTGGTAGAAATCGCTGGGTGTTTAATGTTCGGTTCGCCCGAACTTGGACTTCCTTACTTGTATTATTTGAAATTAATCTCTCTATAGGAAATGTTGAAACAAATGTGGACACGTTATATATTCATTCTAGATTAATCGCATTTTTTGAACGATATCTACATATACACATATTTACACAACCGTTTATGTAATTTTCAAATGCACAGATAGAGGTACCAACTAAATCTATCCAACACTTACTCTGTCTGCCCTCTGTCGAGCATATATAAAGTTAGCAATATTTTTACGATAAACAAATAATGTTTGGTGTGTTAGTTAAATGTGTTAGAATAACTTAAAAATCTTTCGCACTAGTTGCTGATTGTTATAGGCTTGACAGACACCACATTGATCAGAAAGCAATTTGCACCGCTTTCAGAATTATCAACTCTGAGGCGTTTGCTTTAAATGTAGTAGGAGGCAAACATTTGAGAGAAATATAAAACATAGTTTATTCGTTAATCGAGTAATTTTAAAGCAGATTAAAAGGTACACGAAAATATCGCAATACGTGGCATGTAGTCTGAGCATGCTTTCTGCACGGACTGCACATGTTTACACAGAAAAAAATGACACTGGTAAAATCAAAAATCTCGTATTGTTATCCTGAAGTTGACCAAATTCTGTTGAATTAACCAAGTTTTGGTTATTTTAACGGAATTTTTTGTTGAAGTAACCGCATTCAACTGTTGATTGAACAGTCGTAGATCTGTCAACAACAACTTCCTCTAGCTAATTCAACACCGAAGGAACTATCATTTGGTCAAACTAAATTTTGTGTTGAAACCACCAAGCCCTGCTGTTAATACAACAGCGAACTGTCATTTAAAAAACAACAAACTTCTGAATTGAAGCCAACAGCGAAGATACTGTCATTACTGTCATAGAATAAAGCCGCAATTCGACGCCATCAAGCATTAGTACGCGATGGCCTGATAGTTAAAATCTCCGTTCAACGAAAGTCTGTCAGTAACGTTTTGACTTAACTCGTGAACGATGGTCTTATTTTGAGAACGGATTTTTCAAGAACATGTTTTGTGTTCCATGAACAGTTTGGACTTGATTAATGAACATTTTTAACATATTCTGAGAACGTATTGGGCTCATTTTAGAACATTTTGGGCCAAGATAAAATATTGAATTAAAAAAAAAATGATTTTTCAGAGTTCCAAAAGAAAATTTCTCACGTTGTTTTGTTGTTTGCCTCCACCGGGAATCGAGCTTTCACTGCTTTGACTGCTGAACGGAGGTGTTTACCATCAGGCCACCGCGTACTTATGTTTGACGGCGTCTAATTGCAGTTTTGTTCTATGATAGTATCTTCGCTGTTGGATTAGTTCTGTTAAGGTTGTTTACAGACTAAATGCCGAAAAGTATGCAACGATGTTGTAACGTTCTCGTTATGAGTTCTGATGAGACCCAACAAACCATGAAGCTGGATTTCGATTTGAGTTACATTCGAGAACTAGCCCCATTCTCCAATCTCTAACGTTAGAGGACGACTCGAGAAACACTCGAGAATCACAGCGTTCTCTAACAAAATGGGACATAATTCTCAAATCGAGAAAACTATAGTTTTCGAGTGGAATTCTAATGTCATTCTCTAATGGGATTCTAATGTGAATTTGCAAATGCTTGCCTTTTGACTAGTTCTCTAACCTATCTCGAATCGAGTTCAAGGGTAGTTCTCTACGGTTGCCTTCGAATATCGAATAGTTAGAGAATTACCCTAGTTATCTAACGTAAAGACGAGCATTTCTCTAACGTTAGAGACTGGGTTTGTTGGGCCCAACAAACCATGAAGCTAGATTTCGATTGGAGGTACATTCGAGAACTAGCCTAATTCTCCAATCTCTAACGTTAGAGGACGACTCGAGAAGCACTCGAGAATCACAGCGTTCTCCAACAAAATGGGACATAATTCTCAAATCGAGACAACTATAGTTTTCGAGTCGAATTCTAATGTCAATTTGCAAATTCTCACCTTTTGCCTAGTTCTATAACCTATCTCGAATCTAGTCCTAGTGTAGTTCTCTACTGTCGAGGATAGTTAGAAAATTACCCTAGTTATCTAATGTAAAGGCGAACATTTCTCTAACGCTAAAGACTCTGTTTGTTGGGCAACACCGACCGTTCTATTTTCGATAACTTCGTTGGCATTTCAAGAACCTGGTTGTTATTTTGAGACAGGGTAGTATATCCTCAAGACCAAGTTTTCTTTTTTTAAGAACAAAAAATCAAGAACACGAAACTCTAAAATTGGGACCTGTGGTGCTGCATTTTTAAACGGTGTTTTTCGCTGAGTGCAAGCATATAAGTAAGCGATCGCATCATGGTTAGATTGTAGACAATGGGTTGAGCGTTCAAGAGCCCTGTGTTCGGTTCTCGGTTAAGTCACAATATAAGAACTCTAAAAATTAATTTTTTTCTTATTTTGGTGTTAAAATAACACTTATTTTAGTTATATATAAAAAAAGATATATATTTACTTCACCGGGAAACGAACTCAGAACACCTAAAACCACAAAATTTTCTGTTAAAACAACAGCTTCACTGTTAACTTACGGTTAAAAGTTTCAATGAAGTTGCATCAACAGCATTGAAAAATCGATAAGAATTGAACGTGATTTTGGTTGAATCAACCCATATTTTGGTTGATATGACCAGCTCATTTTTTTCGTGTAATCACGATACTCCAATTGTTTCCGACTAAGAAAAGAAATTTTTAAATTCTACTCTGCTGAAAATCTCTTAATTTTTTTTTAACATTTTTAGTTAAATAATGTATCAACTTTTAGTCTATTGCGACAGGTCAATTTTAGATTGAATTAAGCGTACAGTTAATCGAGATTAAGTCATGATGTCTGCCAAGCCTCTTAATCTTTTGTTTTTGAATATATTAAGTATTAGTCAATGTTATATCCAGACAGAACTATGCTATACATAGCAACACTATGGACTAATGAAGATCCTTCGAGCAGTGAATACAAAATAGTTATATTAAAAGTAGTCGCCAGGGTTCTATTTTCTTTAGCTAGCGGATTTACATCAAGGTTTTTTTATAGTAAATGATATAAAATTTTCGTATAGGATCTGAGATAATCTATATATGCAGTGTCTGGTAGTAAATTCAAAACAGTACCCCGTTTCTATAATCCAATTCGATCGATGGTCTCGACTGAAAAAGGCGATTTGACGTCATAATGACGTCACACTCATTTTTTTTTGTTTCTGTAAAAAAAAATAATTTTATCGATTTGTTTTCTCACTTGAAACGGAGTACAGGTCTTGGATTCTCTAACTGCGAGTTTTGAAATGTACACTTTTTCCCATATACATATTTTATACGGCGAAAAAGTGAAAGTTTCAAAACTCACGGTTAGAGAATCCAGGGCCAGGTTCGTATAAAAAGGCAGTTGATATAAAATACCATGTTTATATAGAACTTGTGGAATATTTCTTTCAAAATATTTTAGTTGAATTTCATAAATAATCTCACTGCTCTTAGGTGTTGAGTAAGCTGCGGCTTTCACTATAGAATAATAATATTTCTAGCTTTCTTTAATAAACAAGCCACTTTACCTCATAGTTAATAACAAAAATTTTCTATAATATAATTAAGCTAATCAGTTTATTCTTTTGACTGGCCTATATATCTAAGAGTATATTGATAAAACTATTTGTATCGTTGAATTTACTAGATTATGTACACGTACGCTGGAAAGCTTACTTGGAATTCTTGAAACTAGTTTGAGTGGCCGGAGTACACGAAACGAACGCAACATACGCAGATCGACATCTATATTGGCCTCGGCGAAGATCGTCATAGCGCTAAATGCCCGCCACATCAGACGTGGGCCCAAACGGACAGGCATACGTACGCACAAGCATACACACCCACATACAAAATAGTGGCCATGCATTGTTTTTGGGTTTTCATACATTTTCAGTTTTTTTTTTTTTTTGTGTAAAACGTGCAAAAGTTGTTGTGTAGAACGTAGATTTGCAATCGATCATCATAAACGAGGTTGTGTGTGCATTTGATAAGTTAAATAATATTTTTGATTTTGGCATATCAGGTTTGTTTTATTTTTGCGAATGTAAATAAAAATAAAATTAGCAAAATAAATTTTAAGAAAATATGTATATTTTATTTATTGGAATTTTAAATGTAAATGTGAAGCAGTAAAATATTTAAAAATTTTTATATACGACAAATACATAAATATTTATTAAAAAACCCGTTAATAGGTATTACAAAGATAAGCGGTAAAGAAAATTTTATGTACATATGTATTTAAAGAAGTGTTAATGTGAATTGTGTATCATGAATGGTTAAATTATCCTAACATATAAATAAAACTTAGAAATAAAACCAAGAAATTAAAAAAAAAAATGATTTAAAAAAGGGCTTATGTTCCATACACTATTAAATATATAAGAAAATTGTACGTAGCTGACAGGAATAATGGGCGAAAATTCTACCAATAAATTCTGCTGGAAAAATTTAAGGAGAGTCATCCTTGGCAACAAGTTGGGCTGAGAACGAAATTGAAAAGATCAAACTCATTCAAATTCATCACCATACCTGTCCTGATGTATAGAATGTATGTAGATTGTCCATGGAAAACTATCCTGACAAAATTTTATGCAATTCGGACCACGGCAACCCGTGCCGACTTGCAGTTGAAGTTATCAGCAAAATCGACATACATAATGGACTTCTAATTAGTAAAACGGTATTCTTTTCTGTACCAAACGCTTAAGATATCCTTTAAAGGATCAACGACTGTGGCGCCTCTCGAAAAATTTCGACAAATATAACTTTTTTAATTATCCTTCAAGGATATGGAAGTAACATCCTTTAAAATTATTATCCTTCAATTTTTTCAAAACTCTAGGTTTTTTAAATAATTGTATTGTAATAAAAGTTCTGAAAATGTGTATACAAATATTCAAGAACAGGACATACTCCAGAAGTTGATTTTACAATATGGGTATCATATGAAAGGTGTTCATGCGGGTCTGAAAGTAGTGTTAGTTTTATTTCGATATCTCAATCCCTTTCGGAGATTCGACGAAAAAAATTAATGCAATCTACCTGCTTTCATATACTAGTATGAAAATAACAGCTAGTAAATGTTACTAATACGTTAGGGATGTAAGAGTAGGTCGCCTCCCTGTTGGTGCACCCTGGTTAACGCTAAATTAACTACACGGCTAGTTTCTTGTATTGCCGGTTCTATGAGAACGGTTCCAGTACTTATACTGTACCCATCGTGCCGAAACGACCCGGTCCGTTTTTTATATCGACCCGGCCAAGAGCAATACACGCGGGATGACCCTGTCTGACATTTGGGAAGGGCTACACCTCGTTACAACAACAACAACTAATACGGCGAGTAGGATCTATAAGAAGTGCACTATAATTGCAAACTTTCAAGATGTACTGAATTTATTTAGCTAGAAACCATATTTCTACGCAATCTACTGAAACCCTCTTGAAATTTTAATGTCCTTTTCTCGTGAATACGTTTTTCCAATATCCTTGCAAAGAAAACTGTTATCCTTTTAAAAATTCAAAGTGGGAGATTTGTAGCACAGTCTCTTAGATATGAGCCAAATATTAACTTCATGTAATTTTCGAAGCCTTAAGGAACTTTTTTGCTAGCACGGGTTGCCGTTATCCTAGAAACAATAAAACTTCGTATACACATGTTATTTAGGCTAATACGCACCTATAAAGAGGGTATGCATATCAAATTTCGAACCTTAATTTTTTTCCATACATTTTTGGGACAGTCTAATGTAGATAGACCATCGGTTTGAAAAGAAAAACATTTATTTCACTCTCCGCGGTGATATTGTTGAGTGTTTATCGAAGGAAATTATACGAAAGTCTTTACGGGCTATACTCAGGGTATATCTCGTATATTTCTAAGATGCCTTATCGGCAGTTGATATGAATAATAAGAAACTAAATACATACTCCGCTATCCGTTATTTTCCGATTAATTTAGAATTCCTTTATTTTAATTGCCAGTTTCCTTTTTTAGTTCAGTGTATTGAACATAGTATATAAAAATAAATATTTTAACTAAAACAAAACAAAAAAAAAAAACAATACTTTAAGTCATTTAGCACTTAAAACATACAAAAGCAAAAAAAAAAATATAAAAGTCAACTCGTAATTCAACGGTTAACATTAACAAAAAAGTGTTTCGATAATGTGTGTTAATGTGTAAAGTATAATAGTTATTCATTTGATTTGATTTCTTTGGAAAATCAAAAACTCTTGGCATTTTTTGAGAATATCACAACAATGTTTTATGTGTCTATACTAGAGCGAAAGGCTTCCTTTTTCCAAACAGGTTTCCGCTTTTTTCTTACTTTTCCGAACATTAATAATAATAAGTTTCAAGAAAAGAAAATATCAATTTTATATCGACGTTCCCAAATAATTAGCTTTTTTTAATGGATTTTTTGTGTTATCTAAATCTGTGGTAAAAAACGCTAATAACTTTACTTCTATTCAATTTAGAAAACTCAAGTCGTTCAGGCTTAGAAAATTCAAATTGTTTTTTCGCTTGAAACGTTTTTTTTTTTTTTTTAAATAATTCGAACACCGCTTTTGGAAAAAGTATTATAATCCATCACCCTAGTACATACTACACATATGTATTTAATAAAGTGTATTAAATCAAAATGAAATGAATATATTTACCCCGTTACTACGACGACAAAATCCATGATGTTCCAAATATTCCTGAGGTAGGAGTGTTTATGCAGAACCAGCCCTAAGGCAAGGATCTTGAGCGATGCTTCTACACAGAAAATGCATAAAAAATAGGTCTCCGTTTTTTCCTAAATATATTAAAGAATTAGAATGAATTGAGACACAGACGAAAAATAAATGAAAATATAAGAATTAACTTTATGGTTTCGTTATTGGTTGGTATTTATAAAAGAAAACAATTATTCTTATAATAGATTAACATCACTTCGACTAAATAAGCTCCCACATTTTGACTTACCAATGACAGAGCCAGTACTGTTTTATCACCCTCAGGTAAATGTTCTTCTAAAGCCAACACAACACAGTTGGCAATGATTGTCGTTAACACAGCGTACTCGAAGGGCGGCCATTCTATTATGAATTTCATGATTCTTCTTATTCGATTATCCTCGGCAAGGATAAATAATGATGTTGGACCACCACCAGGTGGTGTGTCGTCTTTCTTTGGGCCACCCATTCTATCAGCTAAGCGATGGGCTCCCCTTCGACCCGAGTGCCCCCCGCTTGTGGAGCCCTGTTGATGCCCTGCTAGCGCCGCTTCCTGAGCCGCCGCCAACCTGCAGTTAAAAGAAGAAAAATTTATTTTTAGAAAAAATTTCAATTAATTTATAATAATTTTGCTCAATATACTATGTAGTTAAAACTGATAAAGGTGTCGGTATACCAGTCGAAAAGAAAACAATTGTTGGTTTAACAGTGAAGCTGAAAAATGTTCGCTTCTTTTACTGCCTAACTATAAATCTATGGTATAACTAAGCCTCTTCATTTGTATAAATGGGTCTGATTGAGCTGCAAGGGCACCCGCAAGTTTCTTAACGCTTAATAATATAATACAATGCCAGTTTAAAATAGACATCACCAATACACCTTGTCGTGTTAAGCCTGCTCGAGGTGATGTTATATTACTAAATAGATTTTTGTTAAACCCATTTCCAAAATTCACGAAAAAATTCGAAAAAATTATTTTGTGTTTTGCCACTTCCCATTTTCCTATAACTCGAACATTTCTTGTGAGAATGGCATTGATATTGTATGTCTCCAAACCAAGTTCCAGGCAAATGCGATACAAATATGTAGAGATATTCAGCCTTAAAGGTTAGGGATGTACTGAAGGTGCTACGCCTTTTTTAATAGCTGCCATATTTTTTGTGAGTATGGTATATATGGTCGTTCACCTTCATTCCAAATTCAATGCCCTCACCTCTACCCCCTAAGTAAAAAAATATTCAGCCTCAAACTTAAAGCTTGTATTTAAGGTGCGATAACTCCCTCTTTTTTCTCTGAGAATTGTATTGATATCTATCGTTTAAATCAAGGGTAATTTTCAGTTCGCTGACATAATCCCTTTTATAGGAACTCAGCTTTAAAAATTACGTAAGTATTGGTGCCCTTTTCCCATAACTTGATTTCTTTTATAACAAAATAGTATCGTATATTTACTTAGAAATTTTCAGGTTCCTGCCTTAAACCATTTTAGAGATACCCGGCATGAAAGTTATGTTTTTCTGGGAGGTGTCACGGCCCCTTTCCCAAAAAGTTTTTTACACCACCATTTAGTTGACACCCATATCGTACAAACAGCTTCCAGGGTCGCATGTGGACCACATTTAGTAAATATTTCGGAAACGGGTTAGCATATGGGACTAAGAACCATTCTCTGCTAAAACTCTTGTCCATACCTTTCATTTGATACCCATATAAGCAATTCCTAGGACCACACTTGGTCCACATTTTGGTCGGTATTTGGGAAAGAGGTTCGGACATGGGACTTAGATTATGCAACATTGTGTGTGGTATTACGGAGTACATTTCATTTTCATATATATAGATGATAGAGAGTTGCACTTAATCAAAATAACACTTAAAAATTAAATAATGATAATACTTGAAATAAAATAAAACAAAAGAAAAAAAGGTAAAAATATAAGCAAAATAAAATTAAAAAAAAATAAAACAAAAAAAAATTAAAATTAAAATAAAAATAAAAAAGGTAAAACAAAAAAAAAAAATAAACTAAAATTAAATAAGAAAAAATAAGATAAAATATAAAAAAAAATAAAAATAAAAATAAAAATACATAAAATCAGATAAGCTTAAACACAATAAAGAATTCTCAATGTACGGAACAATAAACCTTTATACCCGATATAAATTTAAAAAAAAAAGAAAAACAGGATTTAAATAAAATAAAATGAAAACGAAGAAAAAATAAATAAAATGACTGAACTAAAATAAAATAAATTAAAAGAAATGAAAAGAGATGGAAGTAAAGCAACGAGAGTTCCCCTTTCCTTGTCCCTTCGCCTCTCAAATCTCTTTTGTATTTTTCATTCGATTCCATAAATGGTTTAGTTGCTACCATTTCCTACATTTCTTAAATTCAAATATCTATTTAATATTCCTCAATACACGTGGAAAATAGTTAAAAATTTATTGCAGCTCTTAATTAAAATTTCCGTAATATTCAATTTGTTGGCAAATGACGGTCTCATTGCAGTGAAAACATTTCCAATTCATTAAGCATTACCGTTCGTCTTTATGCATATAAAAACGGCCCTGTTTTTAATCACTTTAATATCCATTTTATTCATTATACCCAGCTGTACTTGTACACAGGGTATTATAACTTTGTTAGGATAACGGTTGGTTGTACAGGTATAAAGGAATCGAGATAGATATAGACTTCCATATATCAATATGATCAGGATCGAAAAAAAATTTGATTGAGCCATGTCCGTCCGTCTGTCCGTCCGTCCGTCCGTCCGTCCGTCCGTCCGTCCGTCTGTCCGTTAACACGATAACTTGACCAAGTAATGAGATATCTTCACCAAATTTGGCATGCGTACTTATTTGGGTTCAGAATAGATTGCTATTGAAAATGGGTAAAATCGGACCATAACCACGCCCCTTGTTCGATATCGAAAATTTCGAAAAACGTATAAAATGGGTTAATTCAATATTAGAAGCAGCTACAATGATAAAATTTGCAATATGTATTGATTTAGATGTTCTAAGGCCGATTTTATAAAAATTTTTGAAAAGGGGGCGTGGTACCGCCCACGTATATTTGAAGAAATTTTAAAATGTTGACTCTTAATAACTTCAGAACAGTTTATGCTAGTATAACGAAATTTCGTAGAGGACATACTATTGTTGTGGTAAATTCAGCTATAGAAAATAAACGAAATCGCTTCGCGACCACGCCTACTTTTTCATAAAAGTTATATTGAAAGGAGGTGGAAATATTGAAAAGTCCATATCTAATTAACTGATTTCGCTATAATAATATAATTTGGTACATACATCAACTTTCATATTCTTTACATAATTTTTTCAAAATTTTGGAAAGTGGGCGTGGCACCGCCCACTTATGAGTCAAGCAATTTTTAAATTCGACTGCTAACAACTTCAGAACGGTGTGAGATAGATTTACGAAACTAGGTACCAGGCATGTTATGTTTATGTAGAGTACTACCACAGAAAATAAGAAAAATCGGTGAACGATCACGCCCACTTTATGTGCACAGCTGGGTATGTAATGTTCGGTTTCACCCGAACTTAGACTTCCTTACTTGTTTTTTATTTCATTTTCACAATATTCACTATGCATATGCACTTGGCAAGGTTTATTATAAAAGTTATATACATAGGTACTACGTTCTTATGAATGTATGAACAACTTAATACACCCAGCAAACCTGCTTTGAGCAATTAAAAGTGGTTTTAACGATATGAGTCATATGTGATCCACAACACAATATCGGTTATCTTTATAAAAAACCTTTGAAAAGGAACTTCATGTAGGGTATCCTGGACTATAAGTTTGATCAGTATTAATTATATGAGCAATTCAGCTTAAAAATCAGAATGACTGCTTCAACCAACACCTTTCTGACATGCTTTAGAATTTTTAATGTTTGCTGGGTATGCACATTTTTTTTTTTTTTTTTCACTATTGTGAGTACATACATACATAGATATCTACTAATAAACTTGCATTGTCTACAAAAAAAATATACCGGATATGTCAGGTGAAAAAGGCTCGAAAGTATTAAGATGTCTACCCTGGTGCTTGACGTTGTTGGGTAAAAACCTATACACATTTTACTAACAAGTATGTATTTGTTGATTTATGCAGTAGGGATGATGCGAATGTGAAATATTAAACTTGAATTTGATGCTGAAAAGTTAAGAATACGAAATAATTTAGGAACTAACAATAGTGCATCCGCTTTTTGTCTGACATCAAGAAGTTATATTCGAACTCAGCTGAACTAGCTGAGCTTTGGCAAAAGATAAAAAGTTGAACTCGATAATCTCTACATATAATAAAATTGTAACTGGTCTATGTCTGTACATGGCAGATATCCACAAATAATTGATTGGGGGAAGCATTATTAAGCGAGTAGAATCCAAATCAACCATTTTTGTGTGTCTGTCTGTCTGTTTGTCCGTATGTTTGTGGCCGTATCACTCTGAAGGTAATGAATGGAATTAAATAAAACTTTTTTCGTTGGATTGCTCGACGCTCAACTTAAAATTTAAGATATTACTTTTTTCGATATCTCAACCGACTTTGGAGTTATCGCCCAATATGTGGAACATGTCTGTATGTATGTTTGTGGTCGTAACACTCTAAAAGTACTGAATGGAATTGAATCGTTAGAATGCTAGACGCTCAACTTAAAGTTTAAGATATTATTTTTTGCGATATCTCAACGGTTTTTGGGGTTATCGTCCAATATGTAGACCAGGGGTGACCAAGAATGTCTTAGTACAATATGGGTGTCAAACGAAAGGTGTCAATGAGTGCTATAATATGCGATATGATTCATTGAAATATCTGAAATGGTTTGGGAGATATCTTGAAATTTCGATAGCTCGACCGGTTTCGGAGGTATTGACGAAAAAAATGTGTTAGTACATTATTTGTATTAAGTGCTGAACTCCAGTCGTTTTGTTGGATTTTATTCTTTGCTAACCCAGCTGCAAAAAAAAAAAAAAAAACAGAAATTATACGCATACGAAATCGCGGGTACCAGCTAGTTCAGAATAAAAAGCAAGTTTCTATGATCTGTACACTTTAAGAAAAAAGTACCGTGGAAGCGTGTAGGAAATTTATAATCAGTAAAGTGAAACATTCGACCAGGGTTGGGCATTTTTGCACTGCCACTAATTTTTTAGTAATAATTTTTTCAGTGATAGTTAAAACCAAAAACCTCTATCACTAACAATTTGGTGATAGTGATTTTTGAATTTAATTATTATTATTTTCGGACCCGGTTTTGGTAAAATTTTGTTAAATTGAGTTAAAGGAAGTCTTTCTGAATGTTTATGCCAAGTATAGTTGGAAAATTCGCGGTACGGTATTATTATAAAGTTGGCCCCCACTATTACTAAAAATTTAGTGATAGTGATTTTTGATTTTAACTATCACTGAAGAAATTATCACTAAAAAATTAGTGGTAGTTGGGGTTTCCATTACATTCGCATAAGCCAAAGTTTCGACTCGAATATTAAAACTAAAGTGGAAGCTGTATCTTTTATTATATTCTCAACATCCCTAGAAGAACACAAAAAATATGATAAAGACAAACAAGTAATTCACGTGAAAGCTTAGAAGAGTGTAATGAAGGTGCAATGCACTTAGTTTGTGCTTTGTTCTACGTTTGTATCTATGCTACCTGTGTTTGCTAAAGTAACTGTTATTTTTTATAGCTTTTGTAGATATATATGTACTATTTACATAGTCATGTTCATATGTATATATCCAGCAATACATGTATGTATATTAAGAATTGTATGTATTCTGCTATAGGCCTATAGCTAATATCTATACTACAGGCTTTAAGATATTTGCTGGTTGTTAAAGCGATTGACTAAATGCATTAAATAGTCAAAGCTGAAATCAAAGAAAGAAGTATTTGGATTGATACCTACACATAGTTAAGCTCAGTATTACTCTGATTTTTTTTTATGTTTTGGGCACACAAGCTATTCAAAGTCAAAGTTCAGATTTTGCATATTTTAAACTTAATATTTTTATACCTTTCCATTGTTATTTTGATTACTTTTAATTTGATATACATTTTATAAATGGATAGTAAACGTAATAAAAAGGGAAGGTTGTAAAAGTAATAATAAAGCTCGTGGCTGTCGTGGTTTTCAAGTGTACAATCAAAATCTTGAATTTTTTTCTGGAGTTGGCTGTAAACTGCATTTGTTCCATTTAAAATTTTTGTATAGCATTTTCAGGTCGAATGAAACTTTTTTCAAGTAAAATGAAACATTTTTCAAGTCAAAAGAAACTGTTTTCAAGTCAAAAGAACCTTTTTCAAGTCAAATTAAACTTTTTTCAAGTCAAAAGAAACTTTTTTCAAGTCAAAAGAAACTTTTTTCAAATCAAATGAAACTTTTTTCAAATGAAGTGACTTGAAAAAAGTTTACTTTCATTTGAAAAAGTTTCATTTCACTTGAAAAAGGTTTCACTTCATTTGAAAAAGGTTCCAGGCCCCTACTATTGTTAATTTTTTCGGTTTTAATGCTTTGTTATTTTGTAGGGTTTCTTTTTGATGCCACCCAGCCCTTCAACCTAATTTTTGGACTTTTTTCATATGGATAACCTTTTTCTTTTTCGAGCCATAACAGCTTTAGCTATAAGCCCGTAGTTCGTATAGTTGTACATATACCAGGTACCAGGTGACAAAGTCGCCAAAAAATTACCATAATTTCACTTATTTTACAATGGATGATTTCCATATATGTATATGTCGTAGAATACCACATTGAGTTATTATCTAGAGTTGTTAGACCCGTCAAAAATAAATTCGGTCTTAAAAATACACTGTAGAAACCTATCTTAAGTACACGGCTAAAAAAATCAACCTAAATTTTAAACCCGTATAAAGTTTAATCAATTTTTCAAACTTTTTTGTACATTATTTCAAACCGTCCAAATACCTGCAAAGATTTTCAATTTATTTTGGTTTCGATTTAAAATCTAAATGAAAAATTAGTCTAAATGTTTTATTTTTGGTTTGTTTGAATGTAATTGAATTTCGCCCACAAAAGCTTAATGTGCGTCATAGCTCAGCGGTAGAGTAGTCGGCTGTGACTCCTGAGCGTTTTCGTTCGAATCCTGCCAGCTGCCACATTTTTTTAAAACTAAAACTTTTTGGTTTAAAAATTAAAACTTTTCGGTCTAAAATTTAAACTTTTGAGTTTGAAAATTCAAATTTATTTTTGAAAGCTTATTTAAGATTGAATTTTGCCAACAACATTTATGTGTGTGATGTAGCTCAGTGGTAGAGCAGACAGGCATGATGCGGGGAGTCTTGGTTCGAATTCCCGCTAACGGACAAAAAATATATTTCATCTTTAAAAAAATTTTAAAAAATTTCTGGTTTATAATTAAAACCCGATTCATTTAGCCAATTTTCATGAAAACTGGTCTAGATGGAATTTGAATCCAAATTTGGTTTGGTCATATATAAGTTTTTGTTATCGAACAGAATTTTAAAAGTGCGACTTTTCGTTAAGAATATTGAAAATGTTTGTTTTCGTATGGCAGTCGATTTGTAAAAATTGGCCATTGAAAAACAGCCAAAGTTGGACAAACCCGATTAAACAAGTGAAAGTGAGTTGATCGTTTTTTTTTTTGGGTTTTCGGTTTTCCTGACGTGCACAATGTGACTAACTCCACTTTCTATTTTCTAATACTAAGAGGTTCAGTTATTGTTGTTTCCATGTATTTTTTATATTTATTCAGCACAACAACAATAGGTTAACACCATAGTATTAGAGCATCAAGTTAGTCACAATGGCCCATATTCATAGTCGAAAAAAGTAGGCACTAAAGTTAGCGTCAGCTTTTTGACAAAATTTCCAACGGCCTATCTGTCAAAGATGCTGACACTATCTTTACTGCCTACTTTATTTCGACTATGAATATGCACCAATGGCTTTTGGAAGAAAGTGGAGTTAGTCACTTTGTGGACTGAACGGCTCATATGTATGTTACATTATATCTGAGTGACACATATGTTCACACTAGTAGAAAGGCTTTGTTTGACCTCTTTATCTTATTTTATATCTATTTAGAAACCGCTGAGTTAATACAATAAACACTAAAACTAAAATTTTCAATTCCCAGCCTTTGTAATGCAAATGTTTATATGTGTATACACATTAGGGTGAATAAAAATAAACACTTCCCCTATAATGATTAATTTTTTAAGTAATAGATATTGAGCTATATTATTGATTTTCAGAAAGATTGCTACACAACAAAACGACAACCAAAAGACTGTGGGTAGATAAGCTACCATGATTCATGGCTGGTAGCTCCGAATATGTTCGAATAGTAGGTTTAGTAGTCGTACTTATATTTTAGTACAATTTCAAACAAAACAAAACTTTATTTCTTTCGTAAAATTAGCTGATTCCGCGAATTGATTCAATTCCGTGCCTTTTGTTGAACATTTCATTTCTTACAAAAAAATGTGCCTCAATAGTTTGGCAGCTTCTTAAGTACTTTTTTCGCCATTTTTTCAATTATTATCAATATAATTTAGAAAAAAAGTTTTCTGCAGTCTGATATATACTTCATTACATATATACATATATCTTATTGTATGTTCGCACATAAATTTGATAATCGAAAAATTACTGTTTACACATATTTGTGAATGTATTTTGCGTGCATAAATTTCCATTTTTTAAACTTTCATTTATTTTTGTAAGCTTTAGCCTACTCTCTTTTGTTCTTGCAATTCTGCAGCATCAACAGCATTCCATTGTGCCATTACATCATGTGGAAATAAATCATGCGAAATTTTTGCACATGAGATTATAAGTTTTGTTGTCAAAACGAGCACGCATATACAAACCATCAATATATACATACATATGTAGGCGAAAACCCAGCAAAAAATGGATGATTGTACAGAAGGACTCTTTTGTTTTCGGAAACAGCAAAAGCTCAGCAGCTTCTTCCTCATATTGCTTACTGAGCCCGAACTATTCCTCGTAGTTAACAAAAAAAGTTTCTCTAATTTAACAGCTGAGGCGCAGACTTAGCCAAATAATGTTAATTGGAAATTAAGAAGACGGTTAGAGAAACATAAGTAGCAGGTTAAGCTAAGGATCTGTAGCTTCTACGTTGGTGTATATAAGCCATAACGCCAATGATTTGCAATGAAAGTAAAACACATCATTGGCATTTATTCAATACGATCGAACTTAATCTTACAATGTCTAACTTTGATTAAAGCCACGTTGTTTTAACTATAAAACACCTTGAATCAAAAATGGCAAAAGTCTTTCCATGCTTAAACTGGCGAGTTTTGTATAACAAAACATTATGGAAACCCTTAAATTTGTTTTTTTTTTGTATTTTTTCTTGACTTTTGAACGCAAATAACTTTTCTGGGGTTGAACCTAAACTCTCCATACAAATTTGGCTTTGTGGGAGTTTTTGTTATACAAGATAGCTACATTTACCGGATTAGTAGCTTTTGATAATATGCATGGAGAAAATGTGGCTCTAGCTCGAGAACTATATCGGCGCTCATTTACGAGAGGCATGACTGTGCAAATTTTCCAGATTTGAGTTAATAAAAATTTTGCTACACATTCGTGATTCTGGCTCAACAAAAATTTTAAAAAATTTACTTTGAAAATTTTAAAAGAGGAATTGAAGAAATATTAACCTTAAACCTATATCAGTTGAAAGAGTATAAAGAGAATATAACTTGCAAAAATATATTTGTGTCAAAAACTTAAAGTTCGAATTCAGCGAGAGCAAATACGATTACTATTACGATACGAACTATTTTCATTGCCGATAGAGAACTTCGTGACAAATAAACGGTAAAAGAAAATTTGTCTGCGCATACTGAAGCTTTCGAGAAAAATCCTGAAAAGTCCTTATGTGGCATATATTTTCATAGAGAAATAATGAAGCATATTTGTAGCCAATTTCCAGCTCTACAACTTGGCCTCAGGTAATTTTTCCAAAAAACTTACCGTTTGACGAGAAAAGTCTAAAAAACCTAACATTTTTACCTTTGACCCCGAATAACTTTTTCAGCAGACATGGGATCGATGGGGACTTTTGAAGTTTTCTTTCTGACGGCGAATACTTCTAGTACCCTAATACACTTCTGATACCCGAGTATTTACCCTTATCCGTACCAAATCCATGTCGATAACGCCAAGGCGGCACTAATCATCTCCGTGTACCTTTAACCGAGTACAAGTATCCATTGACATTATAGTTTCGCATGCTGTCTGGATCTGCTCATAAATGATCTTAATGACTATTTGTGAGAGGTAGCTAAACATATAAAACAACCGACAGGAAATATTTATCTGTGAGAACACTTCTCTCATAACTGGCACCATTAAGTCTACCGAGCAAAGAATCACAACGATCGATAGAAGTTTCCGGCTAGCAATATCGGGATTGAGGAATGATATATAGAATCAGAACGATGATAGGTATAATTCCTTAAAAACTCTTCATATCGATCTTGGCAGACTAGTCATTCAGAACTGTAATGTAGACTAAAAGTTTACATTTGGAATAATTTTTCCATATATTACATATTATTATCCATAATCCACATGTATGTATTAGTTTGTGTATGTGATATTTTTATATGCACTATTTGTCGCCGCTTAAATTGTGCCCATTGCAGCAAAATCTATTTTTTGGCTTCGGAAAAATTCCCAAAAATAGAGAAAGCAACAAAAATTTGAATGTTTTATAGGAAAGTGTGGTAAAAATATTTAGCGTATGATTTAAACACATATGCGATTGTGATGCCTATCAGGGAATGAAAACAACAGTTGCCCTTTGTTAGTTAGTGGCCCCTTTTTTCCATTGATCAACAACAATGGTACACTAGCAGCCCACTTATGAACCAAATTATAATAATTCACGGCGTCGCCGCTGAAATGAATGCCGTCAACATTTTTTTGTCAACCAAAAGCAAACCTAAAACTACAGTTGTTATTGCTGCTAACACAGTGAATATTACAACTATGAAGATACGCTTGGGAAAAAAAAAAAAATATCAATTTTTTCAAATTTGGACATTTTTAATATTTTTTTCTAATTTTAATTTAAAGCTTGATCTTTTTTCTTTAAAATGATACTTTTTTTGTAATGTAGCTCGAAAATTTCTTTAAGGAATTGTTGTTTATTAATTAACGAATTTTTTTTTTTATCTCCTATTTGATATGGTGGCCGATTTTTTTGTTAAACATTTACAGAAAAAATTCACCCTTTACACACTATTTTATGATGAAAAAAAAAAATTAATTTCATTTTATGGTGTGCTTTTTCTGTTTAAGATAACAATTCATTAAAAACATTTTCGTGGTCCATTAAAAAAGTATAATTTTTAAGGAAAATGATAAAGCTTTAAATTAAAATAAAAAAATATTAAAACTGTACAAATTTGAAAAAAAAAAAAAATTATGAAATTTTTTTTATAAAATTTTTACTAAAATTAATTTTTATTCGTAAAGAACGGAAAAAATACTTAAGAAACCGGTTTCCATGTTTCTCTTAGCACGTCAATTATATGACTTCTAATTTAAACAAAACAGGTTTACACAATAAATACTGCGAATTCAAACCAGTATATCACGTTAACCCTCCAATATATATATACGCCACCTTTTGGTGACATTTTTTTTCAAAATGAATTTTCTTTTAATTTTTGAAAATTTTTTGAAAATATTTTTACATGCTCTTAAAGTTGAAGCTTTGAAGCTTCCAAAATGGTAAGCCATGTGCGAATATCTTAACTATTAAAATACTTACAGCTTTTTAAATTTTACTAGATTTTATACGTGTTACTGTGTATGTGTGTGCAATAGTACAAAACTCAGTTAATTTCAAAAGGGGTGTAATTATCTTAATAGTTAAGATAATCGCACATGGCTTACCATTTTGGAAGCTTCAAAGCTTCAACTTTAAGAGTATGTAAAAATATTTTGAAAAAAGTTTCAAAAATTCAAAGAAAATTCACTTTGAAAAAAATTCCATTTTTCCCCATACAAAATGTATGGGAAAGAGCGAAAAAATAGCCACCCCTAAGGGTTAAGTTAGAGCGCTAATTTTTTGCAAGGCTTATTTTCTCATCAATACCTAACTTATTAGGGTGTAAGACCAAGTCGACATTTTTTTTGAATCACCCTAATGTACATACATATATTAGGGTGGGCCAAAAAAAATATATTTTTTTAGGTCAAGTTAGTAATTGATTACCTTACAAAAAATATGCGGTAATTTAAGTTATCAATAGTGAAATAGTTCCGAGGGGTCAAAACGAAAAAACATTTTTTTTGTTTTTTGGTCACCCTAATGTATGTGGATCGTTTTGGTGTTCAGAATTCGCAAGAAATGTAAATTTATGCTTAATCGAGGTAAATGCAATAGAATATGTGGTCAATATTTTTTTCGTTGCTGTTTCCTTTAAGACCAAAAAATGGAACGTCCGAACGGGAACGTCCGAACAAAATTAAAGTCGATATTTGTTCAACAAAAAACTTCTCTGTTTCTTATTGGAGCTTAGCTCGAAAATTGTTTATACCTGCTGTACTTTTTACTAGTACTAGTGTATTCTAATTTTTGATGTTACGAAATTTTTATGAATTTTGATACTTAGAGAAAATTGACAAAGATTTACACAGCGATGGATACCATGACGCGTTTCGGACTTTCCAAGGTCCACATCAGATGGATTTTCGGACACAGAACTACTGTGTCTGCACCGAAGCGGTTAAAGCAATTGCTTATAACAAATCAGCTACGATGCCCTGTAGTATTTCTAAGTCAACTTTCTTATAAGCGTGCCAATTTCATACCTTTAGACATAAGGGGCGACATATTTTCCATATGATACACGGAATATGAGTATATTATTAGGGCGTGCATATTTATGAAGAAGCACACGGAGGTTTTTTTTTTTTTTTTTTTTAATTTGCATTCCTTCATACTACTTTTTGTGTATTATTGGTTTGCTCTACCTATGGTGTGTACTTATGTATCAATTATGAATCTTTCTTATTGGAGCTTAGCTCGAAAATTGTTTATACCTGCTGTACTTTTTACTAGTACTAGTGTATTCTAATTTTTGATGTTACGAAATTTTTTTGAATTTTGATAGTTAGAGAAAATTGACAAAGATTTACACAGCGATGGATACCATGACGCGTTTCGGACTTTCCAAGGTCCACATCAGATGGATTTTCGGACACAGAACTACTGTGTCTGCACCGAAGCACTTCTCTATAAAGAAAATGTTAATGCAGTATAAGTCTTTGTTTATTCCTCTAATAATCGTGTATGCACCATTTTTTTTGTAGCACGAACCAATTCGTAGAACTTTAAGGAAGTCTTAAATCACCTCGAATATGAATTACGATTAAGAAACGTCCGAATTGTAGATTTAAACCCTTCTTCATAGGTAATGTGTCATCTCTGGCGCCCGTAACGCTGGAAACACCCAAATGTATGTTTTGCCTTGACTTTTTATTAATTAAAATATCGACATTGTTGCTTACACACTTTACTTTAACGTATGATGACACCCTTGTTTCTACAGACGTCATTTCAATCTTAAAATACGGAGCCTTTTTCGTGTGCATCTCTTCTTTTAGTTATTTATATTCGTTTTCTAATACCTATTTATTTATGTTTTATATTGCTAAGTACAGCTGAGCTAGCTATAAATACCACATAAAATATATTTTTAGAAAGCATCTTTTCACCATATATGGTCATTTTAATTTGTTAAATGCCAACTCTATGTAAGAAATGATCAGCGTATGTTACAAAATATATAACGTACGTACGCATAGAGAATTTTTTACTAGAAACGAGGCACAAACAAGAAAATCGAGGAATAATTTTGAACTTGGAAAATGTTTTCTTAATTATGTCTTGATAAACACTAAAATAAATAAGAAATGTTTGCTTTAAATAAACAAATTTCTTCTTGCAGCTTCATGGACGCAAAATTATAATGGTTGAGGAAGTTGTCCTGGGAGTCCCGGCCCGAATTCTACCTCAACCAAAGATTATTCATTTTATTTAAATTCTTATTTTTATATTTATGAAATCTACTGGACCCAACCTTTACCTACTATGTATTCAATTCGGACGAGCGCCTGGGTTATGAGGATTTAGAGCGTCATTCTGCTAGTGTTAAATTTGCTTGGGAAAAAACCACAATATGTGATTGCAAGCATAAATTATGTATTTCCATAAACTTGCAACGAAAAAGCATCTGCAAATTACAGGAGTTTGTAATGCAAATAAAATAAACGAAATTACCTTAGCTAGTGTTGCTCAAACAATATGGACTCAAATAAAAAAAAATTTAAATAAATAAGAAAATATTTCTTCAATAAAGTGAAACATTTTCTTATTTTTTTTATTTTTTGAACATTTTTTCCAGTGAAAATCAAGAAAATTTTTACAATTTCTCAAATTATTTACTATTTTGAGATTGAGAACATATTTTTCTAGATTTTAGAGAAATATTTTTCTCCGTGTATTTTTTTATTTTTTTATTTTACAATCATTGAAGCCGTCAGAAAGAGAAGGAATTATTGGAGCAAGCTTTTTCGACATTCTGACCGAGGTTTGAAAGTGAATTTTCAAAATTGTGGTTAGGGCTCGATATATTAAAGTAAGTGGTTTAGAAAGGAGTGACAACTTCGAATCGTTAACTTGTAAGGCAAGAGAATCTCATTTGACTGCAACTGAAACTCCTAGTGGAGTTCTTTCGTAATTAAGTGGCTCGAATTTGCATTTTGATGTTTTTTAATTTGAATACCAAACTTAAATACTTTAGCATAGCAGAATCTTGCAAAAAACTGCATACCTACGTCTAGGGACACACTCCATCCCTTCGTATGTTAACAAACTACATTTACACAGAGAAACTCATTTATGCTAAAATTTCACTAACTATGCAAAACAATTCACTGTCTTTGTATTCATCGTGGAGTTGAGAGAAACAATGGTAGCTACTTCAACTACACATGTATACAACTACATACATACATGCATATGTGTGCTTGTAGGTCCTCATATGAAATGTTTTATTATGCGACATATCGCCGATGTTGCAACGTGTTTATGTTTTGTGGTTCATTATGTTTACTTTTCTTACTTTCATTGCTTCATATATTTTCTCTTCTGCTTTTACCCTTTTTAACGTATAAATATACTACATATATATGCATCTACTTTTATGTTGCAGCAAGTGCAGGAAGTACATATTGTCCTTAATGGCCAACAATATTGAAAGCAAAAACAGTTATGAAATGGGGTCATTTGCAATAGCTCAATGGCCCCCAGACCATGTGACGACGCCACGACTGAGTTGACTTACAATTCACCAGTATCTTTAACCGAACGACCAGCAATATTTTTTGTCCTTTTACTCCACAGTCATAACATTTGTATTTGTATGATTATTAGGGTCCCCAACTCTGGAGGCGTTTTTTGTACGTCAGTTGCCTTAAATATATACTGCGTCCAACGATTAGGCACTCTAGTGGGACATTATCTTGTTGTTTTGATGTAGGCCCACCTCACAACTGGACTACCAAGCCAATACCATAAAAACCAAAAACGGGTTTTCAGCTCAACTGCCCTCTGGACTAAGATGTCATGACAGATTCTTATAAAGTACAGTCCTAAGGGCCTTAGCCCTATCAAGCCATTCTCGAGAAGTAATAGTAAAAGTTTCGTTAAGGATATCTAACAGTTAACTCTATAACTATAATCCAAAATAAAGCCCCTTAGACCTGCCTCTTCGACTACTTTTCAATATCCAGGTAAGACATTCCTCTATGAATAGTTGAGTTGCTAAAAGCTCTTGACGACTTTGAAACCTATCTACCAAAACGATAGGTGCGCAAATTTCTGAAATTTATTCTGTATATATTATGGACGCTCTAATAGTCATTCATATATTCGTAAGTTACTTTTGCTGTTATTACAAACTAGCACAATGCTGCGTTTTGAGCTAATTTTACGGACAAACAGTTTTGTGGGTTAACTTCAGAGTTCACTTGAGGTGGTTTGGTAGTTCGGCGTATCGGCTACTTCGTTCGGTTCGTTTATTTGTTTTGAGAGCGGAAATTCTGCGACTTACAAATGTTGACATCTGCAGGTGAATTGCTTACAGGTGTACCTATATATACTTACATATGGTTTGCTCTGATACTACATACATACATACGTAAATATTTAAAAATATTTATGTTAGCAGGTCGACTTAATGTACGCATATTTTCATGTCGCAACTTAAATTGTTACTTGCAGAAGTCTTTGAAGAAATCGTTAATTTATGTGAGAGAAGAAAATTTGCATTGGTTTCGAAGTGGAATATTGCGTAGTTTGAAAATTTAACGGAGAGTTTTTTTAATCAAGGCCCGTTTGTTCATCTAGCCCTTAATTTTTGTTTTTCTACAAGTTGGGCGGACCTGCACTTTTTTGCCGACTCCGAACGACACTTGCAAAGTAAATGAGTTTTTTCTGAGAAGCTTCTCATGGCAGAAATACACCTGGAAAGTTTGCCAAACTACTGCCGGTAGCGACCGCGTTTAGAAAAGTTCTGTTTCTAAATAATTTTTGATGTAACTTTTGCCGGGCATTGATCCGCCACGACTTGGTGTAGAAGGACGAAGCAAAAATTAGTTTTTTTCAAAATGTTGCAAAGTTAAGGGTTTGCGAGGCAGCCCATATCTCCAGCAAATATCAACTTGTTTATATGGTATGGCGTATATTCAGCAAATTTGACTCTTTTCAGTTCTCCTTTAATATATTTTCCTCTGGTGTAATCTAACATTAGCTTGCGTCATTTATTGACCATTAACCACTTAGGCGATTTAGCCGCTTTGTATCAAAGCACGTCAATCGTACCTTTTTAACGATAACTAGCGCCAATTAGAGACCTCAATGGATTCCAAGTCATCCTCCACTTGTTGTTTCCATCTCAGTCGAGGTATCCTCCTTCCTCTGATGCCGAAATCGGGTGTTGATAGGAAAACCTTCTATGCTGGAGCCTGCTTTTCCATTCGCATAACATGACCCAGCCAGCGAAGCCTTTGGGCTTTAATTCGCTGCACTATGCTCAAGTTTGGCTAAAGCTCGTAGAGCTGATGGTTAAATTTTTTTCGATACTCGGCGCTGGCATTACGGGAAGGACCATAAATCTTCCGGAGAACGTTTCTCTAAAATACTCCAAGGGCCATATCAACTTCTCTTGGCATTCCGTACATTAGGACTGGTATGATGAGAGACTTATAGAGCGTGATCTTTGTTTGTCGAGAGAGGACTTTACTTCTGAATTGCCTACTTCAAAGTAACACTTGTTGGCAAGAGGGATTCTCCATTGGATTTCTAGACTGACATTATTTTAATGCGGGCTACCCGCCGAGCTGTTCAAAGACGGAGGCAAAGAGCTGGTAAAAAGCATGCATGCCTCCAGATTGGAATTTAAGTGTGCTCTGCCCAACCCACAAGAAAGGCGATCCCGCTAACCACACCACTACCGCGGAATCAGTCTTCTTAATATCTAGCGTATTGTGTGAAAGACTGAAGCCCATCGTAGACCAACTGATTAGACCTTATCAGTGTAGCTTTAGGCCTGGTAAGTCTACCATCGCCCAGATTTTCACGATACGCCAAATCCTCGAGAAGACCCATGATTAAAGAATCGACAAACACCATCTCTTTTTCGATTTAAAACCGCTTTTGACAGCGCATAAAGGAATTGCCTGTATGCCGCCATGTCTGAATTTTACTTCCGTGCAAAGGTTATACGTCTTTGCCAAATGACGTTGAGCAATACAAACAGCATTGTCAGAATCGGGAAGGACCTCTCTGAGCCATTTGAAACCAAACGAGGCTTCAGACAGGGCGACTCCCTTACGTACGATTTCTTCAACCTGATGTTGGAGAAGATAACTCGAGCAGCAGAGCTAAAAAAACTCAGAAATCTATCTCACAGTGAAAGTGAACCTTGACTAAAATAAACATAAATGACAAAAAACTACTTTGCTTGGCCAATTTTTGTGTAAATTGAGGCCTGTAGACGTCTGAACCTTGATCTAACAAACTACAAATACATCTTGGAGGGATTCCACGCCGTTCTTCTTGTAAGACATCTAAAAGGTTCTGTTTTGACGAAATTCTATGTTTTTGCAGGATTTGTCCAAGTCAAGACCTTAAGTTCTCAATTATACTTAAAGCCGGAGACTGCAATGGTACTACAGATACATGGGGACAACTATATGGTGTACTCATATTTTCTAGCTCAACCAAGGATTAATGTTTGGGATTATTGCTCTTTTAGTAATATAAATCTCCTTTTATCCCTAGTTTTTCCTCCCTGGGTTTAAGATTTTGTTTCAAAATGTCTTTATAACCCTATTTAGTAATTATTCTCTGGAATATGATGAAGATTTCCAGTATCATCGCCTACTATGCAGCCCCAAAACATGACGGAGACACCCCCGTGCTTTATACTGGGAGGTTTTTTGCTGGGAGTAAGGTAGTTATATTGCCGCCATATCGCCTGCGCCAAAAAAGTTAAATTAATTTTCGACTGTAAATAGGACCTAAAAGAATAATATTCAATCCTATGCCCGCCATTCTACCGTTATAAACCTTTTGCTAGAAGATCATCTCCTTAAGGACTTATTTCCACGCAAACTCCAACCTTATTTTACGGGTTTAACTGTTAAAAAAATGGCTTATTTCTTGCCACTCAACCATTATATCCGCGATTTCTGAGAACCCTGTCACATTTTCAGGGTTAACGTGGATTTTTAACTGCTCTTCGACTAACTTTGTCAATTTTGGGGCACTCAGATGAGGATTATTCTTGGTTTTCCCTACAATAAATTCTTCTTCGCGCTCTGAAAACTTTTTTCTTGCTCATTCTTTGCTTGTCTTTTATTCTGTATTCCATTCTGTTTCTGATTCGAATGTAATTGAGAACTTACCTATGATCTAAAATTTAACAAAGCCTGCGAAAACATAGAATTTCGTCCAAACATAACCTTTTTATGTCTTACAAGAAGAATGACGTGCAATTCCTTCAGGATGTACATGTAGTTTGTTGGAATCATGGCTCAGACATCTACAAGCCTAAATTTACACAAAAGTTTGCTTAGAAATGTATTAATTTGTCGTTTAAGTTTATTTTAGTCAAGGTGGCTCACTTTCACTGTGAGATAGATTTCTGATTTTTTTTGGTTTTTGCTCATTTTTATACCTTTCATGAACATGAAATGGTATTATAACTTTGGTCCGATGTTTGTAAGTATGAGAAGAAGAAGAGATGGACCCATCAATAAGTATACCGAAATGATCAGGATGACGAGATGAGTTGATTTAGCCATGTCCGTCTGTCTGTCTGTCTGTTTGTCTGTCTGTTTGAACGCAAACTAGTCCCTCAGTTTCTGAGATATTTGGCTGAAATTTTGTATGCAGCCACCATTTTCTAATATAGGAATCATTTGTCGGAACCAGCAAGATCGGACCGATATTACATATAGCTCCCATACAACCGATTCTTCCGATAAACGGTTTTTGGGCTATAACTCCTGTAATTAAAGAGGTAGGAACGTGAAATTTTGTAAAAGTTGCTTATTTCATATAAGAAATAGCGATATTGAAAATCATCGAGATGGGATAAATATTTCACATAGCCCCCATACAAACGATTGTTCCGATAAACGGATTTTAGGCTATAACTCCTGTAATTAAAGAGGTAGGAAAGTGAAATTTCTTAACAATTGCTCTTTTAGAATCTGGAATGTCGATGTTAAAAATTAATGAGATTGGACCAATATAACATATCGCCCCCATATAATCGATAGTTCCGATAATTTCGGTATGAGCTAAAGTTAAATTGAAACAGGCTGTACTGGGGATCGAACAGTGAAAATCGTGAGTCTTATTCATGAAAGGTATTTAGCCGTCGGCACAGCCGAAGATAGCTTTCCTTACTTGTTTATAATAAAATAATTATATTTTTTTCAAAAACTGATGGGTTACTTAAAGTTTAATATTAAAACAATAAAGACACAAGATTTAATTTAAAAACTGCTCCTTATTACTGTTATTAATAAAATAATTATATTGGTTCACCTACCGTCAATGTATCCAATTTCTTATAGTTTATAGACGACCGCTTGGCCATAATTCTGCTACACCTGATGCACGACTACGCTCATTTCAACGGATTGACACGTCAATCACGTGACATGCAATCGACTATTTCAAATTTGACAATACTGATGATACGAATTGAATAAATTAAACGTTGATCAAGAAGAGATGGCGTAAAATGCTGACGAAAAGTATGTTGTATAAAGAATACGAAAAGTTGAAGCAGAAGTTCGAAGCTAAGCGTGGAGTTATTTGATGAATTTCAAGCTTAGCGTTAACGGTGAACGTTAAAGAATAACGCTAATGTAGAACCTTTTATTTAGTTAGTAGCAATTGTAGTAGTTGGCAAATTTGATCGTTATGTATATTTTTGTTTTTGTTGTTGTTGTGGCTATTTGTTGTAGTTGATTTGTTTTTTTCTTCCTTCGCTTAACTAGTTGAGTAGCAATTAGTTTCGTAATGAGTATACCAAATTTACAGGCGTTATATGGAATCTATTCACAATAAATTCACAGATTTCAGATATTTTTTTATTTTTGTTTTAATTTTTTTTTTTTTTTTGTCGACGTTTGATTAAGTTTTTATTTTTATTTTATTTTTTTCAACACTAAATTTTGCTTTTATTGGGTTATATTTTTATTTGTTTTGGATCTAAATTTGTTATTTCTTGCTAGTATGTATGTTTACTAATTTTCTGAGTTGATTTTCCTTCTCAAATTTTTTATAAATTATCATATATTTTTATATTTTTATGTTTTATTCTTTTGTAAAATATGTAATCCGGCGGCTTGCACACATACTGATTCTTCCTGCCTCTTCTTCTCCTAGCAGCATATGCCACTGTATAACATCCCGTTCACTCTGCACTGCTTTTTATATTTATGAAAGTCGTATGGCAAACAAAATTTTTAATTGTTGCTGTTTTTTCAAGCAAATTTTATGCGCGCAAAAATAAAAAATCACAGAAATCACAGATTAATTAGAAATTAAGTATTTATATTTTTTTTTTTAATTATTTTTTTTTTTTCTCGCTGGAAATATCTTGTTTACTCGAAGTTATTTAATTATATTAATTTTTTATTTATATATTTTTTTTCTATTTTTTTATTTTTTGGTTGGTTTCTGGTTTGATTTTTCTTCTAGCTTATTTACAGTTGTTGCTGATTTCTGATTATGATGTTTTTGAGTTGGAATTTTACAGATGAGAATTACGTTGATGATTTTGGCGTTTGGCAAACAAACAACACACGCACACACACAGACACAGAGGAGAACATGCAGACTTTTTTTATTTTTTAATATTAAATTTTTTGTTTGCTGTGGTTTGTTGTTGTTGGTAGGGGCAGTGGTGTGCGTGTTACGCCTAATTACAGTTTTTTTTTTAATTTTTTTATTTTTTATAAATTTTATTGCACTACTTGCAAATCTAATGCTACAAATTTTCACTTTTACACCGTATAAAATTGTGTATTCAAGTTTTAGTTTGTGTTGTATTTTTTTTTTATAACTCTCTATTTAATAATATCAATTGTTTATATTTGTTGCAGCTTCCACAGTGATGTCTTGCTTTTGTTTATTCACAGAAAAACAAAAACAACAAAAGTATAATAATTGAAAAGTCAAAAATATAACAATAATATCTTTATATATCGTCGGTCGTTTGCCGGAAGCATGAATGTGGAAAATTAAAATTTTGGGAAATCGTATTTGAAAGTTTCTTTTTCCACAGATATAGTTTTTACATTAACACTCCTTAAGTTCCTCGATATTTTTTTAAAATTTGAATTGTGCCAGAAAAACGAGTGTGCTTCACATTCATGTTTCTGGCGCAACGAAAATGTTTAAAAATTGAATTTCTGAAGTTTTAAAATTTTCTTTTTGCCAGAAACATGAATATCTTGCACTCAACAACAGACACCAGGGCGTATACGTAACAATTTTGCTACACATTCATATCACTGGCATAACGAAAATTTTGAAAAATTTAGAAAATCTATTTTTTAAACATGTTCGTTGCGCCAGAAACATGAATGTTTAGCACATTCTGACAAGCGAGCGACGATATCATATAATAATATAATATTGTGTTTTCACTATTTCTTTTTCACATATTTTCACGCGACAATTAAAATTTGAATTTCTTTTAGCCACCAAACTCGCTTTCACTGTTAATTTTGCTGCCGCAATCAAAGTCACGACCACAAACAACGTCTCTGCGCAGCCACTGTCACCGCTTTAGTTTAGCTAACGTCATCGTCGCTGTCGCCCAGTATTACTCCCATTATGCAGCGCAGTCGCAGCACACTGCCACGACGTGAACGCATCATCGTAGCCATATTGCCATCGTCATCACATATTTTACTTTTATTTATATCCTCTAGTTTCTGCTCACGCACGTACACTTTACTTTGCCCACAACCACACATGCTCTAGCCTAGTTCATGTGTGTTTGTGTGGGATAGTAAATTCACCACAATCTCGCTTCCAGTGGAGCTTTATCCAGCAATGTTCTGCACAAATTCCTCCCTCAAATTGTACACTCATTCTCACTCCCGTTTTTTTTTCTTAATTATAGCCAGCTCTGTATATGTATGTAAGCAAGTGTGCGTGTATTTTTATGCCAGCACGTGCGCGATGTTTCGTTAAGTTTTATTTCCATTTCGATTTGGGCACATATCTTATTAACTTATACTTTTTTTAGCAACTCAACTATATTTTGTATTTCTCGTGCTAATTTTTGTTGAGCGTTTGGCTCTGGCTATACTGTTTTCTGTTTTAGTATGACTTTACCTCAGAAAATATACAAACATTTTATAAATGGTACCTCATTTTTTCTTTCTTCTGCCGAATTTTATATTCCAGAATTTTGGATGAAGTTAAGAACGGACAGAGAAGCCTGTATCGATGAATTTTTTTTATTCCTAGAATCATTAATCCTGATGACTAAAATCTACAGATACATAGTTAGTTAGTTAGTTTTTTTGGTAATAAAAGCGTTTGCTAATAAATTATTACGTTTATTTCAGAACCACAGAACGTATACGTAACTTTTTATTATTTAATCTAATCTTGGCTTGCGTCATTTATTGACGCTTAACCGCCTAGGCGATTTTGGCCGTTTCGTATCAAAGCACGCCAGTCATTCCCTTTTTAGCTATATTGTTGTTGTTGTTGTTGTTGTTGTTGTTGTTGTAGTTGTTTTTGCTGTTGTTGTTGTTGTTGTTGTTGTTGTTGTTATGAACCCGGTATGCTGCGGTACTCCCTTACGGTACTGCCCGACTTTCGTGGTAGCAATTTGGTATGACCAGTGGAACCTTCTAGGCCATGTCATCCCTCCATCGGTGAGGAAGGAGAAGATGGGTAATGCGAGGTGAAAGGCATCATATCCGCAGATGAACCATCGAGTTAGCACGTCATTACCTATGAGCATATTAGTCGCCTCTTACGACGGCTATGCCTACCTCGGGCATATTCTAAACCCCTCACCCGCAGGGGAAATCCATCTCAGTTGAGGCCTCCCCTTCCTCTGATGCCCAATTCGGGTCTCGATAGGAAAACCTTCTGTGCTGGAACTTCTTTGCCCATTCGCATAACATGACCCAACCAGCGGAGCCTTTGAGCTTGAATTTGCTGAACTATGGTTGGGTCTGCGTAAAGCTCGTATAGTTCACCGTTAAATTTTCTTTGATACTCACCGTTGGCATCACGGGAAGGACCATAAATCATCCGGAGAACTTTTCTCTCAAACAGCTCAAAGGTTCCATGCCGTACATCAGAACACTCCCCGGAAACGAACCCTTTGCGGTACTGCCGGCCTGTCCTGGTAGCGATTTGGTATGACCAGTGGAACCTTTTATAGGTTATGTAATCGGTATGACTGATGCATCGGTAAGAGATGTACTGCTCAGGGTTGCCTATTTGGATTTTTTTTTTCCTATCAAAATTCAACTGAAAATCTACCAAAATGGTCTTCATCCTATTAATATTTTCTACAGCATCAACATTTGTTTATAAATTTTTTTCCTCTTCCCCAGATCTTGTATCCGGGTTTCATGAAATCATGTTACAATAAGACTCCAAGAGATATCGGGACATTATATATTAGCCAGGGCTCATTTAGATTAAAAAAGTTGATGTTTGGGTTCAAAGTAGGTACATAATTATTTCAATGGATGCCAATTCTTAAAAAACTTTTATCACTATTCAACACATCTCTCAAAATTATCAATGAAAAGAAATGATTTCAAAGGATCAAATATGATAGGAAGTTCTTGATCATAAATGCTATGAAAGCCCCTTCTTATTCTCAAAATAATGGAACTTAACCTTGAAGAGTTTGGATCCTTGCGGCGCAAGCGGCACAAAGGGGTTGGGATAGCAATATCTAGTTGCTGTCGCCGCAGAATGGAGTTTCTACATTTCAATTTAGGGGCCTCGCGAAATTTAACGCTTTTTAGCCAGGGGAGCGAGCTTATCGCTGTTTAGTTCTAGGTGTGCGATATGTACATGGTTTTCCGAGGGGCCCACCATGGTGTTTTCGTTTTTGTCCTTTTTATTTTAAAATCTATCACTGATTAATTAATGAGGTGTGGAATTGAAACTACGTGGCTATCAAAAGAAGCTCGTCACTTTTAACAACTAATAAAACATACTGTTATCATACCCACCCAAAACGAGCTTTGCCTTTTGTGTATTTAGCCATTCTAGAGTAAGCAGAACTTAATGAGCGTTGTAGGTTTAAGAACAGTCGTTGCAAAATCAATTGTGTCTGAAACTTATATCAAACGGATCAAAGGAGTGCCTCCAAAACCACGTCTTGTTTGGTGCTGCACAACGACATTTTGGACAGGCTTATAAGCTTTGAAGCGAAATCAAGCTCAGGTGCCCATTTTCGCAATGTCAAAAGCTAGGTGTTTATAGATTAGTGACGTGACACTCGATAGCTGATCTATGAATTCAACGCCTTTTACCTATAGCTATCAGACTACTACTTCACTGGTTTAAAGAAAGAGGCTGCTACGAACGCCATTACATATGAATAAATCGCAACGGATGCAGTAAACAAGGTCCCCGCAATCAAACCAACTAGTTGAAGTATATGCACCAAGTCCAAATCGTCAGCCAAATGTCTTATTTTCATATACGTGCATACGTAAACAACTAACTAATATAAGTCATGAAATACTAGTTACTGGTGAAAATATACCAGAATGATACTGGTCGTAAAATTCCAGCTTTATAGTGGTTCAAAAGGGAAGGATATGTAAATACTAGGAAAATGCCTGCCTAATGATACCATTATCATACTAGTTGGAAAACTACTGAACTATACCAGTCCAAACGTGGACCGGAACCGCCAACAGAGATTGAAATCAGAAAACCGACTTAAGAACACATTGTAAAAATATGTTTATTTACACAGTAAAATTTTATGTGAGACGATGACTTTTCATTTTTATAGCCAGCGTAGGTACTAGTACTAGTACAAGGGTGTTATAATTTTGTCCAGATAACGGTACTACGTAACGGCACAAAATAACGAAGATAGATATAGAGTTCCATATATGAAAGTCCTTAGGTTGAAAAGAGGAGTAGATTAAGGCATATCCGTCTGTCTCTCCGTGTACACGATAACTTGAGTAAAAACTGAATATTTACATGCAATTTTGTTTACTGGTTACTTTCTGGCCAAGGTAGGCTGCTATTACAAATGGGCGAAATTGAATGATAACCACGCCCCCTTTTTCGGTTCCAAAATCCCATAAATTGACATATCTTGAGTAAAAGATGAGATATTTGCATGAAATTTGGTATGCAGGTTACTTTCTAGCTATTAAAAATGGGCGAAATCGGATGATGACCACGCCCCCTTTTCGATGTCGAAAATTTTTAAAATCACATAAATTTACATATCTCGGTAGCTGAAATGGCTAAAAGGATATATGTACATAATTTTATAGGTAAATCCCCCTGGTCATTCTATTATGATTTTTTGTTAAATTTTGTTAAGTGGGCGTGGCACCGTCCACTTTTATGGGAGGCATATTTGAAAATTCGACTAGTCATAACTTTTAAACTGATTACGGTAGAATCATGAAATTTGGTACAACGTATACTAGCAAATTTTGCAATTCGAGCTGGTAAGTAGATCTTTCTGGTCATTCTATTGTGATTTTCTGATTAAATTCAAAAGCGGGCACATTTAGGGAGCGTTTTTGAAAATTCGGTTGGTCATAGTTTTAAAACTGATTATAGTAAAATGATGTAACTTAGCAGGTTACGTGGTGGCATTGGAAATATTCCTAATGAAACTGGTAGAAATCTCTGGGTAATTAAGGTTCGATTTACCCGAACTTCCACTTCCTTACTTGTTCATATAAAAATTATGGACTGGACTCGACCACCCACTCCAACCTTAGCCATCTTTTGATAATCCAAGTAGTACCTATGGTCAGAGTACTTTTCAATGTACTCCAATGTTACTTCCTGAAGTACTGTCAGAGCGATCGTACCGTGATTATTGTAGATAAAGCACGAGCAATGATCGGCTTTCAGTAAGCTCAAGGTAGTCTGCTGAGGCGTTACATAGGATTTGATACAATGGGAGGACTTTACTTACGTAACCGAACATTTTGTACCTAGAAGATTATATAACCGAATATCATAACTGTCGGTAATGTAGTTTATGTAACCGTGATTCTGTCGTGTATGGAAACGCTGTCAAAAATAATAAATGCGCCAAAGTGAATAAAAGAAAATGAAAACGAAAACGAAATTTCGTGCAAACAAGTGCTAATATTGTTTATTATTTGTCCGTAACTACACCTTTTTCAGTTTATATTCAGAAAGTTACAATTGATATTCAGAAAATTCCAAATAATATTCAGAAAATCTCTTTGCACTCCGCATTTGGAATTTTTTCTTATAAAATTGGATTTCTGAATATCAATTTTAATTTTCTGAATATCAATTGGCTCATAAGCCGAAACAAATTTTTTTAATGAAATCTTTACTCATCAAAAAAGCTCAAAATCTTTACTCAAAAGCTGAGACCCTTTTTTTGAACTTCTTAAAATCACTTTCGCCATTTTTTCGAAAATATTTTAATTCTAGCAGATTTGGCATACAGTTAAATAGGTAGATCTGTGCAAATGTTAGCCTATCTGCGAATCACTTTCCATTTTTCTATCACATTCTATCTCCGCAACCAGTAGAGATTTTGCCTATTGCAGCACACGTAGCATCTTTCGTTTGATTTCCATATCACAGCAACATATTTTGGGTCACCCCTGGTCTACATTTTGGTTGGTAGCTCCAAAAATGGGTTGTTCATCGAAATATGGAACACCTTTAATTATACCCAGCGAACTAGTACTAGTACAAGGTCATTATAACGGTACCATGTAACGGCACAAAATAATCGAGATAGATATAGAATTCCATATTTGAAAGTTTTTGGGTTGAAAAGAGGAGGACATGTCCGTCTGTTTGTCCGTGTACACGAAAACTTGAGTAAAAATTGAGATATTTGCATAAACTTTTGTATACAGCTTACTTCTGGCCAAGGTAGGTTGCTATTGAAAATGGGCGAAATCGGACGATAACCACGCCCCTTTTTCGATATCGAAAATTTCTAAAATCACATAAATTGACATATCTCGGTAGCTGAAATGCCTAAAATGATATAATTTTATATCCCCCTGGTCATTCTCTTATGATTTTTTCATACATTTTGTATAGTGGGCGTGGCACAGCCTACTTTTAAGGGAGGCAATATTGAAAATTTGACTGGTCGTAACTTTTAAACTAATTACGATAGGACGTGGAATTCGGCACAAAGCATACTAGTATCGTTGGGAGTATACCTGATGATATTGGATAAAATCGCTCTCCAACCACGCCCAATTTCCATATTGAAAGCTTCGATAATCACCTAAATTGATATTATTCGTTAACGGAAATGGCTAAGATGATATAGTTTGGAAGGATGAGACATTATATTATGATTTTTTAATACATTTTTAAAAATAAGCGTGGCACCGCTCACTTTTCAGGGAGGCATATTTGAAAATTTCACGGGTCATAACTTTTAAAGTGATTACGGTAGAACGATGAAATTTGGTACAAGGTATACTAGCATAATAGGGAGTATACCTGGTGTAATTGGATGAAATCGCTTACCAACCACGCCCACTTCCGAAATGGAATATTTCGAAAATCATATGAAAACTAGAGCCGGGTATTTAATGTTCGGTTTACTTGTTAGAACTAAGAACAAAAAAGTTGAAGTGAAAGGGCTAATATAAATTTTTATAACTTATTGCGCTTTTCCTAAGGACAGGACGGTAATATGGGTTGTGCTTCAGTGGATTGTCTTTATTTTAACCTTCCTTGACATTCGAAGGGTTCTACTGATGTTGACTATGCTTTGTCGAAAATGAATCCGGTACGTTCCGGTGAATACCACTTTGTGGTATTAGCCCGACTGTCTTGGAAACGATTTCGTTGACCCCGTAGAGGTATAGTTTTTACTATATTTATGGCGATAGAACCCAATACCTCGAAGGGCAGTTTTGCCAAATTTAGTAAGTTCATATAATCGTTCGAAAAAAATACGAAAGCATTAAAAAATTAAAAACGAGATATTGCCTATTGCAGCACTCTTAGCATCTTTCGTGGGATATCCAACATGTTTTGGATCACCCCTGGTCTATATTTTGGTTGGTAGCTTCAAAAATGGGTTGGACATCGAAATATGGGACATCTTTAATTTTAAGTTAGCCTACTCGTTATATTAGGGCAATAGTTGCATTCAGTTGTTTTGTGAAAGGTCTACAAACGTACAGAGAGACAGACAGAAATTCGATAAAATGTTATTTTGAATTATATATGTATGGTCCTTTCTATAAATTTTTCTTAAATATCTGCAATGTACAGACATTGACCTGTTACAATTTTATTCTATGTAGAGATTTGTGTGAATGTGGTTTATTTTTAATACGCAACCAACAAAAAAAAAAACAATTATTTCGATCAGCTGTTAGGTTACAACGACCTGTCAAGTTATGAGCACTACTAACATTTAACGCAACAAAAACCAAGACAGCAATAACAATAAACAAACCCCATTACTTTCTGGCGAGCAAAACGTAGAGCGAGAGAAACGGTAAGGAAAGAAAGAAAGGTCATATTGGAATAAAGCTCACCACATGGTGGATAGTCATTATTATTGTCTGAGTATAAGTTCATGAAAAAGTTGTAGAGCTACCAGCATTGACAAAGTGGGTGGAAGTGAAAAACCAGGCAATACTGCTAGCAAAAATAATAAATGGCGTCAACGATTATAACGACTTCGGTGCGAAGAAATGAGACAAATAGCATGCAAAAGTTCTTTAACGTAATAAGAGAAAGCCGAAAAATGTAAGCATTAAAGAAAATACAAAAATCGTTTAAGTACAACTGCACTCAGTTAGAACATTCTAAGAACTACGGAAATTCACGTACACACACAAACACGCTCATTGTAAAGCTGCAACTTCATTGACCGAATTTTTACACATTGCCTACATATCCAAGGGTCAACAATAAAATGCGTGTGCGATGGATAAGTCAGCATGAAACGAAGTAGCCACAACAACAATGAGCAATGACATATCGCGGCAGCGATAATGAGGGGTGCGACGCCAGTGATGTGCACAAGCGTTATGTTAGTTATGGCGACGTTTTGACTGGGTCGCTGGTTGTTCATCACATTATTAATTGTCGGCGTTAAAATTTATAGGGGGGCAGAATGACGCTAGGGGGGTATGGAAAGCATCATAAATACCAAAATGCATGTACAGATGATATGATAGTGCGTTTCCAAGTGGCACTAGCGATAATTTAATGCATTGAAGATAAAGCGTACTCAAGTGATCAACTTAATTTTTTTATTTTTTAGCTGTGGTATAAAACAAGTAAGGAAGGAAGTCTATGTCAATATCTACAAGTCGCGAATGTTTGACAGAAAAACTATCTATTGTGAATAAACCGATCATCTGTTAAAAACACTGTTCGAAGATTTTAATTCTTTGTCTCAATTTTAATTTTCAAAAAATTTTTGAAGTCCGCACATATTGCATTATTTTCAAGTTATACGTGTTTGATTAAAAGAATGCGAATTTGTTCATTATTTACTAGTTTTTATGAAGTTAATATAAGAGGTAGGTAGCTTTTTCAATGGCCTGATTAAATAAAATTCAATAAAGAAACACATTTGGGGCAATTCAGACAATGTAGCAGAGTTAAAAAACAAACCCTCTCCTACTATTCCTTTTTATTCGTGACATTCAGAGAGTCTGCCACAGTTTTTGACAGGCGGACAAGGCACAAGAGAATGCCGACGATTTTTCCCTTGTAGGAATGCACAATGGTTAAAGTTTGGGCGAACCGAGCATTAAATACCCAGCTGTAGGGTTCATAATGGGGTAACGATGATATAGGCCCCAGGAGGATTTACCTAAGTTTATACTATTTTAGCTATTTGTTTTACCGAATTAGGTCAATCTCGAAATTTTCGATATCGAAAGTGAGTATAAAAATACGTAGTCGTTGCCTATGTGAAACCACCTATCGAAATGCAAAACCGCCGAAATGACAAAAGTGGCAAAAATGAGAGAAAGAGAGCGGTTTCAAAAAAATTTACAACAGAACAGGAAGCTGCAAAACCATAATCTCAAATAGCAAGGCAACCAATGCTATCTTGAAAATATTGAAAACGGCTGCAGACTTTCAAGAAGCACACTGATAGGGCTGATTCATTAGCTCAAATCCGGAATTGGCTGCGTTTTTTGGAATTAACTTCAGCATAATCTTCGTTATAAAATTCCAAAAATGAAGAAAATTTGTGCAGATTTAAAAGCAAAAAAAAAAAAAAATTAGCAGGCAACATCTATATATAAATGCGCAATGTTCAAAAGTTTTCTCCCTTTTCTGCAATAACCACAATTGTAAGGTATATAAAATTTGATATTTATCGATAGGTCTCCCCGAGCAGGGTGTGTGACAACAAACCAAAAATTAAAAGAAAAAATAATTATAATATGATTTGAAAGTCACACCACTACAAGTGCTAACACGCATTCACTTTATAGAGCCGCTGTTATGTGTGTATGTATGTAGGTATGACAACTTGCATTGTTGTGTTTGCATTCATTGCAGTTGAGGAAAGTCCGAGTGTGAGTTGTTTTGTTGGCAGCAATAATAAACATGAGCCAGCCAACCAGTCAACTTTATTGAGCGTAGGTACAAACAGTGTTTACAAAAACAAAAGCTGTGAGTGGGTATTCAGACATGATGTTTTGAAAAAAAGGCACAAAGCCCTTCGTGGCAAGACTTAGTGAAATAAAATAAAATGGAAAATAGATAAAACTAAAAAAAGTAAAATAAGAAATAGAAAAGTCAAAGGTAAAAAAAGAAATTTGTTGGAAATGAATGGAAATAATAATAATAAATAAGGTAAGTTAAGGTAAGGAACGGAAAATATAGGAGAAAAATCAAAGGCAAATAAAGGTAGGGAAAGGAAATGAATGGAATAGAAACAAGGAAGGGAAGAAAGGAAATGTAATGTAGGTAAAGGAGTGGAAAAGAGAAGCAAATAGAGAAAGACAAAGAAAGGAAAGAAAGGGTAGCGAGGAGGAAGGTATGGAAAATAAATGAAAATAAAAATAATGACAAATAAAGGAAAGAAAGGTAATGAAAAGCTAAAAGAGATAAGTAAAGGAAATTAATGGAAAAGAAAGAAAACTAAAGGAGTTACGGAAAGAAAAGAAAGAAAGTAAGGAAACGGTAGGAAAGGAAACGTAGGAAAACGAAAGGTAAGGGAAGGGTACGAAATGACAGGAAAAGAAATCTAAGTAAAAAAAAGTGAAAGAAATTAAAGGTAAGAAAAAAAATAAAAGAAAAGAAATGAAATAAAAAAATGAATAAAATGAAAGGAAACTAAGGGAAACGGAACGAAACTAAAGCAAAGGAAACTAAAGGAGATTAAAGAAAAAGAAAATAAAAGGGGGAAAGGAATGTAATGGAAAGAAAGCTCAGGTAAGAAAATAAAAGAAATAAAAAGAAAGGAAAATAAAAGAAAAGAACTGAAAAGAAAGAAAGAAAGAAGGGAAATAGAATAAAATGAAAGAAGAGAAAACGTAAGGAAAGGAAAAGAACGGAGAGGGAAGAAAAGGAAAGGAAGAAAATGGTAGGGAAGAAAAGAAAAGGAAAAGAGATAAAATCAGATGAAGGGAGAGGAAAGGAAAGGAAATAAAAGAAGAATAAATAATTATCAACATTGAAACTATATTACTGAATGGTGTAAAGAGGGAGGAAAAAGCAAAATGAATAGGAATGTATAGAAACTAAAAATATAAAAAATATGCAAAGGAAGGAAAATTTAAGAAATAGCAAAAAGGTAGGAAAATAAAATAAGGTTTTGTGGTTGAATTTCAACCACTGGGCGAACTCTAGTTCAGATAAACTAGCAAAAACATCAAGAAATACAACCAAAAGACCGATTTAGCGCTATTGTATGGAGTCAATCCTAGATGTCGCCGATGAATAAACAAAAACAGCAAGAAATACAACCATGATACGGATTGACCGCTAGATGTCGTCGAGATGGTGGATTAATTATGCTAAAGATATGGTAGATTAATAACCAAAAATGTAATCCTCAATGTTGCTAAACTTCAATGTTGTGTGCATCAGGGTAAAATTTGGATCTGAAAAATGAGAATTTGTGCGTATGGATACACACACGGACGTAATCCTGCATAAATGCTCTTTTATAATATCCAAATTATACCCAAAAAACATTGAGTATTAAGTGAAGAGCTGATTTTAAATTTTGTATATCAATTTTATTTGTTCAGTTGTTATTCTACCATATCTTTGGTTATTATTCTACCATATCGGCACACTAGCGCAACATCTACCAGTCGCTAACCTAAATGTGTGCTTGTGTTTGTAGCTGTTTTTTTATTGTTTTGAAGAGTGTTTGCCAGTGCAAATCTTTTTATACTCTTAAATCCGCTAAAGATTATCCTCAAGTTAACTCCGTGCAACGCAGTTAATTCCGCATTTGCGCTAGTCTATCAGCTGTAAAATAGTATCTGCTCAGTGGCATGTTTACTTACAAAACCACACACCGAAAGTTTTGGCCAGTGCTGTCGATACAGACAGTTCTTTGTCTTATATGGACCCGGTAAACTCCGGTACTGGCACCTAGCGGTACTTTCCCGGCTGTCTCGGGAGCAATTTAATATGACCACTGCATTCTTCTAGGTTAACAATAACATAGTACAACAAAATTGAAATTTTTGAAAATCTCACCGGGTTTCACAACGGTTTGTACAGCTTTTGGGTGTGCTGAATCCGAATCTGAAGCCCGATTTTTCGGTTATCCAAGTTTTATCTCCAGAGGGTGGTTTTTACAGAGATCGGTCGTTTAAAAAAAAAAGGCTTTTATAATAATTTAATTAATTTCTGGGGTGAAGAAACCATAATTTAATTTTAGCAAACAGATGTTCTATAGTGCGAAAAATTGGGATATATTCGGTTATTAAAAAAAACCTAAAAAAGAGCTTTAGAAACCGACAGCAACTCTCTTTTATTTTTACACCGAAACGTTTTTAACGCTTTTTGAAAATCGCATTTACGACATTGTTCAACCGGGGAAGAGTTGCATCTAAATCATTGTTACATCGGGAACGCGATATGTTACAGCGATGGTATCCAACGGGTTAGGGGTTTAGAATATGCCCAAGGTAGGTATGCCGGTCGTAAGAGGCGACTAAAATCCACTTTGATACCGAATACGGGGTCAACGATCGTTCCCAAGGCAGTCGGGCTAGTACCACAAGGTACTATACACCGGAACGTACCGAATTCGTTTTCGTACAAACCTGTCTGGTCCGTCACGTACTTTTTATAAGTGGATCTTCGAATAAGCAAGGCGAAGTATAGTTACAATAACAACAACAGAGGGGTAATATGGGGAATACCTACTCTGCGTAATTTATGAATTTTTTGCCATAGTGCCTGTATGAAACTAATATCGAATGTTAAGAAAGCTCTGAAAACTATTTGTCGAGAGCCAGCTTACTTTTTTGTCAAGGTAAAGACTCACACACCTAGTGAACCCGAAAAACTTGTAGCCATAACATTTCTAGCCAACTGTGGCCTTACTTAGCAACGTTGACCCCAGCCATCCCTATGCACTCGTACGACCATGTGGCGCAATTTCATTTCTGCGTTGTCTTGATCCTTAACTTTACCGAACTGCTAATATGATGCTGGGAACATGTTTTAAATATCGATTTGTATGTATGTACCTATAAAATATTCATCAGCATCATTTATTAGCGCACAACTGCCTAAACGATTTGGGCCGTTGCTTATCAAGGCACGCCAGTCATTCCCTTTTAGCGATAGCTGACGCCAATGGGAAACACCAAGGGAGTTCAAGTCATCCTCCATCTCAGTCGAGGCCTTCCCTTCCTGTGCGCCGATGCTTTCTTTGATGACAAAAAATACTTTGTCTTGTTCTCGCTTCTTTATCCAGTCCAGAGAAGGCAGAGCTTACGGCGCGTTTCTTAAGTCCTTTGATATTAATTTCATCAGCGTACGCCAGCATTTGCACGCTCTTGTAAGAGATTGTACCATTGCTATTCAGCTCTGCTGCTCGAATTATTTTCTCCAGCATCAGGTTGAAAAAACCGCACAAATGGGAGTTACCTCAATAGTTTTCGCAAAAAACTAGTTATTCACTTCGTCATAGTCTGGCATTGGGAAATTTTTACATCGTCAGGGATTGGGGCATCGATTTCGACGTCTCGTTGGCAATATAGCAATGACTAGAAGTGTTCCTTCCATAACTTGAGTACACTCTGTACGTCGGTTACCAGGTCGCCATTATGTGCTTACAGCAACTTGCCCCGGTCTTGAAACCTTTCGTTATCCGCCGGATATATTCATAGAATTTTCGGGCATTATTCCTGGCTGCAAAAAGATAATGGTCAGAGTCGATATGGGGATCACGTAGGGTACGCCCATCCAGAATGGTGGAGCTATGTCTGTCGGCGATCATGACGTGATTAATATGTTTTCTTGTTCTTCGATCAGGGGACAGCCAGGTGGCATAGTTTATTCGTTTATGCTGGAACCTGGTACTACTGATGACCATATTGGGAGCAGCGGCGAACTCAGTCAACCTAGTGTCGTTGTGGGTTCTTATATCTTGTATACTAAATTTTCCAACTGTGGGGACAAAGAATGCTTCCTTGCCCGCTTTGGCATTAAAGCCGCCGAGCACGATTTTTCATGTTGGATCGGATCGGATTCGGATCGCAGCGAGACGCTCGTTCAAGGGGGTGAACTCTAGTACTTGGCGGCACAGTCTCTTTCCCACCACGAGTCCCACACCACGATCTCTATTACTTGTCTTGCCTCTGCAGTAGACGTTGCAAAGTCCGATGATCGTCTTTCCTTGTCCCGTCCATCCTCAATTCGGTTTCCTTGGTCGTCAACACTAAGGGGGGTTCTCACCCGAGGTTTTTATTATGCGTTTTTATTGGAAGTGGTTTTTACATATAGGGTCCCAATCTCTTCAAAAAAGTTGGTTAGATCCCATACCCAGAAAAAAGTTGATTTTGCTATATAGTGTTGGCCATCATAGCTATCCTGAGATACGGCTCGGGATCATTGACAGTGGCAAGAAAAAATGGGATGACCCTTGTAGTATTTGATATAAAATTTTTTCCAAAATGTGCACGACGTTTTGTTGTTATTGAAATATTCCTTTTTCTTTAATGGTTACCTTTTTTAGGTAAAAATTTGATATTTGATTCTTCAATGAAGTGATAGCAAATCGAGGTCTTCGTTTTAGCGATCCAATTAAAATGTTTTTTTAAAAATTTCAACGAAATATTTTACACTCCTCCAAAGGACAACAACAAAATACGGTCGCTCGGTTGAGTGAATAGGCTCAGGGGATTAACCTCAATGTTTCTCCACAATTCACGAAAATCCTGGCTTTCCAAAGTACCTATAAGGAGCCCACGGAAATTCGCAATGCCGTTTTCATGAATGTGTAGTTCGATCTCTGAAAATTTTGCTAGAAAAACGAATGTGCTACACATTCTTGTTTCCGACGCAAAAAAAAATTTTAAACTTTTCGTTTTGCCAGAAACAGGAACCGTTACGTATACACAATGATATCTCTTGTTGAGTGCGACACATTGATGTTTCTGGCCAACCAAAAATTTTAAAACACATATTTAAAAATTCAAAATTAAAAAATTTTCTTTGGAAATTTTTAAAAGATGCATGTGCCGAATCTCGGGGAATTGAAGGAATATTAACCTAAAGACTATATCAGTGTAAAGAGTACCTATAATGAGAATATAACCTGCAAAAACATATTTATGTATGTCAAAAGCTAAAATTTCAAATTTTGCGAGAGGAATAAACATTCAAATACGATTTCCCAAAATTTTAATATTGGCCTATTCATGCTTCTGGCAAGCGAGCAACGATATATCAGCGGTCTGTGAACGCAGTAGCAGCAATGATAACAGCGACTTCGATGACGATGACTATGACGATAATAACTAAACCAACAACGATGACGGCGTTGAGCGAAGCGAGCGACAGTAATGGCGACATTGCGACTGGGTCGCTATTCGGTCAACATATTAGTTGGTAGCGTTGAAAGTCATGAGATCGCACGGAAATTGGGATGATATGGAAGAACGCGGCTGCGGCGCTGGAAAATGTCAAAGTGACAGTTAGAAAGTCAAACACATATTGCGTTAAGTGTGTGCTAAGCATCTAGCTATCTTTGTAAAATTTCGTATTGTTTTTATATAAAACGTAGTCTACTTTTAGGCACTTGATAGCGTTACAGTTGCCATGAATTATTTTAATTAGTTGTGCAAAACTTGCTTGTATTTTTATTTTTTATTTTTGGTTTTCACTACTGACAGCAGATTTCAATTCATCCTCCAGCCGATGATTACAATTAAAAAAAAAAAATTCTTTAATTTTTTTTTTTTGTTGCTGTTTGCTTTAGCGCAAGTAAGACAACTTCACTGACACAGTTAAACATTTTTGTTGTGCTCGTTAGCTAGTTGGTCTTTTTTTATAGGAAACACTTAGTTCGAACTTTAAAACATTTTTTTTTATTTTTAATCGTGTCCTAAGTTTTTTTAATCTAGTTTTTTGCTTTTCTTTTGCTTTCTTTTGTTAATAAAATAAATTACAATTGCGACCTATTTTTTCACTCAACCAAACTTTTCGTCTTTCACGTTGGTGTTGTAGTTTAAAATTTTGTGTGTTAGGTCTGGCCTTTTTTCACACGCCAATTTCCTGCTTTCACATACTATTTTTCTCTTTCACGCAATCTTCGCTTATTCGCACACATTACTTTCTTAGCAAATTCTAAATTAAATTTATATGAATTTTCGATTTATTTTAAAATTTCTTCGTAAAGTTTAGTTATTACATTGATTGGCTAGATTTTTGTATGCATACGTTTTTTAACACACATTTTTTTTCATTACTCTATTTAACGTTTTGTTTTATATATTTTTCTTGCTTTCATCACTTTTTCTTTGACTTTTTTCACATTTTCAGCTTGGTTTGTGGTTGCCAAATTTTTTATGTGTAATTTGTAATTTTAAATTTAGTTAAACCAATAAATTTCTTCAAAGCTTTAAAGCGAATAATTTTTTTTGCGCTTAAAATTTTTAAAACTTGTGAATTATTTTTATTTTTTAATATAAGCACTTGACCTTTCTCAACTAATATTTTTTTTCTTAAAATACTTTGAATACTTTTTTTTTTAAATAAATTCCAATGCTTTATTTAGCAGCAGCACTGAACCTGCCACAAAATTTATCGTTTTCACACGCATATGTAGGTACCCAAATACATTGACATACTTTTTGGCTTCATCAATATACAGCCTTTTCTTAGAATTTTCTATGATTTCACATATCTTAAATAACTCTGCTTTAACAATTTAACACTTTTTATCCAGATTTAATTACTTCTTTCACTATAGAATCTAATTAATTTCACAAAAATTTTACCTAAATTGAATTTTTCACACTTGCTCTACATTTTCAATATTTTTCATGTAGGTATAAGCTTACTCCTCCGCCGTCGTTAACGTCTCGTACACCCTCTTTGCACGCGCACATACGCACATACACTTACACTTAGCTGCTGCTGCCTCTAGTACTAATTCTACAACACATATTTTTGCTGCTCGTGCTTTGACTACCCACTTTTCACACTACGCTTTCAGCACAGCACAACCAGCAAACAGCTATAGTAAGCAGCAAGCAAGCAGGCAGGCAGGCAAGCAAAACCCCCACACACTCGCGCTGTTCCACTAACACTCTCTACGTGTATATTGAATTTTCCTTAAATGACATAGACAATTTTTTTTTCCCTTTGCTTGCCTTCTTTCGCCTTTGCAAAATCACACACAATTTTCAATTCATTTTTTAATACATTTAATTTATATTTCCAGTAATATTTCTATTACATAAAGTTGCTTTAGCACTTGATTTTATATTATTTGCTAAAAATTTTCACTTTTCTAACATTTTTACCCAATTTTCTTAAGAATTTTCCTGGAGCTACCAACGATTTTGTCTAACCATTCGTGGGAAAATTCAACGAACCTTACACTTCAATTTGTTCACAATGTAGTATTACAAGCTGGCATTTGGTGTGTGCGTGTGTCCTGGCTGTGTGTTGTGTATGTGTGCGTTAGCTAGGCAAGCTCGCTGTGTGTTGGCATGTTTGTGTGTAACGCGCGCGTGAGCGACCTGGAATAGTCCCCAAATAGAAGGAAACAAACATATGTCGCTTGTTGGGTCAGCCAAGTTAGTAGCAAAGGCGCTAAAATGCACCAAACATATAAATACCGTTATTTGTTACAATTATGCTTGTCTCTGTTATGTGTTGGCGAGCCATCCCTGTTGCCCACATGCTAACTGTAATACTTAATTGGATATTATTTGTCAAAGTTTATGTGCGCAAGTTTTATTGTTGATTGAGTATTGCCAACGTTAAAAGCGCACAGCTGTCACTTTTGACAGCTTTGTCTGTCAAACGGCATACAGGCTCATTGGTGTGTGTGTGTGTTGACATATCAAGGCGTATGACGTTTTATTACTTGGCTGCGACGTCGACGACCCAATGTAACGGTATGTGCGCGCAGTTGCCACTGTTTGTGGGTTTTAACTGAATTTTGGTATTTTTTTAACTTTATTTTTTGAAATTCGTTTTAATTTGTATTATTAGTTACACAGTTTAATTATTAATTATGTGACTGTTATGTTTGTATAAATTTAGTTTGTAGCCACAACAAATTAACTCGAGATAGATATTGAAAATGCCAACGGCGAGTATCGAAGGAAATTCAACGATGAGCTGTACGAGCTTTACGCAAACCTGACCATAGTTCAGCGAATTAAAGCCCAAAAGCTTCGCTGGTTGGGTCATGTTATACGAATGGAAAAGGAGGCTCTAGCACAAAAGGTTTTCCAATCGACACCCGAATTCGGCAGCAGAGGAAGGGGGAGACCTCGACTGAGATGGAAACAACAGGTGGAGGACGACTTGAACTCCCTTGGGGTTTCCAATTGGCGTCAGTTATCGCTAAAAAGGAATGACGGGCGTGCTTTGATACGAAACGGCCCAAATCGCCTAGGCGGTTAAGCGTCATTATGACACAAGCCAAGATAAAATATTGAAAATATTATATATTATATTATATAACAGTTATCAAGCAAAACTTTAACCAAAAAAATAATTTTTAAGGGTCAGTGCTACTTTCACAAGGAGTACATAGAAACATTTTTTCTTACTATCGTTATTGATTGAGGAAACGATTTTTTCTTGCATTTTTTCCTTACGTCTGTACGCTGGAAATAATTCGTTTACTTTGGACCGTTAACTGATCCTTCGCAGGGTTTAGTGGTGATTTTGAATCCTTTTTGATTTCATATCCAAATATATCTTTCATTTGTGATATGAATCTTCAACCAAATCAAAGATAATTTTTATTTGTGATTTGAATCATCAACCAAATAAAATTTTTTCATTTTATACCCATATTGACATATCTAGCTCTATATTTAAAAAAAAGTTGGCATAGGTGGCAATCCTGTAAACCACCATAAGTGGCACCACCCATGAATTCTGCTCGGCCTAACTATTACAATTTGTGCAATGTAAGCTAGATCTTAGAATTTTACCTCGTATTTGATTAGCACAGCTAAACAGCGTAGTGAAAATTGCCTACGCCTGATAGTTTGCAACATACGCCTGAAATTCGGCTACGATTTCTATTTCCGTTGCATAATTTCCGTTGCATCATCAGCCATTTTCTCAAATTTTACTCTCAATCAAAACTTCATATCACCGCCTAAGAAGTTAACTTCAATTAACTTCAAAAACTTTCAAATCGTAAATAATTTTTATCTTTGGATTCGTGATTCAACCAAATCAAAATTACACAACCTTGCTAGTTTTAAGTTGATTCAGTTGAGTGTGCCAGAAAACTTGTTCAGGGATGAATCGAATTCGAAATGAAAAGTAGGTCAGTCACTTTTTTGGGAGCTTGATATAAGATCCAGTCCTTCCATGCTTAAATAATTTCTAGTTTACTCGGATCTTAATACGACTATGAAGGAATTCCTGATATCAACACTCATATCTGACGGGACACTTTCTGCTTGAGTACAGCTGGGCGCCCGCCATATTTGAGAAAGCTCCCTGCGGCAATTGCATAGAGAGTAATAGAGTCAACTCTTACTCAATCATTTGACTTTTCACGTGGAATGAGCCTACTAAGAAGCAGTACATATGTACTTCGAAAATGTTGAAGATTCTATTCCGAATGTTTTTGTTATTGTTTAGACATACTTTATGATACATTTTCACGTATAAGCTCTATGTTATGTGGAATTTGGTTGTTCTTTCAATTTGGCTTGTTATAGATTTCATCTGATTACGTATTTTTTTTTTTAAGTGGCAACCGTGCACAAGAGTTGAAAAATTAGTTTACTTATATGTCATCACTAAATCCTTTGACCCTTTAAACACGAATACAGTTATTATCTAATTAATAACGAGCCTTTTTCTTATCAATTTCACTCCACTTTATGAAGCACATCATCAACCTATTGCCAAAGCACACTGATTTTATTTTCTTAGCACTTTTCTTTTTAATTCCTCATTTTCTATGACATGTTAATATTTTTATTTGTTTGTTAAATATTCTAACTTCCGCGTGCGTTTCCTTATCACTTACTCTCTCCTGCAACTAGCACCAAACTGTTTATTATTCTCTCTTGTATGTTGTAGCAAACACTTTTCAGCATTTTTGTGAACTTCCAGTCAAATTCTCTTTTCACCACAAATAACCGTAAACAGCTGAGAGGTTTTTTTATCATAGGTGGCGCTGTTGATGCGTTTGACATTTACCGTTACTTTTGCATACATATTAATTAATTGTCAATTGAACGCATAGATGTCGCAACTGTTGGTTGAAATGACAGAGTTGTTAATAAATGGCTACAGGTGTTCAGTTTTAAATTCACTTGCATTAACTTTAAATTACATAAAAATAATACCATAAATTGGTGACCTATTTCGGTTGGGCTTTTAATATGATTCAAGTTCATTGGAATTGAAATCATTGCTATTCTTCTATGTAAATTACACTAGATACTCGAGAAAAAAAAAAAACATCCAGAATGAAATTAGGTACATTTTCTTAATGTAAAATCTTCTCCTTATTCCGAATAACACATCCACATTTTTGTGGCAGATCTAGTTTGCGGGATATCGGTGAAATTATGAAAATTTCCAATTTAGCAAAACACTGCTTCATATAAGTACGTCAACAATTTCTATTTTTAATTTTTTTATATTTAAACTGTTGAGTTATACATTATATTAATTCCCATTCACATTTTTTGCCTTCATCTTTAGAAGTATCTTTAGTAGTTTGGCCACTATGCCTAAACCCGTTCAAAAAATTTTGAAAAAATATTCGAAATTTTTTACAATCTTTTACACTTGACCACTTTAAAATCAGAGAAAGTGTATTCTTTTCAAAAATTTACATATCCTCGACATTTGATTGATGATTCCTGTGTGATTTCGAATATCTAATCATATGGTTTAAAAGTTAAACAGTTTTCAAGATTTCTTGAATTTTCAGTTTTTGAGATAAGAAATAAAGCTATACCAAGGACATTGGAATTAAGCTATCATATGCGATGTTTGATGGTTCCTTCTTCGAGAAGCACAAAATGTAACAAAAAGGTGAAAACTATCGACTTTTAAACACTTTTATTATACATAATTGGATGTTACCTATCTCAAAAACTGTAGTTTCAAAATATCTCGAAAACTTTTCTACTTTTAAACCAAATGATTACATATTCGGAATCAGCAGAAAATTTTAAAAAGAAATCATGTATGAAATGTCGAGGATATGGAAATTTCGGAAAACTTTTGGGGAATTTTGAAAATTTTGTGGACTTTTGACCAGCCGAATAATTTTTATCAAATTATTCTTTTGAGTTTTGGCAAAAACAAGTTGAAAAATGCTACAAACAATACCAACTACGATGATTGCAATTTCGATCTTGTTGAAGGATCTTGTCAAACCCCTTTGTATTGTTGCTTAGAAATTTTTCATCACCTTTACTGGTCATCGAACCAAGGGGAGGAGATTAGGAGTTTCTAAACCGCAGTGTCTAACCGTCACATCAAACACTGCTTAGTGTGTCTGCAGACATTTTCTGATTCCAGTCCCGTTGTGTCTTTTTTTGCTCAACTCGCCACCAGAATTGCTCTAAACCAGACCTAGGCACCTGGTGGAACAATTGTCCGAAAATCTGAGAACCAAATTCACACAGATTAGTTCGCTCTTTGTTGGGCCTCTTGAACAATGAAATTGTTGCTGAGCTTGTGAGAGCGCTATGATCCCACAGGCCAATCAATGGACGTCGTTTGTCGTTGCTCAGTTGCTCACTTGACAGCAACGACTCAATAACACATGCTGTTGCCTCGTTGATGCTAATGAGGGAAAGAGCACAAAGAGATAACTAACATCATTGATGCAATGATGCCTCTTTTACTAATACACCCTCAGTTTTATTTCTGCCGGGCCCTGCTCTAAACTCAAAATAAAACACCTACTAAAATTAGCTGTCCTTTAAACGTGCGTTCTCTAAAAGCTTCTTCTTCTTACTTTCGATTCTCTTTAACACCACTGGGCGTATGAGTAACAAAATTTGCATATTGGATTACATTTGTGATGTGATAACGCGTAACACAAAAATGCAAAACCACGTCAATGCTCAAATTTTACGGGAGAGACAGAAAACTGTATTGGTAACTTCAGCCCGAAGCACTATGTGCTGGGTCAAATTCAGATGTTACTTTTAACATTTTATTCCACAAATCCTAGTGAATGGAGCCGGGTACCCAGACCAAAGTGCACTTAACGTGATTTTGCATTATCACAGAAGTTGTGCTGCTTACAGGTATAGGAACAAATACGGCCTTTGGTTATAAGTTGCTAAGTGATTGGGAAATAAAAGGGACAATGCTGAAATTAAAGCCACTTAGGTATCAACCATATAATAAATTGAGCCATAGCCGCCAAAAGGACTTAAAGGTCTCTTTCGAATTTCAGAGCTCGACAAGTAATAGCTCAAACAATTTTGACTTAAGCTCCAATTCCAATAAATAATTTTTTTTTTTAGTAAAATTCCGTCTACTAAAAAATGTAACTAAATTGGCTTAAGTCTTTCTGGTGGTGATGACTCGAAATATTTACCCCCCTATTCATAAAAATTAAGATTGGTTTATAAAGCTCATACAATGAAAATATGTACTTACATTATATCTCCTAATTTCAGTCTCGTTTGTATAAGTGCACAGCTTTTGTGATCACTAGTTGTCACGGCGCGTCTGCGCCTCGGTGGTATTTTTGGCACATATTGCGTACCAATGCTACCGGGACCGCCACCCCCGCTGTCCTCCAGGCTTGACATTAACACGCCGCTGCTTAAGCGAACCATTGGCGATGAACCTCTTCGTCGATTCGACATGTGTCGTCCGGCTACACCCCCCAACATTCTGCAATAGATAAAAGCAAAAAAAAAAATTTAGTTTAATTTAAAAAATGTTTTCATAGCTACATTATCTCTCGTAAAATATACATATTTAAATTGCAATGTAAATGATTCTCGTTCGGAGATCGTATTTGAAAGTTTATTCCTCTCGCAAAATTTTAAATTATAGTTTTTGCCATAAATATATTTTTGCAGGTTATATTCTCATTATACTCTTTCCAATAATATAGTATAAATGTTGATAGTCCTTCATTACTTTAATATTCCTTCCTCGAGCACATTCAGTACATTCATAGTTTTTCTTTGAAAATTTTTAAAATTCTTGCTTGCCAGGCATATGAATGTGTTGCACTCAACAGCAGACGCAATGGCGTATACGAAACAATTTTGCTCCACATTCATGTTTCTGGCTAAACGAAAATTCTTAAATTCAGTTTTTAAAGATTTTTGTTCCACCAGAAACAATAATGTTAGTTTTCTTCAGACACAAAATAAAAGTGTTAGTTTTCGTCATGCACAAAATTGCTGGTGTTAGTTTTCGTATGACGCGTCGATATGTCGTTTTTATACCTTTCATGAACATGAAATGGTATTATGACTTTGGTCCGATGTTTGTAAGTATGAGAAGAAGAAGAGATAGACCCATTAATAAGTGTACCCTTATGATCAGGACGATGAGTTGATTCGATTTAGCCATGTCCGTCTGTCCGTCCGTCCGTCCGTCCGTCTGTCCGCCTGTCCGTCTGTTTGTACGCAAACTAGTCCCTCAATTTTAGAGATATCTCGATGAAATTTGGTATGGAGGCGTTATTTTATATGAGAATAATCGTTTGTCGGAACCAGCAAGATCGGACCAAAACTACTCATAGCTCCCATACAATCGATTGTTCCGATAAACGGATTTTGGGCTATAACTTCTGTAATTAAAGAGCTAGTAACGTGAAATTTTGTAGGTATTGATTTTTTTATATGCGAAATATCGATGTTGAAAATCATTGAGATGAGATAAATATTTCACATAGCCCCCATACAATCGATTGTTCCGATAAACGGATTTTGGGCTATAACTCCTACAATTATAAAGGTAGCGTGAAATTTCGTAACTATTGCTCTGTTAGAAAGCGGAATGTCGATGTTAAAAATCAATGAGATTGGACCAACAAAACACATCGCCCCCATATAATCGATAGTTCCGATAATTTCGGTATGAGCTAAAGTTAAATTCACACTGGCTGTACTGGGGATCGAGCAGTGAAAATCGTGACGCTTATTCATGAAAGGTATATAGCCTTCGGCACAGCCGAAGACGGCTTTCCTTACTTGTTTATTTTGTAATGAATAATAAAATAAAATTCTTTCTTGAGTGAATGAAAATAATAATCAAAAAATTTTGGGCAATACATTTGTGTGCTATTTTGACTTTCCAAAGCTCTTGCGTATCTAAATTCGTCATCATGTTAAGTTTTTGTTTATATAGCTACCCTGATAGACAGTGCTATGACATTCAGTCAGTTTTGTAATGTTGCCTTTGAAAACGTGATAGAAACTCGTGATGTAAATATCAGCATTGCAAGCCTGACTGAATGTCATAGCACCGTGTTAGTCTTCGATGCAGAGAACGAAGTGTGCTAGTTTTCCACGCAGAAAATTGAAGCGTGTTAGTCTTCCACGCAGAGAACGAAGTGTGCTTCGTTTTCCACGCAAACAACGAACCGTGCTAGTCTTCCACGCTAACTGAACGGAACTAGTCTTCGTTGGGAGCGACGATATGTGTTCCACTCATACATACACCACATAACCTAGCTGATTGACTGTCTTTGTGGTATAAGTACCAGCTGCTCTAGATATGGCCGTGATATATGATTTCAAAGAAATGCCAATCGGTTTTACGGTTTTTTATCCACGTGTAGATTTTGCGAATCTACTGCCAAATGGCGACCCCGTTCAGAAAGATTCTCTTAATTCTAATAGTTTTTGATATTGCTTTTGTCGGGCATCGATACCCGACTACTTGGTCTACTTTTGATGGGTTTATCTTTTCTTTTGTCGAGATTGCGCTTTTTAAAATCATTTATTTTTCATAAAAGGTATAGTAAAACGAACTTGATTAAAAAAAAATTCTACGTAAAACAGTGACTAAAAAATTGCAACAATCAACAAGGTAAAATTATAAGTTCTCTTTTTTGCATAGTTTATTATATGTATATTAATAGACTTTCCATTGAATTATTCATAGAAGCTAAAAGGCATTCAACAAGTGTAACAAAGGAAACACTTTTGAAGACAATAGGTATTCAGATATGATAGTGTTGCTGATAAAAATGATGTGTTAATTAATGCAATTAATTATTCTTTTCACAAACAACTAACTTTAAAATGAATTCTAAATAACATGTATGTCTGTTTCTCTATATGAGTAGAAATATGTATATCATCTAGATCCTATTACGCATATACCCACCAAAAAATATGCAGGCATACATTATTTTATTTAAAAAAGATGAATAAAAATTATTGTCCACCGAATATCAAGCAATCAAATACGGAGTAGGCTTAAAAGAGTCTCCACTTACCACTTACAACCATTACAACGTTATAAATCCGAATAAAATTGACAATGGAGAAGTAATCAACAACAGATAAGTTCACCGTAGAAATTATGTACTAAACTAAGGCCCATTTCTTAGTTCTGATAAATCTGATGCTAACTGTTGGGCTTTTATATTCTAAGCTACATTTTTTTTACCATGCGGAGCTTATTATTCTGCCCAAAGTCTGTATACATGGGCTTTCACAAATCTGGCAGAAAACAAAATTCTACCTGGAATATACCGTAGGGTTAGAATCACCGCTTTGGTTTCTAGACTCTCGAGCAGGCTAAAGATGCATAACTTGGTAGATCTTTATATACCAGAGCCTGGTTCCGCAGTGAATCTATGGTCGCGAACTTTGCTTTGATATGCTTTGTGACAATTAGTCCCTTATACGTTAAAAAATATATAAATAGTTCAACGAGTGCAAATATATGAAAGCTTAGCCCAATGCAGCTTTGCGACTCATCGCGAATTCATCCTAGAATAATCAAAGTTTTTGCAGGGCTATTACAAATCGCTGCTTACAGAATCTTTTGAAGGGTACCTACGTAAGTACATAACAAAGAAAATACAATGACCAAACTGCTCACGCTAAACTTTAGCCAGGGTGAGTAAGTAGCCCAAAGTTGGTTCCGATACCCACTGAGAGGTTAAATATACTGCATAAATACATACACACATACATATGTATAGTGATGTCCTGTGTACATTTGGCGCCATCATGTGGTGTTCGTTCGCCTAACTAGTAAAATTGAATTAACGCAAAATGGTTTTATATGACACACTGTGACGCTATCAAACAAGGTATGTACCCTGCAGCAAAAGCAACTATGTAGTTGAAAACTAATTTACAACTAGTTGGTGCACCGGGCCCAACTAGTTAGTGTTTTGTCTTTTTTCCATATAAGCAACTGGTATTTTTTACGTGTTGATTTTCTACGAAATGTCAATTGTCAGATTTCGTCCAGAACATACCAGTCATTTACTAGTCATGATATAATAGAGTTATACTAGTTGTAAAATACCAGTCACATACTTCTTCAACCTGGACTAGTAAGTTTTCCATAAAATGAACTAGTTCCCGTACCAGTCCAAAAAGGACTAGTATGAAATATACTAGTCCCATACTAGTTCCAAACGCACTGGACCAGTATGATTTCAATCAGAATTTTCATGACTTACCCTTTATTTTATCATTTGCCTTTATTTTGATGTTTTTTCTTAAGAAAGAAGCACCTATTTGTATTAACCCTATCACGAAAAAAACTAAACAAATAAATTTTGTATTTTTTAGCTGGTATGATTCCATCCAGAAATCTAGTTTTATACTAGTATAGAATGGATATTTCCATTAACCCTTAGTGGTGTAATTATTTTAATAGTTAAGATAATCGCGCATGGCTTAGCATTTTGGAAGCTCCAAAGCTTCAACTTTAAGAGTATGTAAAAATATTTTGAAAAAAGTTTCAAAAATTAAAATAAAATTCACTTTGAAAAAAATGCCATTTTTTCCCATACAAAATGTATGGGAAAGGGCGAAAAAAATAGCCACCCCTAAAGGTTAAGTTAAAGCGCTAATTTTTTGCAATGCTTATTTTCTCTTCAATACCTAACTTTTTAGGGGGTAAGACCATTTTGCGTACACAATTTTCTATAGTTCAATATATACTATGTACACCTTTCTTGTATTTTCGGGTAGAAATGGGTACAATTGGTCTCTCCATAGAACATGCTCAAACAAATGTGAACCGTTCAGCCTATACAAAGTGATCAGAGTCGGCATTAGTGTCATACTTCTTTGCGACACACTCCGGACGCAGCCTAGACTATTCGCATTTTTTGCGTGGTTGTATAGTTATAACAATTGAATTGAGTCGCGTGTCTCCCACATCACGCTAATAAATCGAATCATTACTAGTAAAGGAATCAAGTTTCTCTTTAACGAATATCAAGAAATGCATGGACATTAAAGTTGAAAATTTTTTCGCTATGCATATCTTATGTATTTAACTCTTTCGGAAGGGTTCGTAGTTTTAATGCTATTGGATGATAAATTTGTAAAAAAGTCTACCATTATAAGAACACCTCTAATAATATAACGTATCTTAAACATATGCGATGAGAAAACTGGCAAAACGCTCAAGAGCCATTGTGCTAACTTGTGCCACTATTTATATTCATCTGTGCTTAGTTCAAATATTTTTCGAACTTTCATACTTGTGTACTGCTTTAAATTGTAGAAAATAATATTTTCCACTATTTAAACACCCTAATGCACATACATAAGTATTTTTAATGCAAATATGTATCTATATATGGAAAAGGTTGCATAAAGTATTTATACTAACAGTTTAGACGTATGTTTGGTTGTATATGTCTCTTCATTGTTTTCCAATGTCCTCTCACAAAATTGTTGTTTTTTTTCTTTTATCTGTAAAATTCACAGGAGCGATTCATGTTAAATTTGTGTAGTATTTGTTTGAACTTTGATATGAAACCATGAAGCAAACTGTTGATTGTCAAAGGAGCTAATGAAATAAATGCATATCGTCAGTGATTTGGCAAAACGACGTAATAGACATTTTAAAAACGGCATATGTGATATTTAATCTTTTTTGAGCATAGTGGACCAGTTATGCGAAGGAATGAAGACGATCCGACTTCTGTCGAGTCTCTTTGAACTCAGCAGAGTAGGTAAATCGAATCCCTTGGTACAGAATTTATTATTAACAATTCGACAAATCGGTGTGTATTATCGATAGTTAAACACACTGTTAAATATCTTATCCCTCAATTTTTTATCTGCAGTCATATCATACACACAAAAAAAACTTTCGAGCTGCATTGTTTGGGCCCAAGGACGTGGCTTCCTTACGTAAAATGTTTTACTCAGTTCAAGGAATAAGGGTTTCCTTGTTAGGAGACACCTAAGTTCGATTCTTGGTGAAAGTAATAAGAAAAAAAAAAAATTTAAAAATTTATGTTTAACTAACAGACCCGGCAGACGGCAACACCTTTCATTTTAGACCAATTTTTCACAAAAACCTTCTAGCTCCACTCCTGGTCTACGTTTTGTCCAATATCTGTAAACCTTGGTCTTATATGAGGAAAAAAGCTAAAACATGCTAAATTACTCGAGGGCCCCTTCTGGTTGACATTTTGAGCAAATACGGGGCATTAAAAAGATTGTCTCTACAATAGTGTCAAGCACATCTTCTTGAAGAAAAACTATACAGATATCTTATAATTTTTGTTCTATTTTATTAGGTACCTTTGGCTCTGTGTAGAGACTTGAAACTTTACACATTTGTCACAACCCGATGACAATGCAATCCCTCATCAAAACCATTCCGGTAGGTGGCGCACGGATCGAGATATTAATCTAGGAACTTGATGGTAATCAAACAGCCTCCTAGCCGAGGCAGACCTCGACGATACGCCGGTGGCGGGAAGTCTAACCTATCTCATGTTGGTGGTGATTCAGATAAACCTGCATAAATCTAAGGCAGCCTCGGCTGTTTTAAGCAGTCGTCTTTTTAAAGTGGACATAGACGTGGTCCTTATCCAAGAGCCCTTGGTCAATAGCTCAAGGATCTGTGGATTGGGAACAAAGGGGTACAAGCTTATCCAAGCTAATGAGGAGGGCAAGGTCAAAAACTGTATTTTGGTCAAGTCTGAGCTGAACACCTTTCTCTTACCCAACTATTCAAAAGGTGACGTTACAGCTGCCAACTTAACGGTCGGCAGCACCAGCCTAACGATGGCGTCGGTCTACATGCTCTACGACGCCGAAGAATCTCCTCCACAAAAGGAGGTGAAAGATCTGGTGGAAAATTACTGCACGGGTCATCTTATTATTGAAGCTGACGCCAATGATCATCACGTCCAGTGGGGAAGCTCCGATTATAACGCTAGGGCCGAGTCTCTGTTTGACTACCCACGAATAACGAACCTGGCTGTTTGTAAAGTGGGTAACTAAAATATTCTTAGAAATAAAAGAGTTTAAAATTAGTTGAAGCAAATTTGTTTTCGCTGCACAGATTTTTATTTAAATATCCTATACCATTAACGGCCAGCGGTCGATTTTTCGACCACTCCATATTAAGGAAACGGACGGACGGAATTTTTTTAAATTTATTTTTTTTCTTGATTAGGGCCCAACAAACGCTGTCTTGAAAGGAAAATAAAAAATTATGGCTATTTATTGTAGCGGCCGAAAATGGGTTAAAGCCTATTAATTGCCCTCCACCTTTATATTTTCAAATCCCAAAAATTGATTACAATTGCTGTGACTAAAATTTCAAAACCAAAAACACCGAAACCATGAATTTGTTTAACGACAAATTTGCTGAGGCTTTATGACAGCATTCATATAAATGTTGTGTTTAAACTTTTTTTATCATATTTTTATTTAAAAAAAAAAAAAAATCTGTAAAATATCATATTATTTTTGCTCTATTTTATTACGCACTTTTGGCTCTGTGTAATCGATGACAATTTTTTAATATGTGAATTAAGTGCAGAGCCCACGCACAAGATGGTAGTGTGCTTAGACGTGTGTGCAAACATTATACGCCTGCAAATCAGTGAAAGAAAAAAAACTGTCAACAAAAGCAAAGTGGTAGAATCATGATGTCAACGAAATTTTTTTATGACTGCGATAATTGTTGACACTGAATACATTTATCACCACCCACTTAAAAATGCACAAACATATTTAATTGACTTACTTTCCTAATTGGCCTGTTAAGCTCGCATTAAGCGCTAATTAAGTATGCTAAGTTAACGGTTTTAGCTGGCCAAAAAGCATGATGGTATTTTTCTCTCTTTAGCAACTGGCTAGTATTTTAGTTATATTTTTAAAATTTTTTTTAAACGGGGTCACACTTCGACAGTAGTTTGGCAAACTCTCTGGGTATATTTCTGCTATGAGAATGTTCTAAGCAAAAATTCATTTGCTTTGCAAATCCCGTTCGGAGTTGGCAAAAAACTGTGAGTCCCCCCAAGTTGTAGGGGGAAAAAATCAAAAATCAGCACACCACATGTTGGAAGAGAGGCTCGGCAAAAATCTCGCTACAGGTTGTGATAAACTGTTGGTTTTTTTAATATATTGTCGGAACTTTCTAAAATATGGTCCTTTAATATGGGCTTTTCTCTATTTCGACATTAAGCTGCCGCAGAGGCACACCTAGGCCAATATTAAACGACCCGCTGTGATACCACCTACACTAGGAAAGTCAGTTCCGGGATCCCGCCTTTGGAAAATCCCTGTATCAACAGAGTATAGACTAACTAATTTTCAATTATACTTAGCATATTTTCTTTCTTTAGTTTTTTGAGCTTTTAATCGTTAGGAAATCTATAGCATTTAATATGTATAAAAAAAGCGAAATCACGTTTACCGTAAAAACGTAAACAACACTTTTCCCGTTACAACCAACTAAGTCTATCTCTATCTAAGCTAAAGCATTTTCAATTCCTATCCATTAATACGCGTTGTTTTTCATGTCCGTCTATAAATACATTCATTGAGCATTTATCATTGATACCAGACACTTTTCGCTTTATCGCAAGAAACTAGTAAATGTTGATGCTGAATAAATGCATTCTTGCTGGTGTTAGATGTTTTTAAGCTTGTTGTATATTTCCAAGCCATTGTTTAAAATGCAAAACGCCAATGACATTGCTTAGTCCCCTTCAATTGTTTATAAAGATAAAAATGTAAAATTAAAACAAAAACAAAAACAAAAACAAAAACAAAAAGAAAGTGGACTCCATTTTTATTCTACAGCTATTTATATTCATGCAGTTCTGTCTGAGTATAAAGATTTATACAAATTTACTTTATTCGTACTACTATGACTTCTTTAAAGCGAAAATGATCAACACACTAGTGACTGACTAGTCGTCTTGCATGGTAGGGTGACTAATTATCGCCTATGTAACACTTGGACACATTTATACAAAAAAAAATGGAACAGAAATAGAACAAAAAGTTTTAAATTGCTCTCCCTGAGCTTGAACAAGTTACTCTCAAAAATTTAAACAATCAAGATATTAGATCAAGATTGTACTCTTGGACTTCTCAAAAGGATTTTGTCAGACAGAACTGAAAAAATTGCATCTTTCATTATTTGATTGCCATTTGATAATGGCTTAATAGATTGGGCCCAAAAATATATTTATACTAGCTGACACCGCAGACTTCGTTCTGTACAAAATAGATTTTTGTTGCATTGATTTCCAAAATTCACGATTACACCCGTATTTTCTTTTCGTTCGAAAAGATGAGTTTAGTATGTAGGGTGCTACGTGAGCTCTTACCATACCTCGAACTTTTTTTGCGAGATTGGTATTGATATCGCATATCTCCGTACTAATTCCAATTATAGATATTGAGCATTAAAAATTTAGTATAGGAAGTGCAATGCCTTTTCCCCATGGCCCCCATATTTTTTGTGAGTATGGACCTTTACCTTCATACCAACTTATTGTTCACACCTTTACCCCACATAGAGATATTAAGCTTCAAAAATTAAGTTTGCGTTCTCTGAGAATAGTATTGATATCGTTTACATTCATTACAATTTTCAGTTCCCTGCCATGAATCCTTTTCGAGGAATTTAGCCTTAAACATTTTTTATGTATGTATTGGAGTTTCCATGCCCACTTTTCCCATATCCTATATTTTTTCATGAGTATAGTGGTGATATCGTATATCTCCTTACAAATTTTCAGGTCCCTACCATGAAAAGCTAAGATAATATGGGAGGTACCCCCTTTTCCTAAATAAACATTTTGCAAAGTACATTTGGTCAACATCTCCGAAACATAATCTCGGAACCGGTTTCGCGTCAACATCTTTCGTTTGGTACCCATATTGTCCAAACATTTTCTAGGGTCACATTTTTCCACATTTTGGTCGATATTTCGTAAACAGGTTCGTACATAGACCAGGTAATCACTTCCTTTTAAAACACTCACCAGCATCTTTCTTTTGATACCTATATCGTACAAATACTTTTTATACCCACACCTGAAGAATATTTTTTTTTTTCAGTTCAGATCAAACTCTAAAACTGAGTTCAAAACTATTACAATGTTTCATAAGATAAAATTAGCTAAGTATTAAAACCATCTTCTGTCAATTTCATATTAATTCTTTATTTTGCCGTTTTGCTAAATATGAGATATGTGGATTTGCAGTTGGTTGAGAACGAGTTTGTATATCGACAGCCCCACTGCAAAACTCCGTTAGTCACTATTTTTCCAAAAATAAGGTTCTCAGCCTTTCCCATAGATGGTGACCTTGCGCTCATTAAAATGCAGCCAAAATCGGGTTACAAATTTCCCGTTTCTTTTCAGTGGTGACTGTAATAATATTCATATGATAAAATAATTCATATGATAAAACTATCATAGTTTTTTCGCTCTCCTGAAAACTTTTTCGTTTTGAACATACAGGATTTTGCAGTGTGGCTGTCGATAAACTTCCACGATATTCTATTCATATGTGTGAATCCATGTGTTAGGTAGATTACATTAACCATTTGGCTATATTCACACACATACATACATAGCTACTATAAAAGTAAATATTTTCATATCAAACATATAGACATATGGTGAATTGATAAGCGGTACACTCATTGAACTGATAACCATGAAACAAATTAAATACACATACTATTTATGACACTAAAATGTTTAGATTGAGATATCTCAGAGTGATTGGAAACTCTAGTTTTTCTTTTTTTGTAAGCTTTTATACAAACTAAATTCCAGGAATAGGAAAATGGCGGAATACAAACAAAAAATTTGCTATATATTTTGTAAAATAGGCGTGATTAGTTTATAGAATGGTTTTTATTTTTTCTTTATTTGAATATTATCACAGCTTCAAACAATATTTATATGGCTATGTGCATGAAGCTGTAGAGATGACTGATTTTAAGTGAGAGTGCTAGTACTAAAACACCTTTTAGAAAATCTGGAAAAGTTGTCTAAAATAATGATGCAAATTTCTTTAACAGCTTCATTAACCCGCTTACAGTGATTTTACAAACTTAAAGGTTTTAATGCCTAGAGAAAGAAAAAGAATTAAGTCAAATAGCTCACTTTGGTTTGAGTCATCGCCCGTAACGTATACGTCATGTTGCACCTGATATTCGCACACTACGCATGCAAGCAGTATTAGGCCCGGTTTACCAGTGCAAGTTTAAACTTAGTTTAAACGGAATGAGATAAACTCTAGTCAACTTTGTCTGTGGTTTAAACTTGCACTGAAAAATCGGTCATTAATCAACAAACATTTTTGTCAAATCTCAGTTTGAGATGAATTTGAAAATCGATCAAACGTTAGTTGCCATTCTCAAGCTAAAGGGCATATTTTTGATATGGAATTTTCATTTATTTTAAAATTGAAAAATACAGAACTTTCTATATTCACGATTTCGCGTTTTTTTTTGGTCCAAATTTTTGCCAGCGGCGCTTTTTTAAGATAACTTTGAAAGTCAAACCATTGAATATTTTAAAATCATGTACCAAAAAAAAACTTTAAAAGTCATGCCGTCGAACACTTTTAATTTATATCAGATTATAAAATAAAAAGTAGCGGTTAAAAAATCATGCTATTGAGTATTTTAAATTAAAATCGTTTTAAAAAATGCGACGCTTTTTGTAAAGTAATGTTGAAGATCACATCATAAAACTTGAACATCACGTGATCACATCAATAAATATATTAACAAAGAGAAATTAAGTCAACGGATCATATTTCCATTTTGAAAATTAACACTATTTCCATTTGTGATGCGAAATTTAGTAATTACCACATATTTATTAATTCTCAATGCGCTCTGCAAATTAACTAATACACACTAGCACACATGCACAAATTTATGAAGATTTGCGTTGATAACAAGGCTAATCGAAGTGTAGTTTGCAGCGCTATGAAATTTGAGTGACGCTTTTATGCGATGTTACAGCATGACATATCAAGGCTTAAGGGATATACCATACGTACATCATATAAAAATACATTAGACTGAGCCAAAAAAAAATCGTTTTTTTTTTTTCAAAAATTATATTCATTTTCTAGACTAGCCGTTTTCTAGTATTCTTACTTACGTAGTTACTTAAAATAGCCTTTAACCGCCTAGGCGATTTTGGTCGTCCAACATGTTACGCCAGTCGGTTCTTTGTTGAGCCAACTGGCGCCAATTAGAGACACCGCGTGCTCGAAGGTCTGCCTCTACTTGGTCCTGCCATCGAAGTGGTGGTCTCCCTCTTCCTCTACTTCCGCCGGCGGGTGCCGATAAAAATACCTTCGGTACTATGTAAGGGCACAAAATAGTGGAAATAGATATCGTCGCTCCCAACGAAGACTAACACGGTTCGGTTAGCGTGGAAGACTAACACGATTCGTTCACTGCGTCGAAGACGAACACACTTCGTTCTCTGCGTCGAAGAATAACACGGTTCAGTTTTCTGTGTGGAAGACTAACACTCTTCGTTCTCTGCGTCGAAGACTAACACACTTCGTTCTCTGCGTCGTAGACTGACACACAAAAAAACAAAAGCTAACGGATCTGTGAACTCAAAACATTCATTTTCATGTATTTTGGCGATCTCAATCCAAATCGGAATCAGCGTAACAGGTCGCAGTTCGTCTGTAACCTCACAAAACCATCGCAAAATAACATTGGTCTTTTTTGCGAAGTTGGGGCCGAACATCGGGACAGTTGTTGAATTCTGATCAGGAATTCGGATTCAGCAGTCAATTTTGATATTTAGAGAAAATTGACAAAGATTTACACAGCGATGGATACCATGACGCGTTTCGGACTTTCCAGGGTCCACATCAGATGGATTTTCGGCAACAGAACTACTGTGTCTGCACCGAAGCGGTTAAAGAAATTGCTTATAACAAATCAGCTACGATGCCCTGTAGTATTTCTAAGTCAACTTTCTTATAAGCGTGCCAATTTCATACCTGTAGACATAAGGCCGCGAAATATTTTCCATATGATACACGGAACTGACTTAGAAATACTACAGGGCATCGTAGCTGATTTGTTATAAGCAATTGCTTTAACCGCTTCGGTGCAGACACAGTAGTCCTGTGTCCGAAAATCCATCTAATGTGGACCCTGGAAAGTCCGATCTTCGAAATGTATGTCCGAAAATGGTAAATGCAGCCTTTAAAACTCACCATGAACACTACATTACGTTCAAGTTTGACAATTTAAAGAAATATTTCAGCATAATTTGAGGATTTGAGTTTTATTTGACTTATTGGGATATAGAAAAAATCTGAGGAAATGTATTGGTATTTTCACCATTCGACACATTCTTACTACAGTTCATAATAATTTGTTTTGGTTAGTCATCACTATGTACATACATATATGCTAAATACCTAAGTATATATACTTATGTACTAAAATCCACTCACCAAAGTGAAGTGCTTGGTAGATTAGTTTTTTTTGGTTCATTTACAAGTTATTTATTTCTCTTCAATTTTGTTTCGCTCTATCAAGTTTTGCGTTGTAAGCATTTCACTTTAATTGGTGCTTAGCCGTAAAAGATAACTCTTATATGGTATACTCTACGATTTCTCCTGCCAGCCTCAAATCAGACTAGATAGGATAATATAATTCGTGATCTTTAAATCTTTTTGCGTCAAAAGAGAACTTTACGTCTCAATTTTAGGAAAGCATCACAAGTTCCACTTGGTATCTTTGAATAGCAACGTAGATAAAAAGGCAGCCGGGGCTAGCCACCTCCGCCAGATTTTATTAGTCGAATTTTCGATCAAAAGCGATACTAGTTCTAAGTAATTACTACAAAAAAAAAGGACGTGTGGCACTCGGGGACTGCCGCGGTAAAGCTATTGCATATCACTTTTTATCAACTTATGCCATTATAATATTTATGAAAACTCATACACATCAAGGTTTGAAACCGATTAAAATAACGTTCCGGTTTCAGTTAGGGTTTTGTAAAACGATTCGGTTTCGGTTCCGGTTCGTTCTTCAAAATTTATTTCGGTTTCCAAATAAAACCACGACCTCAAAAAAATTTCTAATACTTAGTTACGGGCTCTCGAAGTTTTAAGTTGGAACCTTCAAAGAATTGAAGAGGATTAAATGTGGGCTTGGCTTCCTTGATTGGTGTACTTTCTTTTTATTTGAAAGTGTATTTTTTTAGTTTTTTTTTTTAACAAAACAATTAGAAATCCCAATTTTCGAAGGGTGAACTTCGAACTTCGAAAGCCCGTAACTAAGTTTTAGAGGCTAACTTCGAAAAACGGGTAACGCCATATTTTTTACTCCCCGATTTCACAGTAGCAGGTTAAATCGCCAAGTGTAAAAGGCCACTAACATTGCTGGACAATCTTCCATTAAAGCTATTCAGGGCACCCTTAGGTAAAAGAAAATATGTTTCCACAAAAAGAAAAAAAAGACATAAAAAATTCAAAACCGTTTGGAACCGGTTCCGGATTTTGAAACGGTTTCGTTTTCGTTCTTTTTCAAATCAAAATAACGATTACGGTTTCGATTTCGGTTTTGAAAAATGAATCGTTTTTAATAGGTTACGGTTACGGTTTTGGTTGCGTTCTCAGTGCTTGATACACATAAATAATCATTTACGCATGCACTTGTATATACATACAAAAATCTGAAAATATTATTCAGCATTTACCATTGAATTTATTTTCTCATTTGTTGCTATGCATGTAACTTTTGGGCTTTTTTGCGTCAAACCGAAATCTTTCCATGTTCCACTACAAACTTAAATACTCAACTTAGTCGCCATTTGGTCGCGTCGTCGTTTTTCAATACTTTTTATTTTATTTTTCCATAACTTTTTATTTTTATTTTTATTTTTATTTCATTAAAGAAGTAGTTAAAGGTTGTTGAATTGGCCTTAATAAGAGTATAGAAAAATAACAACATGTTTCGAAAAGTCAACACTTCTTGACGAACCCCTTCTCGGACACTGGTATTTAGCCCTAGCGTCTGCACCTGTTCTAACAACAGAGCTAAGATGCCCCCTACGACATCCTGCCTTTTTTATTTAATGATGCGTTTGTTTTTTAACATTCCTGATAGCTTCCCCAGCGGAACATTAACGCAATTGTTTATTATTAATCTTAAGCGGTAGGTACCAGTTTCCGAGAAGAGGTTCGTCAAGGAGTTTGGACGCCTCGAAACTATATTAGAATAAGTAGCTCCAAATTTTTATCTTTATTTTTTTTGTATTTTATTTAGTTTACTTAATTTTTTTATATATAATTTTTATTTTGTTTTTCTATTTATTTATGTTTCATTTTATTTATTTTTTTTTTTGTTGGTATTTTTTCCTTTAGCACCCAACTGCTAATAAATTAGCTAAAATACCACGCAGAAGGACTTAGGATGGTGTAGCCCAGGATTGTTTTTAAAATATGAATTATTTAAAAAAAAAAAATTTAATGAGAAATACCGCCGTAATGGCTTTATTTCCTTACATGGAAATAAAACCATATGACCTTATTTCATACTCCACTGAGTTATAAGGCCATATGGCTTTATTGCATATGGCTTTATAACACTGCACCGAAGGCTGCCAATTCAGGAAAGTGTTTCGCACATAAATACCATAGATTCCGCCCCAATTTTAGTATCGAACCCGGGTCATTTTTCGGTTTTTTGACCATAACTTTTCACTAAAACAAAATATTAAAAAGCGCTTCCGGATTCGTGATCCTGAGGCCAAACCCCGTTTTTGAGCTATCTCCCATAATTTAAGCTAATTTATTAGTAGTAGGGTGCTAAAGGAAACAAATAAATTTTTTTATTTTATTGTATTTTATTTTTTTTTTTTTCTATTTTATTTTATTTTAATTTAGTTTTTAAATTTTCTTTATTTGGGTGAAAGAAAAAGAGAATTGAAAGCTGTTTTTTGTTTTTTCTTGTTTTATCATTTAATTCGTGTTCGGAAATTATTACTTAAGGTTAAGGTAGGGGGCTGAAAATTAGGATGTTTAATTTATTTTAGTGACTTACTTTAATTAACACTACTAACTAACAACTTATTCTAAAGTATTCTGATACACAGCATTTTTGGTTTTATTTTCATGCGGCTTAGAAATATACAGTAACGATGGTTTCCCTACTTATATCTCTATCCTAATTTTCAGCCTCCTACCTTAACCCCATTTAGAGACATTCAACCTGTTGTTGTTGTTAACAGCAAAAAACAGTCCCCGAAGGTTTTGGGGAGTGATGCCGAAATTGACAGTCCTTGGCCGGATATGAACCCGGTATGCTGTGGTACTCCCTTGCGGTACTGCCACGCCCCCTTTTCACTCACGGGTTTGATATCCTATAGCTCTATAGCGACCTCCAGGTCCTTACCTTAGACCCATTCACAGATATTCTGTTTGAAAAATTTAGTTTGTATGGGAGGTGCCACGCCAACTTTTCTGATAACCCCCTTTTTTAGTTATAAACCTTCTCCACATGTGTCTTTTCAATGTGGCAAAGTTTGGTTAAATCGGTTCAGCAATTCTCGGTAAAGTTCATTACAACGCGAAAAACGGCTAAATTTTTATATATATAGATTTCATTTAATTTAATTAAATTTTATTTAATTCAATTTAATTTAATTTATTTTATTTTATTTTATTTTTTTTTATTTTATTTTATTTTTTTTTTTATTTTATTTTATTTGATTTTTTTTTATTTCATTTTATTTTATTTTATTTTATTTTATATTATTTTATTTTATTTTTTTTTATTTTTTTTTATTTTATTTTATTTTATTTTATTTTATTTTATTTTATTTTATTTTATTTTATTTTATTTTATTTCATTTTATTTTATTTTATTTTGTTTTATTTTATTTTATTTTATTTTATTTTTATTTTTTTTTTTAATTTTATTTTACTTTATTTCATTTTATTTTTTTTTTTAATTTAACTTAATTTAATTTTTTATTTTTTTTTTATTTTGTTTTGTTTTATTTTTTTAATTTTATTTTACTTTATGTAATTTTTTTAAATTAATTTTTTTTTGTTTTATTTTATTTCGTTTTGTTTTATTTAACTGTATTTTAATTTTATTTAATTTAATTTATTTTATTTTATTTTATCTTGTTATATTTTTATTTATTTTTTTTTTAATTTTTTTTTAATTCAATTTTTTTAAATTTTTTTAATTTTATTTTATTTTATTTTATTTTGTTTTATTTTAATTCATTTTGTTTTATTTTTTTTTTTTCTATTTTATTTTTTTTTAAATAATTTTTTTTAATTTTATTTTTTTTTATTTTATTTTATTTTATTTTTTATATTATTATTTTTTTTTTTTTAATTTAATTTTTTTTTTATTTTATTTGTTCTATTTATTTTGTGTATCATCGCAAAGGGCACAAAAATGAGAGTAATTACTACGGTCAGTATTTTCAGCTTAATATCTCGTAAATTTTGACTCCAATGGAAACACCTTGTACTTCGGAAGTGTTACAGACTATTTGTGTCAGCTCATCCCTACCGTAGGCGGTCATTAAATGATTTGCGTTTACAAATTGATTTGGGTAGGCAATGCATAGTCACAGACGTGTCTGCTTTCACTGAAGTTGGAATTACAACCCCTACTCTTTGATCTACTTTCCACCACCAAGAGGAACACATTATTTCCTTTTTACTGCCATAGATAAACAATTATTTGTCTTATCACAGCCAACTCAATTTAACGCCGAATGTATCTACATATCTATTTAGACTCGCACATAGCACAACACTTCATAGTGCCAAATGCAGATACGCATTTAATCTCATCAGTGTAGGATTTGCTTTGGCCGCATTTAATGTACCGGAAATTGTCTATTAAGTAAATGTTGAGTAACAGAATTAATTTACACTGAACTCAAACTACTACTACTGGCTTGTGTTTATACCTAGTTGTGAGTAGTACACAAATACTTCAAGTAGAGTACGCCCAAGATAGTAAAACTAGGATTTCCTTTGACTTGTTGAATGTTTGCTTAAGGAAATTGTCAAAATCTATTCCCATTTTTTAGACATTAGGTAATTTCTTATGGCATTAATAATAACACGGTAGAATAAAGTAGTTTTCAACTAGTTGCTTTCGTTGCAGGGTTATTATGAAAAACTTTTATACAACTAAAAAAAAATGTTTTACAACTACAGATCTCGGTAAAAACTACCGTCTGGAAGAAAACCCTAGAGATACCCGAAAAAGCTGACTTAAGATTCGGTATAGTAACATATTCCTCAAGGGTAAAAAATTTATGTGGTGTTTCTTTTCAGCTTCAGTTTTGTGCTAGTTAAAGTGGAGCAGGTAAGTTAACAAAAAGGAACCAATGAAAAAAAAAATCGAAGAAGCAGAAACCTTGTTTGGGGAGTGCGCCAAAAAGTTCACTCACACTGCTTTGTCAAGAGACATCAACATGTATATTATGCCCAACTTCACTCAAAGTGAATTTTCTTACTTACTTTTCTTGGTTTCTTCTCATTATTTGTCCTCAATGGTTGAACACGTAAGTATCTAGATTTGTTATTTGGATTTTTGACTTCATATATGTCTATTTTTAGCCACAAAATCATATCTGTGCATGTACCTTCATCTATTCTTAGAATTCTTGTGAGTCATTTTCTCCAATCGTAAATCTTTTTGCAACCAAACTTGTCGTCTTTTGCCTTACTACTTCTATCTTTATACCGCAATAAAGCTCCGATAACTTTACTCTTGCAGCAGATTTATGTTATTTGTGGGTTAATGGCAAAAACCGCCAGAATATTGTCTTCTATTAACATTTTTACGCTTTGCAAATTTTCCAAAGTTTAATGAATTTCATGCACTAAAACCTTTAATTCGTCTGTGAAAACATGTGAACACAGCAGTAGGATAAGAGGGAAAAAATATGATGATAAATAAAGAATGGTATAACACTTCAAAAAAGTATCATAAAAAACCGCATTACCCTTAACGCTTCCAATAACTTGGAAAGTACTTGTTTGATTCTTAAGGCGTTTGTGAAGAATTTGGTCTAAGTCTTTGTCTTTGTTGAGGGTTGCATTATTTACTTGACATGTCGGGGGTTTTGTTACGAAATCAACCTTGAAAGCAAGCAAAATGTCCCACGAGTCACCCCCTTAACCTTTGGAAAAAGTTCCTAAAAGCTCATATCAACTAAGTTTGTAATAAAAACGAAAGCATGCCGAAGCAGATGGTTTCTTTTAAATTCGCGTTTTAGTGAAAAAGTATACATGATTGCTTTTGGTAATCTTTGCTAAAATTTAAATTTTCAGGAAGTTCAGAAATAGTTGGAAAATTTTTGCAAGAGCTTTTTTTACACTGATGAGTCGAATATCCTAAAACATACACATCATAATTTTTTATATACCGGTGTCATTGCTACAGTTCAAATTTTGTCGAATTTCAAAAAATTACGTAATGTAAAAGTAATTCCTTTTAGTGCATAGCCAATGCAAATACATTTTTTAAGATCTCTGCTTTGTTTATTACTCGAAAAAAAACAAAAATATTTTAGAAAATTTATGGCTTAGGTAGGTATTATAAAACAGTGGAATTTGAGGTTTATTCTATTTCATTTTTCTGTTCGCTGTCTGTTTTATGTCAACGCTGTATTTTCGACATGCTTTTGTTGTTCTTTGCTGCTTAAATAAACTTTGCAATTTATTTGCATAATTTATTTGAAGGCCAGTAGAATAAAAAATATGTTAATGAAATGGTTAACTGAAGCTGCAGCAGTCAAAGAACACTTCACAATACAGTAGCGTTTAGCTTTTCAGTAGATGCCACACAACTTGAAAAGTCAAAGTCGCTACAAATAACAAATGAATGAATAGATGTTAATAGTAGTAAGCACACAGAGAAAAATTAGCGGTTATATCAACCAAAATATGGTGATTTTCGTGATTTTCGAAGTTTTCGATATCGAAAGTGGGCGTGGTTGGCGGGTGATTTTTTCCAATTTCACCAGGTATGCTCCTAACGATACTAGTATGTTATGTGCCAAATTTCATCGTAATCAGTTTAAAAATTACGACCAATATAATTTTCAAAAATGCCTTCCTTAAAAGTGGGCGGTGCCACACCCAATTTAAAAAAATTATGGAAAAATCATAATAGAATGACCAGGTGAATTATCCTATAAAATCTATCATTTTAGCCATTTCAGCTACCGAGATATGCAGTGGTTATCATCCGATTTCGCCCATTTTCAATAGCAACCTACCTTGGCCAGAAAGTAACCTGTTTGCAAAATTTCATGCAAATATCTCAATTTTTAATCAAGTTATCGTGTACATGGACAGACGGGCGGAGGAACTCCTCTTTTCAATCTAAGAACTTTCATATATGGAACTCTATATCTATCTCGATTATTCGGTGCCGTTACGTAGTACCTAGTACTAGTACGCTGGGTATAAAAAACAATATATTATATTAACTTCACCGCTAATCGAACTCAAGTGACTTGAACGCTCAACCTAGGTGTCTACTGTCTACCATGATGCCATCGCATACTTAAGGGTCAATTACACAAAACTTTATTTGAACTTTACCTCGGATTTTGACTTTGACAGATAAGTTCAATACACGTGTTTCAACGAAACAAGGCAAATAGAAAACCTCAAAGTTGAAGCAAGGTTGAAATTTGGCAAACTCTCAAATTTTTCTTGCTGTGCTTACTTTGACATTCAGATGTTGATGACTTTTCTTTAATTTAAGAATTAAAATTTGGAGCAAATAATCATTAATTCATTTTTTCTCTATTAAATTAATAAATTTACCAAAACACTCTGAATGCAAAGAAATAAATAACGAAAACAAATGTATAAAAGGGAAGCGTCAAAGCGTTCATTGTAGCACACCTCTGAAGTAGGGGGCAATGTTTTGAAGTTGCAAATGTCAGGCGCGGTTAACAAAGCTTTATGTAGTTGACCCTTTATGCTTGCCCACGTTCTAATTGCAGATTTGTTCTAACGAAATTACACTTTCCCACGATGCTCTGTTGCCTCCACCGAGAATCGAGCACAAACTGCTTTGACTGCAGAACAGAGATGTTAACCATCATGCCATCGCGTACCTATAGTTGCGGGCGTATAATTGCAGCTTTGCTCTATGACGCCTCTTTACGCGACATAAGCTATAATTATTTCATATTATCTGCATTAAGTACATACTATTGTAATTCGCAGATAGTTTATGGAATATTTGAAATACATATTTTATATATAGTTGCTTAAACAGATGGAGGTCTTTTACAATGACAGAATCTTCGCTGTTGGATGAACAGCAGAATTTTGTTGTTTCAACCCAAAATTTTGTTTGATCAACAAAAAATTCTGTCAGGTTTAGCAAGATTTGTTAATAAAAGATTTACAGATCTTTGACTGTTATATCAACAGTTAAATGCACTTACTTCAACAAAAAATTCCGTTGAAATAACCAAAATTTTGTCAATTCAACAGAATTGGTCAACTTCAACATAATTGTACGAGATTGTTGGTTTTACCAGTGCCATTTTTTTCTGTGCAAAATGTACATAAAAGAATAAATGAATTGTTAGCAATTGTGAGTGGCATGAGCTAATACAATTGTGTCATACTGTTTTATGGTGTTTTATTAAATAAAGCGACTGTCTGGCAAGAGATGTTTCATACGACAGGCATCATGCATAGCTGGCTATTGTATGATGAGAATTATATATATAGATATAGAGATTGATTGAATACAAACATTTATACAGCGTTGCTCACATAGCAACTGACATCGTATTGCTGTGGTGAAAAGATAAAATTCAATACACATACGTAGAATAAAAGTTTTGATAAGGGCATATACTTTTTTTAACCGGGCACATGACTCTAGAATGGAGGCAACACTTGTTAGAACTATCGATACATGAAGCTAAGCGTAGCTATTATATAAATACGCGTATGCATGTCGATGTTTGAGTTCTCAAGAAGTTCAAGAGTTCTAAGAAACTTACAATCCTTGTGTGCTAAGCACAACTAAGTATATACAATTATCAAAAAAATTTTAAATATCTGTTTAGAAAACTCTTTAGCACGGATAAACCAATAAAATATTCTAAGTTTCGTCAGTGCAATCATAGGTATCTTTAATTCATTGTTTTCTCTTAGTACGTGAATGTAATAGTTAATCAATCGTTTTTTACCTTTGTCTGCGTTGCGTGAGTAGCATAAAATAATGTAAAACGTTAAACAATATCATTTGTCTCAACAAAAAAGGTCAAAAAGGTCAAAGTATCTTAAGTAACAAATTGCACAAATAAACTGTGAGGATTAGAAAAGGAGGTTAAACCTATGGAACATAAAATTTTAAAACAAAGAATTGTGGTTGTTTGCCTGTAAAGCATCAAGAGTGAATATAGCTCATGGGTCGGCAGATTTGCAAATGCAGGTGTATAAGTGAGAGCGCATATACACGAGCTGTGATCGTCCGAAACATATTTTTGACATTGGCTGACCAAACAAGCGACACCTCCACGCGATGTGGTTTCGCACCTTGCTCAGCGACGACAAAATCATTTGGTAAATAAAGAGCGCAACGTGTCTGTGTGATAAGTCCAACTTGTTTGACTGATCTTAAGATCTATGGGGCGCCGATGCTTGATATAGCTGCTTGTACAATCGAACTGAGATGGAAGTAGTTTGATTAAAAAATAATGTCATAGCCAACAGATGTTCAGCTTTTAAACTAATTGTTGTTATTCTCATTACTCTCATGTAAGGGCATTCTTAACAACTTCGCTGTCCAATGAGTTATATGTAACTCACGAGAGCGTATTGAAGTAAGTTCATGAGTCACATGTGACTCATTTCCCTATACAACTTAGAGAAGATTTCTGGCTGTAAATCTGTCGTTAGATATTTTTAAGCTATTTCATAGATTTTATCGCTGGTCTTAGCGGTGGGAGTGAAATGAAAAAAATTGTAATGTTAAAAAAGTTCTTAACGGACTTTTTTCAATGTTAACAGGTTCGGCGTTAGCAACATAACTTGACAAAAATAAGGCGTATGACGTGATACTAATGTTAGCAGCAGGTCGATTACATAAAATTGGAGCTGTACATTACATTACATTAAAATTGGATCTGTAAGCGTTGCCTACATTTAGGCTATACTACTAACCGTGTTACGTTCTACTGATATTGGCAGCAGGCCGATTACATAAAATTGGAGCTGTATAGGCTTTACTGTTAACAGGTTAAGGCTGTACTGCTCTAAAGTCATAAATACATATGCTCATTGAGTTTTCATAAATATTATAATTGCATAAGTTGATAAAAAGTGATATGCAATAGCTTTACCGCGGCAGTGCCCGAGTGCCACACGTCCTTTTTTTAACTCTATGCGAGCGTATATTAAAAGACCTAAACGTAAATGAAAGTAAAGTTCGAGTTTTTTTTTATTTTTTTTCTCATTGAGTGAGAAATGAAAATTTGGGTTGCAGTAAAGTTGGTTCTTTGGTTGTCTCTTAAAGCATTTATTAGCCAGCTTTTTCCATTCGTTCTTTGTTTATTTACCCTTAAGGAAAATATCAACAATTAATGCCGGGTGTGGCATTAAATGCTTTGAAACAGGCAATCATTGAAGTAGAAAGTTTGGGATATCTAGTCAGTGGCGGATTCAAAAATTTATTTGTGTTGGGCGAGCATGTGAGATACAAGATTTATATGTTCTGCCTATCTCCTTCTCAGCTTTGACGTAAATTTAACACAGGCTTTCCAGCTAACCTACATGAGCTCCAAGTCGATCAATATACAGGAACTAATTATTTTTTAAATATTTATTAGATATGTATTAGACTGTTCCAAAATTCCAAAAGTATTTTATTTAAAAGTATACCCTCTAAGTTTGACCATTATGCTTCAAAAAGTATCCTGATAAAGTTTTATGCAATTCGGACCACGGCAACCCGTGCCAACTTGTAGTTGAAGTTATCAGTAAAATCGTGCTACATTCCACTGCGTTTCGCGAATTTAATGACTTATATACTCGTTTTTCTCATATTTCTGTATCGTTACCCTTTAAGGACTTCGTAATTTGTAAATCTGTATTTTTTTCTCTACCAGATGCTCATAATATCCTTTAAAGGACCGAAGATTGTAGGGCCTCCCGAAAAATTTCAAACAAAATTTGGATATGAGGTTACTAATTTAAAGAATAATTGAAATATAGGCTAAATATAAAATTTTTTTGAAATTATCCTTCAAGCACATGGAAGTAATGTCCTTTAAAGTTATTATCCTTCTACTTTTCCGAACCTCTATGTGTTTTGAAAAATTGTATTGTAATAAGAGTTCTGAAAATGTGTATACAAATATTTAAGGATACACAGGAGATTGACAGGACATACCCCAGAAATTGACTTTACTATATGGATATATCGACCAACCTAATTAATACAGTTATATGTTACTCATACGCCGTGTAGATCCTATAAAAAGTGCACTATAATTGCAAAGTTTCAAGATGTACATATTTGTTTTTGTAGAAAACATATTTTTACGCAATATGTTTTAATACTTTTGAAATTCCAATTTCCATTTCTCGTGAATACGTTTTTTCAATATCCTTTCAAAATCCTTTAATCCTTTGAAAAATTCAAAGGTGGATATTTGTTGCACAGTCTTTTAAATATGAAGCAAATGTTAAGATTGTGTAATTTTCGAAACCTTACTGGACTTTTTTGCAAACTTAGTGTAAGCTGCTAGCAAGAACTTTAACTCAAAATCGACACGGTTTGGCGTTATCCTAGAACAATAAAACTTTGCACACATGTTATTTAGACTATAACGCACCGATATAGAGCGCATGCATATCAAATTTCTAACCTTACTTTTTTCCATACATTTTTGGAACAGTCTAATATGTATCTATAAAATTTATAACCTGTAAAATATAATCACTTCAAGCATTAATTAAAATTCACTCACCTTTTTTAGTATTGTTGCAGGATTGTCCAGATTATAACCGTTTGTTAACTAGAAACGGCAATATTCACTTTATTGTTGTACCACTTGTAAACCATTGTGTAGTAAAATATAGATATATTTTTCACGCTTTCGATATTAGAGAGATTTCGTAGATAAATAAATAAAAAATATAGTTTTGACTATACTACCACTCTACAATTTTTTTTTTTATATGAAAACCGTTTTTTGTACGTAGTTTTTTTATTATTAATGTAGCTACTAATTCACAAAATCGTCGTTTAGTTGTTGTACATGTTTAGTATACAGTTTTAATAACTAAATTTTTTTGTAAATTTCTATTGTTGAACACGTTGAAAGCTCAGGAAATTTTGTTTACTTGTTGAAATTTTAACTTTTTAATTTTTTTTTTTTTTAGTACACAGTCTTATAGTTAGACCTTTCTGTTTATACTTGAGCACCCTGTAGAAAATTTCTTGAAAAATTTAATTTTAGAGACAGGCTTCCATCAAACAAGCCAGCCGTAATTTTCTTCTTTCAAGCTTTTGTCGCAGAAGACCCTCTCGCCAGTGTGGGAAAGAATATTTTGTAGTAAATATGATAACCCTAAGGATTCTCCCTAAGTAACTTGAGGTAAAAGGTAATAATAGAAACATTACATTGATGACGTTTTCACAATCTCAAAATATGAGTTTCAAAATTAAAACCATGCGTACTACTGCATTAAACAAGTCCTTTATACTAAGTACAGCTGGAAAGTGTAAACCTTCCTAAAATCTACTAGTCTTACCAAAATTATAATTCCGTATTTTATCAGCCAAAAATATCCTTGAAGTCAGTCTTATACACACACACCTATGTATCCCCATTGATTTTACAGCGCTAAACACACCTTAAACATAAAAATAGTATGTTACTTTTACTTATCACATCATTTGAAATCTAACATTACTATCCTTTTTTATTATTATTTAATACGGTTTTCATAAGTCAGACAAACATACACTTATACACCGCGTAAAGTATCTTATTTTGTTGGATTTATTTTTCATTATCATCATCGTCCTTTAGCACAATTCATATTACATCCGTTCATTCATAAGTATGTGTATAAGTAGCTACATAACTACATAATCTACCAACAAACCCTCTGTGATTTTATACTAAGCAGCGGTTGGTCTATCGCCGTTTCAACTTTGAGTATCTTTTTAAATGCCTTTTTGTTATGAACGGATATCAGAACTTCCTTTACTGTGGAAAAAGGTACCATCAGGTGGTAATTGGAGTGAGGAACTGTATGTAAATACATAACGAATTATGTGTGTATGCATATTAGGGTGATTAAAAAAAAATTCAACTAGGTCGCACCCCCTCAAAAGTTAGTAGCAGATGAGAAATAAAGCCTTGCAAAAAAGTAGCCCTGTAACTTAACCCTTAGAGGTCGCTATTTTTTCCATCTTACCCATATATTTTGTATGGGAACAAATTTAATTTTTATTTAAAGTGAGTTCTCTACATATATATAAAACTTCTATATTGCTAGTAAGAAAATGGTACAAGCACCATTATTACAGTTAAAATATAATTTTTGAGTTATCAAAAAACAACAGCGAAATGAAATTATTACATGGATTGGCATTGCGTCAACATAACGCTCTCACCCATGTACCCTTTGTGAAGTCTTGCATTTATATTCCTACTAATGTGCCCTGTGTTCTCTCACTTTATGAACTTCTTGAGCACCTTGTGTTTTAAAGCCGATTACAGGAAGCTTGTGAGTTTTAAAGCGCGCTTATCGAAGCTATTTCTTTTAGTTTTTTTTGTGGAGTGAATCCAATGAATATGTATATTCGTACGTTAATTTTGTAATTATTAGTATTAGCTTCTATGCATGTCAACGAAGTGTTTTATCTGGTCTTACTGGTATCGCATCCCAGCAGACGGCATTAGCATGGCACCAACTTAACACTTTTAGCTATGTGGCCTTTGTCAAATCTTGCATTTATGTTCCCACTAATGTGCCCTGTGTTCTCTCACTTTATAGACTCGTTGAACACCTTGTATTTTTATTTTTAATCACCCTAATGTATATAGGTATATTAGACTGGCCCGAAAAAAAATGTTACTTTTATAATATGTATTAAAGTCTGCAACTTTTATTGCTAGATGCATTTTTTTTTGGATAAAGAATTCGTGTTTATCGCGGAGATAAATTTTAAATTTAACTTGAGAAAACAGCCCTTAGACTAGTTTTTTTTTTTCCAAAAACAAACGCAGTCCAATTACGCTTAAATTAACCTGTGGGAAGTAGCTCGTGCTTTCGCATACTTACAAATGCTTTGCCACCTTATTGCGGTCATAATAGAGGAAATGTTGAAAGCAATGTTTGCATGAGCGGGTTATCCGGAAATTTGGTTTTATTGCTTACGTATCGTAAAAAATAGTTTAAGATTAAAAGTTAACTTGTGAATAACTCTCTGTGTGATATACATAAAGGAGAAATAAATGATTTTTTTTAATTCAAATCTATATGCCGGCATTTACTTATGCAAACTTTAATAATGCTCTTACAACGTTTCAAATACTTTTGCCTTACTTATTTAATGCCTCATAAAATTTGTTTCAATAATAAGTGCTTTCGCATTATAAACAGAGTCTTTATTTTGTGATAAGTAATACTCCGCAACTGCACTTAAAAGTTTTTAAATATGTATCACACAAAACTATATCTTTGTGTTTATTTCGTTTGAAATTTAGCTTTAGTGGCACAACACTTCAAAACTTGATTTTATTTGAATCTGTAAGTGGAAGGATATTTCTTTCATTAGACTTTCTGGCAGAAGTTTACGTCGTAGATATTTCTGTAACAAAAATAATCAGCTTTTATATAAGTTAGGTTCAGAATATTTTGCAAGGTATCTTCCATATTATTTTGATGACCCTCATACATTAGCCTTCTTGTCGGGTGGGAGAGTGACGAGTAACCTAGGCTGAAGATCCCTCCAAAGTATTTCGAGTTGTCCGCGCAAAACCTCTTCACTGTCGAAATAGTTTCTATTGTTTCAAATTTTTAAGGACGATTTGACCAGGAAGGTCGATAAGAAATACAACCTCAAGAAAAAATCATGTTTCTTAAGTCACCATCAGCGTTAAAGAATGAGTACCTGGGTGAGCTTGCTCGGTGCTATCAATTTAGCTCTAACTTTACTTACCCAAAATGATACCAAAATTGCCCAAAAAATGGTCCCAAAATAATCCTAAAATGATCCAAAAACGCCAATCAAATGTTCCCAAAAGATACGAAATTGAACCCAAAACGACCCAAAAATTATCCCAAAATGATCCCAAAAGGACCACAGAATGTCCCTCAAATGATCCCAAAATGAGCCATAAATGATTCCCAAAATGATCCCACAACATCCTTAAATACACCCTAAAATAATACCAAAATTATCCAAAAATGTTCCCAAAATAACCCCAAAACGACATCAAAAAAGACCCTCAAATGTTTCCAAAACGACCCAAAAATTATCCCAAAATGGTCCAAAAATTATCTCCAAATGATCCCAAAAAGATCCGAAAATTTACCCAAAATTGTCCCAAATTAATCCAAAATTGAACCCAAATTAATCTCAAGTTAGCCCCAAAATTATTCCAAAGTGACCCCTAAATGATCTCAAAATGATCCTAAAATAATCCAAATATGATCCCAAAAATATACAATACAAATACAAGACGCTAAAGTGGTAACCCTGGGCGGCTACCCTACTTGAAAATATTTTAGTTGGTATGTCGGCAAAAATTTTTTTCATTTGATAACCATATTGGCATATCTAACTCCATAATTTAAAACAATTGAAATAGCTGGCAACCTTCTACACCCCCTAAGTGGCAACCCCATGAGGATAGTGTTGGAATCAACCATACTATCTACATATATTCAAAATTGCATCCAAATCGGTCAAGCGGTTACCGAGATACTCTGGATATACAAATATACAAGTTTAGCTCGTTTAAAGTTATAAGATTTTATTGTGCAGTGTAATAAACTCGCAACTGTCCATCACACAACATTTTATAGCATATTATTTTTTTTTGTCATTTTGTAATTACTATAAACATATATACATATTGCCAACTTATGTTATATTTTGAACACACCTGAATAACTTTAGTAACTTCATAAGTTCTTAAGACGGAGCAGGGCGTATGCGCAATATTTAATAGCTTTTTCGCATTGATTTTATTTACTTTTACATATCGAGGATATAGGTATGTAGGTACACATGTATGAATAAACAAACATATTTCTAGATTTTTACCGGAATGGGCAAAAGTCACGCACTGAGACTAATTAGTTTGCTTGTAGGTACGAATGTATAGATATGTGAGCTGGCATACATTTGTATGTATGATTGTTTACACATTTCATAAACGTGTTCTTGTCGCTAACAGCTTTTGCTTAATTCATATTTTTTTTCGTTTCCTCTTTGCATTTCCGACTAATTCTATGAAACCGACCATTGATGGTAAAGCACTTTTTACCATCTCAAATGAACCATTACGATATTCAGGCGGCGTATACTGTATTAGACTCTGCTTTTTTCATCATGCAGATTTACTCGTTTTTGTTTTTATTTTAGAATATTTTTTCCACTTTAAGTTCTTTATATGGCAAAAACTACATATAGAACATCGGTCGGCAATTACTTAAAAAAGTAAGCCGTGCCGGTCATTGTTTTAGAGGCACGGTTGCCACAGTTGGCAGTTTTCTACCAAACTTGGTAGTTTTTCTAATTTGGTAGTTTTTTTCTGATTTGGTAGTTTTTTTTACTTAGATATCATATCGATTGAACTCCCAAATATATTTTTCAATCTTAAATTTTACTATACTATTTTTGTTTCTTTACAATAAGTACCTGAAAATAAAATTTGGTAGTTTTTTTTTATTTGGTAGTTTCTTCCAGAATTTATTATTTTTCGTTTGCAAGGGGCAACCGTGCTTAGAGGCACAAAATCTTACCTTTTTTGTAGAGTAGACTTCTGTGTCTTTTTCATACCCAGTTACAGAAACTCTTCTAAGGAAAGTTTACTGTCGAAAAGTTACTTATGTAACAAAGAGGTTATGGATAGATCGCCTTCGTACTAGACGAACCACCCTAACAGTAACACAATCATGTTTATGTTACATGTAATTTTGTGTATATGCTAACCCAAAGTTATAACAAAATATGTATTTCTCTGGCATTTCACTTTCTTTTAATTCATTCATCTTGTTCGCACTTTCGTTAACGATTTGTCAGTGATCATTTCTGATTTCGCATAAGTATATTGCAGGCATTCTTTTGCAACTTAAATTACAACAGATTTACTGTGGATTCACCTGCAATTCCGAATTCTTGCTAGCGTGTTTTGCAACTTGGTAATAAAATATTGCTGCTCTTTTATGTGCAATTAGTTGTAATTGTTCGTAACTTAAACCAGCGGATGAATGGACAGACAGATTAAAGAAAGTACGCTAGTGAATAGGCGAGATTAAAAGCAATAAGCATTTTCGCTTTTTCACTATTTTTGTTACGCATAACAATTTATACTCTCTCATCACATTTGTTCTCTGAAACCAATCGTAGTCATATACCAACTGTAGAGGTCGAAGCTGCTTAACAGACATCTGAGTGTCTGAGCTGAAGCTGGAGAGTAACGCCAGTATATCTCACAGTTGGTACGACTGAAAATTACCAGAATACCATTTGTGTTCCTGCAAGCGCACACAAGTTGGTATCAACACGATATGACATCATGTTTTTTAAACTCTAAAGTTGTATATTCCTTTAGCCGTGGGCTAGGTTTTGATTTTATCTTGATCAATGTTGATCATTTAATTCAAATAGCTTTGAGTTACTAAAGTAAACGATTCGTCTGTTCGCAATATCGCATTTTCTTTAGCTTTTGAATTTTATGCCAAAGAAAAGTCGAAAATATTTTCAAAAAATATATGGAGCGAACGAAAATTATAGATAAGGCTAGGCGATATTGTGAGCAGTCAAATCTTTCGTCGGAGCCATCGTTCGCCATACATAATCGGGCCATAAGTGACCAGGTAGAAGGGACAAGTTTTATTAGGGTGACTACATAAAATGCCTACTTTTGCAGACTCACAGGATTCTTTTCTCTAGAGGAGCTTCGAAGTCGGGTCGTTGTTATATATAAAAGTGGTATATAAATTTCTTCAAGACAGTATCGTGAGCTCAGATTAAAAATTACGTTTCAATTTTAGATTTAACACAATTAAGGGATGTGGAAAACCTTTACAACTGGGAGGTGACAGGCCGCCTGCGGGTTAAGTCGTAAGAGGCGACTAATATGCACATACATAGGTAATGACCAATGACCAGTGACCGTGCCAACTCGATGGTTGATCTACGGATATGTTTCCTCTCACCTCTCATTACCCATCCATGAGGATGGAGCGATGACATGACCTAGAAGGTTCCACTGATCATACCAAATTGATACCACGACAGGCAAACAGTATCGCAAGCGAGAACCGCAGCGTACCGGGTTCATATCCGCCCTTGGGCTGTCAATTTCGGCATAACTTCCCAAACCTTTCGGGAAGTGTTTTTGCTGTTAACAACAACAACAACAAGCGCTTCCAAGAAATGCATAGCGGTTATGTATTTACTAGGGGGGTAAAAAAATTGATTTTCGTTTTTTGATTAGAATACTGCAAAGCTAATTCCTAATCGAAAATAGAGTACATACATATAATAAACAGCAGTTTTTCATTTTCGTTCTAAGCTTCAATAAAAAAACAGGTCTAAAACAATTTTTCAAGGAGAAAAATTTTCCAATTTCTGAAACGAATAAGGTTTTGTGAAAAGTTGTGTAGCTCACCCTTACGCGAAATTGATGCCATATGGCACCAGTCAACTTTTAGTTACTGTGGAGTCAAGATCGACACAAATATTAAATATTTTTATAGAGCATTCATTTTATTGAAGCCTTTGGAGTATTCAATTTTTTTAATTTTTATTTTTTTTTGACAGTTTACAGCAAAATAAAATAATTTTCTGGTGATGCCCCTTACCTCATTAAAATCTTTCGTCCAATTTTTTTCTTAAAGACTAAATACTGGTTAATGGTAACATGCGACTCGTTTGCTGCGAGCTTCAAAGTTTTGCGTTGGGAAAAAGCTTTTAGATCGTTCGTATAAAGTATGAACATCGTTTATACAAAACAATTTCCAATATCACTTATCTAATATGTATGGTCGCTTGGAGTACAGAGTAAAGTATTATTGTAGCATGAAATCGCTTGATGTGAACGACTACATGCAATATTCCCTAAACAAGGTCGATTTTGTGTTTTTAGAGTTTTTCAGTTCATCTTGTTTTCGAATAATATTTTTGAATATTTTTTAATAATCTTTTGGGAGGTTTTTTCCGTGGCTCATTGGGTTATGCCAACCCTGTCAGTTATTAAACTGTATTAACAAATTTATCAAAATGAAGAAAAAAGTAGCTAAGCAGCTCATTATTACCTTGATTTATTAAGTGAAGGTGTAAGCAGATAATAAACAATGATAACTCTCTTCACATTAATTTGTATAAGAATATTAAACGTACGTCAGAGAAACAATTTTAACAATAAGACTCAAGCACGTTTCGTATGAGAAAAGCTCTTTGTTGCAAATGCGCTTTAAAATTTCACAAACTTACGCTTTGTACAACTGAATAGTTGGCTCAGCGATTTTGTATGAGAGCTACATACATACATGAATATGTAAGTACGTGCGAATGAATGCAAGAGAATATGTTGCGAAAATGAGTCTAAGATTTGTTTGAAAGGGTAGCTTTTACTTGCATAGGGGGAAGTCCATTAATCACGTGATACATTTTTGGGCAATTGGAACTCCTCCCCCATACTAATTTTTGGTGATATGTAGAAGAACCCCCATACAAAAATCACGTGATTGTAGGTATACTGAGAAAGTCCTTTTTTTTATCCTTTTAAACGAAAAAAATTTGTAAAATAAAAATTCAAAAAAATTCAATTAAGATCACTTTTAATTTAATAATAATTCAATGGTATTCCACCCGGGAACTTCTAAGTTTTCGGTTATATATCTTCGCTGGCTTGCCAGAGGTATGAATAAGAAAATTTTCCAGATTTGAGTAAATAGGCTTATGTGACTAATCTCTCGTTTCTCTACGATTCACGAAAATCGTGGGTACGCAAAGTAGAAGGAACCCCCGTAAATTTGCAATGTCATTGTCATGAATGCGTAGTTAAATCAGTGTAAATTGTGCCAGAAAAACGAATGCGCTACATATTCATATTTCTGGCAGAACAAAAATGTCTAAAAATTTAATTTCCAAATTTTTTATAATTTACGTTGCGCCAAAAGCATGAATGTGTGGTACCGACCTCAAACACCATGGCGTATACGTAACTATTTTGCTACACATTCGTATTTCTGGCACAATTTAAAAAAAAAATTTGAAATTAGATTTTTAAACATTTTTGTGCCGCCAAAAACACGAATGTGCTACAGATTCATGCTTCTGGCGCAACGAAAATTTTTAAAACTTTACTTGGAAATTTTCTTTCTGGCAAGCGATCGACGATATCAGGTCATTTTTAAAAGTTCAGAATTTCTTTCGATTTTTTTTTTTACTTAGAACAAAATAGAAGGTTTAAAGCCGATGGGTTTTCTTAAGAAGGTAATAGTACTTTTACTTTCACAGATTGTTGAACTTTGGCAGAAAAGACCCCTTCCTTTGGTTGATTGGTCAAGCTGCAAAATAAAACTTTCCGAAGGTTTTGGAGAGATTTACGTGTGTCACAATACGGTATAAATTTCACTACCAAATTAACAACTGTGTAACTTTTCTGAACCTTATTTTTTATTGTGGGTCACTCTTTATTTCCATCAAAGGTTGTTTGTATAAAATTTGATAACACAAGAGCAACAAGTTCTTACAAAATTTCAGTTGAAAGACTTAAAAGCTAAGAGTACGAGCAACAATACTAAATGATTTGAAAATAGCTAAGAAAAACAATAACAATGCGCCATAGAGCTATAAAGAAAGTAACAGGTTGATGATGTACAACATTTTACATTGCACTTAAGTGTATTTTCGTGCCAAATACGCAAACACAGGATGGCAAAAAGAACCAAGGAACCAGCAGGAAATTTTCAGCAACAATAGAAAACTTTTTTAAGTTTAGATCCAATTTGAGATATAAGTTTAAACAATTTCTTCTATACCCAGCGCACTAGTACTAGTAAAAGAATCGAGAAAGATATAGAGTTACATATATGAAAGTTCTTAGGTTGGAAAAAAAGTTCATTAAGTCATGTTCGTCCGTCTGTCCGTCCATTCGTCTCTCCGTGTACACGATAACTTGAGTAAAAATTGAGATATTTGCATGAAATTTTGTATTCAGGTTACTTTCTTGCCAAGGTAGGTTTCCATTGAAAATGAGCGAAATCAGATGATAGCCACGCCCCCTTTTTCGATATTGAAATTTTCAAAAATCACATAAATTGACATATCTCGGTAGCTGAAATGGCTAAAATGATATAATTTTATTGGTGAGTCCCCCTCTTATCATTTTTTTATAATTTTTTTATAGTGGGCCCACTTTTAGGGGAGGTACTTTTGAAAATTTGACTGGTCGTAACTCTTAAACTGATTACGATAGAACGATGCACAAAGCATACTAGTATCGTTGGGAGTATACCCGATGGAATTGGATAAAATCTCCCTCCAACCATGCCCACTTTCGATATCGAATATTTCGAAAATCACCTAAATAGACATAATTCGGTAACAGAAATGGCTAATTTCATAGGTGAATCCCCCTGGTCATTATACAATGATTTTTTGATAAATTTTTTTAAAGTGGGCCCACTATTCAGGGAGGCATATTTGAAAATTTCACGGGTCATCACTTTTAAACTGATTACAGTAGAACGATGAAATTTGGTACAAGGTATATTAGCATAATAGGAAGTATGTATATCTGATGTAATTGGACGAAAATCTTCCCAACCATGCCCACTTCCGAAATGGAAAATTTCGAAAATCATATGAAAACTACCGCTGGGTATTTAATGCTCGGTTTACCCTAACTTAGACTTCCTTACTTGTTTAACAAATTTTTGATCGGTTGTGTTACCGAAGATGAGGCATTGACCTACTTATCACACAATATTCGAACTGATTGAAAGCGGTAATATTTTTTATGTAAACAATTACATAAATAGGTACCTACGGCTGAAAATGCTAAAACTTCTTTAGAAAACTTCACAAAAAATATTACTAGTATCATAAAAAAGAAAATTTCCTACGGGGTCTAGGACACCGGTCTATACTTGTTCTGGTTGCGCATTTACTTTTACATTGTACATCTGTTGCTAGTTTCCTGCTTGTTGCTTTGCTCCACCCTTCACAATGATTCGCACATCTGCTGTATATATAAGTTGCCGGTCTTTACTACTCGTAAGTAGTTGAAATTTTCTATTTTAGAATTCAATTCAATCGGCGAAAAGAGAGATACAACGGCAACAAGCAAATAACTCATATACTCCATTATATGCAACCGATGTGAGTTAAGCTCGATTTTATCAGGAGCAAAGAATATTTCACACGGGAAATGTTAAACGCAAGTTCATTGATTATCTACATTTAATAAAATTTTAAATTTGTGAACGTTCCACTCAAAAACTGCTGAATGAAATTGACTGATACTTTCGCTGCTGCATTACTTAACGACTAACTTGAAGTTTGAGATATTCCTTATTTTAACAACTGGACCGATTTCGAAGTTATCGGCCGATTTTGAAGTTATCTACCAATTTTTCTTTTTATAAAATACTCAAAATCAATAGTATTGTGGTTTTAAGTATTATTTCAGTTTCCAAGGGGTCGTCTAAACTTTAACCCTCGTGCGACACGCCTTAGGCGTTTCCAATCGGAACCAAATTTTGTATGTGATACCTCCGACCATAGTGCTATTGATTTCGAGTATTAAATGGAAAGAAAAATTACTTCAATTAGGCAATTACACTCGGGATACAAATTTATGTGCGATATAGTTGACCGTGGTGCAACTGATCTAGGTGGTAAGACTGGAAAAAATTTTACATTTGCTTATAAGGCCCTCCCTAGGATACATACATACATACACATCTTACTACATAGAAGAAGTATAGCAAGCAATTATCACAATTGTTATTTTCATGTAAAAGCTTAATTTTTACCACAATTCTATTAGGTACATACATATATACAATTGAACAAATGTACATAAATATGTATCCATGGAGTGACTAACAATTATGGCTAGGAAAGCTTGCAAAAGAGCAATCATTGAATTCAAGTATCTGAAGAGTATCAACGCTGCTAATTGATTTCTATTTATCGAGTTAAATATCGTCCTTTTAGCAAAATAGTTACGTATACGCCATGGTGTCTGTATTCGAGTGCAACACATTCATGCTTCTGGCACAACGAAAATTATAAAAAATTTGGAAATTAAAGTTTTAGACATTTTTGTTGTACCAAAAAAATAAATGTGTAGCACATTCGTTTCTCTGGCACAATTTTCAAAGATTGAACTACACATTCATCAAAATGGCATTGGAAATTTCCGGGGTTTCCTTCTATTTAGGAAACCCCGGATTTTTGTGCATCGTAGAGAAACGAGAGCTTAATCAGTGGCAAGCGAGCGATTAATTTTGTAAAAAATAAACAGCCGATCCACTGGCCCGGTTTTTTCCATTAAAATTTTAAAATATCATAAGTCGGCCACAATAGGACACAAGGCCCTTTTTTTAATGGAAACCCTGCTAGACATGAATTACAGCACCCATCAGTTTTTTCATATTGCCTTTAATAACCTGATGGTAGGGATAGGGATAGGGATGAGGATAGAGATAGGGATAGAGATTGAGAAAGATGTAGGAATCGGGTTAGAGACGCATGAAAGGAAATAAATTTCTGGCAGGCCAACGTCTGCCGAGTAAGCTAGTGAATTTATATAGTTTTAGCTATACCAAAATCATACCAGGGTCAGTCTTCTAAAGTTATCATCAAAAGTTCTTTTAAGCAATCGAAATGCTACATTCCGATTGGATGTTATTACCGCGGCTTTGTATATGTTAATCACGAAATTGAACTGTATGAGTGGTGTGCTTACGAACAATTCGACAATTCCGTGATTTTAGTTCAACGGAAGCGAAAGAAACGATTTATCACCTACTGTGCAATATTCCAGGACACTGTCATAGTGAAATTCTTCCGAAAAGCTTCTCAGAACTTAAAGTAATTGAGCTGGTAGAGCTTTGCAAATATTTCAACTCAACCGGATAGATATAGCGGAGCACTGCTGTAACTTGACAGAATGAATCATTTTCATTAATATTCAATCAATTAAATTGGTTTCTTTACTCAAATTCTCAAAATATAAAAATTTTATGTCTGACATACAAACACTCTGCATCCTTTCTTTTTAAATTTACTCAGCCATGTGTGCTATGAAATCACTCACTTTTTTCGACTAACTTGCGGTTTTCCCACTTTTTTGTAGCATTGGAAGACGGTTATAACCACTGTTCGGTCTTAATAATATGTGTGTGGCAATTACTTTTCTTATCTTTACCACCACCAAGCTCAGTGAAAAATTCGCGGAAGTTATTTTTCTAAGGCTCAAGAAAGTAAACAATTAAAGTCGATGAAAATTTCATAAAACTTATGCTATTTTTTTAACCAATGTTGAGTATAGTTGTTAATACAAATTTCAAGCTACTAAAAAGCAGGGTTTTTCAGTTATAGCAAGAAAAATATCATAAAAAATCTAAGAAATGACCCCGTTCACGTTTTACAAGAGACATTTAGTTTCTTTGTTAGACTTGAAAAGGGTAGTAAGTCTACTAATATTTGCAAAAAATGTCCGATCCCTGCCGCCAACCAGTTATTATTGTTGTAATAATTATTATTGCTTTTGCCATGTTTTTCATTCGGTTATTGCTTTTTTTTTATGCACTCGAAAACACTTGTTGAGGTTTTGGCACACAACAAAAAAAGAAATGCCATCGAGTCGTAGCAAACCACAAAGTGCTTGTTAAACAGTGGAAAAGCGTATACGGAAAGTGATGAAAAAATAAAGAAATAACTTCCACAATGACAAGTTTGACTTTGAAATGTCATTTCCGACTTTTTTTTATATTTGCTATTGATTTATTTTTCTTTTTACTCACTTTTTCTACGCTTCTTTTACGCATAATGTAACAACTTGTGGAGTGGGTCTACGCTACTTTCTATTAGATTAATAATTTATTAAAGTTTTTCATTTGCGAAGTGTGAAAGCTTTTAGAAAGCGCATGACTCAGTAAATATCCATAAATATGGAGGTAGATAGAGATTTCTGTCAACGTTGAGCAACACACCTATTCCATATATAAAACCAGATCATGCTCATAAATCAGTGATGATAAATGATGATGAATCATGATGAATGATGAATGAAAAATGATTCATAATTAATTATGTTTGACTTATGATGAATGGTAAATGATTATTGAAAAATAATGAGTGATGAATAAAATGATGAATGATGAGTGATAAATGATGAAATATGAAAAAAAAAAATTATCCCTAATCTAATAACTTTAAACGAGCTAATCTTGTATATTTGTATATTTGTATATTTGTAGGTCCGGTACTATCTCGAGAACCGCTTGACCGATTGGGATGAAATTTGGCATATAGATAGTATAATTGATTCTAAGACTACACACTTTGGGGTTGCCACTTGGGGTGGTTTCAGGGTTGCCACCTATTTCATTTTTTTTTTTATTTATGGAGCTAGATATGCCAATATGGGTATCAAATGAAAGGTATTTTCGCTGACTTACCAACTAAAATATTTTCAAGTAGGGTTGTCCGCAAAAAGTCCATTACGGCTATGAAAGTTACAAAATTTTAATAATTTGCCCACATATAAAGGACAGTGTAACACATCCTCACAAGGTTGGTAAGTAAAGTTAGCATTAAATTGATAGCACCGAGCAAGCTCGGTCACCCAGGTACTTACTCATTAAGGGTGAATAATGAAAGATAAATGATGACTAATATATGATTTACTGCCGTAGAGAAGGTTTTACGCGCCCTTCACAGTGAGTGTGGCTAAAGAAAGCAGCAAGGTATACAATGGGTTAACTTTCTGAATTATACTATTCAGACCTTACCGGGTAAGTATATCGGAAGATGTATCTCAATTATATTTTAATTTGATTTTACGATTTTACATACGTCTGTAACATAGTAATACAATCTTGTCCTTACATCCGAAAAGCACATGTTGAAGGGAGATGGTGGTATGTAGCTTCAGTTGAATTTTACTAACTCATTTGCTTATGCCCTTCTCTGAAATCTCTAACAGTTCGAAAGCTAACATTTGTTAATGTACAAAGTTAAAAGAATTACGTGTACTCTACCTCGCAATATCCACAAACATGAGGGCTGTTCAAAAATATAAAAGTATTTTTAAAACAATCTATACATATCTTGTAACTTTAAACGAGCTAAACTTGTATATTTGAATATTTGTGTATTTGTATTTTTGTATATTGATATTTGTATATCCGGACTATCACGGAACCGCTTGACCGATTTGGATGACATTTTGAATATAGATAGTATGATTGAGTCTAAGACTATCCAGTTGGGGGTTGCCACTTGTGGTGGTTTACAGGGTTGCCACCTATCTAATTTTCTCTTAATTATGGAGTGAGATATGTCAATATGGGTATCAAATTAAAGTATTTTCGCCGACATACCAACTAAAATCTTTTCAAGTAGTGTTGCCGCCCAGGGTTACCATTTACCGTATTGTATTTGTATTGTATATTTTTGGGATCATTATTGGATTATTTTAGGATCATTTTGGGATCATTTACGGGTCACTTTGGGATAATTTTGGGTTCAATTTTGGTTCAATTTTGGGTTTAATTGAGGGTCTTTTTGCGGTCGTTTTGGGAATATTTTGGGATTATTTTAGGGTTATTTTGGGATCATTTTTGAATAGTTTTGGGGTCATTTTCGGATCATTTTGGGTACTTGAAAGGTATCATTTACGTGTCACTTTGGGATAATTTTGGGGCTCTTTTGAGATCATTTTGTATTTCAATTTTAGATTAATTTGGGTAAATTTTGGGGTTATTTTCGTATAATTTTGGATCATTTTTGGATCATTTTGGGTTCAATTTTGGATCATTTTGGGGACATTTAAGGGTCTTTTTGCGGTCGTTTTGGGACTATTTTGGAATTATTTTGGGATTATTTTAGGGTCATTTTGGAATCAATTTTGGAGCACTTTGGGATAATTTTAGGCTCATTCTGGAATCATTTTGGGTAAGTAAAGTTAGCGCTAAAACAATAGCACTGATCAAGGTCGGTCACCCAGGTACTATTATTGATATGTACTACAAGTAGATTTCGTAAACTTCTAGTGTAAAACATTATAGGGCATTCGACTCGCCCTAAAATTTCTGTACATATGTATATTCTATGCGCAAACCAACGCACCTGGGGATTAGCACTTATAAACAAACTTTCCGCACCAAAGAGCACAGCCTCTGTGGTGAGTGTGCTGCTGATTTTGTTTCGAGAACTTGATTTTTTTGGGTAAAATGCTGTGAAAGTCAGAAGAAAGTTTAATCATATAAGTCCAACTACAGTAAAGTAAATAAAACTAAATAATAGAGACTTATGTGTATATTTATTGTTTGTATATTAGAGTTACCTCCCTATCGCAGTATATCCGGTACTATCTCGACAACCGCTGGATGAATTTCTACGAAAATTGACATAGAGATAGTATGCGATTTCTAAAACTGTCCACTTTGCTGTTACCACTTGGGGCGGTTTACAGGGCTGCCACATATGTCAATTTTTTTTCAAATAATGTAGAAAGGCATGCCAATATGGGTATCAAATGAAAGGTATTTTCGGCGACATACCAACTTAAATAATTCTAAATAGGGTTGCCAAACAGGGTTGCCATTTTACCGCATTGCATTTGTATATTTTGAGTTTATATTTGGATTATTTTAGGATCATTTTGAGATTATTTAGTGGTAATTTTGGGATAATATTGGGGCTGTTTTGGGATCATTTTGAGTTCAATTTTGGACCATTTTGGGATCATTTAAGGGTTATTTTCGGAACATTTTGAGATCATTTAAGGGTCTTTTTGAGATAAATTTAGCTTTTAGTTGAACAAAATGCAAAGATCAACAAATAAAGTACATAATTCTTCGAGAAAAGAAAATGCGTATTTAAGGAGAATGCGTTTTATATACCACGGTCACACACTGGTAGGACTTCTGATTTCTAATATTAGATACTGCTACACCATTTCATTTTTTTTTTTCTACCGACATGCATGACTTTCTGCCTAAAAAAAATTGTTTTTTTTTTTTTCAAAAATTATATTGATTTTCTTTTTAAGAAAGGTAGAAAATTGCTGTAAAAATAACAAATCATAATATTAAATTATAAAGGTCTATCATTACCAGTTTAGATTTTACAGACTTTACCTCATATTTGCTATAAAAACGGCAAATCATTGTTGTAATCTTAATCTTAAAGAAATTTAAAAGCAAAAGTTGGAAAGTCCGAACGAGAACAGCCGAACAAAATTAAGAGCAATATTTGTCCAATAAAAAACTTCTCTATAAAGATAATGTTAATGCAGTAGGTACAAGTCTTTGTTTATTCCTCTATTCATCGTATATGCACCATATTTTTGTAGCACGAACCAATTCGTAGAACTTTAAGACAATCTTAAATCACCTCGAATATGAAGTACGATTAAGGAACGTCCGAATGGCAAGTTTAAACCCTTTTACACTGAAATATGTCATCTTTAGAAAAATATTTTGATGGCCTTAGATAGATGAGTACAAAGGCTTTATATGGCAAAAAAAAATATTCTGATCCAAAGCCCACTCAAGGTTTATACAGAAAGTAGAGTGGCAGCATGGAACGTCCGTAACGCTGGAAGTACTCATATATATAAATCCAATTTTTCTTTTTTTTTGCACTCTTCTTATTTCTGCAGATGGTAACTCTTCCTACAAAAATTTGGTCGATTTTTTAATTATTTTAATTTGTATTACTCGAGAACTTTGAAAATCACCAATAATTTAGAATCATTTTATTATTTCATATTTTGTTTTGTTGCTAAGAATTTTTTGTTGGCAATAAAGCCATTAAAACTGGCTTGCATTTTGTTTTTGTAACCCATTTTTTTTTTTACTAAAAACTCTTGTTCTTGTTTTTCTAACTTTTTTAAGAGCTAACAAAATCATGCTTTTAACATAGTAATAACAAATAAATATTTTTTTTTGAATTTGATAAAAATACTGTTTTTATCCTCTTTTAAAACATTTGTATTTTTTAACTTTTTTAGAAATTCAAAAAACCGCTTATTTTCCGATTGTCTTAGAATATTGTTAGTAACATCATTATCTTATACTTTTTTAGAAAAAGAACCATTTTTTTCACACAAATCAAAAGATTTATGTAGAAATCAGCTTACACTCTCACTAATACATACATACATACATATGTATCAAGGAGTGAAACCGTAGCCGTAACCGATTAAAACCGATTCATTTTTCAAAACCGAAATCGAAACGCTAGCCGTTATATTTATCCGAAAAAAGAACGAAATTGAAACCGTTTTAAAATGCGGAACTGGTTCCAAACGGTTTTGAATTTTTAATGTCTTCTTTATTTGGGCACATAGTTAATTTTACGAAAGGGTACCCTGAATGGTATGGCAATGTTACGAAGGACACTTTTTGAACATATCAATGTTCCATTCTAATATTTTTCCAATAGAAAAAATAGCGTTAGTTTTTGAAATTTATTTTGCAGAAATTTCATCCACAAAATAGCGCGAGTAATATTTATTACTATATTGGAGCAAATCCGTCATGGCCACAGGAAAAGTTAAAAAAATTCTGAGTTATTTTACATTTAGGTTCGTGTCGGAACGAAACCGCAACCGAAACCCGTTACAAAACCGAAACCGGAACGTTATTTTAATCGGTTGCATACCTTGATACATATATATTTACTTTTAATTTTTCCCCTAAGAGAATTTATTTGCATATGCAAAACACATTTGATATTCATCTGTAAATTTGTTTTCTATTTTCTTTATCTTTTGTTGGAACTGCAACTTTTCTCAACACGAATTTGTTATGTAGATACAATTGATACTTTTTAACTACCTTAATTTGCTCCAAATTAAATTTGAGAACTTTTTTTGTTTCACTCAACTTCTTCACACATATTTTTTCTTGAATTTATGACTTTTTTTCTTCTTTTTCAAATGTGCCCCACCATTGGCATCTGACTTCTTCAAGATTAATTTCTTTACTTGCAACTTTTGCGTACTTCCAACGCATTGACACACGCACTTACACATGCCATTTGCACACTCACACTTTTAAGATTTGGCACTTCAACACTTCTTGTGCTGCTGAAAAGTTAACACGGACAAAAACTACCGTCGGCAAGCAATTCTGCAGAGCCTTAAAACATCACCATCACGAACACAACACAGCACAGCACTCATCACCGTTAGTACAGCAAAAGTATGCAGCAGTAGATAACAGCAACATACCAAAGAAATTTCCTAAATCAAATAAAGAACTTTGTGGACAAAAGCAAAAAACACTAACACAGGCACAAAAGGCCAATGTGTCCAAAAATTTACCCGCACGCACCTCTCCGATTGTGGTGCACACGCACACTAATGCAAAAAGCCGACCGACTAGCACACACGGATGCACATTCAAGTTCGTTGACTGTTCGCAGTCGTTAGATGCGTGCTTTTGGTGCGTACTACGTGAACTGATAAAATATATCGAAGCTTATTGAAATGTAGTTAAGCAAATAATGGAAGACAACGTAACAGTGCAGATAACAGTGGTAAGCCAAATGTTCTGGTATGTGTGGCAAAGTCAAACAAGGAAGGAGCGCATACGCATACACACATACACACCCCGGTTTGAAAACAAATCACATTATCAACGCACATTATTTTCCAATTCGCCGCAGTGAACTAATAACAGGGTTTTCGTGGGAATTTCATGCGTACGGAGTTGGATGCAACAAATGTTTTGATGCTACACTGAAAAAAAAAAAATTAAATGGCTTATTTGAACGTTTCATATAACTCAACCGGAAGGGAATCAGTAGATTCAACCTAATATGACTATGTATTTTTCTCGTCAAAAGAAAATTTGACTCTTTTTTCTTGTACGGATTTGTAGACTTACCACTGAAAATGTGAGAAATTGGACAGTAGAGGCCCCAAGAAAAGAGATTTGCCATATTATTTATTTTATTTTATTTTATTTTATTTTATTTTATTTTATTTTATTTTATTTTATTTTATTTTATTTTATTTTATTTTATTTTATTTTATTTTATTTTATTTTATTTTATTTTATTTTATTTTATTTTATTTTATTTTATTTTATTTTATTTTATTTTATTTTATTTTATTTTATTTTATTTTATTTTATTTTATTTTATTTTATTTTATTTTATTTTATTTTATTTTATTTTATTTTATTTTATTTTATTTTATTTTATTTTATTTTATTTTATTTTATTTTATTTTATTTTATTTTATTTTATTTTATTTTATTTTATTTTATTTTATTTTATTTTATTTTATTTTATTTTATTTTATTTTATTTTATTTTATTTTATTTTATTTTATTTTATTTTATTTTATTTTATTTTATTTTATTTTATTTTATTTTATTTTATTTTATTTTATTTTATTTTATTTTATTTTATTTTATTTTATTTTATTTTATTTTATTTTATTTTATTTTATTTTATTTTATTTTATTTTATTTTATTTTATTTTATTTTATTTTATTTTATTTTATTTTATTTTATTTTATTTTATTTTATTTTATTTTATTTTATTTTATTTTATTTTATTTTATTTTATTTTATTTTATTTTATTTTATTTTATTTTATTTTATTTTATTTTATTTTATTTTATTTTATTTTATTTTATTTTATTTTATTTTATTTTATTTTATTTTATTTTATTTTATTTTATTTTATTTTATTTTATTTTATTTTATTTTATTTTATTTTATTTTATTTTATTTTATTTTATTTTATTTTATTTTATTTTATTTTATTTTATTTTATTTTATTTTATTTTATTTTATTTTATTTTATTTTATTTTATTTTATTTTATTTTATTTTATTTTATTTTATTTTATTTTATTTTATTTTATTTTATTTTATTTTATTTTATTTTATTTTATTTTATTTTATTTTATTTTATTTTATTTTATTTTATTTTATTTTATTTTATTTTATTTTATTTTATTTTATTTTATTTTATTTTATTTTATTTTATTTTATTTTATTTTATTTTATTTTATTTTATTTTATTTTATTTTATTTTATTTTATTTTATTTTATTTTATTTTATTTTATTTTATTTTATTTTATTTTATTTTTATTTTATTTTATTTTATTCTATTTTATTTTATTTATTTATTTATTTATTTATTTTTTGTTTCATTTTATTTTATGTTATTGTGTTAATTTTGCCATTTAATTTAATTTTATTTTATTTTATTAACTATATTTAATTTTAATTTAATTGTTATGCTTTGGCGACTACAAGCATGTGATTGAAAAGAAGGGGAATCGCTCCCACAACAGTCGGGGTTGTAGCGGATTTGGGGTTTCGGTAAGAAAACCTTCTGGAGATTCTTTATCCAGTCGTACAAAATGTCCCAGCAAGCCGCGCTTCTGGGCTTTAGTTCGCTGCACTGTAGATCTCCAAATTATCACTAAGTCTAAAAAAAATTTAGGCAAGTTTGGTCACTTCATATAACCCAGAAAATGAAATGAATAGAGAGTTGGGGAAATTATGTTGGATGGTCTGTTAAAATATTTCCCACCAACAACAGAACTTTGGTTTAAGCCTTTACCAGTTTATAAACTGTTTTTCCAGCACTGTTATCTTATCACCACACAGCCGCGCAGCTAAAAGCTACATACATAGTACTTACTACCTGTCGATTCGCTGTAGCTATAAGCGCATATGTTGTAATCATAGTTTATGTGATAACTGTTGCATATGTTGGAGAGGTGCACGAGCAGCTGATTGCACTACCGCAGAGAGAGAGGCATTGATGTGCAGGGCACTACACAATTCTTGTATACAAACAAACATATGGAATTTTATCACAATCACTCCTTTGATAACTGCATTGTACATACAAGCTGACATACATACATAAGTGAGTAGATGTTTACGTATCTGTGAAAGCGAATTAAATTACTATCGTTAATTAGAATGGCAAACGGTATGGTTGTGTTGTCCTTTTCATGTTTCATAGTCTTTTTAAATTATTTTGAAATTTCAAACCATGAAAAGCCAGGCAGCAATAAACAATAATTAAATTGTTTTCGTCCAAGCCTCGCAGTTAGAGTGCCTATGGATTGGTTGATATCTCTGTGTATTAGGGTTTTTTTTTGGTTTTCCATAGTTGTACTGCATTCAGGTATGTTGGTTGCTGATTACTCATACGCAACGTACGCTCTATTCGTACGTTCCAAAATTAATTGCTCATATTCATCAATTACACATGGGAAGACATTATGCCTTGAATGTTTGATATGAATGTGTGTATGGGTGGGTGTTTGCATGAGGGTATGTGGCAACAGATGAGCCTATAATATACTGAGTCATACATATATTAATAGACACATACATACATAAATAACTAGCAGTTTGATATAAAACTGCAGTAGTCAGCAAAAGTACCAATTCGAAATTACAATTTACTGAAGGCAACCGAACTAGAACAGAAAATTTGAGACTTATGACTTGGCTGTGAAGCTTAGCCAACATTTTATTTATAATCTAATATTGATAGTGTGAAAAGTACATACATTTGTTCGTAAAGGTGATGCAAAAAAAATGTTTTTTTTTTTTTTGGAATTATGCTTCGAAAGAAGTTTATACTCTAAGTCAAAGATATGTATGTGTGTATTTTTTGATAAATAATCCGATGAGAGGGTTTTGTATATTTGGTTACAAATTGTGTAAGAATGTGACAGCTGTCAAACAAACCAAGTGCATGGCTCTTCTAGTGGCTCTTCTTGTGGTTTTTGGCTACACCAATTCACTGAACTAAGTCTACCAAAACTACAATGCGTTGACAAACAAAGAAAACCGCACATACAAAAATGTTCTTGGGTACGGTTTGTTGAAAGCATAGCATGGCAGTATATACTATCACAAATTGTCAACCAAAGCACAAACAATAGTTTTAGCAGCAAAGCGACAGATGAATCTTTACCCATTTTTGGGTACTTTGGAATTACGTCAAATATATGTATGTAGATATAATAGCTAATTCGGTGAGCATATTAATTGAAAGTCGAAAAATTTATACATTCTGGCAACGATATTAATACATATTATTGTTTTATTTTATTTTATTTTATATTATTTTATTTTGTTTTATTATGTATACAGGTAACTTTCTGGCCAAGGTAGGTTGCTATTGAAAATGGGCGATTTCGGATGATAACCACGCCCCCTTTTTCGATATCGAAAATTTCGAAAATCATATGAAAACTACCGCTGGGTACTTAATGTTCGGTTTACCCGAACTTAGACTTCCTTACTTGTTATTTATTAATATTATATTACCAGTATATTTTCTGGAACTCCTACAAATAATTTGATTTCAATTGCATTTGCTCTTTAATTACTCGTCGCTTTTAGCTGTAATTTTCTATAACAAACTTCAAAGGGCAAATTGCAATATTTACATACATTGTATAGTATATGCATAAATGTAGGTGCTAACCATACCTAACCAGAATATATTTTCTTTTTACTTTCGGATGATTCTCAAAATTTCAAATACGTTTTTATTAACCTGAAAAATGCGAATAGTCAAGGATGAATGCAGAATTAGTCGCAAAGGAGCATGCAACGAATACCACCGATCCCTTCCCCATTTTCCCTTTTATCCCTGAATGGATACTGTCGGACAGATTCACTTTATTCCCTTACGCGTATTAAAGGACAAATTTATTTTGTAACCAATTTTCAGATCTAGAACTTGACTCAGATTTTTGAGAAAAGTAAAAAACTCAAATATTGACCTTTCAGGCCTAATAACCTATTAGCATACATGGATACGATTTGGAACTTTTCAATTTTCTTTCCGATGCGAAAACGATGCGATGGCGAAACCAAGTTCTCCACATAAATTTGGCTCTGTCAGAGTTTTTGTTATTTCAAATCGTATAACTTAAAACGAGCTATATTTGTATATTTGGGGCGGTTTATGATATTTTTTTTAAGTGGGCGGTGCCACGCCCATTTGAAAATTCGACTGGTCGTAACCTTTAAACTGATTACGATAGAACGACGGTATTTGGCACAAAGCATACTAGTATCGCTGGGAGTATACCTGATGAAATTGGATAAAATCGCCCTCCAGCCATGCCCACTTTCGATATCGAAAATTTCTAAAATCAAAATATTTGCAAGTAGGGTGGTGGTGGTTGCCACCTTATCGCAGTATATTTTTATATCCCATACTATCTCGAAGACAGTTTGACAATATTTCGATGAAATTTTTTGTGATCATTTTGGAGTCATTTTAGGATCGTTTTAATAGTATGCTATTTTAAAACATTCCACCTGAATGCTGCCACTTGGGGCGGCTGACAGTGTTGCCCCCTATATATATTTTTTTAAATGACTGTGGTTTTTTCTCACTTCCATAATATTTCTAGTCCATACAAATAGGTACATGTATGTGTAAACATTAAACATTAAATATGTATATGTGTAGGTCTTCCACAGCATCGCCATCAACATATTTTCATTTTGTCGCCGCTTGTTATAGGCTGAAGTAGTATTCGTAGTTAACACGCTTTATTGTATCGTGGTATATGAATTTGTTGTTGCTGTTAGCCCGCTGGGAAATGCATTTGCACTATATTATTTCCCTTAGAAATAAATTTTCCTAAGTAAGAAATGGATTTAAGAAACTTGGCGCTGAGCAATTTCTACCATTTAATTAAAAGCAAAATAAGTTTACTGTAATTGTCAGCGCAGTATGATGAACATTGTTGCATTGGCTTGTTTGTATGTATGTGTGTACATAAATATTTACAAAATTTATGAGAGTGTTTACCCATGTACAAAAACATGAAGAAATATTCCTAGAGCGCATACACCAATAGGTAAACACTTGTGAGAGGCATGTCACGGAAATGCGTCGAGTAGCCAAACAAACCGTGATAATTAATTTTATACTAACCATATTTCCATGATATACACTTCGTTTAATTGTACTGTGTTTGGTTCAAGGTAGTGCAATTATATTTTGCCGAGCGTTCGATGCAACACCAAATGGGATACACTGACAGATCAATTTAGAAAGAGAATATAAAATAAACAAGTAAGGAAGTCTAAGTTCGGGTAAACCGAACATTAAATACCCAGCGGTAGTTTTCATATAATATTCGAAATTTTCCATTTCGGAAGTGGGCGTGGTTGGGAAGCGATCTCGTCCAAATTCAAATATAACTCCCTGAAAAGTGGGCGATGCCACGCCTACTTTTCAAAATTTATCAAAAAATCATAATAGGATCACAAGGGGGTTCATCCTATCAAACTATATCATTTTAGCCATTTCCATTACCGAATTATATCAATTTAGGTGATTTTCGAAACTTTCGATATCGAAACTGGGCGTGGTTGGAGAGCGATTTTATCCAATTTCATCAGGTATACTCCCAACGATAATATTATTCTTTGTGCCAAATTTCATCGTTCTACCGTAATCAGTTTAAAAGTTACGACCAGTCGAATTTTCAAAAATGCCGCCCTTAAAATTGTATAAACTAAAGTATTTTTCCATTTCCTTTACCGAATTATGTCAATTTAGGTGATTTTAGAAATTTTCGATATCGAAAGTGGGCATGGTTGGAGTTTTATTTTATCGAATTTCATCAGGTATACTCCCAACGATACTATTATTCTTTGTGCCAAATTCCATCGTTCTGTCGTGATCAGTCAAATTTTCAAAAATTCCTCCCTTAAAATTCCTCCTATAAAAAAATGTATTGAAAAATCATATGGGAATGACCAGGGTGATTCATCTATAAAATTATATATATTTTCAAGCCTTAAAGAACTCCCCTTTTCAACCCAAGAACTTTCATATATGGAACTCTATATCTATCTCGCTTAATTTGTACCGTTACGTAGTACCGTTATGTGGACAAAATTATAATACCCTTATACTAATACTAGTACGCTGGGTAAAAAAATGTATGACCCGGTATATGTACCTGGAACTTATCAACATAAACCTCTAAAGAGATTTTTTGCCTGGTATGCTGCTTTGAGTTTTTTCTACAAATTGGCTCGGGATACAGTTTTTTGCTAACTCCGATAAGTTTTTACTGAATCGAATTCGATTGCTGAAATACACTCGAAGAGTTTGCAAATTACTGCCAAGAGTGACTTGCCGCTCTTTGAAACCCCTGCTTTTTGTTGCAGCTGTAAGTGGTTCCTTTGCTGGGATCAAATTACTGAGTCTTATATGATTTCGGATGTTATCGTACACACAGAAAAATTGAGGAAAAAGTCTTTAAATTAAGGAATATTTTACTTATGTTAAGGAAGTCACGCCTTTGGAGCCAAAATAAGGAAACTTTTTTCTGAGTGTGCCTTTATAACAACCCCGATTTCTACAACTATTTTGTGCACCAGGCCCAACTAGTCGGTCGTTTGTCTTTTTTCCATACAGGCAACTGGTATTTTTTACGGGTTGATGACCTACGAGAGGTCAATAGTCAGATTTCAACATACCAGTCATCTACATACTAGTAATGATATACTAGAGTCATACCGGTTGTAAAATACCAGTTCTATACTAGTTCTACCTGGACTAACATGATGTCAATAAAATGTACTAGTCTCTATACTAGTCCAAAAAGGAAATATTGCCAAAAATCGTTTGCTTCTTTCTTCTCTTATATGATTTCGGCCAGTAAATTCTAGTTATATACTAGTATAGACTGGCTTTTTTCTGACTAGTATGATTTCGACCAGCAAATTATAGTGGTATACTAAATGTTTTCTGACTAGATTAATGTTTCACCGCAGGGAGTATATAAGACAAAATTAAATAAACGAAATGACTATAGCTTATGTTGCTCAGGCTGATGCAAAATCGATTTCTGCAATGGTTTCAAAAGTAAGGCACAAAAAACAAAATCAAAACCAATGCTATATGGATTTTAGTTAAGGCAAAAACTAAAAAAAAAAAATAGATCAATAACTAAATACCAATATTTCTTTGTAATAAAAACATGGCTATTACTGATATTTGGAAAAATACAACAATATGAATTTAGCTGTAAGCGGATTTAAAGCAAATAACAAAAGACCAACCCAGAGTGATGGAAAACAAAATGGAAGAAACCAATTTTTGTATGTACTAGCTTAAATTTAGAGGTACATAATAGTGACGTGCTGTTTCGAGTATTTGAGGATTCAGTTTTGTGGAATTTTTTTTTATCATGCCTGCATCGGTTTTTCAAAAAGTAGTTTTCAAAAATAACCCCTTGTATTACATACTATCAACATCCTGCTTTAGGTAACATATTTTAGAGAAAAGGTATGTATAATGGAATTACGAGATAACTAATTAAAGCTAGCGCGTGCAGTGCCTAGAAACCGAGCGGATCAGATCCATATATGAAAAATCGTTTATACACCCCAAAGCCATCGGAGAGCGTTTTTGGCATAATTTGGAACAATAACAACAACTAAAACTTATTTAAACTCTGTTAAAAAAGATTCTCTAATGGCCTGTTCATGCTGAGCCTGCATTTTGTATTTTAGCATTTAGCCCAAAAAGCAGCATTTTTTCCATACAATTTTGAAAGCTAAACGTAGTTAATGCTATTTTATTTCTGCTTTAGCTTTAGCATCTTCGAAGATACAGTACGAACAAAAATTTCCTTATATAAAGTAAAAGTGAAAAAATGTTGCATACTTTTGGGCGAACCGCTGTTTATATTAGGATATATTCCAACTAAGCAAGTCAACGTACGTTTTTCCTGTTAAAAGTTGCAATTTTCGAGGTGAAGAGCTTCCAGGTGAAGAGCATGAACACTACATAAGCCCCAATTTAAAAAGCTTGCATTGAAATTGTATGCACCTTTTGAAAGCCGCTCATAAAGAAATTTTAAATTTAAATTAGGTTAAAATATCAAGTTGACTAAGCTAACACTTTCCAAATGAAGAGTCTGCATAATTAATCACCTTTTATTGAAAAGGTTTTCGGTTCAATATAGAATTCGGGTTTCCATACCCGGTTGCTGAACTATGAGTAAAACTAGGGAGCACACAAGCAGCAAACATCTATGTACTTCCATCAAATTTTTACGGTGTAGCAACCTCTTTGAGAGGGGGGAATAGCGCGCACCGTGATTGTGAATGGAAATTTTTGCGCAATTTCCATGTTCATTTCCGTTACCTGTCGAAGTAAAGTAGCAGGGCTTATTTCCACTTGTAGTTTGTATTACGTTTTGCTATTTAAAAGGTAATGCACCCTTTGTATTTGATCGACTAGCAAACAAACGACTTGTGCAATGAAATGTGAGTTTTGTCTTTTCGTTTTGTTGTTATCAGTCAATTTATGCACAAATAATGTTTTTAAGTATGAAACTCCATCAAGGAATTTAATTGTTTGTGCATTTTTAAATTATTGCTCTAGCGTCACATCAGACAAGTAAGTGTGACCAAACATCAAACACACAGCCTATTGCATGTTCAGTGGGGCTTTGTCAACACAATTGGATATACGACATTTTTTGTCATATTACTCCGACCCCTTTTTCGCTATCTCCGCTTGTTGTTGTAGTTTTAATGGAGTGTAGCCCTGCCCAACGTGTACTTATCCTTAGCCTAAATTGTCATCAATGCCTTCTAACGGGGGTCCTAAGAAGCTAGCTGTTTCTAAAGGGCTGGGCCAAAGGGAGTTGGGTGTTAGAAGAGTGGGCTCCGCAAAGCAAGTGAGTAGGTGGTTGGTGTTATGGGGGGACGAGCCGCATGCCGGACGTTTATTCGCACGTCGGGTTTCAGTCTGGATAAGTAGGAGTTTAATCTACTACAATCTCCAGAGCGTAATTGAGCCAGATGGAGCCTTGTCTCTCGAGGAAGATGACGCTCCTCTACAGAAATGCGAGGTGTTGAGGTATGCAAAACGACATTCAACGCACAGAGCACGACCTGATGTTCAACAGACGTGTCATGGATATGCTTCAGGGCCCGCTTATGCACCTCTGGATCAAACGGCGGTGTTACAAAGTGCCGGATCTCATCAAAATGTTTACGTAGATGTGTCCTTACGGTCCTAGTAGGTGGGGTTAGCTCAAGAACGGCGACCATATCGGCGACGTATAGTTTAGGATCGGCCGACCAATTGCCTTATAAGTTACCAACAACGTTTCTTTGTTTTTACCCAAAGTACTGCCGGCTAGTGACTTGAGGATTTTGTTGCGGCTTTGTATTTTAGAGACAATTGCAGCTGAATGGGCAGCGAAAGTGTGCATGGTGTCGAAAGTAGGTAATTTGTAATCGCCACTTGCGCTGTCCAAGTCGTGAATAATGTCGCCGAGGACTTTGCTGCGTGCAATTATCATAACTCTTGAACTAGTTACAGAAATTGGAAAATAACTTATATAAATTTTGTACTATTTCAAGGAACACATACATATAAACCCGCAATTAAACGCATTTTTTTTTGTTGGAAGGCTGGAAACTTCAACTTTAAGACTATGTAAAGGTTGCTTGAAAAAGTTCCATAAATTATACGAAAATTGACTTTGAAAAAAAAATAATGTATATTGGTTTAGGAGATCCATCAGCAGTATGAAATTAACAAAACGAAATTTTCAGGTATGAGGAGCTAAAGGTCAGGACTGGAGTCCAGGAGAAATTCGTATTTTTATCTCTTGATAAACACGTCCGCTTTAGAGCCTGAAAACACGATTTTTGAAAACTTAAAAATTTTGAGATAACAATCTATCTATAAGGAGTGATTTTTTTTTAACCGATGGATGAATTAGTTTCTTCTAGGATATGTACCCTTAATTTCTGAAAAAAATTTAGTGGCTACTTAAAACAGTGAAAACGTCAGAGCCAGCCAAAACTGACAAAAAAGGATAAAAATTACGTATTTTCAGTACCAGGTTTTTAATACCAGGTACTCGCTATATGATTTATTATTTACTTTTAAACAAACTACTCTCTTTTACCTTCCCTGCAGAGAACTCAGGCACTAGTGAACAAATTTCAGGTTCAGAACTAGATATAAAGTGGCCAATAGAACTAGTACGGTAGTGAATACATTTTCACTATAACGAAACCAGCGTTTGAGGAGTCATTAAAAGGCATTTGGATTCGTATTTGAATTTAAGTTTTTGTATTTAATCTATATTCAGAACTATAGAAATAGTGCCAATAAACGAACTAGATCCAAACTATCGAATTTTGTACTAGTCCCAGCCTAGGACATCGCCATGTTAAATTCGCCAGTTGATTTCATGTAAAAAAGATAGTTCGCGAACTAGTACTGGTTCGGAACGCACTAGAAGCGAACTAGCTCTGAACTAGAGATTTTCCCTACAGGGTATTTTTCTGTGTCTACCCCTACCTTTAACTTTTTAATCCGCCTACAAGTATACACGTAAAAATAATTCCAATCATTTTTTTGCTCATTTACTTGGGGGTCTGGGTATCTGGCGCAATTCATTCGTAAAATTTGGGCAATAGAATGTCAAAAGGCTACATTTGAATAACACCCAGTTCATAGTGATTAGTTCTGAAGTTAAAGAGCTTTTTGTCTCTCCTGTAAAATTTGTGTGGCAGCAATTATGTGGTTATGAATTTGTCAGTTATAAGCACCCACGTATATCGTATACACCGAAATTGGTTTAGATTGTCTAGTCAAAGGCATCCTAGTTTCGACTTGTATAAAAATGCTAGAACCGGCATTAGTCATGCTTCTTTGCGAATGAGTCCATATTAATCCAAACAAATCGCATTTTTTCAGATTATTCATATAATAGGTGCCGACATTTGTATGGATCTACATATGTCTGTACGATTTTGCTTCATTGTCATATCATCAACTTCCTCAACTCCTGTTGCTTCCTCATTGATATATACACATACATATAACTCCGTATGTACATACATAAGTAAATCTCTTCAAAACCACCCATTTGTATAAATTTTGTTTTCGAGTAGTTTGTGTGCAAGCAACTCTATTCGGTCGAAGACTAACTTGTCCGGTTGAGAAAGCTGGAGGGTACAACGATTGTATTGCTACATTCTTATGGTTGGTTGGACGTCTGCTTGGTTGGTTTGTCGGTTTGTTTGTGGTTCTGTAAATTGCTGACGAATGTTTAGTAAATTCTAATTTCGGCATGAAATCCGCCACAGCTGCTTATCAGTTCATGCAAACAACAGAATTATTGAAATTTAATCATTGAATCAGCAGTCATGCTTACCTTAGGTATTACGGGGAAATGTTGGAAAGTAGACAACAGATGCATACACAGAGCCAAGATTGCCTAATAAAATTAATAAGATTGTCTTTATCAGCGGTTTTGGGCTCAGAGGTAGTCGAAACAATGGAAACGAAAAAAAATATACGAAAATCTATTTGGTTAAATGAGGAAATTCTTATTGATATTATTAAGTGTAATTTCTTCTTATTTCTTTTCGATTTCTTTTTATTTGTGTTGTTAATAAAAAAATCTTTTCAATATTTCCTTAAAAATATGAAAAAAAAGATGAAAGAGAAAAAACTTCTTATTTTAATAAGATGATCTTAGAGTTCCTAACAAGAAGATTTGACTTATTAATGTTTTCAAAGGGAAATCTTGCATCATCATCAGCAGACCTCATGTAGAACAATTAGACGCTGGGAAGCAGAAGTACCCGATGGCTCGATGGAAAGCACCTGTGTTCAGCATTCAATATGTGGTTAGTTTGATTCGCGGTGGAGGCAATATGGCAAGTGTGGTAGGCAATGTAAGGAAGAGAGCGGTGAGATGGCTTGAAGGCAATATAAAAAGGCAACATAAGAAGATAAAGGCAATACAAGAGAGATCTAAAATTGAATCGTAACTGATAATCTGAAGTTCTCGAAGACAATATAAGAACTCTGAAATGTAATTTTTATTTTTATTAATTTGAAATATTAAGGGCCACTTGCATTAAAGCCGATAACGCCTAATCGCTGATTAACTTGACAGCTAACCATGTTATGTTATGTTATGTTAAAGTGGCTGCCTCCGCAGTCCACGCGGAGGCTCACGTGGGCCTTAGTTTGGTCCGTTGTGATACCACGAAAGGAGCCCTAAAAATTCCCTTTCTGTAGATCTACCTGACCCAGCAGAAAGGTCGCATCCCCCAAAAAGTTTTGTAAGAAACCTTCTGACATACGACCTCTCCGCTGGGACGGGTCGAGGCAGGAGGCCTCAAAAACACATAAAAACCTTGAAGGGATCCGTCCGCCCGTCACCCCCATACAAAGTGCAACGTATACGTTGCAACTCTATATGGTGATGACGGACAGACGGATCCCACAAGGTTCAATGTGTTTAGGGCCGGAGTTCATACACCCATGAAGCTAAACCAGCGCGTTTGTCTGATGTAGCGCAGAAAATCATCTATATTTGCAGATTCTAGCTCCGCGAGGCATCCAAAGGAGTGTTTGCGGAGACATCGGTACCTGGTTTTCGACAGAGCGGGACAGTGGCATAGATAGTGTTCTACACTTTCTATCTCCTCCTCGTCCCTGCAGCTGCGGCAGAAGTCATTTGTATAGAGGCCCATGAGAGCGCCATGGGTTCCCATAAGACAGTGTCCTGTAAGAAGGCCCACTAGTGGGCTAATGAATAGGCGATTCAGATGAATTACCGATTGCGACCTTTTTTCGTTAAGTTTGGGCCAAATTTGCCTGGACGTTCTGCAAGTCGGCTCCATGGCCCATCTTGCGTCGGCTTGTTCTATGAACCGGGAACGCAGCCAGTGCTTGCATGTATTTAGAGGGGGGCTCACCCAGCTGCCGGAGGTGATTGTATGTAGACAGGTGCCCTTCCTTGCTAGCTCATCGGCAGCGCAGTTACCCGATACAAAACTATGGCCTGGGACCCATATTATACTCAGGCTGCACTTATCGGATAGCTTATTTAGAGCTTCCCTGCACTTAATCGCCACTAGTGACGACGTCTTACTACTTTGCAGGGATTTTATGGCAGCTTGGCTGTCGGAAAAAATGGAGATAGAGTTAGTCACTGGCAGGTTAGTCAGATAGCGAGCAGCTTCCCAGATAGCTATAAGCTCAGCCTGAAAGACACTGCAGTGGTCTGGAAGGCGTAAGCTCATATTAATGTCGAGCTTACTTGAGAAAATTCCACTGCCGACTTTGTTGTCTAGTTTAGAGCCGTCCGTGAAAACGGAGATTTCTTGACCTCCCGGTTCCACGCAATTTTTCCACTCGCTTCTCTCTGGGATCCACGTTTCGAACTTGTTATCCCAGCAAGGCCGTGGTATTGCGTAGTCCAGCTTTAAGTAAGAGTTGGGGAGTTGCTTCAGGATCTGGGTATGCCCAAACCTGCAGTCCCTCCAGGGTTGTAGTGCGTTGAGCCTAGCTGCGTTGCAACTGGCAGTAAATTTCCCATACAGGTCAGTGGGAAGAAGAAAAAGTATGGTTTCAAGAGCCTTGGTGGGAGTGGAGGGGAGGGCACCGCTAATAAGCATTGCTGCCATCCGTTGCACCTTTGTGGCTTTGGTTTTGTTAGATTCGATCTCGAGAGCCGGCCACCATACGGTGACGGCGTAGAATAGTATAGGTCGCACCACTGCCGTGTAGATCCAGTGGACAATGTGGGGCTGAAGACCCCACTTTTTTCCGATTGCCGACCTACAGGCGTAGAGCGCCATTGTGGCTTTCCTGGAGCGTTCCTCCATATTACGCCTCCAGTCCAGCCTTTTGTCAAGAATTACGCCAAGGTATTTAACCTCGGTAGAGAGTTCGATCACCCTCCCATTCAGCGATGGGGCGGTGAAATCTGGTATATTGCGTCTGCGGGTGAAGAGCACCATCTCAGTTTTTTCACTGCTGATGCTTAGTCCACATTTCTCAGACCAGGTTTTTGTTAGATTCAGCGCATTTTGCAAGAGTTCGCTAAGCACCGAAGGATGCTTGCCAGTAGCCGTCAGGGCTATGTCGTCTGCATAGGCAATGACCTGGCAGCCGGTGTGCTTTAGTCTAGATAAAAGAGTGTTCACCGTCAGGTTCCAAAGTAGAGGAGAGAGAACACCCCCTTGGGGGGTTCCTCTGTTGGCATACCTTGTAAGTGAAGAATTGCCCATTTCGGAAATAATGGTTCTTCTTTGGAGAAGGAGTTCAACGAACTCCACTAGAGGCTCTTCCACTCCCAGCGAACGCAGGGAGCTCGTTACCGCTGTTGGAAGAACGTTGTTAAAAGCCCCTTCTATGTCAAGAAAAATGCCGAGCGTAAACTCCTTGAAAGCAAGTCCCTTCTCTATCCCAGAGGTGATAGCGTGTAGAGCCGTCTCTACGGACTTGCCCTTGGAGTAGGCATGCTGGCTGTTGGAGATTAGTCCTGGATTTGCCGTTCGCCTAATGTAGGCATCTAGCAATCTTTCTAGAATTTTTAGGAGGAAAGAGGTCAGACTTATAGGTCTGAGATCCTTTGGGTTATTGCAGGATGTCCTGCCTCCTTTCGGTATAAAGACTACCTTTGCCTTGGTCCATTCCGTGGGGATATAGGCCAGGTTGAGGCATGCCTTGTAGATTTGAGTTAGCAGCGGACTAATAAGATCGCTCGCTGCTTGTAGTTCGGCGGGAAATATACCATCTAGTCCCGGAGATTTGAAGGGTTTGAAGGACCTGATTGCCCAGTTAACTCCTTTTCTGCTGACTATGTGGTCCAAGGGCCTCGACGGCCTTGGGTTAGATTGCGAGTTCGAGGGTAGGTATGGTTGAGAGGTGCTGCCCGGAAAGTGGGCCGTGACCAGGGTATCCAGGATTTCGGCACTAGATGAGGCCCATTCTCCATCAGCTGTACGAATACAGCTGAGAGGAGTAGGGTTTTTGGAGAGGACCTTACGTAGGCGATTTGCCTCCGAGACTTCCTCAATATTGCTTGTGAAGTTTTTCCAGGATTCCCTTTTGGCCCTTCTGGTTAACTTCTTAAAAGATTTTAAGGCGTCCCTGTAGGGGGACCAGATCCCTGTCTGTTTTGCCTGATTAAAGAGTTTTCTGCTGTTCTTCCTTTGCTCGGAGATTTCAGGGGTCCACCAGTACGGTTTCTTTCTACCCCTTTTTTTAATCTCCGGGCAGGCTGCTATGAAGGCAGCGTTACAAGAATTGGTGACAAGATCTACTGCTTCGTCTATCTTAGACGGTGAGTCTAGCTCACCGAGAGAAGCAAACGATATGTCTGAGAGAGGCGCTTCATCAGATCTTATCGGTAGGCAAGACCTACCGTGAGAAGCGTTTTCTTGGAGGGTAGAGGACAGGACCACTTTGTAAAGGTCCCAGTCCGTACGTCTCCTGTTCCTGTAAACCGCCATAGGCGGAGGTCGCAGAAGCAGATTAAAAGTTACGTACATATGGTCAGAGTAGGAGTTATCATCGGAAACTTTCCATTCCTTAACTAAGTCAGAGAAAGGTCCTGAAACCAGAGTAATGTCTAGAACTTCCCTCCTATTCGAGGTGACAAAAGTTGGTTTGTCCCCAGAGTTACAGATACAGAGGTTATTTTCTATGATAAAATCAAAAAGAGACTCACCCCTTGTATTTGTGTCGGTTGAGCCCCATGCGAGGTGGTGCGCGTTGGCGTCGGCTCCAATGACTATCGGAAACCCCTTGAGTTGGGCCTCCTTTACCGCCTTGCTGAGCCTATCCTGTGCAGAGATGGGGCGATCGTGCGCAAAGTATGCGGACATCAGCCAGAGGGTATAGTCCTGCAGCTCGAGGCTGATACAGGTGAAGTCATCATCGCTAAAAGGAGATAGTAGAAAATAAGAAAGAGTTTTTCTGATAAGAATACATGATCTGAGTCTACCTTTTGCAGGTGGCGTCACCAGCTGGTACTCATCGGTATTCAGCCCACAGACCCTGGTACCGACGACCCATGGCTCTTGGACTAGAACAACCGCCTCCGATGTTTTGCAGAGGCGTAAGATTAGCGCAGCGGAGGCTGCCTTAGAGTGATGCAGGTTAATTTGCAGTATCCGGACCATCAGGACCGTTCTGAAAACTCAGCATCGACGTCCATCTCCCCCTGCTCCGTCCCGCCCGATGCCACCTCAACGATTGTATCGTCGAAGCCAACATCTGACCGGTCGGATTCCAGGAGGAGGTATTCGTCCATGCTGGTAGAGAACTGCCCTGCCAGCTCAGATACCGAGAGTGTATCACTCTCGGACTCTGGAGCACTACGTGCTAGTTCGATATCGACCTCATGTACACTCGAGGTGTTGCATGGGGTCGTGAGATTTGCTGCGGTGGAGGTGGGTACACTCGAGGCGCTGCCCACCTCCTCCAAATTCATCGGAGCCGACTCGATGGAGGTAGCTGCTGCCTCAGAGTCCAGCGTAACAAGTGCACTCAAGGTGTTTCCTGCCATCGCATCACTCTGAAGCTCGGGCTTCGTCTCCATCTCCTCCGGCTCCTCTCTCTGGGTACCATCCCGCTTGACTTTCAACGTGATGGAGTAGAAGCCGTAGCTTAATACTCCATCCCATTTAGCAAGCCAAGGAAGAGACGCCTCGCTAATGACGAAACCGACATAGCGTTGCTTCTCCCTTGTCTCGCCCACGCGGACTATCCTCCAATCGCTTGAAGGTAGTCCCGGGTTGCTTTGCGCGATGGTGCCCAGAATCTCGCCAGGCTCCGCCAGCACGTCTGGGACCCAGGCCCAAGCTCTCGGTCTGTTTGGAATTTCTTCCAAACTGACGGCATCCAGCTTAGCCCCGGGCCACAGCTCCCCCAGCGAAGCTATGGCGAGTGTGTACAGGCGGCAAGAGCGCTCGTCTGCGCAGGAAACTAATTTAATCCTACCCTGATACCAGCCGGCATCGCGGATAATGGGAGCAGCACCCGGATTCTTGTCCATAATGTCCTTGAACTGCCTGAGAAGGCCGTTCAGGACATCCTTCCAATTGTCCGGGGTAATGTTCCCATCCGGATGGCCGCGGTTCAAAACTGCCAGCGTGATGCTGCCCTTGGCAACCTCGTTGAACGGTTTTGTTAGGGCAGGTGGAGAGGGGGCAGAGGTTATGGGCCTATGCCTTTTAGGAACGCTCGAGGCGTGTACTGTCGACCGCTGCCTTTTAAGGGCTGGCCCATCCGACCCGGTTGGCGCCGTATTGGCAGGATTGGTTGCGGTGTTTGCGGTGTTACGCGTTGATTTTTCCGCAATGATTTTCCTGGCCCAGGCCAGAGAGCTTTTTTGCTCTGCCGTCAGCTTATCGCTGGGAGACTTGCCCAGTCTCTCTACAATTTTGGCGGCATTGCGTAGATTCCGCTGATTACGGACTGAGAGAGGGACTCGTTTGCTTGCCTTAGAACCCTCTAGGGGGTCAGCCGGCTTGCCACGAGTTAGTTTTGTATGGGCGGGGGCATTCACTCTGTCCGTGGAGGACCCGGTGTTGGTTTCCGCCACATGCTGAGCAGAGGTGCCCGTAAGACGGGCCACCTGCGTTTGCTCAGCCGGGAGTTGCTTTCCCTCAGTGGGGCTAGCTTTTCCGGCTGTTACAGGTTCGGACTTGCCCTCAGGGGGTTTGGTCCTACTGCTGCTAGCTTGCGCAGGTGGCCGAAAAGTGGTATGAGGCCGTGCAGGCCTGATCGGTGCCACCTTAGCGGTTCCCGATTGTGGCAGGGTTTTACAAGTATTGGCCTTTTTAACGCCTGTGCCAGAGGCAGCATCTTTACCCGTGCAGGGCTCCGAGGCTTGGTTTTTATTCATTTGTAAAAAATTTAATAACTGGTTCGTAGGCTGCCTACTGAGATGAGACCGTTCGGCAGCCTGAAAGTATGTGAAAAGGGGATGTGAAACGGTCGACTACGACAGAGCCCCATGCCGCAGCAAGTCACCGCTACTCCCGGAGGTGGACCGATATCCGGGAGGCTCCGTAAGAATACAGTCGGATACCCCTGACTGCAAACCATCCAATGGGCACGGAATCGCATAACACCCTGGATTAGGGGGGGCCACCATTTCATCTGGGTGTGGCCCGGTTCCCACCTTGAGGCCACGTTCAAGAATCATTTCCATATGCCAGAGCTATTAAAGAGCTAAGGCACCAATGGCACTGATTTCTGAACTTAGCTAGCACTCCCCTGGGTAGGGGTTTCTGTAGTGTCTATTACCAGCCGGCACCCTCTGGGAGGGTTCAGCCCAAGGATTTCTGCCAGCCAAGAGACAGCTAACCATACAAAATACGTCTATTAAACTCCGATTAGTCGTTATCGGCTTTTATGCGAGCGGCCCTAAAAAGAACATCTTCTCAATAATATGTGATTTCATTTTGAAAACATTAATAAGTCAAATCTTCCCTAAGGAACCCTAAGAAATCGGTTCATTTTTTGCAAGATTTCGCTTTATAAACCTTAATAAGATTTTCTCTTCAAATATAAAAACAACTTCTTCTTGAAGAAAATCTATAGAGATATCATATGACTTTTCTTCTATTTTATTAGGTATTGTTGGCTCTGTGTAGTCCCGGATATACAAATATTCTGCGATAAGGAGTCAACCCTAGGTGGAAACCCTACTTGTAAAAATATTTTATTTGGCATGTCGCCGAAAATACATTTCATTTGGTACCCATATTGGCATATCTTGCTCCATAATTTAAAAAGATCGAGATAGGTGGTAACCCTGTAAACGCCCCAAGTGTTAACACCAAAGTGGGCAATCTTATACCTCAATTCTGTAAGCTGTATCTAGTCACTAATAGAGACATTTCGTGGTCTATTTCATATTTGATACAATTTGGTATTCAGTAAGCTGCCTCACATCTCTAGTCTCAATAAAGAGTCACTAATTTGCCATCTGCCTCATGCTGATGCTTCTAGTTAATGATAGGTCTTAACAGGTATACCCTAGTTAAATTTTTTTACTCGATTTATATCTAAAAATCACCTTAGTATATATTTTTGTTTTTGTGTTTCCTCTCAAAAGTTATTTCTTATAACCTCTTCTTACGACTTTTACCTTATGAAACTTTTATTGATGAAAGTTAATTCGCTTTTGGGATTTGTCAATAAATCAATGCAATAACATTTGTTCATCAAAGATCGTCAAGTGTCCTTCAGCTGACACATAAGTGACCACTCAAATACGCGTTTGAGTGAGAAATACTTCAATTCCAAGCCCATATTGTCCTTAGATAAATTTAGCGACCATTCGCAAAGGATACAATTGTGTGTACTTATATATATACATACAAGCTCACCCAGCAGACTCCTCACGAAATCATGGTCTAACCTAAATACTTCCGAGGATATGGACTATGAAATGTTTCCATCGTTTGGGAGGTACCACGCCCCTTTTTCTTTATCTCCAGTTTTTTTGGATCTGGTAGGAGTCGATCTCATATAACCCCTTACCAAATTTCAGTGGTCTAACATGAATACTTCCAGAGATATCGACTATGAAGTATTTCATTTGTATGGGAGGTGCCACGACCCCTTTTTCGTTATCCCCAGTTTTTTTGGAGGTGGTGGGAATCGATCTCATAAAACCCCTTGCCAAATTTCAGTGGTCTAACCTAAACACTTCCAGAGATTTTATTACATGACGACTGAACACCATTTCATTTTTATATACATAGACTAGCTGGTGCCCGCGACTTCGTATGCGTATAATTTCTGTTGTTTTTTTGCAGCTGGGTTAGCGAAGAATAAAATCCAACAAAAAGACTGCAGTTCAGCACCTAAAACCCATAATGTACTAACACATTTTTGTAGAAATATTCGTCGATACCTCCGAAACCGGTCGAGCTATCGGTATTTCATGATATCTCCCAAACCATTTCAGATATATCAATGAATCACACCGCATATTATAGCACTCATTGACACCTTTCGTTTGACACCCATATTGTTCTAAGACATTTTTGGTCACCCCTAGTCCACATATTGGGCGATAACCCCAAAACCCGTTGAGATATCACAAAAAATAATATCTTAAACTTTAAGTTGAGCGTCTAGAAATCCAACGATTCAATTCCATTCACTACTTTTAGAGTTTTACGACCTCAAACATACAGACAGACATGGCCCATATTGGGCGATAACTCCAAAACCGGTTGAGATATCGAAAAAAGTGATATCTTAAATTTTAGGTTGACCGTCGTGCAATCCAACGAAGAAAGTTTCATTCAATTCCATTCATTACTTTCAGAGTGATGCGGCCACAAATATACGGACAGACAGACACACAAAAATTTTTAAAATGGTTGATTTGGATTCGATTCCTCTCGCTTAATACTTCCCTCAATCAATTTTTTGTTGATATCTGCCATGTACAGACATCGACCTGTTACAATTTTATTAGATGTAGAGATAGAGATAACAATATTTATGTGGATAGAAGTTCTCTGTGGAGAGTTGAGCAAGGCGTCCCAACTTTTTCACTTCCGCTCGTAGTGGCAAAAAAACCGAAGGACTCGCTAAATCGTATCAAACATTTAAAGTAGTACTGTACCTCAAATTGAAAAATATGTTCTAATTTTCCGTAATGAGACCATAACCTTCTCTAAAAATTTCTATTTTATACTGTAAAATAACTAGTCATATATTAGAATCGTAATATTTTACCCCGATGCATGGAAAGGACATGTATTAAATCCTTACACGACTGGTAAAAACAAGATGAGTTTCTTGTATTGCATTGATTTGCCCTGAACATGATGAACTTTAATTTGCTCTTTGGCAATCAGCCAGCCACCTGTTGAATATCTCAATACCCCATTCTGCATAAGTAGAAAATTACTTAGAAGCAGATGTATGTATGTGCATTAGGGTTTCACCTTTTTGTAACTAAGTCCCGAAAATCAGAAGTCCCACTCGAATGGACTTTAGATTTTTTATGCTGATTATGTGATGTGATTGTAAGAACTAAAGCGTTCAGCAGAATCAGTCCGTCGAAATAACTGACAGCAAAGTAGACTGATGTGTTTGTATGCGTAACGCCAGATACGACGGATACGTCAAAATATAATTTGCTCTAAAATTGACGTACGTCACGCAACTGACGTATTGGCGGAGTGATTCTGTTTCCCGCTTAAACTTCGAAGAACAAAAAAAAACTACTAAATCTCATGAGACACATTTTTGTCAAAGTTTAATAAAAGTAACTTTAGTATAAAATTAAAATGTGTATGTTCCATAGTAGAAACTTAGATGTGAAATATAGAGGGTGTTTGATATGCACAAAAGTAAATTATCTGAGCCTGAAGAACTTTGCCAACGTTATTCGGGTATACGATTTGAAAAATCATTAGCACACCACACAAGGCGGTACATTATTAGGATGAGTCTTACTTTGTACCTCGACAATAACCTTTCTGTATAGAAATAAGGAGCAACCTAGTGCACGTACATACATATATACGTAAAGGAACGTATGCAAGTGTGTAGCTTGTTAAGTTTTCCTACTTACCTACCTACATTCCTCAAAATATGTATGCTATTTAGAAACAATAGCTATCTTATATACATAATATGTACGTGAGTACCTTCAAACTTGTTTACATAAATATATAGCGAGAATATACAAATAAAAATGTAAAGCGCATGTTAACTAACAGCAACTGTCAAATAACAGTGCCAAATTCGCCGCACATTTGAATAAAGGACATTTTCTCACGCTTGCGTACTTTTTTGATGGGATAGTGGTGGAAGGGGACAAAATTTTATCAGCAGTTGTCGGTAGTGATAAAGCTATCAGTCAAAGTGTTGTTATCGAGCATTTAAAAAAGTGATAACATGCAACATGTTTTGTAAAAAACATATCATACATACATACATATGTGCAAGTTTAACTTTAATGTATAGTCTTCCATGGAAATTTTAACCTTGCTTTAAACGCTTTAAACTATGTTCCTTTCCCAAATCTAAAACGATCGCGAAACCCTTCAACACTTTTCATACAAAAATAATACCACCCTCGTTAAATAAATCGCAGAAATAGTGTTTCATTACTGAAACTACAGTTCATTCTACATACTATGTGCTTGCGTCTAAATAGCTACTTAAAGTACAAAGACAATATAAACAAGAGATCGTCAAACAAAAATCCTGAAAAGAGAAGTGTGTAATAAAACTAAAAAAAGTTATTCATCACTTCACGATAACGTCGCAGCGGAATCTTTTTACCTGCCGCTCATTTTAAATTTTTGATATGTACACAATTGATATTCTGAGGGCTGCTAGTCTTCCAGACAATACAGTGTGATGTATAGTTTTCCATGGAAATTTGAACCTTGCTTTAAACGCTTTAAACTATGTTCCTTTCCCAAACCTAAAACGATCAAGAAACCCTTCAACACTTGTCATACAAAAATAATACCACCCTCGTTAAATAAATCGCAGAAATAGTGTTTCATTACTGAAACTACAGTTCATTCTACATACTATGTGATTGTGTCTAAATAGCAACTTAAAGTACAAAGACAATATAAACAAGAGATCGTCGAACAAAAACCCTGAAAAGAGAAGTGTGTAATAAAACTAAACAATGCAAAAGACTAGTCACAATAACGACACGGCCAGATTAAATGAACAGATTAAGCGGGTTCGAAACAGGTTGTCACTAATATTTGTATATACCTATTTACATATATACATGTATTAGGGAGGTCAATGAAGTATTGGAGTTCATTTTTGAAACCACTCGCCTCTGTAATTTTGTACTTGCAAAAAATGTTCCCTTTCTCAGAGAGAAATAAGGTGTAGATATTATATAATTTAGTTAATGTTACAAACTTTCAATTCCTTAAACCTTGTAAAATATTTTACTGTTGTATGTTAGGGAAGCCAAGCCTTTGGAGCCAAATAAAGTACCTATATTTTTCCATGATTTAGGCATTTTTTCCTAGGCACAAGGAAAATATTTCTGGCTATATTTCAAACAAAGTTCAAGAATATTCACATCCAGAAATTTTAGATTGCATTAAACCACCCTAAACTCTTGTTTTCCTGCAAAATTTGAGATCTTCTAAAATTTTTGGGACATTTCTGTATCTATAAACAGTGTATATATGTAAATACTTGTCCGTTAATTACTTTAGCATGACTATATATATGTATGAGTTAGGGATGCTGCGAATATTTGCTAAAGTAATAACATGAGAAACCATATTTGCAATCGCCAAAAACATAGCTAAACTTTGGCAAGAGCGATTGATTTCTAACATCTGACCATATTGACTGGAAAATGAAAATGACTTTCGGGAAGGGAGGTTCAAATTGTTTCTCTTAATTTTGGGGACATTTTTCATTCGCAGTTTCTTTATAGCTGGCCTTTTTTGCTTGTTTTAAAATATATATATATATCTACATTTGTTAGTATGGGCAATGTCAGATTCAAGGTATAACTCGTATCATATTTTTTGCGTAATTTTTACTACATTCTTTGTGTCATTTTTACTTTTTTTCGCCTGACTTACTATATTTTTTGTGTAATTTTTACTACATTTTTACTGTATTTTTTGCTTAATTTCTACTATATTTTTTGTGTAATTTTTACTAAGGGTTTGAAACTGAAAACCCACCCGTGGATCCGCCCCTGGTAGACGCAAACCAAATTTATTAAAACCTAGAGAAAAACGAACCAAAAATAAACAAGTAAGGAAGTCTAAGTTCGGGTGAAACCGAACATTACATACCCAGCTGTGCACATAAAGTGGGCGTGATCGTTCACCGATTTTTCTTATTTTCTGTGGTAGTACTCTATATAAACATAACATGCCTGGTACCTAGTTTCGTAAATCTATCTCACACCGTTCTGAAGTTGTTAGCAGTCGAATTTAAAAATTGCTTGACTCATAAGTGGGCGGTGCCACGCCCACTTTCCAAAATTTTGAACAAATTATGTAAAGAATATGAAAGTTGATGTATGTACCAAATTATATTATTATAGCGAAATCAGTTAATTAGATATGGACTTTTCAATATTTCCACCTCCTTTCAATATAACTTTTATGAAAAAGTAGGCGTGGTCGCGAAGCGATTTCGTTTATTTTCTATAGCTGAATTTACCACAACAATAGTATGTCCTCTACGAAATTTCGTTATACTAGCATAAACTGTTCTGAAGTTATTAAGAGTCAAAATTTTAAAATTTCTTCAAAGATACGTGGGCGGTACCACGCCCCCTTTTCAAAAATTTTTATAAAATCGGCCTTAGAACATCTAAATCAATACATATTGCAAATTTTATCATTGTAGCTGCTTCTAATATTGAATTAACCCATTTTATACGTTTTTCGAAATTTTCGATATCGAAAAAGGGGCGTGGTTATGGTCCGATTTTACCCATTTTCAATAGCAATCTATTCTGAACCCAAATAAGTACGCATGCCAAATTTGGTGAAGATATCTCATTATTTGCTCAAGTTATCGTGTTAACGGACAGACGGACGGACGGACGGACAGACGGACGGACATGGCTCAATCAAATTTTTTTTCGATCCTGATCATATTGATATATGGAAGTCTATATCTATCTCGATTCCTTTATACCTGTACAACCAACCGTTATCCTAACAAAGTTATAATACCCTGTGTACAAGTACAGCTGGGTATAAAAAAGGTTGGCAGGCATACATAACATACAGAACTAACAGGGGCCGATCCGGATTTTTTTAAATTTTCTTTGTGACGGCGAACTTAAGATCTTTACAAAAATTTGGCGAATTTTTGTTATTTCAAATGTCTTTTTTGACCAGACTATAAATTGAAATCTAAACATGTTTTGCCATGAGTTTGGGATTTATTTTAAAAAGTGCCATGAATTTGGGATATATTCAAAACATTGCGCAATTTTATATTTCAAATTTTCTTTTTTTTACACAGACTTACACAAAAATTGCACTATCTTGAACTTTAGGAAGGGGTCCGGACCCCCATTTTTAAAATGATCCGAGTCGAAACTCACGGTGTCCTTTTATATTTGAAATGTTTTTTTTTTATGAAATTTTAAAAAGAACATTTCTGTCATAGACCCCGTTGTGGGGCCCTTCTTAACCCGTTCGTTCCAATTGTACCCCTACCAGTACACCTTTTCAAATATCGATAACTGTATTTTAAACATCGAGAATATATAATTATGCTACATTGAAATAAACTACTTTAAACGCAAGTGAATTATCAGTTTCATGCTTTAAATGCCCATTAACCCTTGTGGGAAAAAAGTTTTTTGAAAATTCTAAAAAAAAAAATTGTAATGAATTTACTATTTAACCAAAAATTAAACAAGTAGTTAAAATGTATTCCTGCAAGCGGATCTGGGACCAGAATTTAATGGGTTAATCAGTCCTATACATTTAGTTCCGGTCGCACACTTTCTATAAAAATGTTTTTGTTTTCTGGCAAGTTTCAGCCGAAAACCGGTTTTTCTCTATAAAATTATTTCTTAAAAATACATATGTAGGTACTTCGTATTTGCAGTCATCAAAAATCACACATTCGCTACATCTTTAGTAGGCTCGTAGGTAGGTATGCAAATGCAAATCCATTCATTGTCCCAGAAATGTTTACACTTGTTGCGCTTCTACTCGTGAAACAACAACAAGGATGCGACAAAAATGCAGCGGCTCAGGCTAATGAAAACAATTGTTTGCTCCGCCGCCTTAGTACCATTTCGATATTTGCGAGAGAAAGGCATGCGAGTGTCAGAAAAGAAAAAAAGTGAGAAAAAAATAATTATTGATAATAAAAGTGTGAATAAAGATAAAGAAAAAACTATACATACACATATATAAGCTAAAAATAATAAAAATTATTATTGAAGTTGCGTGCATACTAAAAAATCAATAAAAAAAAATCCAGCATGCCCAGTTTGGCGCTAAACAAAAATATATTTTAATAAAATAATTCACCATGCACTTTTACATTACCACCATAATCATCATCATTCTGCAGCATATCAATCGTATTTTCACGCAAGGCATACCCATAAGTCCGTGCCCGAACGTATTTCAGTATCGTTTCGACGGCAATGACTGGTTCGGTCTGCTATCCGTGCGTAATCCGAATCCGAGCGTAGCACTACAAATCAAAGTGACATTATCCATGCGTGGCAAACCTACAACGGTGAGTGATACAAAATCCAAAAAATAAGAAAATAAAAATAGCTACACGGTTAAAAATTGTGACCTAAATTTTAAACTTTTTTGGACTACATATATGACCAAACCAAATTTGCATTCAATTTCAATCTAGACCAGTTTTCATGAAAATTGGCTAAATGCATCGGGTTTCAATTATAAACAAGAAATGCTTTAACAATTTTTTAAAGATAAAATAAATTTTTTGTCCGTTGGCGGGAATTCGAATTCATGCTCTACAACTGAGCTACATCGCACATATAAATTTTTTTTGGCAAAGTTCAATCTTGAACAAGCTTTCAAAAATAAATTTGTATTTTCAAACTCACAAGTTTAAATTTTAGACCGAAAAGATTCAATTAACAAACCAACAAGTTTTAATTTTAAACCGAAAAATTTTTTTAAGTTTCAAAGCAAAAAGTTTTAATTATAAACCGAAAAGTTTTAAGAATAAAATAAAACAAAAAAAAAATGTGGCAGCTGGCAGGATTCGAACGAAAACGCTCAGGAGTCACAGCCGACTGCTCTACCGCTGAGCTATGACGCACATGAAGTTTTTGTGGGCAAAATTCAATTACATTCAAACAAAGCAAAAAAAAAAAATTTAGACTCCTTTTTCATTTAGATTTTAAATCGAAACCAAAAAAAAATTGAAAATCTTTGTAGGTATTTGGACTTTTATATAAATATTGTACAAAAAAAGTTGAAAAATGGATTAAACTTTATACGGGTTTAAAATTTACGTTCATTTTTTTAGCCCTGTAATATAAACTTAACAATATAATTTAGCATATAAAATATATTCACAGAATTACTTGGGTGAAATTGAATTATTATCGCGCGGTCAGATACAAATTGGTGCAACAGTCCTCTACAAAATCAAATTTCCTAAAACGCATTTTCCACCCAAGCTGCTGCAAGCGACTGCCAACAACGGCATTATTTGTGTGGGTCAAGCAGGTAAGTTATGCTACCTGAAACATACAAGTGCATATATATAAACTTTTACTCCTCATGTTAATTGAAAATGTATACAAAGTCCTCACAACCATAGTTAGTTGCTAGGCAATCTACAATGCTAATTGAGTTGACTTCCACTTCACTCGTCTCACTTCTCATGCAAATGTTTTGTTACTTACAGATCAAGGAATATTCTTGACACAAATACAACTGGAACATACTAGAAAATTTACATTCGTCGATGCTGATGAGCCGTCAGGCACACTTCCGGAACACACATCGTTTCCCGACACACTGAAAGCTGATGGTGAGGATGTTGGTGACATAGACTTTTCGTCAATCGATACGAAATTCACAGTACAAGTGCCAGTCGGGAAAATGGTAAAAAGGTAATAATTGTTTGAAATTTTAAAATACGTTGAGATTTCAAGTAGCAAATTGAGAGGTTTGGAATTCAGTTCAAAAATTTGGAAAGCTGATAAATTTTCAATAAAGATACCTGCCATGTGATGCTAGTTACAGGAGTGACTTTTGTATAAATACGCTAGTAACCGTACTGATGTGTTACTAAGCCCCGGTTTTTCAGTGCAAGTTTAAACCTTACTGCGGTCAATTTGTATGATATAAACTCTATTCAACTTTGTCTGTGGCTTAAACTTGCACTAACACCGGGCCTAAGTAACTTTTTTGACAGCTGGACAGATACTAAAGTAGCTTTATACAAAAAATAACTAACCAACAAACATCGAGCACCAAAAACTCAAATTGAGATTAGCTAAAAATGTTTGTTGGGTAGTACTCCTGTAACTAGCATCGTATGGTTTCTAGCTGCAGTTACCCTGGATACTAGATAACTGGTTGCGCATCTAACCGCACTGGTAACTGGCATCGCGAAGTCATTGCGGTGTAGGGTTGTGAGCTATAAGGAAAATAGAACCCTGGAAGCTGTGAACTGGGATCAATCATTATACCTTTCATGAACATGAAATGGTATAATAACTTTGGTCCGATGTTTGTAAATATGAGAAGAAGAAGAGATAGACCCATCAATAAGTATACCGAAATGATCAGGATGACGAGATGAGTTGATTTAGCCATGTCCGTCTGTCCGTCTGTCTGTTTGAACGCAAACTAGTCCCTCAATTTTTGAGATATCTGGCTGAAATTTTGTATGTGGCCACCATTTTGTAATATAGGAATCATTTGTCGGAACTGACAAGATCGGACCAGTATAACATATAGCCCCCATACAACCGATTGTTCAGATATAAGGTTTTTTGGCCAAAACTTCCGCAATTAAAAAGTTAGGAACGTAAAATTTTGCAACTCGAGTAATTTCTATTTATGTAGTGTATATAGTGAAAATCAACGAGATCGGGCAAATGTAACATATAGCCCCCATACAACCGATTGTTCAGATATAAGAATTTTTGGCCAAAACTTCTGCAATTAAAAAGTTAGGAACGTAAAATTTTGCAACTCGAGTACTTTCTATTTATGTAGTGTATATAGTGAAAATCAACAAGATCGGGCATGTGTAACATATAGCCCCCATACAACCGATTGTTCAGATATAAGGTTTTTTGGCCAAAACTTCTGCAATTAAAAAGTTAGGACCGTAAAACTTTGCAACTCGAGTACTTTCTATTTATGTAGTTTATATAGTGAAAATCAACAAGATCGGGCAAATGTAACATATAGCCCCCATACAACCGATTGCTCAGATATAAGGTTTTTTCACCAAAACTTCTGCAATTAAAAAGTTAGGACCGTAAAATTTTGCAACTCGAGTACTTTCTATTTATGTAGTTTATATAGTGAAAATCAACAAGATCGGGCAAATGTAACACATAGCCCCCATACAACCGATTGTTCAGATATAAGGTTTTTTGGCCAAAACTTCTGCAATTAAAAAGTTAGGAACATAAAATTTTGCAACTTGAGTACTTTACTTTTATGTAGTGTGTAGAGGAAATTCAAGAAGATCGGGTAAAGATAACATATAGCCCCATACAACCGGTTGTTCCGATATAAGGTTTTTTGGCCAAAACTTCTGCATTTAAAAAGTTAGGAACGTAAAATATTGCACCTTTAGTACTTTCTACATATGTAATGTGTATAGTGTAAGTCAGTACAATTGAACACGTATAATATATAGCCTCCATACAATCGATTGTTCCGATAACTCGGATCCTATTATTTTGTAAGTTTTTTTAAATTATAACAAAGATGTGTAATGTGTATAGTAAATATAGTTAAATTGACACAGGCTGTGCTGGGGATCGAACAGTGAAAATCGTGACACTTATTCATGAAAGGTATATAGCCTTCGGCACAGCCGAAGACAGCTTTCCTTACTTGTTTTTAGTATAAAGACGGGTCCACTTTATGACCTTCTCGGTGCTATTTCGGTATCAATTCGGGACCAATTCGTCGAAGACTTCAGTACCAATTTTATAAACATATTCTTATAAATTACACAGTGCTACAGTGCTTGTAGACTTTTAAAGCGATCTAGCACTTTTAAAGCTATCGTGGTCGAATTAAACTAATCTTGGATTGCGACATTTATTGACGCTTAACCGCCTAGGCGATTTTGGCAGTTTCGTATCAAAGTACGCCAGTCATTCCTTTTTAGCGATAACTGACGCCAAAGGAAGTTCAAGTCGTCCTCCACCTGTTGTTTCCATCTCAGTCGAGGCCTCCCCTTCCTCTGCTTCCAAATTCGGGTGTCGATAGGATAACCTTCTGTGCCGGAGCTTCTTTGTCCATTCGCATAACATAACCCAGCCAGCGGAGCCTTTGGGCTTTAATTCGCTGAACTATGGTCAGGCCTGCGTAAAGCTCATCGTTAAATTTCCTCTGATACGCGCCTTTGGCATCACCAAAAGGACCATAAATATTCCGAAGAACTTTTCTCTCAAATACACGAAACACCCGTCAACGCCCCCAAAATCTGGTTTTAAAGCCAAAAAATCCGTTTTTTCAGTTTCTTCGTAAAAAAATACATTTAAAACCAATTTTCAACCGATTTAAAAATTCTTAAAGATTTTGGATAGGGAAATGTTGACACTCTCAAAATATATGTATATAGTGTTTTCTTCATTCAAGAGTATGACATGATTTTCACGCGCGAAGCTGAATTTTTTAGCAAAATTTATCCGGTTTTCCGATTTGACGTCATTTTTTTGGCACTAATTGGCAATGGATGATATTTTTTGGTTATACATCATAGAGAGGCAACGCCCCTCTTATTTATGCCACTTTTATTATTTTTTTTTTGGAAAGTAATTAAAGTTTTCATGGGTTCGGTGACTGTAAAAAGGAAAATTTGGAATATGAATTCCAAAATAAAGGTATAATAGTTTTTGATTTCCGGTCAATTTAGACATTTGGTAAAATTCCTCAAGCGGACCACCTTAAAATTCGATTTGAATGAAATTTGGTGAAAGTGATACGGGTTTGAATTCGCAATTTTTTGTGTGTGAGCCTTTTTTCTTTAAATTAGAAGTCATGTAAGAAAGAACATGGAAACCGCTTTCTAAAGTATTTTTTCCGTTCCTTTCGAATATAAGTTTAAAAAAAGTTTTATCAATTTTTAAAATTTTTTTTTTTTTAGTTTAAAGCTTGATCTTTTTACTTTAAAATTATACTTTTTTGTAATGGACGTCAAACATTTTTTAATGTTCGTTGTTTTTCTCTTTGCGCTTTGATAAATTTTGTTCGCGTCTGCACTAGTAACAAAATAGCTTTGTTTCTTTCCTGCTAATTATGAATAATTATTCCTAAAAAAGTGTTCTTTGAAAAAATTAGCAGCGAATTCAGCAGCTTTTTGACATCTAATTGAGAGAGAGAGCGCCAATTCGCTGCAAGTTATTGCTGGAGATTTTTCGTCCAGCAGAAACCAGCAAGCAGGAACAGCTGATCGGTGACATAGCAAAAAATGGAAATTCAAATTGTTAGCCAATCAGAAACGTAACCGCTGTGTTGTCTGCAAGTTCAACATCAGATACTTTGCCGAAGGAAGGATACCTCTAAAACGAATTTTGATGTCCCGGCTGTGTACTTTTGACTTTGAGTGCCAAATTTTGAGTCCTAAGTTTACCAGTTTAGAGTGCCCCAATCGATTCCACATATATGTCCGACCACCACTAACTTTAGAGGGCTCACCCATGCCAGTGGCACACCCCCATAAACCCCTGCTAGGTGGTTCTCCATGCAAACATTTCAAACAAATTACCAGTTTTGCTACTCAACATTTAACAATCAGGGAAATAGCTATGTTTTTGAAGTTCTAAAGAGAAAACAGAACTCCAAGAAGAATAGAAGATAGCAATTTCGCTGATTTTTTCTTGACCCTAGTACCGAATTACCACTAGCATATGTTCATGGCTTCTCAAACTTTATTTCAGTAAACCAAAACCTCAAGCACTACGGGACATTTGCGGAAAAATAGACCGAAACATACGTTCACGAAAATCATCGCAACATCTAACCCCTTCAGCATCAGCAAATGACAAAGCGTTCGACTCATCCTCACATAAAGCGCGCAGCGATGTCAGTGAAGAAGATAGTCAACTAACCGCCATTCCACCGCTGACATTCATTGACACGCAATTCAATGCCTCCAAAATATTAGCGAGTTTCTTGCCAGTAGAGACGATAACACGTGGCTCATGGCCATGGTTGGCCGCCATTTACGTGAACAATATGACATCACTGGCTTATCGGTGTGCTGGCACGTTGGTGTCCACAAGTGTGGTAATAAGTTCGGCACATTGTTTTCATATGCACAAACAACGCTATACATCCAACGATGTGCTTGTTTTCCTCGGACGACATAATTTGCGAAATTGGAATGAGGAACACTCTGTCGCAGCGCCGGTCAATGACATTTTCTTACATCCCGACTTCGATGCGTCACTTAGCACCTACGATGCTGACATAGCGGTACTGGTGTTGAAGCATCAAATACGGTAAGTTTAGCAAACTATTGAAAGACTTTTGTAAATTGAAATATTCATTTCTTTTTTTTTTTTGGACTTCTTTTTCCTTCTAGCTTCAACGCTTACATACGTCCAGCCTGTTTGTGGAGTGGTGGCAACGAACTTGAATATGTTGTCGGCGAACGCGGTTCTATCGTTGGGTGGGGTCTTTCGCAGGCCACTAGCCAAAGCTCTGTGGCCGGCGAAAGACCCACCACCGCCGCAGTGCCGCGCATCATCAATGCACCAATTGTTTCAAACGATGAGTGCTTCGCCGTAAATCCACAGCTGCATAGTCTGACTTCAAATCGTACTTTTTGTGCTGGCTTGGTGTTATCAGGTAATCCAGTACGTGATCGTTTGATTTTTAAATCTGTTGAAAAGAAAACGTTGCATGGTCCTTGTACTGGTGACTCAGGCGCTGGTTTGTTGTTGCAGCGCAATAATCAGTGGGTGTTGCGTGGTATAATCTCAGCGACGCTGCCTTCTAAGCAGAACAAATGCATCAAAAATCAATATGTCATTTATGCCGATGTGGCAAAGTTTTTGAATTGGATTATCGCCTTTATTTTTTAGTAGCAGCCGAGGAGAGAGTGTGGGAAGAAGAGAACCTAGTCTAAAACTATTTGTTTGAATTATATGTATTTTCTATTTATTATTATTAAATAAATTATCTGTTATTCGAAGAAAATTTGATTTTAACTCTCTTGTGACCGGGTGTGGTTATAACAGTCGTAAATTTAACAAGTAAGGAGGTCTAAGTTCAGATTTCGTCCAATTACATCAGGTATACTCCCAACGATACCAGTATGCTTTGTGCCAAATTTCATCGTTCTACCGTAATCAGTTTAAAAGGTACGACCAGCCCAGTTTTCAAAAATGACTCCCTTAAAAGTGGGCGGTGCCACGCCCACTTTAAAAAATGTATCAATAAATCATAATATAATGAGCAAGGAGATTCACCTATATCAGTTTAGCCATTTCCGTTACCGAATTATATCACTTTAGGTGATTTTCGAAATTTTCGATATCGAAAGAGGGGGGTGTGGTTATCATCCGATTCCGCCCATTAGCAATCTACCTTGGCCTAAAGTAACCTGTACACAAAATTTCCTTCTAATATCTAAATTTTTACTCAAGTTATCGTGTACACGTCAGACGGACGGACGGACATGCCTTAATGAATTTTTTTTTTTCAACCTAAGAAATTTCATATGTGGAACTCTATATCTATCTCGATTATTTTGTGCCGTTTCGTAGTACCGTTATGTGGATAAAATTATAATATCCTTGTACTAGTATACTGGGTATAAAAAAGAAGAGGACATTTGCATACTGAATTTGAAGTTACTGTACTGGCCTGCCCAAAGCAGTACGTCTGGCAACCGTATGGAAACTGTTAACCAACTTAGGCATAAGAGGTGAATAGAGCACCGGACTGCCAGTTACACTTTAAAAAATGATGGAAAACTACTTTACTAATTTTTTCACCAATGTTATTTTTAATCAATACCTTTAAATTGTTTTTTCCATTAGCATCGGCGTCTCTTTGGCTACTTCACATAAACTGTGTCACAAGTCAAAGTATACCAGACAACTGCATAACGCATCCTTTTCTAATGACATACATATGTCTTTTATTTTACATTTGTTTGACAATTAAGTTAAAACTTATAAACCCAATGAACATTTTTGTCTAATTTTAACTTCAAAAGCAATTGACAACTTTATTCGAAAATCCTTAATTTACCTTCTTGGATATTTGAATTTCAATGTTGTGTGGGCCCGGCTGGTGAATTAATGAACAGAGAAACTATAGATATGCCCTTTCCAGTTTGATAAGGCTTTCTAATACAGGTCGCATCTAGTTTTTCCCATGCAAGCCCAAAAGCAAATAAAAAAATACAAAAACGAGACAGCTCCTACATGGAATTTTTTATTATGGGGTCTTTCAAATTCCGTCTGAAAAAATTTTGCCATATTTTCCTATCTCGATTTAGGTTACTTTAAATATAAAAAATCCCACAACTGGAACACAAAATTACACTCTGTAGATTGAGAATTGACATTTTTAAGTGAGATTTTTTCTTTTGTTTATTGGGTGTAAAACAGTATTGTGGGTTATTTGCTTATTTCCTCCTGTCAATTTAGTGTCAAAAGCTGTTCTATTGAAATATTAGAGTGTTTTCTTTTTCTGCATATTATGCCCAAAAAGAGTTTGTTGAAAAAAAAAATCCAGCGACTTCAGTAGCGAAAGAGCGCATTTTGACATTTAATTTTGAGAGAGAGTTGCAAATTATTGCTGGGGATATTTCATCTAGCCAATCACAAACGTAGCAGCTGTTCTGCTTGTAAGTTTTAACTGAATCCTGTTTGACGAACACTTAGCAAATTTGAGAAGCTTTCTGGCAGTTCTTAGCACTGTTTCGAACGAACACTTCTATTATTTTAAGGTCATTTTGGAATTATTTTGGAATCATTTTTGGCTCATTTTGGACCGCTTGACCGATTTCAATGAAATTTGGCTTGATCATGAGACTGTTCACTTGGGTGGCCGAAGCCAAATACGAAAATAAGAGATTTTTTTAATTTCATAACAATTCATTATTTTTGTTTCTTGAATAGACAAAACAACTTACAAAAATACATACATAGTTGTAAAAAAAAGTCAGTCTTTTAGCATTTTAACAATGTATATGAAAAGTATAAAAAAATATGTTTCATTTTCTAGAGATGCACTAAGAAAAAACAGCTGACTACAGTCTGAACGCAAGTAATCGAAAGTGATGACACTTTAAACGAATTGATCGCTATCATATCTATTATTCGGCCTCGATTATTCGGCCTTTTCAGACGAAGGCCAAATAAAAAATAATAGACGAATACCGAAACTTGACCGAATATTCGGTCGGACTCTAATATGTATGTATGTATCTAATGGAATGTAGGTAGTTGAACAAAGCTAGCATGGAATGATACGTGTTTAGCTAAGTTGAACAATAGGGTGGCTCAGAATCGTATGGAACAAACTCAAGTTGAATGTTAAAGTAAGGAGACAAAACTTCAAGGTCAAGTGACCTCACATGCAACGCTTCGCTCAATGCTGTTGAAAAACATTAATACCGGTTTCTAAAAAATATCTAGACGTGTTAGGAAGAAAAAAACCTACTTTATTTGAATCATTTTGAATATTATACCTGAAATAAAAAAGGCTTTAAATACCAGAAAAATTTTATAATTGAAGCATCATCGCGAATAACGTTCTAAGTGTCAATTTTTTCAAAACCGGTTTTATTGCATATTACCTTTTGTATTGCTCTCCTGCATTGTTCAGATAACAAATATTCAAAATTTTTGCACGCCAAAACTGTAAAAATGCATTTAGAAATAGTAGAGTAATGTAAAGTGACATACATCATTTTGCATAGAAGCGTCGAAAGTGATTTGAAACGCCACTGGAAGATCATAAGGAAGCTGTAAACCTGATAATATGAAAGATATAAAAGAAAAAGTTAAGGAGTCAGTTAAGAGAAATAAATTAGAAAACTATGACTTTAGCGTTTTTTTGCTCTCCTGACAAATTCTGATTTTGTAGCTAAGAACGTTATTCGCGATGATGCTTCAATTATTTAACATTTCAATAATCTGAACATGCTAAACATATTTAGTATCAAAGGAATTCGATTTTGTCCAATAGTCTTACTTAGGTGCCAATATTTTTTCCCAAAGTCTTACTCACAAAAATAAACTTTTCAAAATAGATTTTCGAAAAAATATCAAATCAAAATCTTACAATGAAGTATACTATCCACAAAGAAAATTTCATCCAAATTAGTCAATATACGAAGCAATATGTGTAAAAAATGCAGTTAGGTGGCAACCCTAGGTCCAACTCATCTGAAAGACATCATGGGGCTGAAAGTGCCTTTCATTTGAAAGCTAGCTCAATAAGTATTGAAAAAAAATTGAATAAGGTGCAACACTGTAAACCGCCGGTTTTCGGCCGAATATAGGATTATGCCGAATATTCGGCTTCGGCCTAAAATTCCAGTTTCAGTCGGACACTAGTACATATTTGTCCTTCTAAAAAGGACCTATCAGTATATAGCTTTTTGTGATTATTGGTGTTTCCTCCAATGCTACCAAATAAGCTTTAAAGATTACATACAAATTTGTATCTAAGATTCTTACCAACGCCATGGTAAACATAAATACTGTAGTTTAAGTTACTTACCGTACGCGCCCTTCTGCATGGTTCCAGAGCTGAAAAGCTGACATCATCTTATGAGCCGTCTGTAAATGTTTGTAAGAGAAAGTTTATCCTAAATGCTTATGGAACTCTACGCCTTGTCGAAAGCGAGTACGGAGAAAGATTTATTCAAGATATTACTTCTGTTCAAAGAATTTTAACCAAATGGTTTTGTTGGATAAACCATGTTATGGAAACATGTTAAGATGTTCTGAAAACTTTTGATGTGATGTTAGACTATGGCAGAGAAAACTGATTATACTGTTATGTTAACACAAATTTATAGCAGCTTTTCATTCTCCAGCTTTTTATGCATATGGTAAAATGTTTATAAACATGTGTCCGACATTCCGTTTGCAACTTTGTATATACAAAAAGTAATTTTATAGTGCAGTGCTGTTCGTACTGTAAAACTAACCAAATTATGGTAAGCACTACCTGCAAACCTTGTAGGATTCTGAAGGATATCTTAAAGCGTTTTGATGCCAAACGAGTTCTCCTGCAACTGTATTTAACCAGGAACTAGAGAGGGCGCCGTGCTTGTTTTTGACTGTGACACCACACACGCACTCGCAATTCGTGCCGCACGAAAGAAAATACAATAAATTTTTAGCTGAGATAGGTAATTTTTGAATCAAATTCTCAGATAGAGCGTTGCTGAAAGAAATTCTAAAAGAAAGTGTTATTGATTGTGACACTTTATTATACTTGAACCTCGCTTATTTAAAGAGTTCGATACCTGGCTATAGCTTATGTCGCCGTTTACTTTCTTGAATGAATGAAGAAATTAAATATACAAAAATGAAACTTGGTGTCTTCCAATCACAATTTCTCCTCATCTCTTAATAGTACCCCCTGCCAAACTATATCATTTTAGCCATTTCAGTTACCGAGTTATGTCAATTTAGGTGATTTTCGAAATTTTAGTGGGTGTGGTTGGAGGGCGATTTTATCCAATTTTATCAGGAATACTCGCAACGATCTAGTATGCTATGTGCCAAATTTCATCGTTCTACCGTAATCACTTTAAAAGTTACGACCAGTCAAATTTTCAAAAAATGCCTTCCTTAAAAGTGGGCGGTGCCACGCCCCCTATAAAAAATTTATGGAAAAATCATAAGAGAATTGCCAGGGGGATTCACCTATAAAATTATATCCCTTTTAGCTACCGAGATATGTCAATTTATGTCATTTTTGAAATTTTCGATATCGAAAATGGGGAAGTGGTTATCATCCTTGGCCAGAAAATAGCCTGAATACCAAATTTCATGCAAATATCTAATTTTGACTCAAGTTATCGTGTACACGGACCGACTGACAGACGAACAGACATGCCTTAATCAACTTCTCTTTTCAACTTCTGGGGGTGAACCTAAGCTCTCCACAAAAATTTAGTTCTATCGAACAAGATATCTAAACTTGAGGAACTTCATGACGAACAAACGGTAAAAGAAAAACTTTTCGATACATATAACCGTTTTCGAGAAAAAATTGGAAAAGTCTACACGTGGCAATTATTTCAATATAATGTATATAATTAGTTTTGCAATAGCGATATCTTAGAACTGGTGACTCCTAAAGAAAAACGGTTCAGATTATTTTTGTAGAAAACTTTTAGGTCTACAACTTTATCTCAGGTAGTTTTTGAAGAAAATTTTGACTAAAATTGGTATTTTAAATGAGTTTTTTAAACATGTCGAAGCCAAGGCTGCACAACAAATAAACTTGAAAGTAATCAGCCTGCCTGGCTCTTAATTACATTCCGTGCTCCTGGAGAAGCGCCACGGTAGTCTTTATTCCAAAGGCTGGGAAGGCCTCACACTATGAGCCTAAATACTACAGACCGATCAGTCTCTCGTCTTTTGCACTTAAAACCTTCGAGAGGATAATTAGCGATTATCTCTCCTCTACTATTGATAGCAACCTTATTTCTAGCTATCAACATGCATACACCAAAGGTAAATCAACGGAAACTGCGCTCCACAGCCTAGTCTCTATTGTTGAAAAATCATTGCACGAAAAGGAGTACTGTCTCGTGGCCTTTCTGGACATCGAAGGGGCTTTCAACAATATAAGGCCGGAGGCTATTAACACTGCTTTAACAACCCTGGGCATAAATAGGTCTCTTATTGGACTAATTGATCAACTACTAAAGGGAAGGAAAATAGTTTCTTCACTGGGAACAGTTGATCTTTCACGCTATGTCACAAGAGGAACGCCTCAGGGTGGTGTTATCTCCCCGCTCCTATGGAACCTCACTGTAAACTCGCTGCTACGAGACACAAGGCGGGGGGGCGGGAAGATAGTGGCATATGCAGACGATTTAGCTATTGCATATAGGGGCAAATTCCCACAAACCCTGTGTGACTTGATGCAAGTAGCACTGCGAGAAGTTTCTTCATGGTCCTCTCGCTGCGGACTTAGCTTCAACCCGGGAAAGGTGGAGCTTGTCCTTTATACCAGGCGGTACAAGATACCACCGCTGAACCTACCAGAACTAGATGGCGTGCGCCTGAACTTAGCTGACAAAGCCAAATTCCTAGGCACAGTTCTAGATAGAAAGCTTAACTGGAAGGAGAATGTCATCCAGCGCCAGAGGAAAGCGTGCATTGCACTTTACACGTGTAAAAGAGCCATTGGCAAAAAATGGGGGCTCAGCCCCAAAATTTGCAGATGGATCTACACTGCGATAATCCAGCCAATTATGCTGTATGGAGTCGTGGTATGGTGGCCTGCGCTAGGAAAGGCAACAAACCTAAATCTGTTAGGAAAAGTCCACAGATCGAGCATGATCTGTATAAGCGGGGCGTTAAGAACAACGCCCAATGAAGCTCTCCAGGCCATTCTTGGCTTTTTGCCACTCGATCTGGAAGGGTACCGGGCAGCAGCAGCATTGGCTGTGCGTCTAAGGGAAACGTCCGTCTGGGGCGCAAGCACTATTGGACACTCCTGTATTCTAAGATCTTACAGCTTTCTCCCTCTGAGCACAGATCGGTGTGCGACCACAACAGTCGGAGATTGTTGTTTTAGAATAAACATTCCCAGCAGGGAAGACTGGGAGAACATAGATCGGTGTCCCGCTACTAATGGCGGCACTTTTATATACACCGACGGCTCGAAGTTAGACGGCAGAGTCGGAGGAGGGGTTTACTCAAGGGATTTGGACCTAGAACTCTCCTTTAGACTACCTGATCACTGCAGCGTCTTCCAGGCTGAAGTTTCTGCAATCATGGACGCCGTGACTTGGATAGGTGAACGCACCATCGGACAGGATATCTGTATTTTCAGCGACAGCCAAGCGGCCATCAAATCCCTTGGCTCTTACTCGTTCAACTCTGAACTGACGCTCAGCTGTCGTCGATCTCTTCAAGAGATGGCCCAACAGAACCGCGTGAACCTCACATGGGTCCCGGGACACAGGGACATTGAGGGAAACTGCAGGGCAGACGAACTTGCCAGGCAGGGCACGACCAAGCAGATTCTTCAAGATAAAGAGCGCATAGGTATGCCGTTTGCCACGTGCAAGCTAATGCTGAAGGAGCATACACTCCGCGAAGCCAACGAAAGATGGCTACAAGCCCCAGGGTGCCGGATATCCAAGCAAACCTGGCCAAAATGCGATCTTAAAAGATCTAGACACATATACGCCCTAAAAAGGAAGGAAATCTCCATATTAATAGGCGTTTTAACCGGGCACTGCCTTATTGGTAGGCACGCAGCAAGGCTAGGCGTTCCCTACCGACGATGCTGCAGGAGTTGCAAAGAGGATGAGGAAGAGGAAACGGTGGAGCACCTCATCTGCAACTGCCCGGCCTTAAGCGGAGCGAGAAGGCGCTCTCTGGGAGTTCCCTTCCTGGTTAGCTTAAGCCAGGTCGCGGAGCTAGACATAAAGGACTTGATGGCCTTCATCAAGTTATCAAAATGGTTCGAGGAGGGGTAGCGGTGTCGGTTAGGAGTGTCAGTCCCGGGTTTCGGCTATATGGAGAGTCCCGACAGCACTGGGATTTTCCATATGGCCGGGCCCCGGGACTGACTTTCCTAGTGTTTTGTGGTATCACAATGGGCCTTTTATTACTGGCCTAGGTGCGCCTTTGCAGCAGCCACTTCTACCTACCTAATCAAGAATTTTCGTGCCTTTTTGATATTTCGAAGTTTGAGTATTTTTTGAGCATTTTTTGTATGGAAAAATATACTTTAACTGAATCAAACAAAATTTTTGAGATTGTGATTTTGATTTCAATGAAATAAAAAGCTTTTTGTTGATTTAAAAACGTTTTAACTTTTGAAAAACGAATTAAACACTAAATTTATTTTTTTTTATAAAAATAACGTTATTATGCACGCCTGGTCGAAGCCCCCTCTACATTACCTATTTCCGAGAAGCTATCTGATTTGAAGCGTGGAAACTTCGAAACATGGCTGGTATCCATCGCTGTATAAATCTTTGTAATTTTTTCTAAGTATCAAATTAACTAACTTAATTAACGTCAGAGAAACTGTAAAGAGGTGTCGAAAAATAAATTTAAAAAATAAATTGTTTTTAATGACGATTTTTTCGAATATTTTGTTAGCTATTGTAAATGTAAAGTTATTTTTAAACCATCTCTACACAGAGCCACAAAATCCTCATAAAAATAAGAAGATTGTCCATTTGAACAGCTTCGAGGCACAAAAAGAGGACAGAAGTCAGAGACGAAGATATTTCCATAGAGATGTCTTCCTATTTTTGGGAGGTAAATCTTTTTAATTTTTTTTAAAAGTATACCTTCTTCAAATGTGTAAGACCCGTGCTAGTCTTCGTTGGGAGCGACGATAAATGCATTGAATAGAAAATTCAAGATTTTTCTCAAAACTTTAATATTTTTTGAAACATTTTCCTTTTTCTCCATCCTTCCTTGTTCTCCATCGACGATGAAAAGTTGTTTCTCCATACCTAATGTTAAAAACTACTAATCTGGTAAACTTAGAAATTTTGTAGAGAGCTGAGTTTACCCCTGAAAGATCACAAAAGACCCCATCAATCTCATGTATGCTAAAAATTTATTCGGGGCCAAATATCCATATTTTTGGGATTTCCTCGTTTTTTGACGCCGAATATCTTTTTTAGCACATACGGGATGGATGGGAACCTTTGCAGCTTTCTTTCTGGGGGTACAATTAACATGGTGATACTCCAATGTAAAGCGAGAGTTTCGTTACGCTTTCTACTCTAACTGGAGTAGTCTAGTTCGATCTTTTTTGGAAAATACTCTTGTGTGGGTTCTACATGAAGTACGGAATGGAGTACTCCTAGTTGGAATAGTTGGTCCAATCCTAGGACATCGCCATGTTAATGGGGAACCTTTTTTATTCATAGATACTGGGGGCTAAAATTTCATCTCCTGGTTTCATCAATTACGTAGAATCTTGTTGCACATTGTAATTGGTATCTTTAATTTTGAAAATAAGTTTTTAAAAAAACTGCTCAGGAAAAAAATCGCAGCTCATCATGTCATCTCGTTTACATGCATATTTGATAATTAAAAAAAAAAAAAAAAAAAAAATTATACGGGCATGCACGTTTTAATAAAACATGCTTAAAACCCACCGTGTCTTGCAGGTAATAATAATTCCAGGTTGACTTTATACATTTCTAAAAAACAGATTTATTTTCAGCGACTCTAATAAATACATACATAACTATAAGCTTTGGCGGCCGCCGTGGTGTAGCGGTTAAGTGTTCGGCCTTCTACACCAAGTCGTGGCGGTTCGAGGCCCGACAAAAGTAACATCAAAAAATTATTTAGAAAAAATAATTTTTCTAAACGGGGTCGCCCCTCGGCAGTAGTTTGGCAAACTCTCCGGGTGTATTTCTGCCATGAAAAGCTTCTCAGCAAAAAATTCATTTGCTTTGCAAGTGCCGTTCGGAGTCGGCAAAAAACTGTAGGTCCCGCCAACTTGTAGGAAAACTCAAAAGCAACACACCACAAGTTGGAAAGAGAAGCTCGGCTTAAAATCTCGTTAGAGGTTATGATAACCTGTTGGTATATCGCCGCCATTACTAACTATAAGCTTGAAAGTAAGTTTGAAATATTTCCTGAATTACTCATGAAACGCTTGCAGCGGTTTGTGGTTACTTTGCTTGAACTATGCTATGCATTAGGGATGCACATTTTTCGAACTATTTAATTCCTGCTATGTCGAGATTAGTTTCAGGAGCTCCATTTTCATTATTTTGCAGAATCAGATGAATGTTTTAGAATTTTTTTTTTTATTCTCAATTTTTGTCAGTAGTAATTTTTCAAAAGAAATTATATGCACTACAAAATACAGCTAAATTTTATAACAGTAACTAAGGAACAGCTACCTCATAGATGTACATATCGTCGTCGATTCTGCTAAACCACGCATCATACATATTCTTTAAGTGGTTTTTCATTTTCGCCACGATGTGTGCGCTTTGTTATGTTTTTAACTACCCATATTTACCTAAAAGATAACTGGGTGCTATTTTTATACCTTTCATGAACATGAAATGGTATTATAACTTTGGTCCGATGTTTGTAAGTATGAGAAGAAGAAGAGATAGACCCATCAATAAGTATACCGAAATGATCAGGATGGCGAGATGAGTTGATTTAGCCATGTCCGTCTGTCCGTCTGTCTGTCTGTCTGTCTGTCTGTCTGTTTGAACGCAAACTAGTTCCTCAGTTTTTGAGATATTTCCCTGAAATTTTGTATGCGGCCACCATTTTCCAATATAGGAATCATTTGTCGGAACCAGCAAGATCGGACCGATATTACATATAGCTCCCGTACAACCGATTATTCCGATAAACGAATTTTGGGCTATAACTCCTGTAATTAAACACGTAGAAACGTGAAATTTTGGAAGCATCGCTATTTTTATATATGAAATATCGACGTTGAAAATCATTAAGATGGGATATATATTTCACATAGCTCCCATACAATCGATTATTCCGATAAACGGATTTTGGTCTATAACTCCTGTAATTAAACACGTAGGAACGTGAAATTTTGAAAGTATCACTATTTTTATATGTGAAATATCGATGTTGAAAATCATCGAGATGGGATAAATATTTCACATAGCCCCCATACAATCGATTGTTCCGATAAACGGATTTTGGTAGATAACTCCTATGATTATATAGGAGGAACGTGAAATTTCGTAACTATTGCTGTTTTAAAATGTGGAACGTCGATGTTAAAAATCAATGAGCTTGGACCAATATAACACATCGCCCGCATATAATCGATAGTTCCGATAATTTCGGTATGAGCGGAAGTTAAATTCACACAGGCTGTACTGGGATCAAACAGTGAAAATCGTTACGCTTATTCATGAAAGGTATTTAGCCTTCGGCACAGCCGAAGACAGCTTTCCTTACTTGTTTGATGCAACTTTAGCTTAAAATCCGAAATTACGGTAAAAAATTATTAATTTCACTTCAGGTTATGCACGAGTGCATGCAACGTTGTAATTAAATATGAAAAATAAGTACTTTATTATAAATTTTCTAAAGCATAACTTGGTTGAGTTTCAATTGTGAAGCTTTGCTAAATTATGAAATTCAATGCATGTGTCGTTTTTTTGTTATTTTGTGCTATACATGTGGGAATTGATGCTAAGGAAGCTATTCAAGAGAATAGTCGAATAACAACGTTACGACCATGGAAAAGATAAAGAAGATTAGTGTCCATCATTAACTAGATAATCTTTATTATTATTTTGTTTAATTCATTATTTAAATTCAGAAAATACAATATTCAATATTCAACTGTAAACTATTTTAACTTTGAGTTCATAATGAAATTTTAATTTTGTAAAAGAAAATATGATATGTAATTTCTGTTATTTTAAGAACTAGTACGTTATTGATTACATTTTCACTAGTTCGAAACCAGTGTTTTAGCAGTCATTGAAAGGCATTTGGATTCGTATTTGAATTTAAGTTTTTGCATTTAATTTATATTCAGCACTATAGAAATAGTACCAATACACGAACTAGATCCAAACTGTCGAATTATGTACTAGTTCCAGCCTAGGACATCGTCATATTAAATTCGCCAGTTGATTTCATGTAAAAAGATAGGTCTCTGGACTAGTACTGGTTCGGAACGCACTAGAAGCGAACTATCTCTGAACTAGAGATTTTCCCTACAGGGTAATTTACCAAGTTCAAATTACGAGAGAGGTAAAATACAAAAAATTATTTATTTCTAAAAAAAAAAAATTGTTAAAGTTCGCCCTAAAATTTGAAACTTATCTTGAGAGGGTTTCCTTACAAAAACAGCATATTTTTAAATGTGATATGTCAACATATCCATAAATGTGATATGTGAATATCCACCCCGTGGATCCGCCCCTGGTACTCTTATATTCGAAAACTTAGAGAATAATTCATACAAAACCTATTTTTGCCTCACTTACTTTTACACTCTTTTTTTTGAGTATTGTAAAAAGTGGCTAGTATTAATATGAAAGAAATCTTACTTGCTTAACGAGATTTCGCCCCGTTGTTGAAACTCAAACGCAAAGCCTCGTTTTTTTATTTTATTTTTTATTTTAGATTTCTATATTTTCCTTTATTTTACTCACCTTTTCTTTCCTCTTCGTTCTGTTAAATTTATTCCATTGATTTTATCTTATTATTCTATTTAATTTTTTTCACTTAGTTTTATTTTAAATCACTGTTTCATTTTATTTCCCTGCTCTTTATTTTAGTATTTTTTTTATTTAATTTTTAAAATTTTTTTTTTATTTAATTTTTTTTTTTTTATTCTTATTTTTTTAAATTTTTTTCTTATTTATCTTATTTTATTTTATTTTATTTTACTTTATTTTAATTTATTTTATTTCACTTTTATTATTATAGGCTATTTATTTTGTTTTATTTTATTTTGCTTCATTTCATTTCATTTTATTTAGTAACTTTTATTTTCTTACCTTTCTTTCAATCTCCTCAATAACTAAGTGGTTAAAGACTTTCTGTTTTTCTATAAAAATTTTATTTTTTATTTTTCATTGTTTAGGTACACAGTACCATCAATTTAACAAGTTTGAATGTTTCTACACAAAGAACTCTATAATTTACTGTTAACCCCTACTGGATATAAAAAAACACAGGTTAACCTTCAAATTGACTGCAGCAGCTGCTCGTTAATTAAATAGGAACATTGACTTTGAAATGTACATTGATTTGTTCTTTTTGATATACCCGAAACTTCGCAGCTTTCAGCTCTCACTCATATACAAACATAGTCTGCGTCGACAGGATCATGCAGAAGCCAAGATAATTCTTTGTTTCATTTAACTGAATACTTTAACTGCTAACAAGAGGCAGTCAACAATTTGTTAAAGTAGCTTGTCTCAACCTTTATTGTGTTTTCGTTTGTGTGATCCTAGAAAAACCCCTTCAATACCTAACACTAATTTTACATCTTTTGTTATACCACGAATGATTCATTGCTTGGCTGGAAAAACACTTCAAATTAATTGCTTAGATACGCCAATGATGTTAAGGATGTTAAGTGCAGTCTGTGACCTGTTGCGCGTGTTGTTAAACAAATAAGTTTTGTATTCCACACAACATTTATAGTGAAAGTGAATTGCCAACTGGCGCTACTAAGCAAAGATGGTTATATAACTATTTTGTATGTTGCTCATCTCAACAAAAATTCCTTAATCATGGTTTCAAACATATTTGCCCTCTTGCTAAACTTGTATATATGTATATGTATTTGTATATTTGTATATCCGTACTATCTCGGGAACCGCTTGACCGATTTGGATGCAATTTGGCATATAGATGGTATGATTGATTATAAAACTATCCACTTGGGGGTTGCCACCTGTAGCAAGATATGCCAATGTGGGTATCAAATGAAAGGTATTTTCGCCGACATACCAACTAAAACATTTTCAAGTAGGGTTGCCGCCCAGGGTTACCATTTTACCGTATATATAGTTGTTAGATATTTTATTGATTCAACTCAACTATATATATACTTTGATATTGTTGAAACGATCACAGTTCTCTTTTGAGGTATTGAAAATTTGTACATCAAAAATTTTCAATTTGATTTCATTGAATTAAAACTTTCGTATTGTAAACATCTTAAATTTGGTTTTTTCTGAATTAATTATATACTAGATACCTAACAATAGTACATGTATTTTATATTTTTGGGATCATATTTGGATTATTTTAGGATCATTTTGGGATCATTTAGGAGTCACATTGGGATAGTTTTGGGACTATTTTGGGTTAAATTTTGGATTAATTTGGGACAAGTTTGGGGTCGTTTTCGGAGTCATTTTGGAATCATTTTAGGGTAATTTTTGTGTAATTTTGGGGCTTCTATCGGATTATTTTTGTACATTTAAGAGTGTTTTTGGGGTCATTTGGGAATCATTTTTGGATCATTTTGGAATCATTCAGGGTCATTTTGGGGTTGTTTTGACATCATTTTCGGGTCGTTTTGGGTTCAATTTCGGATCATTTTGGGAACATTTAACCTTAGAACCGTCCTTGGGGTGCTGGGCTCCCCAAAATAATTTTAGTGACTGATAAATATTATATACTGTTCCGTACAACTAACAGAGACACTTTTGTATAGAATATTACACTTTTAAGTTTATGTATTCAACTAATTTATGATATTCGATTTAAAGGTCTTATTGATGAAAGGTCAAACGTGAAATTTCCTGTATTCGTCTTTGGGGTGTATTACACTCCATCCATATTATATTTTTATTTTTGGAATGTTTTTTTTTACGAATTTTTAAGTTTATTTTGTGCATAAGTTATAACTTTTCAGAATAAAACAGGTTTAACCCTAACCACTAATAAAACAAAATTTAAAAATATACAACATCGCCTCATACATACAAAATACACTGGGGTGTACAGCACCCCAAAGAACAGAAATGCGTTGAAAAGAGGAAGGACGGTTCAAAGGTTAAGGATCTTTTTGGAGTCGTTTTGGGTTCATTTTATGGATAATTACTTACTTAAAATAGCCTTTATACGCCTAGGCGATTTTGGGCGTCCAGGCTGGATCTCATTGGAATTTTGTTTTATGTGGTGGGTCCCAAACCCTACACACAACACGTTTCTCGGGGATTCAGGATTTTTTTGGGATTATTTTAGAGTCCTTTTGGAATCACTTTGGGTAAATAAAGTTAGTAATGCCATATTGTATTATCGTGATTCGCTAGTGTTAGGTTCTTGAGCATACATTTGTTGCAACTCAAGTTGAATAACCTTCTCGCTAAGCACATCAATTCCATTTGTTTTAAGTATAAAAAAAAAAATATTTTTTACTTAAAGTATGATGACATATGTCGAACGCACAACTTAACATTTAATTATGTCTTTTTATTTTCTTATCCAAAGAAGTTCACTGAACAGCTTCATTGCTTTACCTTATGGCACAATCAACCTAATTGTGTATATACATTTAGGTACTTAGCTCATTTAACATGCTCGTAAAAGCTCAGTTACTCCTATGCACCGTTGAACCAAACAAATATTTGAGTAATAAGCTCAAGTACGCGTTTTAATGAAATAATGTTTTTTTTTTTAAGCTGAATCGTAACTTATTGTTAATAAATGTACGAACATCATTTGAACAAAAAGATGGGAAGGAGGAGGGTAATAGAAGAACAACTATACATATAAAAGGCTAGAAGTAAAAAGGGGGTAAAACAAAATTGGACAGTGAAAGGCGATTTGTCGACCTTTTACTGAATAATTTTGCTTACTACTACTTTTATTGAACATTTGATAAGTTTCTCTTTTAACTAACTAATGACGGCGATATATCAACAGGTTATCATAACCTCGAACGAGATTTTTGCCGAGCTTATCTTCCAACTTGTGTTGTGCTGCTTTTGAGTTTTTCTTCTACAAGTTGACGGGACCTACAGTTGTATGCAAGTGGCAAAGCAAATGAGTTTTGCTGAGAAGCTTCTCATGACAGAAACACACCCGAATAGTTTGCCAAACTACTGCCGAGGGGCGACCCCGTTTTGAAATTTTTTTTTTCTTAATAACACTTTACAACAGCAAAAAATTCTCAGACGGTTTTTCATTGGTTCCTAAAGATTTTTGTTGTACCGAGTCCGAAGTAAGATGCCGCCAAATATAAAAACCAAAATTAAGTTCGGGTTCCTTGACCCAAGAAAAATGGTAAAATTATTTAAAAAAAAATTTTACAACTACCGATCTCTTTACAAACAACCATCTGCAGCGAAAACCAAGGATGACCCGAAAAATCTGACTTCAGATTCGGATTTAGTACTCCCAAAAGCTTCAGAAACTGTTAAAAAACCGGTGGGATTTTCAAAGACTTCAATTGTGTTGTACAGTGGGATTTCTGAAGTTATGTATCGTTTTTACTCCAGCCTTTCATTTCTCCCTTCGAAAGTAAAGAAAGTTTTTCTTACTTCTAGTTATGGTAAAGTTCCAGTTATGTTTACGTTCATTTTTACGGTTTCATTAAGATAACCGCTATGATTAGGAGGGAGCTCATGTGCACAATTGTCACAGCACAGTTACTATAGAGGTAACATTTTTACGGTTACGGCTATGGTTATAGTTATGGATACGGTTAAAGCTACGATTATGGTAGCGGTAACAATAAAAGTACCTTATTAAACTCAGATGAGCTTAGCTCAGCAATCGAACGAGGACTATGATTAAGAAATCAGGGCATGCTCATGGAATGTCCGAACCCTTAGTAGGGAAGGTGACTATGTCCGGCTAGTTGAAGTCTTCAATAAGGCAAAAGCTGACATCACCGGTATAAAAGAAATGCGATGGACGGGGCAAGGCTATACGACCATCCAAGCCTGCAATATCTACTGGAGCGGCCAAACTAATGAGCGCAGATTCGCCGGGTTTTGTGGTGCGACAGAGACTTGTTGAACAATTAGTGTCTCTCACAGCCGTGAACGAGCGTCTCGCCACTATCCGAATGAAACTACGTGCACGCACCGACTGGGGACAAGGACGACATGGAAAAAGATGCATTATATGCTAAATTGGGAGAAACCTATGAGCGCTGCCCACGTCATGATTTTCAAGTCGTGCTTGGAGACTTTAACGCCAGGGTGGGCAAAGAGGGTGTATTTGACCCCACTGTCAGAAAGTTCAGCCTCTACGATAAGACTTCGCCAAATGGACACAGACTGATGACTTTCCCGGTGCACAAACATGGTCGTACCCAGCACCAGGTTCAAGCACCCGAAGAAGTAATTGGATTCCGGCAAGTGAAAAAAACAGCTGGTAAGATAATAGAGAGTGCAAAGACGCAGTGAAAAGAAAGGACGACGCCTAATGGGCAACGTTAAAAGCGAATGCAACGAGGAGCGCGTGTGACCATTACCGCGAGATAAAGCATTGGCCTCAACAACCGTGCTGTAACTTCTCTGTACTCCAAATTAGAAAAAGAAGCGGAAAAATGGGTTTGGTGGTGGAATGAAGGTAAAACGAAACTGCTGGCATCAAGAAAACAGACTGGAAATCCATCGAAGGATAACGCTTGCAAATAAATGCTACTTTGGGCTAAGTAGGCAATTGAAAGTCCTCTATAGACGAACAAAAACCACACTCTATAAGTCACTTATCGTTCCCGTCCTGCTATGTGGTGCAGAATCATGGACGTTGACAGCATCTGATGAGGGGGCTTTGGGAGTGTTGGAGAGAAAAATTCTTAAAAAGATTTATGAACCCCTAAAAGTTGGCGACGGCGAGTACCGAAGAAGATATAATGATGAGTTGTATGAGCTTTACGCAAACGTCGACATAGTTCAGCGAATTAAAATCCAGCGGCTTCGCTGGCTAGGACACGTGATGCGAATGAACGAAGACGATCCGGTCTAGGCGGTTAAACGCTATTTTAAGTAAGTAAGTAAGTAAGAGCTTAGCTCGGTATATCCCCGTAAATACTAATGTGTCTCTTTAATATTTGGTAGTTAGATGAAAAAGTGCAAGCATTAGACAGAAACTACTAAACTGTTGAGGCAATAAAACGTCAAAACGTCGCATTTCTCTCATATAAATGTCCTCACTTGCAATTGATTAAGCGCCAAATAGTTAAATTTACATACAAGTGTAGTATATAAATGTAGACATTTTACGTTGCCTATAAAACAACAAAAACATTATGTGTCTGACTGTTTATGGTGCCATTGCTTGCCATAAAAAACCAAAACTATTTATGTGCTTTGTTAACGGCAAGGCTTGAGTTGAAATTGTGGCAGCTTTGTTCACCACAGCAGTAAAGTACTGTGCCTATGTGGCTAGCTGTCACTATCATATATGTATATAAAAACCAAAATCAGAGTCACTGGCATATGAAGCACTTATTTGTTTTTCCACGATATGCATAACAGCTTTTTCGTAATATTCTAATGTTGTGTAATGGTGTGTGGTCGTATTTCTGAAAAAGCAGCAATAAATGCGCGACCATATCCAATTCCGAATTTAATGTTATCGTTAACGCAATTTAGCAACTCATTTGCAGTTTGCGGTGACTATCCTATTTAAAGCACTGGGTAGGGCAAGAGGATATGTTATTAAAATTAAGTCACGACGACTCTTTCGCCTGAAACTCCATATAAAGTTGAACGCATTTCTCCCTCCAGATGTATCTACTGCTACAATGGGTCACTTTGAAAAAAAAAAGCAATTTTTCCCATACATTTCCCATACAAAAGGACGAAAAAGATAGCCACCCCTAAGGGTTAAGTTACAGCGCTAATTTTTTGCAAGGCTTATTTTCTCATCAATACCTAATTTTTCAGAGGGTAAGACCGAAAAAAAAAACAAATTTTTTTTGTATTTGCATCACCTTAATGTATAGACCTGCAGGTATATTACGCTTTAAATTTATTAATTACTTTTCATACAAGACAAAGGGCCTTATGCAAAAATCTCGAGCATTTGCTCATGTCAGTACTCAAAAAAAGCGAGTCTGAGAAAATGCTCGCCTTTTATGCATAAGGCCCACTATTTCAAGCTTATCTCGACAGCGCCATTTCCGCTCAAATTACATGTTACTAATCAGGTGTAGAGTTGGGAATTTTAGTTCATTGGATTGATCAGAGATATCGAACCAGCTCACAAAAATGAACTAATTCACGTAGTTATTTTTTAGTTCAAGTAGTTCAATTATTTGTATTTGACCTCATTAGGAAATAATTGCTAAAATACGTCCAAAAATTGTGGGGTGGGGGTGTCAAAATATGCATTTTGGCATCAATAATTCAGAGCGGCGTTCTCCTACACTTTTTAAAGTGTTTTTGCAATTGAAACAAATACAACTTTATGTACGGCAGTATAAACCCTGCTAACCAGCAGCAGATAAAATCTTGTCAAATTACTGGGTCGCGCTTATTAAAAAAATATGGTTGATTTTGTGTTCACCATAGCTGGCCCTGGTTGCCAGAGATTTTATTTTAGCACGCGTTTTGGTTTCTCGGAATTTTCTCGTTCTTAATAAATTCTATAAATTTGACAAAAGTTTTATATAGTTTAAGTAGTTCATTTGAAATTTGGTTCAATGTTCTAATTAGTTCATGAACTACCCAAGTCTAACCAGGTGTATCTCGCCTCTTCAAAAAAGGATAACCGCTTTTATCTGAACTGAAAAGAAGAAGACAACTAAATCTGTTAAAATTGTTGACTAACGTGGTAGACTACATAAGTGACTCTAATTTGATTTATTTATATAAATTTGTATTAAGCTACCTTTGAAATCTTTTCTTGTATTGTATAAAATCTTTGAGCTGGAAAATATCCAAAATGCATGAAAAGCATTTCTTTAAAAGGTACAGAAAATAAATCAGGCATACACTCATTGGAAAATTTAGTCTCCATGATATAACATCCCCCAACGGCACTAGGTTGATTGATTTCGCTGCTGCTCGCAATATGGTCATCAGTAGTACCAGGTTCCAGCATAAACGAATACACCAAGCCACATGGCTGTCTCCTGATCAAAGAACAAGAAACCAGATTGATCATGTCATGATCGACGGCAGACATAGCTCCACCGTTCTGGACGTGCGTACCCTTCGTGGTCCCAATATCGACTCGGACCATTATCTTGTTGCAGCCAAGATACGCACACGCCTCTGTGTAGCAAAGAAAGTGCGCACAGTAACGGAAGGAAAGTTTGACGTCGAGAAGCTGCGCACGACACAGACAGCTGACAATTTCTCCACTCGACTCTCACACCTGCTATCGGAGAGCAATCCTCGACCTAACGATGCAACCGAGCAATGGAAGCATATCTCTCACTCATTACGTACCGCCGCTGAGGCCACTATAGGGTTCCAGCGAGCCCGCAAAAACAACTGGTACGATGAGGAATGCAGCACTGCCTCGGACAAAAAGGACGCTGCCTACAGGGAGACGTTGCGAACGGGCGCAACCCGCAGTGTATGGCAACGCTATCGTGAGGCAAAGAAGGAAGAGAGACGCCTTTTCAGAAAAAAGAAACGTGAGGCCGAAAGGCGTGAGTGTGAGGAGCTTGAGATGCTGGCTGACAGGAATGATGCCCGAAAATTCTATGAAAAGATCCGGCGGATGACGGAAGGTTTTAAGACCGGGGCAAGTTCCTGTAAGGACAATAATTGCGACCTGGTAACCGACGTACAGAGTGTACTTAAATTATGGAGGGAGCACTTCTCCTCACTGCTAAATTGCGAGGGAGACGTCGAACCCGATACCCCAATCCCTGACGATGGAAAAGTCGTCCCACCACCTGACTATGATGAAGTGAGGATAGCTATATCCCGGCTGAAAAACAACAAAGCGCCTGGAAAAGACGGACTGCCCGCCGAGCTGTTCAAACACGGAGGCGAAGAGCTGGTAAAAAGCATGCATCAGCTCTTATGCAGAATATGGTCAGACGAGTGCATGCCTCCAGATTGGAATTTAAGTGTGCTCTGCCCAATCCACAAGAAAGGCGATCCCGCTAACCGCACCAACTACCGCGGAATCAGCCTTCTTAATATCGCGTATAAGGTTCTTTCTAGCGTATTGTGTGAAAGACTGAAGCCCATCGTAGACAAGCTGATTGGACCTTATCAGTGTGGCTTTAGACCTGGTAAGTCTACCATCGACCAGATTTTCACGATACGCCAAATCCTGGAGAAGACCCATGATAAAAGAATCGACACACACCATCTCTTTGTCGATTTCAAAGCCGCTTTTGACAGCGCAAAAAGGAGTTGCCTGTATGCCGCCATGTCTGAATTTGACTTCCCTGCAAAGCTTATACGGCTTTGCCAAATGACGTTGAGCAATACTAACAGCTCCGTCAGAGTCGGGAAGGACCTCTCTGAGCCATTTGAAACCAAACGAGGCTTCAGACAGGGCGACTCCCTTTCGTGCGATTTCTTCAACCTGATGCTGGAGAAGATAATTCGAGCAGCAGAGCTAAACCGCAATGGTACAATCTTTTACAAGAGCGTGCAATTGCTGGCGTATGCCGATGATATTGATATCATTGGCCTTAACAACCGCGCCGTAAGCGCTGCCTTCTCTGGACTGGATAAAGAAGCGAAAAAAGTGGGTCTTGCGGTCAACGAGGACAAGACGAAGTATTTGCTGTCATCAAAGAAAGAATCGGCGCACCTGCGCCTTGGCAGCCACGTCACTGTTGATAGTTACAAATTTGAAACTGTGAGGGACTTCGTCTATTTGGGAACCAGCATTAACACCGAAAATAATATCAGTCTAGAAATCCAACGGAGAATCACTCTTGCGAACAAGTGCTACTTTGGACTGAGTAGGCAATTGAGAAGTAAAGTCCTCTCTCGAAGAACAAAGATCGCGCTCTATAAGTCTCTCATCATACCTGTCCTGATGTATGGCTCAGACTCATGGACAATGTCAAGAGAAGATGAGATGGCCCTTGGAGTATTTGAGAGAAAAGTTCTCCGGAAGATTTATGGTCCTTCCCGTGATGCCGACGGCGAGTATCGAAGGAGATTTAACGATGAGCTGTACGAGCTTTACGCAGATCTGACCATAGTCCAGCGAATTAAAGCCCAAAGGCTCCGCTGGCTGGGTCACGTCATGCGAATGGACAAAGAAGCTCCAGCCCAGAAGGTTTTCCAATCGTCACCCGAATTCGGCAGCAGAGGAAGGGGGAGGCCTCGACTGAGATGGAAACAACAGGTGGAGGATGACTTGAACTCCCTTGGGGTTTCCAATTGGCGTCAGTTATCGCTAAAAAGGAATGACTGGCGTGCTTTGATAGGCGACGGCCAAAATCGCTTAGGCGGTTAAGCGCCAATAAATGATGATGATACACTCATTGCTTTCATCAAGCAGCGAAGGTCTGTTTAAAAGCAATTACAATTTCACTTAATGTGATTATCCTACTCAACTGGCTGGCTCATGTTTATTATTGCAGGCAACAAAACAACCTTCTCACACTCGGAATCTCCCCCAATGAATGCAAACACAACAATGCAAGTTGTCATTCCTACATACACACATAACAGCGGCTCTATGAGTGAATGCGTGTTTAGCATTTCATATTATAATTTTTTTTTAATTTTTGGTTTTTTGTCGCACACCCTGCTCGGGGAGACCTATCGATACATATCAAAATTCATATATCTTAGAATTGTGGTTATTGCAAAAAAGGGTGAAAACTTTTGAACATTGCGCATTTATATATAAATAACTTAAGGTTGAGCAGAGAAGGAACTTATTAGGGATGCAACGACCATTAAGTAAGAGTATTTTATTCAAAATCGTTCTTCTATTTCACTAGATACGGTTTATGTTGCTATTGTGATAAAGCAAAGTTGAAAAGTCTGATTTCAAATACAGTCTCCGTAAACTTACATACACGGTTCAAAATATGGGCCCAAATTCCAAACCTTTCAATTACCTGTAAAGAATTTCAATTTCTTTTGTTTTGGTGTTATTCAAGCGCCTCGGCTCAAGTCCAGTCACCTGACACAATTTTTTTTTTTTATTTTTTTTTTAAAACTTTTTGCTTTAAAATTTAAACTTCTAGGTTCAAGACTGTTTCTTTAAAAAAATATTAAATATTAAAAATATTATTTCTGGTTAAAATTTAAACCCTTTTCATTAAATATGAAAATTTGGTTTGGTCATAGATGTAGCTTTCAAAAGTTTAAAATTGAGGCTCAAATTTTTAGCCATGTACGTAACATCCCTAATACATTTATAAGCTACTTTTACATAATAAAGCTCTGTATAATTTGTTTTATTTTTGAAGGCACTTTGCCAATAGTACTTAAATTTGTTTGGGATGGTTAGAAAAAGGTAAAGATAATTGGGAAGAAAATATGTATATCCATTATGAGGATTATAGCTTCTATAAGTGTGTTTATTAATAACAACCCCATCACGCCCTTACAACACGTGGGGCGAATAACTCGTAACAAGCACCTTTTTTTTTATTTTTTTCCAACTCGTTTCAAAAAAGATAAGATTACATATGTATGTCCAAATAATTTTCTGTTATTATTATTTGTTAATACCCAGCGTGCTAGTATTATAATTTTATCTACTTTACGGTACTACGTAAGGGCACAAAATTATCAAGATAGATAGAGTTCCATATATGAAAGTTCTTAGGTTGAAAGGAGGAGTTGATTAAGGCATGCTCGTCCGTCTGTCCATGTACACGATAACTTCAGACAAAATTAGGACATTTGCATGAAAGTTTGCACACGGGTTACGTTTTGGGCAAGGTAGGTTGCTATTGAAAATGATATCGAATCTTTTACATAAATTGACATACATATCTTGGTAGCTGAAATGGCTAAAATTATATAATTTTAAAGGTGACTGTCTCACTGGTCACTATAGTGGGCGTGGCACCCTCCACCCATGCCTACTTTCGATATCGAAAGCTTCGAAAATCACCTTAATTGATATAATTCGGTAACGGAAATGGCTAAAATGATATAGTTTAGTAGGATGAACCCCCTAGTCATTCCATTTTGATTTTTTGATAAATTTTCAGGAGGGCATATTTGAAAATTTCACGGGTCATAACTTTTAAACTGATTACGGTAGAACGATGAAACTGGTACAAGGTATACTAGCATAATAGGGAGTATACCTGATGTTATTTGACGAAATCGTTTCCCAACCACGCCTACTTCCGAAATGAAATATTTCGAAAACCATATGAAAACTACCGCTGGGTATTTAATGTTCGGTTTACCCGAACTTAGACGTCCTTACTTGTTTTAAATTGTTTTTCTTAGTAACTTTTTTTACCCAAATTTTTCACTATAAAAACCCTTCTTTGGCACAGAAAGAATGTTAAATTATTAAAAATCATTTTTTTTGCAACTGTCGATCTCTTTACAAACCACCCTTGGGCGAAGCGAAAAATCTGACTTCAGATTCGGATTCAGCGCACTCAAAAGCTTCAGAAACCGTTGAGAAACCCCATGGGATTTAAAAAAAAAAAACTCCAATTCCTTGTGCTGTGTTATTAAATGTATGTTAAATTCAATCCGAGTTGTTTTTTTTTTGTCGAAAATATTTCAATAATTGGAATAGTTCAATGGATAGAGAAAACAAATGTAGCGTAAAGGTGCCTAGCTTTGCAGGGCCCAGATTTGCGGGTCCCTGCTTAAACTTTCTTTTGCAGGCCCATGATTTCAAAAGGGAAAATCTACTGAATTTTATTCGGTATTTGTGTAAAAGTAGATACGAGGGAGTGGCACTAAAGCTACAATTAAAAAATTCTAAAACACAAAATACACAAAAAAAAAGACAAATTCATAATCTGCAAACACGACATACTCGTATTATGATTTTAGACAGTGTTACAAAATCCACAAGTTTTTCAATAAATGACTTGTAGTTAAAAACTTACATATAAACACATTTGGGTGTGTCCAGCGTTAGGGATGCTGCACGATGTCTCACTCTTAACGTTAGAGAACGATGCGAGATACACTTGAGTAACATAACGTTCTCAAACAAAATCGAATAAACTATAGTTCTCCAATCGGATTCTAGAGCAAGCAAACCTGGTAAAATGAAATTATCTGGATAAAAAAAAGTATCGGTATACAGTCGATGTTGGGATTTATTCTTTCTCAGATCACCCTATTTAAAAATAATATTTTTTTCTTTTTCAGAACGTCCTATCTCAGAATTCTTCGAGCAATACTTCAACTCAAAAAATTATAACATTTTTTTTTTTTCAAGAATGCCCTACTTTAAAATGAATTTCAAAAAATTCGCATCTGAACGAATATTTAATATATCGCACACTAAATCAAAAAGAGTCACAATTTAAAATCAGAGTAACTTTCAGTTAATTTCTTCCGGATCGCACAAAAAGTCAATCGATTTTTAAAAACTTTGTATCACTGTGCTCTTTAAAAAGTAATGATAATAGTCAAAAAGATATAAAATTTATGTACTGGCTGTACTAGTTTTTACTAGGCAATCTATGCCAAGAAAACGACCTAAAAAAATTTTGAGTTGTGACAGTTTTTGATTTAGGGAGTTGAATTTAATTCCTAGATATGGCGTTGTTGGACAGTATATTAGGATTTTTGATTAAATTTTTGTGCATCCAGTTGTTTGCTGCAGACTTTCTATAGAATTGATTATTTTTACTATAAACATTGTTTGCATTATAATTGCTTGGACTTTAAAAATTGCTTGGAATTTTTCTCTGATTTGTATTTTCATTGCGAAATAAATATAAATATTTCCAATGAATTAAATTCTGTAGAATTGAATGTGTTATGATAAAAGACTCCGCAAGTCGTAAGTAGATAGCGCAGCAGCAGTGGCGTGCCTACGTGTTTCAATCAAGGCAAGCCCCAGTCCTTATAACCCCAACAAAAGCACATACTGCTGCCAAAGAACATTTCAGACGAAGAAGAAGACTTCAGGATAGATATTTATCGACTTTTGCACACGGGGAAAAACTTAAACATTTAGGTTTCTTCAATAGGCAAGTTATTGTTTTGCAGATTTTTTAAGCTTTTCCAATCGCAGAAGCCAAGGCTCACTTGCACAGCGAAAATTTATATTTTTAACTCAGAGTTAATGTCAAATTAACTCTGAGCTAAAAAGATAACTCGGCGTCGTGCAAGTGGACCTAAGAAACCTAAAAAATATTTTTTATATTTTATAATGCCTAGCAAAAAAAAAAATATATTACAGCAATCACCACTATTGAATTCTTTTTTCTACTTTAAAATATGCGCCAATAATTTTTGAGTAGAGCTCTTTGCACATTAACATTGTAGATATGTATGTATATACATATCCAGTTTGGCTTTAAAGCTGCATACAAAATTTCTTCTAAATTCAAAAAAACTGTAGCTTCAAAAAGACATTTTAGTAAGGGATTTGAAAGCCAGGTAAAAGCCAATAAGTAAAAGCGAGATGGCAATCATCGCCTAGGCGGTTAAAGGCTATCTTAAGTAAGCAAGTAAGAGATGCCATCATATGCGCTGAAAAAATTTTATGTTAATTGTTTTGCTATCAGCCGACAGATGGCAGGAAGAGCTTTATTTATAGCTCATAGAGGATTAGCTAGGCAAGCCGGGCTTTTCGGCTTCTATGGAAGGCACGCCACTGCGCAGCAGCAAGTGTGATGACACCATCGAAATATTTTTAAGAAGCATCAGCACCAAAGTGACCTTGGGTTATTTCCCAACTAGCCACAAAGTAACAAACCCACAGACAAAGTTGACTAGAATTTATCCCATGCACTTTGGCCATTTGAACTAAGCTCAAACTTGCAGTGCGGTTTAAGCCTGCAATGAAAACCGGGTTTTTAATTTTACGACATACGAGTCATATGAAAACGTCTAAAATATCGTTGCTGAATAGTCTCGGATTTCGCTCAAACTTTGAGGGACACTTCTTTAGGGGCCTAATCAATGTGGCATTTTAAATGTAAAAGATAGTAGTTTGTTATCTAAATGTAAATAATAAATCATATAGCGAGTACCTGGTACTGAAAATACGTAATTTTTACCCTTTTTTGTCAATTTTAGCTGACTCTGGCGTCTTTACTGTAGCCACTAAATTTTCTTCAGAGATTAAGGGTACTTTTCCTAGAAGAAACTAACCCCACCATCGGCCAAAAACTCACTCCTTATATTTAGATAAATTATTATCTCGAAATTTATAAGTTTTCAAAAATCGTGTTTTTTAGGCTCTAAAGCGGACATGTTACTTAAGAGAAAAAATACGAATTCCTCATTGGCTGTAATTATTTTAATAGTTGAGATAATCGCACATGGCATACCATTTTGGAAACTTCAAAGCTTCAACTTTGAAACTATGTAAAACTATTTTAAAAAAATGTTCAAAAATTAAAAGAAAATTCACTTTGAAGAAAAATATAATTTTTCCCAATACAAAATGTATGGGAAAGGTCGAAAAAAATAGCCACCCCTAAGGGTTAAGTTAGGGCGCTAATTTTTTGCAAGGCTTATTTTCTCATCAATACCTAATTTTTCAGGGGGTAAGACCAAAAAAAAAAACAAATTTTGTTTATTTGAATCACCCTAATGTATATGTATAGGTACATAAAACTTTAGGCGGTTTTTGTGTGACGAATTGGCTCAAAATCTCCTAAAGAAATTATCGCCAAATTTTAACTGTTAATATTTGTTTCTATTTTCTTTTGTTACCCTGCAATTAACGCAGCATACTCCTTAAAGAGTCCTTTTCATATATGTACAAAGGGGGCCCTTTTTACATGACAATATCCTAGAAGAGGACCACCTTATGCATCTAGGAGTACTCTATCTGCTTGTTTCTGCGTACTCCATAGAACATTCATCTACAGGAAAAAAATTCTCAACGGAGTATTCAGGAAAGCGAGATAGGGAGTATCAAGGAAAACCCTACTCCTGCTCTCACTACGTTGCTGAGTACTTCATGGAATAATCTTTTTTTTGTGATGTGAAAGTGCTCTCTTGGAACACAAGTACGCAGAAGCAAAGGTATACAGTACTCTTAAGGAGTATGCCAGGTACTCCCTCGCTTTTGCAGGGTACTTTAAACTACGCTGAATGCAAAAACATTTGCATTTTTACTATCGCTAACGACATGCCCGCCACTAAGTATAAATTGTCACAATATAACAATTTAAAAAAACTGCATGCAAATGCATTGTTTAAAAATGTAAACCGAATGAAATACCAATACGTCACAATCAAATGAGTGTGGTCATTCACGAATATATATTATAAAGCTTTTGTAGATACTTCAGATTTATTCAATTCACACAATAACATATATGTATTTCAACAGCGCACATAATACAATAGTCCAGCTATGTAACTTAAAATTAGTAGCGGGTGGTAACTCGCAGATACTATGTCAACACCAGAATAAAATTAAATTTCATAACCGCACAAGCGGTTTATGTATATGCCACCAACAGTTAATTTATTTATTTGGCGAGCTTGACCTTTGACGTTAACAAAAAGTATTTGTTTTCAAGCTACAATAGAGTTTCATAGCTAGCGAGCTTTTTGGTATTTATTTCAAGGGTTTCAAAGTGATTGACCTTTAGTTTATCGTAATTTTACAGATGGAATTAAATTGGATTTAATTTGACCTTTTTTATTTTTATGTAATTTTCACTCACTTTTATATAAGCGGCGTGCTAAGAACAACGCCCAACGAAGCTCTTCAGGCCATTCTAGGAACAAATTTTGCCACTCAATCTGGAAGCGTACCCGGCAGCAGCGGTAGCGGGAAGCGTACCGGGAAACGGCTGGCTGGGGCGCAAGCACAACTAGACACTCCAGTATTCTGGGATCTTACAGTTTTCTCCCTCTGACCACAGATCGATGTGCGGCAACAACAGTCGAAGACAGCTGTTTCAAAACAAACATTCCCCAGCAGGAAAGAATGAGAGAGGACGGATCGTTGCCACGCCACTAATGGCGGCTAAGACGGCAGAGTTAGAGGTGGGGCTTATTCGAGGGATCTTGAGCTGGAGCTCTCCTTCCGACTACCTGATCATTGCAGCGTCTTCCAGGCTGAAGTCTCAGCAATCTTGGATGCCGCGGAATGGATAAGTAAACGCGCTATCGGCGAGGATATCGTTATTTTCAGCGATAATGACAGCATTTCTAACGGCCTATTTGTCAAGGGGTGTAAGAATAGGTCGCCTCCCCGTTGGTGCACCCTGGGTAACGCTAAATGACCTACATGGCCTACACGGCTAGTTTATTGTATTGCCGGTTCTATAGACCAGTACTTTACTATGGTTGTTTCATAGACGACCCGGGCGGTTTTCTTATATCGACCCTGCCAAGAGCAATACACTCGGAGTGACCCTGTCTGACATTTAAGCAACAACAACAACAACAGCCTATTTGTAAAAAATGCTGACGCTATCTTTAGTGGCTACTGTATTTCGAAATAAAATGCTTTTCAGATTTAACTCATTTTAGCTTAAAGCTATTAATATATTGGTCAATATTGTCATAACTTTGAAATTAAAACATGAAATCTCAAACGAAAAGAGGAAACAATTACAACCTTTTTATCGTTAAAAATTATATTTACAGCAGGCCCAGGCAGCTAGTGGGACAATTGTCCGAAATTCTAAGAACCAAATTCACTCAGATTATTACCCTCTTTGCTTGGCCTCTCGAACAATGAAATTGTTGCTGGGCTTGTGAGAGCGTATGATCGCAATGACCAATCACTGGATGTCGTTTGCATTGCTCAGTCGCCCACTTGCAAGATAACATAATTTCATTTCATTTTACTAATGCACCCTTAATTTCATTGCTGCCGGGCCCTGATTTACAGTTTCGCCAACTACAGGCACGTGGCTACCTTTATTCGTTGAAGTGTATTTCGCATTGCCGCCTATACAAACGTCTACATGAAGCAATATTTATAAAAAATGGTTCTTCTGCCTTTAAATAAAAATACATTTTTTTATGCTCGATAATGGTTAGGTATTTATAATATTCTGAAATTAAAAAGGATATAAAAAAATCTTCGCTAGATATCTAATTATCTTTTTCTGCAAACAAAAACCTCCTGTTGTAGGCTGGCTTGGCTTTATCAAAAAAATGAGGCATTGTAATATCTTTGCCGATTTAAGTCACCCACGAAGACCGCTGTCAATAGGTGCTACAATTACGGTAATTGCAATTTGAAAACTGAACTTTGCCTACTATGCATTTTATGCACCCATAACACCAAACATTTAAACAAGCTTAATCAACAACAACCCCCGTCAACACAAATTAAATTTATAACAACTGCATCAATGAGTTTAAACCTATAAATAATATACATTTGATCTGTCATTAAAACACACACAAAAAATTTACCTGCAAAAACATTGTTTCGAAATGGATACGCGCTATTAATTGTAACAAATAGCGTCGTTATACACAACTAATTAATTCAGCGATTATGGTCGAGGCGCCATACCTCAACAGCTCATGTTTGAACTAGACACCTGCATGAATCCATCCAAAACGGCAAATGAATAAGTCATATTGAATTTGAATGAATTGAATTGGCTTTGCTTTGCTTTGAATTTGAATATCTGGCTGTTTGAAATGTGTATCTACATTTGAATATTAAAAAAATTTCAAACGAAATTGAATTCATATTCTGACTTTTTTTTTAAACTATGCTGATATCCCAACAATCATTTCTGTGAAAGTTTTTAGAATTGAATGTTGGATTGCAAAATTGAACGCTACATAGGCATTTCATACATACATACAACTGCAAAATGGACTTGAGTCCAGGCCGAACAAAAGTTGTCGGTGATTCTTCAAAACGGCGTAACGGACATTTTCAAAACGGTCTATGCGATATTTCAGTTTGGCGGTTTTGCAGCTACAAATTACAGAATTTTAAGACAACTCCGATCAATATCGATTCTTTTAATCCATTTTCAACGCAAAAGTAGTTTTCTTGAGAATAAATGAATAAGTCTTAATTGCAAGGGCTATAAAAGTGTTAGTCACAAACGTCCTTTACGCGGTCTCTTAGATATCGGACGATATCCTTATTGTATATTCCCATATTTGTATACAGATTTTAATAAATTCTTTTACTAGGGTTTTTTCAAGAATTTTTGAATTTTTCAGAAATATTTCAGGATTGAAAAAAAAAAAATGCCGTGGTATTTATTGCAGCCAACATAAACAAGAACTTTTAGCCAGAAGTATTCCTAACTCTCACAAAACTAAAAATCCTATAATTTCAAAAAAAAACCCATTTATGTCCTATAAAGCCAAAATTACTAATTCTCAACACCTTTATAAAAAAAATGTGAAATTGTAAGCTGTGTAGCCAATACATTTGTTTTGAATCAGAATGAATAAAATTATTGTCATTCATTCACTCATATTCTTTTTTTTAATTTTGAAAATTTTAGCCAAAATGAATATTCAAAATATAAAATATTGAAGGCTGAGTTTTTTGGTTCTTCAAATGGAAAATTAACTTTACTGTACTCTATTGTACTGAATTGAATGGATTGAATGCAGGGGTCTAGTTTGAACCAACAAAAGGTTACTCATACGCCGTGTTGGCACTTTTAAATGCCTGCGGCAAACTATAAATGAAGCTTGTCTGGATATGCGTTATGCACATATATCAATTCTAAGGAAGCTTAGGTGGAATAAATAGAAATTTGATGGGTAAATAAACCTATTAACTATCACTCTGCTGACAGCTAACCCCCCAAAATCCTGGCTACACTTTTTGATAGTTTATTTCCTCAAACTCCCTGTCAATCCCTGCAGCGAAAGCAACTGATAAAACTACTTTACAACTAGTTGGTGCACCAGGCCCAACTAGTCAGTGTTCTGTCTTTTTCCCATATAAGCAACTGGTATTTTTTACGTGTTGATGTCCCACGAGATGTTAATTGTCACATTTCGACCAGTTATCTACTGGTCAGGGAATACCAGTTCCATACTATTTCAACCTGGACTAGTATTATGCATAAAACGAACTAGTCCCCATATTAGTCCAAAAAGCATTGAACCTGGACTAGTATGATTTCAACCAGAAATTAATAGTCGCATTACTTTCATGACTTGGCATTCATTTTCATGTTTATTCTTCAGAAACAGCGACTATTTGTATTTACCCTAACACGAAAAAGCATCTGTGAATTATAAGAGAAAAACAAAGCAAGCGAAACGAATGAATTTTGGATTTTTTTAACTGGTATGATTTCAACCAGAAAAATATAGTTATATACGAGTATGAGTGCATCCAAAAAATTCTAGTTGTATACTAGTATGGAATGGATATTTCCTGACTAGTATGAATTCAGCTAGAAAATTCTACTTTTATGCTAGTATTTTTCTGACTAGTTTGAGGTTTCGCTGCAGGGATATTACAACGACTACTGGAATACTTGGAGAGAAAATACAAAAATATTTTGCTAGCATCATGAGTAATGCCTTGCCAATATGGGCGCTCTATTTAAAGTACGCACATTACACTGGTTACTTGCCAGAACAACAAACTCATGACTGCCAAGTCTTTACGTGGGCAACTCTTTTACTTATAAAGTGACGAACAAATACTCGATGTGAAAAAGAACACACTGAGATGCTTATATGGTCATCAAATGGGACAATTTAAAATACAACTGGTTGCAGTTGTTGTTGTAGTAGCAGCACTCTTTCTTTCACATCATTCGTTTCTTTTAAATTTATCTTTCCCGTTTTTCATACCCTTCAGTTTCCCATTCCTTTCTCATTTCCTTTTACGTATTTCTCCGTTCAATTAGTAAGATAGCTGCACTCTTCTCTCAAATTTGTTGTTTGCATGTGTGCTTGATCTACTGCATCAGCAACGAGTGTCAAGTGATGCCTCAACTGACATTTTATTTCTATCGCATGTTGCATTAAAACAAATTCGTTTGGGGGTATTTGTGTCCACCACTCAATTTGTGCATTGTAGTTATACACGAACTTAGACTTCTTTACTTATTTTATACGTAATCAGTTTCTTTAGCTTCCATAGCTATATTAGCCCAATCACTTTCCTTAAAATAAAAACAAAATCGAATGAAAAAACATTTCCTCTTTGTGGATACTTGAACATGGATTTGTACCAATAATTTCAACCTCAAACAAACAACCCAATAACTTTGCACAAGTATATGCTTAAATTGAGGACAAAAATGGTTAACTAAGTGTCAACCAAATTGTCAAGAGTTCGTTACGTGATTTATGTGCATGAATAAGGGTGTACAGCAGGATTTTCCAAAACCACAATATCTTCCTATAACAACACTGTTAAAAAAAAATAAAGACGCTCATGCGTCTAATGTAAACATTGTGGCCTTTGAATTCTAGCTTTCGATTTTGAGAAAAGAGGAGTTAAAGAAAACAGTATTTTTTTGTTTGTATCCTTTGTTCTTTATTTTCCAAATTTGAGGGTATAATTTGAACTTAAATTAAAAGGGATATGACACAAGAAAAAATCTGAATCTATGCTTTGGTAATTTAATGAAATCTTAATTCTTTCATTCAAAAGTAAAAGTAAAATTAGTAGGTTGTTGCGTTACGAATCCCCCATCTTTTTCATATATATATTACTCTAATTTATGTGTGAAACAGCACAGCTTTCGTCGCCTTTCACACTTGAGAGGAGCCAAACACAGTTTGGCAAGCTTGCCGACCACGCGGCACTAAGTGATATAATGCTTCACAAAATAAAAGTGACACGGTAACAACCTTTGGGATATGACTATGGCACAGACGGCCAGACGACGTTCATAAAAGGCAAAAAGGTAGCTTTGTAAATTAAGTTTTTCCTGTAATATGTATTAAATGCATGAAAACTAAACTCCGAAAAGCAAAAAGGATTTTTTTTTGTCCCAATTTCACAGTGCCAGGTTAACTTAAGTTCCACAGTTAACTATAGATTTGCAATTCTATTTAAGTTATTTACGTTCAGTGAACATAACCAAACGCTGCTCACTGAAAAGTTTACGAGACTATTTACAGGTGCGTTCATATAAACTTCTACGATTAGATGAATACCACTTATGTTTAATTGAAACTCAATAGTTTAGTTTTCTGCTTGTGCATACTTACTAGACGTTTATTGATTAGGTTTAAAGCGAGAAAATTTGTTTTATGCAAATTATGTAACCGCATTGGAAGGTTATATACTTGTATATGTCTATATCATATCAGTATAGCTTACACTGTGAGAATATTCAACATAGATATGCCAGAGGGAATTCAAGTTTTTCAGAAAACGTTAAGCTATCAAACACATGCTCGCATATTAGAGTGTATCGTATTTTTGTTGGAACAATTTTTTGCCCTGAAAAAGGTCTCGAATGGTGCTGAAGTTTTCTGGAAATAACATAAAAAAGTTTGCGACGTAGACCCGAATCGAACCAAGTAGTCCTCACAAAATATCTATTTTCTATAGCAATGATCCTAACCTAGTGGCGGCCGTCGTAATTTTGTTGTTGTTGTTGTACTTGTTAGGACAAAATTACCTCCGGAAGGTTTTGGGTAGTGATGTTGAAATTGACAGGTACTCCCTTGCACGTTATTACTTATGTATGTGCATACCTATTAGCCGCCCGCAGGAGTTGCCGTCATATTGTAGTGGTAGTATGTTCGGCCTACTACACCAAGTGTTCGGTAAAAGTAACATGAAAAATGATTTAAAAGTTTTTCTGAACACAGTCGCGCCTCGGCAGAGGTTGGGCAAATTCTCCGAGTGCATTTCAGCCATGAAAATCTTGCCTCTGCTTTGCAGCTGCCGTTCGGTGTCGACAAAAAACTGTAGGTCACGCCAATTGTTAGGAAAAAATTCCAACAGCACAGAGAAGAGTGGCTCAGAAAAAATTCGTTAAAGGTTATGATAGCCTATGGGTATATCGCCGCCATTAGTTTTTTGTTTGCTATTTATGTAGATCTTAACCTAGTGGTCCTATCAAAACTAGAGTCAAATACTATTTCAATATATCCAATGAAAAGTTTATCAAGAAGACTTGTATTCGTCTATAATTCACCACTTTAAGATAAAATATTTGAGCAGCTGCCTTAATAACCTACACGGAGACTCTTGAAAATAGCTGTACAAGAAATTTTATTCTGTTGTGCTAGTGGGCTGCAGTAACAAATGACAAAAGCAAAAGCACGTACCTATCGACGTGTCATACGAAAACTAACACTAAAATTTTTTGTCTGACGAAAACAAACACTTTTAAAATTCTGAAAGAAGACTAACACTTTTATTTTGTGTCTAACAATTTTGGCTAGTACATTTTCTTCAGAGAAAAAATGAAAAGTTAGTTTTCGTCAGAGTCTTCCCAGCAAACAATTGGAGTCATAAATGAGTCAAAAAGGAGTCCTAAATCGGAGCGTTAAGCTCATTATGAGCTCTTTTATGAGTCCGAAATGAATGTATTTCCCTTCCTGCGATGGTCGTCCGATAAGAGCTAAATATCATATATTATATGAGCGTGAATAGGAGTCATATAAGACTCTTATTGGCCTCAGAAACGGCTCATATAGAGCCTAAATAGGAGTCATATATGCCTCCTTTATGAAGCTTTTCGGATGCACTTATGACGTTTACAAAATACATATATTGCACATTTTGGGTTTTAAATGACGCCTGGTTTGGCATTGAAATGGGGGCATGGGATTAGGGAAGCATACATGAACATTCGGCATTATATATTTGTGGGGTAAAGTCCTTGAAATGTATGTGGTACAATGAGCCACACGTGGAAAATGCAATAAAGTAAGGTAAAATAAAAAGAAATAAAATAAAAAATCACAATAGTAAATTTGGCAGGGTGCCGCTTTAGGTAAATGGGTTATCCATGGACTATTCACAGAATATATGCGGCTGCATAAGATCTCACCCAAAGGGAGATCTGCAGCTCTCAAATGTGCCAGTTTTGTTTATCGTATAGTTTCTCAATCCGCGAAAGCCACCAAGGCTAACCGAACTCAGTTTTGATGGCAATGTTCTTTGTAGTGGGCCGAATGCTTGTATTCCAAAATCAGAAATCTACACACAATCTCCTCTCTTTGGTTCGTGGGAAATCTATATTAAAAATAGGATGAATTAAAAAAAACCATAGAAACTCTTCTCTTTACGTACATACCTATGTATGTATCTTGAAAATATTGTCCAGCAAAAATATATAAGTCCAGAACGGGGTATTTACACCAGGAGCAGTCCGAACGATACAAGCAATGATGTTTGAAATTGAATTTTAATTCGAAATAAAAAAATTTTCACAAAGAAAATGTGAATAATTGTTCCAAAGCTGCTTTGTTCAATGAACACCCACAGTAAACAATTCATAAAACTCATAAATTTCATCATATCGGAGTCATAAAAGACTCACATATGATCATATTTCGGAGGGTCATATTTTGGACTCATTTTGGACTCTCCAATTATGAGCGCTCCTAGAATGTTTGAGGGGTTCTTACAGAATTTGAAAAGTGTTAGTTTTCGTATGGCACTTCTATATATGTGTTCAAAGTAGATTCCTCTGCGTAATAAAGCTATGTATTATTTTAAAGTAGATTGACGAAGCTCCTTTTAAATGGATAGATCTAAGTATGAAAAGTTGACTCGAGTGTGTCATGGGTAACAAAGTAAAGTAGTTAACATATGTACGCATACTACAAACTTTTAATATGAGTTTCTATTATATTTTGCATTGCCAAGAAAATGCAAGAATTTTGTAATTTTATTGTAGTCAATAGGGTGATTCAAAATAAATGTCGTCTTGGTCTTACCCGCTAAAAAGTTAGGTATTGATGAGAAAATAAGCCTTGCAAAAAATTAGCGCTCTAACTTAACCCTTAGGGGTGGCTATTTTTTTTCGCCCTTTCCCTTAAATTTTGTATGGGGAAAATGACATTTTTTTCAAAGTGAATTTTCTTTTAATTTTTGAAACTTTTTTCAAAATATTTTTACATAATCTTAAAGCTGATGCCTTGAAGCTTCCAAAATGGTAAGCCGTGTGCGATTATCTTAACTATTAAAATAATTACAGCCATTTGAAATTGACTGAGTTTTGTACTATTGCACACACATACCCAGCAACACGTATAAAATCAACTAAATTTTAAATGGCTGTAATTATTTTAATAGTTAAGATAATCACACATGGCTTACCATTTTGGAAGCTTCAAAGCTTCAGCTTTAAGATTATGTAAAAATATTTTGAAAAAAATTTCAAAAATTAAAAGAAAATTCACTTTGAAAAAAATGTCATTTTTCCCCATACAAAATGTATGGGAAAGTACGAAAAAAATAGCCACCCCCTAAGGGTTAAGTTAGAGCGCAAATTTTTTGCAAGGTTTATTTTCTCATCAATACCTAAAGTTTCAGGGGGTAAGACCGAAAAAAAAACAAATTTTTTTAAATTTGAATCACCCTAATACTCAAGCTGATGGCCCAGTGTTGCAAGGCGTTAAGCGATATGTCTTGCCATAGATGAGGCAAGCTTCAAACTTTGCAAACACTATTAAAACTTCATCAATTTATTATAAGGAATAATACATGTGCATAGGTTCTTATGTTTATGTTAGACCAGCGCTGCGCGATTTAACTCTGTAGAGAAAAAAACAATATAACACGAAGCGGGGATTGGATATAGTTACATATGGGCCCCTCAAAACACTAATAGCATTAGTCCACCGTTTCTCGAACTATTAAATCGATATATTAAAGGTTTTGTGTTGTCAACTAATAGGAGGTACCCTTTATTTCCAGCCAGTAAGCGAAGACGTTGCACTTGAATGTGCTGTGCAACTAAATCTCTCTCACAACCACAAATCTACCGTAGGGATTTTTTCCGTTATTCTGACCGTTTTACCAGGGGAAAATATATGGCCCTCCTTCTACAGTAGTAGAAGTAGCCAAGGCTATCAATCTTAGTTCCTTAAAGAGCAAAGTTCTTCATAGTTTTAAATTTGTATTTGTCAACAGTGGCATAGCTGCTAATGCGCAAAAGTGTCTCCTCATTTAATGACAGCGTGGGGATTTGGCTTTGTCAACGCTCATCACAAGACCAACCTTTTTTGCTTCTTTATCCAAGCCAAAGAAAAAATTCTTTTTCCTCCCCAATACTAAGACTTGGTTTTCCTTTTGAAGTTTTGGGAAATCGTATTTGAAAACTTAGTGCTCTCGCAAAGTTTGAAATTTTAGTTTTTGACATAAATATATTTTTGCATCTTATATTGTCATTATACTCTTTCCACTGGCACAGGTTTTAAGATAATATTCCTTCAATTCCTCTTTTAAACTTTTCAAAGTAAATTTTTTAAAATTTTCGCTGTGCCAGAAAAACGAATGTGTAGCAAAATTGTTACGTATACGCCATGGTGTCAGTAGTACAGAGCTATAAATTCTTGTTTTTTGCTCAAAAAAAATTTCTAAAAATTTGGAAATTCAATTTTTAAACATTTTGTTGCTCCAATTCGTTTTTCTGGAACAATTTTCAGAGAAAACTTAGTATTTAGGGACAAATCTACTTAGTTTAAAAGAACATCTCTACTTGACACAAGTAAATCATTTGTACTGAATTCAGTATTAAAGACATTTTTACAAGTTTCGAGGAGTTTACGTGTTCATTAAAAACGAATAAGGAAGTCTAAGTTCGGGTGAACCGAACATTAAGTACCCAGCGGTAGTTTTCAGAACGGAATAATAATGATATAGGCCCTAGGAGGATTTACCTACCAATTTACACTAGTTTAGTTATTTACTTTACCGAAGTATGTCAATTTATGTGATTTTCGAAATTTTCCATATCGAAAGTGGGCGTGGCTGGAGGGCGATTTTATCCAATTTCATCAGGTATACTCCCAATGATGCTAGTATACTTTGAGCCAAATTTCATCGTTCTACCGTAATCAGTTTGAAGAATTTTCAAAAACGCTTCCCTTAAAAGTGGGAGGTGCCACGTACTGTTTAACTACGCTCTGCCCAAGTATTTTTTACTAGCTTCAAGAAATTTTTCTCTAGCATATAAAGTATAAAACTGTCCTAAAGTTCAAAATAAGTCAATATTTCCTTAGGTTAAAGAAAATTTTCCCAGCGATTAGACAGTGATATCATCATCGCTATAATGCAGAACAAAGCTGTGACTAGATACTGGTAAGCCTTAGTATACGATGGCGTTATGGTAGACATCTGAATTCAGCATTCAATATATCTATTGTTAGTTCGATTCAGGATGAAAGCAATATGGCAAGTGTGGTGTAATTCCTTAAAAAGAACAAAGGTGTAATTAGACGCTGGCCAGCGTAAGTATACGATGGCATCATGAAAGACTTCTAAGTTCAGCATTCCAATGGTTGTGAGCTCGATTCTCGGCGAAGGCACTATAAGAACTCTGTAAAATATTTTTGTTTAACATAAAGTAGTATGAGTCCTAACTAAAAGTAAATTTAAGTACCTGGGTGACCGATCTAGCTCGGTGCTATCAATTTAGCGCTAACTTTACTTACCCAAAATGATCCTAAACTGGTCCCAAAATAATCCCTAAAAGACCCTTAAATGTTATCAAAAGTGATCTGAAAATGACCCCAAAATGAACCCAAAATGATCCAAAAATGATCCCGAAAACACCCTTAAATATACCCTAAAATGATCCCAAAATTATCCAAAAATGTTCCCAAAATAATCCTCAAATAATCCCCAAACGACCCCAAAAAGGCCCTCAAATGTTCCCAAAAAGACTCAAAAATTATCCCAAAATGATCCCAAAATGACTCGAAAATGATCCGAAAATTAACGCAAAATTATCCCAAATTATTCCAAAATTGAACCCAAAATAGCTCTCAAAATAGCCCCAAAATTATTCCAAAGCGACCCCTAAGTGATCTAAAAAATTTCCTAAAATAATCCAAATATGATTCCAAAAATATACAATATAAATTCAATAGGGTAAAATGGCAACCCTGGGTGGCTACCCTACTTGAAAATATTTTAGTTGGTATGACGGAGAAAATACCTTTCATTTGATACCCATATTGGCTTATCTAACTCCATAATTTAAAAAAATTGAGAAAGGTGGCAACCCTGTACACCCTTCAAGTGGCAACACAAGAATCGATCATACTATCTATATGCAAAATTGCATCCAAATCGGTCAAGCGGTTCCCGAAATAGTCCAGATATAAAAAATATACTGCGGTAAGGTGGCAACCCTACTTGATAACATTTTAGTTGGCATGTCGCTGAAAATACCTTTCAATTTGATGAAAAATTGCAGCTTTTTTCCATACAAATCTCATTTTCCAAATTTGGAATACCATCACATTTGGCCTCATTCGGCGAACAATACAATCCACACTTCCTCAAAATAGCAACCCTGCCTGTGTTCCACATTCAGAACTGCCCAGCAAGAACCTCAATGGTAATTAACGTGCGATAACTTTTGAAGTGAAGCAAAATGCAAATTTGCCAGTGTAAACAGGTTCGAAATTACTCATTGAAATTCGCCAAATTTGATGCAATGTAAATGTACTATTAGAATCAATCATACTATCTATATTCAAAATTTCATCCCAATCGGTCAAGCGGTTCCCGAGATAGTCTGGATATACAAATATACAAATGTACAAATATACAAGTTTAGCTCGTTTTAATTTATAAGATAATACAAAATTCTTCCTTTTAAGCCAGTCCGGCCTTGGTCCAATATTGGTCCCATCATTTACTACCTTTTAAGAAATCATTTTTATCAGTGTAGCAAGGTTCCGGCGACTTTCAGTCGATGAGGTTTTTCTCTTCGTAATAGCGAAATATAAAACGGATTTATTTAACATTTAATTTTACCAGACATAGTGGCTAGTGCCAAAATATTACTATGACTATTGCTTGTATGTATATTGTAGATACTTTTAAAATATTTCCATTGAACCAAAAAAATATTTATTCAATAATAGAAATCAATAACAAAAATTATTTAACAAAAATACCTCACATCCGCAATCGCTTCCGGTTGTACTTGCAGACAACCTAAACCACATCTGCGGCGCCAACACATTCGTAACGTCTCTCTACTTTGTACTAAGCCGTTCATAAAAAGGTTCCACTACAATTTAAGTCGTTATTCGTGTAAAACCTTTTTGATGTGCCAACACTTTATGGCTAACAAATAATGCAAATGACTTTAATGAGTCAAAAATATTCACTTAATCACACTTCTTGCAAATTATTTTCTTCACGGTCTTTAGCGGTATTGTTGTTTTACTTTACGAACTTAATTGCTGGGAAAGTGCAAAACTTCATCGTCTCATTTGTGTCTAAGCAAAGACGCAACTCAATTTTAACCCTGCTTTTTCAACATGCAGTTCAATGGTAAATTTTGAAGGCTAAATCCTGCTCATTGCTCAAATTGATTAATTATTATAGAGGCTTAGGAACGTCCAACTTTTTCAAACTTTCACAATCTTTTTGAAATTGTCGTGTGTTCTCAAAATTTGAATGTTGCATGTACATTAGACTGGGCCAAAAAAAAAATAATTTCGTTTTTTCAAAAATTCATTTTCTTTTTAAGAAAGGTGAAAAAGATTAGTGTAATTTTTTCAGATTTTTTAAATTAAAGTCTACAGGTCTATCATTGCTATTTTACTGAGTTTGCCTCATAGTTTGTATAAAAACGATAAATTAGTGTTGTAAAACACCATTTACCTGAACATATTTTTTAAGGAAATCGAATTCCCTACAAAAGCTGCCTAGACTGAAATTTTCTCAAACTAGCCATTTTCTAGTATTCTAGCTTCAAACATTTGCATGTTTTTTGGATTTCCAGATTTTGGTTTGAAAAGGAAAATTGGCTGCTGAATCTAAATTCGATAGCAGAATTCAACAACGGACCCGAGGCTCGGCCCTAACCTTGCAAAATAGTTCAATATTATGGATTCATATCACGGATATGGATTTAGCTCGCCAAAAAACATCATCATCATTTATTGGCGCTTAACCGCCTAAGCGATTTTGGCCGTCGCCTATCAAAGCACGCCAGTCATTCCTTTTTAGCGATAACTGACGCCAATTGGAAACCCCAAGGGAGTTCAAGTCATCCTCCACCTGTTGTTTCCATCTCAGTCGAGGCCTCCCCCTTCCTCTGCTGCCGAATTCGGGTGACGATTGGAAAACCTTCTGGGCTGGAGCTTCTTTGTCCATTCGCATGACGTGACCCAGCCAGCGGAGCCTTTGGGCTTTAATTCGCTGGACTATGGTCAGATCTGCGTAAAGCTCGTACAGCTCATCGTTAAATCTCCTTCGATACTCGCCGTCGGCATCACGGGAAGGACCATAAATCTTCCGGAGAACTTTTCTCTCAAATACTCCAAGGGCCATCTCATCTTCTCTTGACATTGTCCATGAGTCTGAGCCATACATCAGGACAGGTATGATGAGAGACTTATAGAGCGCGATCTTTGTTCTTCGAGAGAGGACTTTACTTCTCAATTGCCTACTCAGTCCAAAGTAGCACTTGTTCGCAAGAGTGATTCTCCGTTGGATTTCTAGACTGATATTATTTTCGGTGTTAATGCTGGTTCCCAAATAGACGAAGTCCCTCACAGTTTCAAATTTGTAACTATCAACAGTGACGTGGCTGCCAAGGCGCAGGTGCGCCGATTCTTTCTTTGATGACAGCAAATACTTCGTCTTGTCCTCGTTGACCGCAAGACCCACTTTTTTCGCTTCTTTATCCAGTCCAGAGAAGGCAGCGCTTACGGCGCGGTTGTTAAGGCCAATGATATCAATATCATCGGCATACGCCAGCAATTGCACGCTCTTGTAAAAGATTGTACCATTGCGGTTTAGCTCTGCTGCTCGAATTATCTTCTCCAGCATCAGGTTGAAGAAATCGCACGAAAGGGAGTCGCCCTGTCTGAAGCCTCGTTTGGTTTCAAATGGCTCAGAGAGGTCCTTCCCGACTCTGACGGAGCTGTTAGTATTGCTCAACGTCATTTGGCAAAGCCGTATAAGCTTTGCAGGGAAGTCAAATTCAGACATGGCGGCATACAGGCAACTCCTTTTTGCGCTGTCAAAAGCGGCTTTGAAATCGACAAAGAGATGGTGTGTGTCGATTCTTTTATCATGGGTCTTCTCCAGGATTTGGCGTATCGTGAAAATCTGGTCGATGGTAGACTTACCAGGTCTAAAGCCACACTGATAAGGTCCAATCAGCTTGTCTACGATGGGCTTCAGTCTTTCACACAATACGCTAGAAAGAACCTTATACGCGATATTAAGAAGGCTGATTCCGCGGTAGTTGGTGCGGTTAGCGGGATCGCCTTTCTTGTGGATTGGGCAGAGCACACTTAAATTCCAATCTGGAGGCATGCACTCGTCTGACCATATTCTGCATAAGAGCTGATGCATGCTTTTTACCAGCTCTTCGCCTCCGTGTTTGAACAGCTCGGCGGGCAGTCCGTCTTTTCCAGGCGCTTTGTTGTTTTTCAGCCGGGATATAGCTATCCTCACTTCATCATAGTCAGGTGGTGGGACGACTTTTCCATCGTCAGGGATTGGGGTATCGGGTTCGACGTCTCCCTCGCAATTTAGCAGTGAGGAGAAGTGCTCCCTCCATAATTTAAGTACACTCTGTACGTCGGTTACCAGGTCGCCATTATTGTCCTTACAGGAACTTGCCACGGTCTTAAAACCTTCCGTCATCTGCCGGATCTTTTCATAGAATTTTCGGGCATCATTCCTGTCAGCCAGCATCTCAAGCTCCTCACACTCACGCCTTTCGGCCTCACGTTTCTTTTTTCTGAAAAGGCGTCTCTCTTCCTTCTTTGCCTCACGATAGCGTTGCCATACACTGCGGGTTGCGCCCGTTCGCAACGTCTCCCTGTAGGCAGCGTCCTTTTTGTCCGAGGCAGTGCTGCATTCCTCATCGTACCAGTTGTTTTTGCGGGCTCGCTGGAACCCTATAGTGGCCTCAGCGGCGGTACGTAATGAGTGAGAGATATGCTTCCATTGCTCGGTTGCATCGTTAGGTCGAGGATTGCTCTCCGATAGCAGGTGTGAGAGTCGAGTGGAGAAATTGTCAGCTGTCTGTGTCGTGCGCAGCTTCTCGACGTCAAACTTTCCTTCCGTTACTGTGCGCACTTTCTTTGCTACACAGAGGCGTGTGCGTATCTTGGCTGCAACAAGATAATGGTCCGAGTCGATATTGGGACCACGAAGGGTACGCACGTCCAGAACGGTGGAGCTATGTCTGCCGTCGATCATGACATGATCAATCTGGTTTCTTGTTCTTTGATCAGGAGACAGCCATGTGGCTTGGTGTATTCGTTTATGCTGGAACCTGGTACTACTGATGACCATATTGCGAGCAGCAGCGAAATCAATCAACCTAGTGCCGTTGGGGGATGTTATATCATGGAGACTAAATTTTCCAACTGTTGGACCAAAGACTCCTTCCTTGCCCACCTTCGCATTAAAACATGGAAATTGATTATTGAGTTCACAGAACCGCCAACTCTTTTTTTTTTTGTGGCTGTAATTTTTTTTTTTCACCTTTCGCAAAAAGAAAATCAATATAATTTTTGAAAAAAAAAAACCAAATTTTTTTTTTTTGGCCCACTCTAAAGTAGATATGTATGCAGGGATAAAGACTTGAAGAAACTTTTTCCTTGGCCAATTTGTTGTACTGTCAAAAGCACTGGAGTGAAGGACTACTTCGGTTTATAACCATATTTAATTTGTTCATGAAATTATATTTCAACATTGCATACATATGTTGTTGGTTGCGAAACTGTGGAAAGTCCCATGTAACGGGTTATAGAAAAAGTTTTAAATTTGTAACTGGTGGTAGAGTTTCAAATGCATGAAAGAGACTTTAATTCGAAATTTGGGATGTTGCCATTTGACTTTATAACATCTCTCTCAAGTTAAAGAACAAAAAAGTACTCAAAAAATAGAAAATTGCCTACCGGATGTACATAAGGGGTGTAGTTAAGTTCGAGCTTACAAAAATCATAGCTAACTACTTGAAACTTAAGTTCAATTCTAGTTTATTCAGGTAAAACAGGAACGATGAGCTCTTAGTTGGGCTAGTATTTAATATATACTATGAGTTGAAAAGAGCATATAGTTCCACGGCGGCCAAAAACTGCACACTGTGCTTTTTGAGTTTAAACTCAACCACCAAAGCTAACGATGTGCACGCACGAAGTTGTGCTTTCGCTTGCTCGTCCTTCTGTCACTCATGATGCGGAATAAGAAAAACAGTGAGCGCAAAAGAAAACGTACCTACATAAATGCTGCTTTTATTGACTAAAGTACTTTGCATAGTTTTATGAATTTGCGCACAAATATTTTCTTATTTTTCATAGAGCATGACTGGGCCTCTCTTGATATTTACAATTGGCGTCAGTTAACGCTAGGTAATTACTTGGATGGCTAAGCACTAACGGAAAATGATGATTTGAGTTTATTGATTTCGTTGTAGGGTAGATGGGGCACATTCGTTTTCAATGGCTGTGTAAATAAAAAAAAATATACATTTTTTGCTTGATTTTTGCTGAAAATCTGAACCTTTTATTTATGTACCTACAATTTTAAAAACGCCGTATCTCAAATAAAACTCGATACAGTTTCTGAAGAAATAGCCCATTGGAAAATGTATGCAGACAGTCTGTAAAATATATAAAAACTTAATCATATTATCAAAAGATTTCAATATTTACACGCAGAGAAAATTGAGCCGGTGATGGATATGAATTTGAGTGTAATTTGCATTGTGCTAGTCACATATGACTTAACATTTAGTGCGAAAATTAAAAACGAATTTGGGCCAGAAAATTAAATATTCTGAAGTTGAAGGAAACAAACTTTTATTTTGAGGAAGAATTAGCTCAGCGCAACATTTCAAACTCGTTTAAAAATGCACTAAAAATTTCTTTGTTAAGCGAAAGTCTGTTATTTGAAACGCTAATACGTTCTACATTGTATTCTTCTATTACACCTGGTACATTACATGAGTTGAAAAGTGTTAAAGTTTGGCGGAAGTAAAATGATGTAAAAATTTGTTGAATGGTCTAGAAGACGCAAGGAAACTTTATTTTTTGATGTGTAAACATCTTTACGCTGGGGGTCTATCCAAAAAGAGTTACATTCAATTTAAGGAGAGGAAAGGACAGGAAAGGAAAGGAAAGGAAAGGAAAGGAAAGGAAAGGAAAGGAAAGGAAAGGAAAGGAAAGGAAAGGAAAGGAAAGGAAAGGAAAGGAAAGGAAAGGAAAGGAAAGGAAAGGAAAGGAAAGGAAAGGAAAGGAAAGGAAAGGAAAGGAAAGGAAAGGAAAGGAAAGGAAAGGAAAGGAAAGGAAAGGAAAGGAAAGGAAAGGAAAGGAAAGGAAAGGAAAGGTAAAGAAAAGGAAAGGAAAGGAAAGGTAAAGAAAAGTAGAAAAGTAGAAAAGGGATCATAATGGGGTCATTTTGAGGTCATATTGGGGTAGTTATGTGGTAAATTTGGGATCATATGGGGATAATTTTGGAATCATTTGGGGTCATTTTGCGTTCATATTGGTATCGTTTTGAAGTCATTTTAGCATTATCTTGGGGGTGATTTTTCGGTCATTTTAATTGTGGTCATTTTGGGATCATTTAAGGTCGTGTTGGAGCGATTTTAGGATCATATTGGGAGTGATTTTGAGGTCAGTTGGGAATTTTTTAAGGATCACATGTTTACACATCAAATGTCAAGAATATTTGTTCCTCATGTAAATTTTATCAATATCTGCTTTGATGCCTCTTCAAGTGGTCCGTCTCGTTTCAGTACAAAGACTGTGTAGAACGGGGTAGATAATGCAAAATAAGATGAGCAAATTTAGGGCCATAAGTTAAGATTAGGTCAACATTTGGCTACGAGTCCCGTTTCACAGATGTTGTAGGAAAGTTAATCCTTCACAGTTCTATGTGTTTCAGCCATAAAAAGTCATTACAAAGCGACTAACTTGCTTGTATAATGCATGTTGTATGTGCCAATAAAATAAAATAAAGAGTTGAACATACCCGCTGAAGTTTAGGCAATTCATGTAAACCAATTATTATAAAAGTTGCGGCAACTGTTTTTACGAGCTCGTAAAAATTTAAGTTATTATTTTTTACATGCTTTACGAGCCTTTAGTATTAAGGTGAGCCACAAACTTCATATACCCATAGGTTATGTTTATGAATCATTAAAGTTTCTTCAAATAATGTAATTAATCCACTTATTCCTTATATTTATTTATTTACATAGTTAAATAGATGTTTAAACACTAGACTAGAAAAACAAATTTTTTTTAGGAAATTATAGTTTCAGACCCTAAAATTTACTTTAAAAAGTCGATCATTGCAAATCTAGATTTTTGCCTAGAAACTCCCAAAGCCACGCATTAAAAAAAACTGCTGTAGAAAATTAAAGACCCCACAAAAAAGTTCTGAAAACAAATTTCCTTGGATAGGCAATTCGCGAGTAGTCAGAAATTGGTCAAAAATACGATGTTCAATATTCGAAAATAAACTCAACTTGCCCCAACTTCGCTAGCTTGTATTAATTTTACTTCAAAAGATAAAATATATAATGACATTTTATGTGATGTCTTATTACCTTATGTGAAGTTAGTGTTTGTCTCGCCAAGCGGTGATGCTTTTTACGGCCACTATTGCTGAAATTAGCACTTCCACGATCTCTGGTACGACTACACTCATGTCACTGTGACGGTTTCAATTACTTTAGTCGCAGCTTTTACCACCACCAAAATCACACATATAGGCAGTACCTTAACTTTAACCGTTTCGATAATGAGTAACTGCACCTCTTAAGTACATGTGTATTGAGTTTACAGTCACGGTTAGAGCTAGTGCTGTGGCACCTACTAATTAGGCTGCCGCTTTGTTTGAGGCTTAGGATGCGGTTAAGGATACGCTTACGTTAAGCTTTAAAGTAACATTTACGGTTATACTTACTGCTTAAGGATACTTTTTTCTGACTATAACAGCTCCGACGGCGGTATGATAAGGTTTATGGTTACGGTTGGTACCGCCATTACGATAACTGTTATATTTAACAATTTTAAATACGGTTTTTTTCTTCGTTCTTATTACTGTAATCTCACACCCCTGTAGGTTTACATACGTCTTTCCGAAAAGGGCATCTTCTCATACTAAGCCGATTGCCGTAGGATCAATTTTTTTGAACTCTTCGAGTCTTCTTTCCGTGGATTTTCGTTGCTTATTACGACAGGCAAACCTTACAGCATGTATCGTCGCTCCCAACGAAGACTAATACGGTTAAGTTAGCGTGGAAGACTAACACGGTTCGTTTCTGCGTCGAAGACTAACACGGTTCGTTCTCTGCGTCGAAGTCTAACACATTTCAGTTTTCTGCGTGGAAGACTAACACACTTCAGTTTTCTGCGGCGAAGACTAACACTCTTCGTTCTCTGCGTGGAAGAATAACACACTTCAGTTCTATCCGTCTGTCCGTGTACATGATAACCTGAGTAAAAATTGAGATATTTGCATGAAATTTTGTATACAGGTTACTTTCTGGCCAAGGTAGGCTGCTATTGAAAATGGGCGAAATCAGATGGTTACCACGCCCCTTTTTCGATATTGAAAATCATATAAATTGGCATATCTCGGTAGCTGAAATGGCTAAAATGATATAATTTTATAGTTAAATCCTCCTGGTCATTCTCTTATGAAGGTGCCACGCCCACTTTTTAAGTGAGGCATTTTTGAAAATTCGACTGGTCGTAACTTTTAAACTGATTACGGTAGAACGATGAAATTTGGCACAAAGCATACTAGTATCGTTGGGAGAATACCGGATGAAATTGTATAAAATCGCCCACTAACCATGCCCACTTTCGATATCGAAAACTTCCAAAATCACCTAAATTGACATAATTCGGTAACGGAAATGGCTAAAGTGATATAGTTTGGTAGGATGAATCCCCTAGTCATTCTATTATCATTTTTTGATAATTTTTTAAAAGTAGGCGTTGCACCGCCCACTTTTCAAGGAGGCATATTTGAAAATTTTACGGGTCATAACTTTGAAACTGATTACGGTAGAACGATGAAACTGGTACCAGCTATACTAGCATAATAGGGACTATACCTGATGTAATTGTAACGAAATCGCTTCCCAACCACGCCCTCTTACGAAATGGAATATTTCGAAAATCATATAAATACTACCGATTGGTATTTATTGTTCGGTTTAACCGAACTTAGACTTCCTTACTTGTTATACCTTTCATGAACATGAAATGGTATTATAACTTGGGTCCGATGTTTGTAAATATGAGAAGAATAAGAGCTAGACCCATCAATAAGTATACCGAAATGATCAGGATGACGAGATGAGTTGATTTAGCCTTGCCCGTCTGTCCGTCTGTCTGTTTGAACGCAAACTAGTCCCTCAGTTTTTGAGATATTTGGCTGAAATTTGCTATGCGGCCACCATTTTCCAATATAGGAATCATTTGTCGGAACCAGCAAGATCGGACCGATATTACATATAGCTCCCATACAACCGATTATTCCGATAAAAGGTTTTTGGGCTATAACTCCTTTAATTTAAGAGCTAGGAACGTGAAATTTTGTAAGTGTTGCTATTTTTATATGCGAAATATCGATGTTGAAAATCATCGAGATGGGATAAATATTTCACATAGCCCCCATACAATCGATTGTTTCGATAAACGGATTTTGGTAGATAACTCCTGTAATTATATAGGTAGGAAAGTAAAATTTCGTAGCTACTGCTATTTTAGAATGTGGAATGTCTATGTTAAAAATCAATGAGATTGGACCAATATAACACATCGCCCCCGTATAATCGATAGCTCCGATAATTTCGGTATGAGCTAAATTTAAATTCACACAGGCTGTACTGGGATCAAACAGTGAATATCGTGACGCTTATTCATGAAAGGTATTTAGCCTTCGGCACAGCTAAAGACAGCTTTCCTTACTTGTTTTTTTGGTTAGTTTTCTCTCATCCTTTGCTTTTTCGTTATTCATTGAACTTTTTCTTCTGATTTCATTTTTGTTTCCTTTTCCCATCCTTGAGTTTTTCTCATAATTATTAACTTTGTTCCTTTTTATACCCAGCTGTACTTGTACACAGGGTATTATAACTTTGTTAGGATAACGGTTGGTTGTACAGGTATAAAGGAATCGAGATAGATATAGACTTCCATATATCAATATGATCAGGATCGAAAAAAAATTTGATTGAGCCATGTCCGTCCGTCCGTCCGTCCGTCCGTCCGTCCGTCCGTCTGTCCGTTAACACGATAACTTGAGCAAATAATGAGATATCTTCACCAAATTTGGCATGCGTACTTATTTGGGTTCAGAATAGATTGCTATTGAAAATGGGTAAAATCGGACCATAACCACGCCCCTTTTTCGATATCGAAAATTTCGAAAAACGTATAAAATGGGTTAATTCAATATTAGAAGCAGCTACAATGATAAAATTTGCAATATGTATTGATTTAGATGTTCTAAGGCCGATTTTATACAAATTTTTGAAAAGGGGGCGTGGTACCGCCCACGTATATTTGAAGAAATTTTAAAATTTTGACTCTTAATAACTTCAGAACAGTTTATGCTAGTATAATGAAATTTCGTAGAGGACATACTATTGTTGTGGTAAATTCAGCTATAGAAAATAAACGAAATCGCTTCGCGACCACGCCTACTTTTTCATAAAAGTTATATTGAAAGGAGGTGGAAATATTGAAAAGTCCATATCTAATTAACTGATTTCGCTATAATAATATAATTTGGTACATACATCAACTTTCATATTCTTTACATAATTTTTTCAAAATTTTGGAAAGTGGGCGTGGCACCGCCCACTTATGAGTCAAGCAATTTTTAAATTCGACTGCTAACAACTTCAGAACGGTGTGAGATAGATTTACGAAACTAGGTATACAAAACAAAGAATAACAGCATTTTATGTGCACAGCTGGGTATGTAATGTTCAGTTTCACCCGAACTTAGACTTCCTTACTTGTTAAATCTATTATTTTCATATGATTTATTTCCACACTCTGGTGTCCAATTACGTTCCCATCAACTTTTTACTTGCTGTAACAATGTACTCAAAAAAATTCATGTTTACCCCTAAATACCTCGCATCTGCGTTAACCTCGTAAATATCTACTCACATGACACTTTGCATACAAATTGTGGAGGTTTAAATTGTTTAGTAGCTTTACGAGGCATTTAAAAATTTTCGCAACTCGTTCTAATAACTATGTAGATGTGCTATCAAGCGTTCCTGTAAAATTGACAGCTACGAGGAGTAGATGACAATACCCATGTCAATATCTACTTTCCATTTTTGTGCTTTCACTTATTTTCTGTAGCCTATCCACATATATAAATGTTAAATGCAATGCTGTTAAATTCACAGCGCTCTGTAAAGTAACAACCAACACGAAAACACGTTCGTCGGCAGGCACTTCGTTTACGGGTGGGCGCTTCATTCATAAATACTACAAACAAACATGTATATGAGTGTGTACGAGGAAAGTTGCCTTGAAATAGTCAACACAACAAGAAGTTCTTTCAGTTTAGTGAAGCGCGCCGTGAAATTCATAATGAAAATGCGAGTTTAACGGACACAAATTTTCATAATATGGTTTCAAAACATGTACTTACTTTTTAAACACCGGAAATATATACAAAATTTTTGTGTAATTAAAATTATTTCAGAGATGGCAAGGGTTTTTAGAATTAACAAATTATACATAAAATGCCACTTAAGCAGTGAAGACATTATAAATCAATTATTAATGCTGCTGTGAAATTAATATGAATATAAAGGCTACTTAATGTGAAACAAAACAAACAAAAAATTAAATCCAGCAATAAATAGTGCGAAATTCAATTATAGTGTTTAACCAAGTGTCATTATCTCTATTAAGCAATTGAATTGCTCATACGCCATGTCACCAATTAAATGAATTTAATTCAAAACTTTTGCATGAAAGAGGCATATATTTGTTTTTATGCAGCGTGAACATAATGAAAATGTTCATTGAGCTGGAGGTAATGGCGTTGCACAAGATTTTATTAATTTAATACAAATCAGATACAAATAAATTTAATTGAATTAAAATAAACTAAAGCAAATTGAAAATAATTTGAACTAAATTAAACTAGACCGAATTCAATTAAAAAAAATCATGGCGATGTACAATATCATCGCTCGCTTGCCATAATGCTTGCTTGCATGAATATGCAAATTTTCACAGATTTTAGTTAATAGGCTCACATCACTAGTCTCTAGTTTCTCTACGATTCACGAAAATCCGAAATGTGTAGTTCAACCTCTGAAAAATGTTACAGAAAAACGAATATTCCACACAATCATGTTTTTGGCACAACAAAAATGTGTAAAAATTGAATTTTCAAATTTTTTAAAATTTTCGTTGTGCCAGAGGTATGAATCTGTTGCACTAGACAACCGACACCTTGGCGTATACGTAACAATTTTGCTACACATTCGTGCTTTTAGCACAACGAAACTTTTAAAAAATTTAAAAATTCAATTTTTAAACACATTCCGCCTAAAACATGAATGTGCTACAGATTTATACGCATTTAAAAATTTAATAAGAGTTTTTTAGGGGAAAGATTATAATGATAATTATACCCAGCGTACTAGTACTAGTATGAGGGTATTATAATTTTGTCCACATAACGGTACTACGTAAAGGCACAAAATAATCGAGATAGATATAGAGTTCCCTATATGAAAGTTCTTAGGTTAAAAAAAAGTTCATTAAGGCATGTCCGTCCGTCTGTCCGTTCGTCCGTCTGCCCGTTTACACGATAATTTGAGTAAAAATTGAGATATTTGCATTAAACTTTTTCGATATCGAAAATTTCGAAAATAACTTAAGTTGGCATATCTCGGTTGCTGAAATGGCTAAAATGATTTAATTTTAGCGCTGAATCCCTCTGGCCATTCTCTTATGATTTTTCCTTAAATTTTTTAATGTGGGAGCGGCACCGCCCACTTTAAGGAAGGCATTTTTGAAAATTCGACAGATCGTAACTTATAAACTGATTACGATAGAACGATGAAATTTGACACAAAGCATACTTGTACCTGATGAAATTGTATAAAATCGTTCTCCAAACATGCCCACTTTCAAAATCGAAAACTTCGAAAATCACTTAAATTGACATAATTCGATAACGGAAGTGGCTAAAATGATATAGTTTGGCAGGATGAACCCTCTAGTCATTCTATGTACTATGATTTTTTGATAAATTTTTAAAAGTAGGCATGGCACCGCCCACGTTTCATGGAGGCGTATTTGAAAATTTCACGGGTCATAACTTTTAAACTGATTACGGTAGAAGGATGAAATTTATTACAAGGCTTAGTAGCATAATAGGGAGTATACCTGATATAATTGGACGAAGTCGCTTCCCAACCACTACCACTTCCGAAATGGAAAATTTCGAAAATCATATGAAAACTACCGCTGGGTATTTAATGTTCAATTTACCCGAACTTAGGCTTCCTTACTTGTTTAATTTGCCAAAACATATTTACGTCAAAAACCTTTCAAATACGATTTCCCAAAATTTTAATTTTGGCACATTCATACTTCTGACAAGCGAGCGGCAATATGATAAATTTGAGCATGCCTTTGACCAAAAGGAATGCTTAAGTTTCTTTTCTCTTTCGAATCTAACTATGCAGGATGCAAAAAAAAAAAACCATACTTATACAAATTTTCAAATAAAAATAACGTCAAAATTTTCTTACAGGGCAAACATAAAAAAATTCCTAAGCGTTTTCATGAAAACCGGAGTCGAATTACATATCTACTTATTCAGTAAGGCAACAAAATTGGTACAAATATCGACTTAATCATGATACAAAAAATAAGGACTGTGTTAGTAGTCAGTGGAACAATTTATCAATTTATCTAAAGCATGGTCAGATCGATGGATTTGTTTGTAACATTTTCGAAATTTAGGGCCTCATTATGTATGACGAACGATAGCTCAAACGAACGATTCGTTTGCTCACATAATCGCCTAGCCATCGCTCTATCCATCATTTTCATTATTTTTAATATTTTCGACTTTTATTTGACATAAAAAAAAAATAAAAAAATGAAAGAAAATGCAATGGGTAGGATATAATGTGAGCAGACGAATCGCTCGTCGTCATACATAATGAGGCCCTTAGTAAATTTTGTATAATACTTTTTCTTTTTCAAAATATCAAAAATAAAGCATTGCATCTTTGAGTGTATGCTTTAAAAAGAGCCTCGAAAAATACTTTTTTTTAATAGAATCTATAAAAAAAGCATTATTATTATAAAATATATTTGCAGAACATTTTTTCTTTTTTTTTTTGGGCTTTAATTTTCTAAGGATATGGTTCAACCCCAGCGTTTTAGTTTTACTTATCTTCAGTACAAGGAAGCCTCACGGAAGGTATTGGAAGCCTTCTTTTATTTTATATTTCTCGGAGGCTTTTAAGGGAACTGGTGGCATTGTTCTCCGTTGTGTCGCCCTGCCTAGTTGGGAGAACCACTTATAAAAAGTTAGGTGACGGAACAGACAGGGTTGTACCGATGTTGACAGCTCGTTGCCGGATATGAATCCTATAAGTTCCGGTGAGAAGCACCTTGTGGTACTGTCTTGTTAAAGATTTCGTTGACCCCGTAGCCGGGGTTGAAGTAGATTTTAATCGCCTCTTACAACAGGCATAACTACCTCGGGCATATTCAAGCTCGCCAACCCGCAGGGCATAGCCCTGCAACCTTAGTAGAATTCCCACATACACGTAGCTCTTATTCGCACACAGAGCATCCAGTCTGGAGGCAAGCGCTCCTCCGCCCATAGTTTGGATGAGAAATTATACATGTTTTTTTCCAATTCCTCGTAAACAAAATTGACAAATGACTCAGAGCACCACCATTATGGTGAGATGTCGATAAGCAGAAATAAAGTATGTATGTACTCAACATCCATACAGTGCAGGTACGTGCGATGGCTTTCCTTCATATGGTGTCGATATTAATCGTATTGCATTTAACACTACTGCCATGGCTGACAAAGTACTTGCTGTCATCAAAGAAGGATTCAGCATATTTGCGCCTTGCCAAAAGCAATATCGTAGTTGTTTTAGACGCATTTAGCACTGATTATCTGATGGCAGACATACATTGCCATCGAGCTCATCAACATGGCACTACTAGTAATCAAACTGTTTCAACAGAGTGAAGCCGAAGAGACATTGGTGGTTAATAATTTTGTTTAAAGCAGTACGAAGAGAAGATGATTGTGTGGTATTTCAGCTCAAATGCTGCTCCTATATATGCTAATAATGTAAGAGTACAAGGACTGGTTCGCAAAAGCGATCTTCTGTGCAATGTCGTGAACTGAGCATGTCAACTCAGATGCAGATAAACTTGGCTCCGCGTGGTATTTTAATTGACATATATTATCACAAATTGCAAATGACTCGTGCGCTTTGCTGGACTTTGACAAAATGCGAAGATAGTTTAGAGCCAATTAATGCTAAAGATGTTTGAACTAAATGTAGATATATGCATAAAAATATTTCTTAATCAAGTCGTGTGCTGCAATTTGGCTTAAGCTTGCTGAAACTAATTAAACTACGGCCTCCTTTTTGATGTTAGAGTTCAGTGAAGAAAACTTACTATGTAGATACGACAATTATTTTGTTGAAACAGATTCTTTGTATCGGTGTACAAGCATTCTAAATGAAAATGTGATGTAGATAATTAATACTGAGAAATTGTGTGTCAACGGGTGGACGAGGGAAAAAAACGAGAAGGTTAACATTCCAGCTCAATAACTATAGCACCTGAAATTTGCTGAGTTGATTAAAAATGCATCAACTCTTTTGTGAAACTACATGGTAAAATGATATAAGTTCGTGTGTAGCGAACATTATATACCTACTCAGATGTGAATTTGGCGTAATTATCAGTCATAAAAGTTAATGTAACTTAGGGGAAAAAATAAAATGCGTGTTAAAACATGGTATCAATTTTCAATATGAATAATAGCACTAAAAAACTAGAAATTTTTGATATAAAAAAGGTGATCCAGTTTACATGGCGATTCCTAGGACAAGACCAACATATACAGAGGCAGTTATATTTGGTCCTTAAACATTAGTGTATGGAACTTTTACTCCTTGGCGAACATCGGGAAGAGAACTTCGAAAGCCAACCCCCCCAAAAAAAAGAGACAGAAAACTTATAAGAATCCATTAATGGAAATTTCAAGTTCGTACATCCATATCTCAAGAGGAACCATGCTATTTCGATTAATGCTTACTAGTATCTAGGTACTCGGTGTTTTCAACTTTGTCCAATAGTCTTATTAGTACTTGGGTGACGAGCATCATCGGTGATTTCGATTTTTACATTTTTTTCAACATTCTTACTTACCAACATAAACTTTTCAAAATGAATTTCCAAAAAAAAAAAATCAAATAGGTGGCAAATTTATAAACCGACTAAAGTGGCAAATTCAAGTAGAAAATCTTAGAATGAAGTTAACGAGGCAATGCTAGATGGCAACCCTACTTGAAAATATTTTAGTTGACATGCCGCCGAAAATACCTTTCATTTCATACCCATATTGGCATATCTTGCTCCATTATTTAAAAAAAATTGAGATAGGTGGCAACCCTGTACTACCCCGCAAGTAGCAACTCCCAAGTGGATAGTCTTATAATAAAACAGGCTATCCCCATGCAAATTTCATCCAAAACGGTTAACGGTTCACGAGATAGTATCGGATATACCAATATACTGCGGTAAGGTGGCAGCCCTAGCTGCCAACCCTACTTGAAAATATTTTAGTTGGTATGTCGCCGAAAATACCTTTCATTTGATACCCATATTGGCATATCTTGCTCCACTATTTAAAAAAATTGAGATAGGTGGAAATTTCATCCAAATCGGTCAGGCGGTTCCCGAGATAGTCCGCGTATACAAATGTGCAAATATACAAATATTTATACAAGTTTAGCTCGTTTAAAGTTACCAGAGTTTGCCCAGTGGTTTCGTTTCTATACATTCCGATTCTTTTTGCCTTTTCCTCCCTCTTTACACCATTCAGTAATATAGGTTCAATGTTGATAATTATTTATTCTACTTAGGTCGTCTTCATACGTATTTCTTTCCTTTCCTCTCCTTTGCTTTCATTTGCTTTTATTTCCTTTCCTTTCCTCTCCTTTCATCTCATTTTATTTCTTTTGCTTTTCTTTCCTTCCCTTCCCTTTTCATTCTTTTCCTTTTCTTTCCTCTCCGCTCTTTTCTTTTCCTTTCCTTTCCTTTTCTCTTCTTTAATTTCACTTATTTCCCTTCTTTCTTTCTTTATTTCTTTTCTGTTCTTTTATTTTCTTTTCCTTTCTTTTCCTTTCTTTTCCTTTCTTTTCCTTTCTTTTCCTTTCTTTTCCTTTCTTTTCCTTTCTTTTCCTTTCTTTTATTTTCTTACCGGAAGTTTCTTTTCATTTCCATTACATTCCTTTTTTCCTTTTATTTTCTTTCCTTTCCTTTCGTTTCCTTTGCTTTAGTTTCCTTTCATTTTATTCATTTTATTCATTTTCTTTTCATTTCATTTCTATTCTTTTATTTTTTTTCTTACCTTTATTTTCTTCTACTTTCTTTTTCCGAAGATTTCTTTTCCTGTCATTTCTTTTCCTTACCTTTCCTTCCCTTAGCTTTCCTCTCCTTTCCTTACCTTTCCTTCCCTTCCGTTTCCTTACTTTCTTTCTTTTCCTTTTCGTAACTCCTTTAGCTTTCTTTTCCATTCATTTCCTTTATTTATTTTTTTCGCTTTTCATTACCTTCCTTTCCTTTATTTTTCTTTCTTTTTTTTCATTTATTTTCCATACCTTCCTCCTCTACCTTTTCTTTCCTTTCTTTTTATTTTCTTCCCTCTCTTTGTCTTTCTCTATTTGCTTCTCTTTTCTACTCCTTTACTTACATTATATTTCCTTTCTTTCTCAGCCTTTTTTCTTTCCCTTTCCTTTCATTTCTCTACCTTTTCTTGCCTTTGAATTTTCTCTCATATTTTCCGTTCCTTACCTTAAGATGCCTTTATTTTTCTTTTATCCATTCCTTTCCTTTCCCGTTCATTTTGTTTGATTTTTCTTTATTTTATATTATTTCCTCTCCTTTCATTTCCAACAATTTCCTCCTTTATTTTTTTACCAACATTTTTTTAATTGTCTTACTTACCAACATAAACTTTTCAAAAAAAGTTTCCGAAAAAAATACATTTCAAATAGCTCGCTGCTTTAAGGGGCAATCCAGTCCAATCAGTAGCGACTGCTCATGTCACGGGTTGTCAGTACTTACTTACTGAAAAGACAAAGAAACTTTCCTGCCTACTTGCAAACTCTAGCCTATTAAAACTGCTAGTTTGATGAAAGTTTCTGGTATAAGAGTGCCGTTCACTCGTCCTGTTACAACAATCAAAAAAATTAGAAGCATCGTAAATTTTTGCACACAACCAAGTACTGCAAGCCAACCCGTAATCGTAACCGATTAAAACCGATTAATTTTTCATAACCCAAACCGAAACCTTATTTTGATCTGAAAAAAAAACGGGAACCGTTTAAAATGCCGGAACCGGTTCGAAACGGTTTTGAATTTCTTTAAAGTCTTACTTCTTTTCATGGAAAATTGCCAACCAAGGTTACTAAAGACAAGTTTTGACCTCATTATGAAAATTCTAAAAGAGGAAATTTGACTATTATAGTTGAATGAAGCCAAGGGGAAAAATTGATGAGAGCCGAAAAAAATGTTTACTCTTGTCACCGAAAGCACCAAGCTTATTAAAGTTTTTGACGTTTTACATAATTAATTTAGTTGCCATTCTAATATTATTCTATTTGAAAACTAAAAAGTCAGACCTATTTTGAAGCTGCATGATTGAGCCTACATTTTTTTATGTTCATGTTTTTACTTGGAAAGTAAAACCAGAACGAACCGTAACCGAAACCAGAATAAATGTTAAAGAACGAAATCGGAACCGAAACCAAAACCGGAACGTTATTTTAATCGGTTTCACACCTTGCACACATAAATATGTTTTTGTCGATTTTTAATGCGATTACTCTCGTTACATCGTACGTAAGCCTTTACATTCATCCACATACCTCAGTTTTCTAAATAAAAGGCGAAATTAATGACAATAAAGCAAAAGCTCCTCATTATTTTTGGATTTTCCTTAATAATGTGTTAAGCTATAAATCATTACATTAAAGTGTAGGCACCCCTCTGCTTCTAGGAAACGACTGCTCCTATTACCTAGCGTGTTAAATAGCAACAAATTAAGTTGATGAATTATGTCATAAAAACTTGCAGGAAATCACGTAAACTTCATCTAGTGTTTTGATTGTTTAACAGTTAAAGACTTTGGCATGTGATGCCGTGGCGATCCTGGGAATATAATCATTCAAGCAAATTAAAACATGAAGCTGTTTTCAAAATTTCTAGTAAATTGTAAACAGACTAAACTTCCATATCTTAATTCTTACCCACATTGAATTAAATATAATAAAATAAAATAAATAAAAAAATAAAATAAAATAAAATAAAATAAAATAAAATAAAATAAAATAAAATAAAATAAAATAAAATAAAATAAAATAAAATAAAATAAAATAAAATAAAATAAAATAAAATAAAATAAAATAAAATAAAATAAAATAAAATAAAATAAAATAAAATAAAATAAAATAAAATAAAATAAAATAAAATAAAATAAAATAAAATAAAATAAAATAAAATAAAATAAAATAAAATAAAATAAAATAAAATAAAATAAAATAAAATAAAATAAAATAAAATAAAATAAAATAAAATAAAATAAAATAAAATAAAATAAAATAAAATAAAATAAAATAAAATAAAATAAAATAAAATAAAATAAAATAAAATAAAATAAAACAAAATGAAAAAAAAAAAACAAAATAAACAAAGAAAATAAAAATAAAATGAGGTAAAAGAGAATAAAATAAATTCAAATAAAATAAAATTAAGTAAAATAAAATAAAATGAAATGAAATAAAACAAAATAAAATAAAATAAAATAAAATAAAAAAAGAAATAAATAAAGAAATATAGCTTAATTTAATTTCAAAAAAGGAAAAAGTAACACAAAAAAGTAAAAAATAAAAACTGTTTTTTATTACAATGATTATCTTAAAGCCATAGTCACATCTAACCTTTAAATTTAAATTTCACTATAAATTCACTAGCCACCTCATTCGCCCTTTATTTTAAAGGGAGGCTGAAGTGACCGAAGAATGCATTCAGCTTTAAATTAAATTGTTTTGACCGCGTTTGTGGCTGAATTTCAATCACTTCGACCCCTTATCGCGAAATTATCGCAGCAAACAATTTTTCGCAATTTACTTTTTGATGCAAATTTTTTTTATATCCCTCAATGTATCAGCTGCTAAAATATTATAGATGAAATCCTTATAGTTGTGCGAAACATTGGAATCCTTTTTATCGTTTTTGACAATTTATACAGAAATAAATAAAGTTCCAAAAAATTGTATTTCGGCCTTTACGATAATTTCACGAAAAGGGGCAACTGGACGATTGTGCTCATGCTACCACGAAGAGTTACGTATACGCCACGTACGCACAACAGTATGCATGTCTAACATAACAATGTGTGACAACGTCTTAAATGTAATTAGAAATGATATTATGAAGAAATTAAATTATATATAATGTGCTAAGCGCCGACGTGACAGAAAATTAAAAAAAAAATTCAACAACAAAAAATAAGTAAAATAAAAGTGAAATGCTAAAATATGTGCACGAAAAAATTGCACACTCAATAAAAGTGAATTATAATAATGAAAAAATTCAACGAAAAAAATTAGAAGAATAAAAATGAAATGCTAAAAAATGTGCACTAAAAAATTGCACACTCAATGCTAAAGTAAATTATAATAATGAGTTTTGCTTAATGCATTTACCAAAAAGCGTAAAAAATTGAGCCTCACATCGTTGGGTCTAAAATGTTTTGCTGCTGGCAATTTTAATGGCATAAAGCAAAAAAGTATACATTTCATTTTTTGAAGCCAGCAACCCACATTCCTCAATTCATTTGTGCAGTTAGCACGAGTGTTGTGTAAATATTACATACGAACTAAAATAAGTGAGTGTGTTAACTTTTATCTCTACATATATATGTATGTATAAGTAAACAAAAAAATGGCTGCAAAATCAACTAACATATACCCAAAACAATCCGGTATGCCAACTGCTGCTGCTGAGACAGACAGCTTTGAGCAGTTGCACGACTATATAAATCTGAGTGAGAATAACATCAGCGCCTTATATTCATCAACTACAACAACATACACGTTTATCTACAATAATGATAGTTCCGTCAATGTCAGTTATGGCAATGTGGATGTAGCAACGCCGCGTATTTTTTCGGAAATTCCATTTTGGTTAATCCCATGTTACAGCATAATCTTTTTATCGGCGATAGCTGGTAATTTTCTAGTGATATCAACACTAATACAAAATCGTCGTATGCGTACAATAACAAATGTTTTCCTACTAAATTTGGCAATATCCGATATGTTATTAGGTGTATTGTGTATGCCCGTAACGTTGGTTGGCACGCTATTGCGTCACTTCATTTTTGGCGAGTTCTTCTGTAAGCTCATACAATTTTCGCAAGGTGAGTAGATATATATTTTTTGTAAATATATTCAGTTCGCCAGAAAATGCTGAAAATTTTTTTATTTTTGTTCTGCAAGCCAACTGGGGTGTTATTTTGTTAAGTTTGTATGTGACCTTTTGCGATTTTTTTTTTATAAAATGGCATTCAAGCTACTCCAAAATCATTACATAATTACCCAAAACTGAGTCCAAAATTATCCCAAACTGAACTCAACATGACCGCAAATTCACCCTTAAACAATCCGTAATTGGCCCCAAGATGATCCCAATATGACCCCAAAAACTATCCCCACTTGACTCCTTGTTAAAATAAAAAGGCCCAATATGTTCGAAACTAAAGAAGGTTTCAGGCAGGGCGACCCCCTATCGTGCGATTTCTTTAATTTGATATTGGAGAAAATAAACGAAACGGGTTGTGCGCTGGGTTTGGGACCCGCCACGCAAAAAATTTAGTCCAATGAAAAATGTATTAAAGCCTCGGATGAGAACCCCCTTTAATGTTGACGACCCGGCAAAACGAATAAGGCATAATGATTTGGATATTAGGGCATGTACCGGGAATGTCCGGACCCTTTCAAGGGACGGTACCGCTGCCCGACTGGTTGATGTCCTCGTTAACGCAAAGGCTGACATCACCGCCCTGCAGGAAATGCGATGGACGGGACAAGGAAAGACGACCATCGGACCTTGTGACGTATACTACAGTGGCCAGACACGCGGCAAAGCGCGTGGTGTAGGATTCGTGGTGGGAAAGAGACTTCGCCGCCAAGTACTAGCGTTCACCCCCGTGGACGAGCGTCTCGCTGCGATCCGCATCAAAGCGAAATTTTTCAACATAACATTTATCTGCGCCTATGCGCCGACTGAGGAGACGGACGACGCAGAGAAGGACTCCTTCTACGATAAACTTGAACAGACTTATGATCGCTGCCCCCAACATGATATCAAAATCGTGCTCGGCGACTTTAATGCGAAGGTGGGCAAGGAAGGAGTCTTTGGTCCAACAGTTGGAAAATTTAGTCTCCATGATATAACATCCCCCAACGGCACTAGGTTGATTGATTTCGCCGCTGCTCGCAATATGGTCATCAGTAGTACCAGGTTCCAGCATAAACGAATACACCAAGCCACATGGCTGTCTCCTGATCAAAGAACAAGAAACCAGATTGATCATGTCATGATCGACGGCAGACATAGCTCCACCGTTCTGGACGTGCGTACCCTTCGTGGTCCCAATATCGACTCGGACCATTATCTTGTTGCAGCCAAGATACGCACACGCCTCTGTGTAGCAAAGAAAGTGCGCACAGTAACGGAAGGAAAGTTTGACGTCGAGAAGCTGCGCACGACACAGACAGCTGACAATTTCTCCACTCGACTCTCACACCTGCTATCGGAGAGCAATCCTCGACCTAACGATGCAACCGAGCAATGGAAGCATATCTCTCACTCATTACGTACCGCCGCTGAGGCCACTATAGGGTTCCAGCGAGCCCGCAAAAACAACTGGTACGATGAGGAATGCAGCACTGCCTCGGACAAAAAGGACGCTGCCTACAGGGAGACGTTGCGAACGGGCGCAACCCGCAGTGTATGGCAACGCTATCGTGAGGCAAAGAAGGAAGAGAGACGCCTTTTCAGAAAAAAGAAACGTGAGGCCGAAAGGCGTGAGTGTGAGGAGCTTGAGATGCTGGCTGACAGGAATGATGCCCGAAAATTCTATGAAAAGATCCGGCGGATGACGGAAGGTTTTAAGACCGGGGCAAGTTCCTGTAAGGACAATAATGGCGACCTGGTAACCGACGTACAGAGTGTACTTAAATTATGGAGGGAGCACTTCTCCTCACTGCTAAATTGCGAGGGAGACGTCGAACCCGATACCCCAATCCCTGACGATGGAAAAGTCGTCCCACCACCTGATTATGATGAAGTGAGGATAGCTATATCCCGGCTCAAAAACAACAAAGCGCCTGGGAAAGACGGACTACCCGCCGAGCTGTTCAAACACGGAGGCGAAGAGCTGGTAAAAAGCATGCATCAGCTCTTATGCAGAATATGGTCAGACGAGTGCATGCCTCCAGATTGGAATTTAAGTGTGCTCTGCCCAATCCACAAGAAAGGCGATCCCGCTAACCGCACCAACTACCGCGGAATCAGCCTTCTTAATATCGCGTATAAGGTTCTTTCTAGCGTATTGTGTGAAAGACTGAAGCCCATCGTAGACAAGCTGATTGGACCTTATCAGTGTGGCTTTAGACCTGGTAAGTCTACCATCGACCAGATTTTCACGATACGCCAAATCCTGGAGAAGACCCATGATAAAAGAATCGACACACACCATCTCTTTGTCGATTTCAAAGCCGCTTTTGACAGCGCAAAAAGGAGTTGCCTGTATGCCGCCATGTCTGAATTTGACTTCCCTGCAAAGCTTATACGGCTTTGCCAAATGACGTTGAGCAATACTAACAGCTCCGTCAGAGTCGGGAAGGACCTCTCTGAGCCATTTGAAACCAAACGAGGCTTCAGACAGGGCGACTCCCTTTCGTGCGATTTCTTCAACCTGATGCTGGAGAAGATAATTCGAGCAGCAGAGCTAAACCGCAATGGTACAATCTTTTACAAGAGCGTGCAATTGCTGGCGTATGCCGATGATATTGATATCATTGGCCTTAACAACCGCGCCGTAAGCGCTGCCTTCTCTGGACTGGATAAAGAAGCGAAAAAAGTGGGTCTTGCGGTCAACGAGGACAAGACGAAGTATTTGCTGTCATCAAAGAAAGAATCGGCGCACCTGCGCCTTGGCAGCCACGTCACTGTTGATAGTTACAAATTTGAAACTGTGAGGGACTTCGTCTATTTGGGAACCAGTATTAACACCGAAAATAATATCAGTCTAGAAATCCAACGGAGAATCACTCTTGCGAACAAGTGCTACTTTGGACTGAGTAGGCAATTGAGAAGTAAAGTCCTCTCTCGAAGAACAAAGATCGCGCTCTATAAGTCTCTCAACATACCTGTCCTGATGTATGGCTCAGATTCATGGACAATGTCAAGAGAAGATGAGATGGCCCTTGGAGTATTTGAGAGAAAAGTTCTCCGGAAGATTTATGGTCCTTCCCGTGATGCCGACGGCGAGTATCGAAGGAGATTTAACGATGAGCTGTACGAGCTTTACGCAGATCTGACCATAGTCCAGCGAATTAAAGCCCAAAGGCTCCGCTGGCTGGGTCACGTCATGCGAATGGACAAGGAAGCTCCAGCCCAGAAGGTTTTCCAATCGTCACCCGAATTCGGCAGCAGAGGAAGGGGGAGGCCTCGACTGAGATGGAAACAACAGGTGGAGGATGACTTTAACTCCCTTGGGGTTTCCAATTGGCGTCAGTTATCGCTAAAAAGGAATGACTGGCGTGCTTTGATAGGCGACGGCCAAAATCGCTTAGGCGGTTAAGCGCCAATAAATGATGATGATGATGATGAATACAAGTTGCAGAACTTAATCGCGCTGGAACAATATATTACAGGAGCGTTCAACTGTTGGCGTATGCCGACGACATCGACATCATTGACATTGCGATTTCATGTCGTGCTCGTGCGTTATCCTGCTGGATCCGAAATCCAAAAAAACACGAACGGCCTATCCGAGCGAAAATTCAACACAATATTTAGCTTAGATAGGTTCTTTTTGAACCAAATTTTCAGATAGAGCGTTGTTGGAAAAATTTCTGAAATATATTTATTAGAGGGGCTTGATTAGTAGAGAAGTGAAAAATCCGAAAAATTGACAGTGTGCAAAATCTTTTACGGAATATTTTAAAGAGTTTTTATTTTTTTTTCGTGAGTGCCGTGTTAGTGACTACTTTGGAAATTCTTTTTTGTGACCGTGTCGTGTCGTGCAGCAAAAATCATTCATGCGCTCTTTTCTCCTCACGACATACAACACTCTTCCACTCACATCTTACTCTTACATCTTACACATACCTACAAGAACAACATACATTGGATGTAACTTTTGCTGGATAATGGGGTCAAAGATGTTAACACATCAAAAAGCGACCTTGAAAGGCAAAATAAAAAAGTTATTGTTAATTGAATACCGAGCTTTTATGCTTTAGATAAGATTTTGTTCATTATGTTCTCTTTAGGCGAAAACTTAATGACAGCATTAATGTGCGTTTTATATATGCAACCCCTCAATACCCTCCCCCGTTAACATTGTAGCAAATCCCCTTATTACCATATCAATCTTCGTCATACATTTTTTCTAGTGCAACTTATAAGAAGCTGACAGTGCTAATAAGGTTGACCCAAAGTGATAGTTTTGATAGAAGTGTCTGCTTAGTTGAGGAGTTTAGAAGACGGTACAGAATTTGGAAAAAAAACCAAAGTTTGGCATATCGGAGATTAGTCTTAACAGTAACCAGACCGGAGGCGAGCCAGAAATACAGAAACACTCGCGTTTCACAGAATTCCTATCAATTCCAATCTGAGCCACGGGTCACTTATGTAGGTTGACAGTGATTCGACATGCTTCGAACAATCAAGTCACCTTGATTTGGTTTTTCTGCCAAATGACCAGCAGAAAGTCATAAAAAGTGGGATTGGTGTACTTTAGATTCAATATTTCGTACATCAACACCATTTGAGTGACTTTGGGTTAAATCGACGGACAAGAGAACATACCAAATGTTTGTTTACGTTTGTGCACACCTGAATTTCTGAATATTGTTTTAGAATAATAATAATGAATGAATAAGTTTTAGCTTGCTGCTGACTGAAAAAGTAAGTTAATTGTAATGAATTAGTTGATATTAACTAGGGTTTAAATTGAAATTATTTCTTTTAATATTGCAGCGTCTCTGTAAAGACAAAATCCAAAAGGGTGAGAGTTGGGTAAACTACCAGAAAGCTAGAGCGGCGATCATAAACAATTAATTGGACCTGTTGGCAAACTTTTATAGATTGGTGTTGGTGATGTAAACAATTGACCCAAATGAGAAGAGGGAACCAGTCAACGCTAACCGGAATGTGTGTCTGATTTATTGGATAGCTTCAGGGTATATGCTCATCTTACGATCAATCTAACAGATATCCCTAAGGCTACGCTCACATTGCAACCGACTTTTGCCGTCCGGCAGCAAATACACATCCACACACATGTGTTTTAAATGAGCTACCCGAATGTAAACAAACTTTGGCCGCCCGATAAAACAGAACGCGCTCGAATTTCTCTGATGATGTCGGATGAAAAAGTCTGTTGCTGTGTGAGCGTAGCCTAAGGTGAAGATAACGTGTAAATAAAGGGTTGGCTGTACAACAACGCACCATGTTTTGGAAAAGAGATACGTCAAAAAAATAAAAAATGCCGTGGATTAAAGCTTTCTCATTTGTGAGATGTACGACCCCCTCTATCATTCTGCAAAGACATTATCCCCAAAGCATGGCGTATTGTTGTCAAGTTTTACCAAAAAGCTCTTTTTACAACTTATTTTTGCAACTCAGGGCCTGAGTGCCTCCTTATTATACATATTAATAATACTTATTTCACTATGTTGTTGAATTACAAACAAAAACTCCATCTATTGTAAAACATTAAGCTTATTCGTTTATACCTAGTAAAGCTTGTATACAATGTAAGCCCCGCAAACACAATTTACGAGGCGGATAAGCATAGAAAGGATTATAAATCAAATATAAAACCTTAAATTCAAATACGAATCCAAATGCCTTTTAATGATTCCTCAAACGCTGGTTTCGAACTGGTGAAAATGTTATCACTAAGGTAGTAGTTATTATTGGCCACTTTATATCTAGTTCTGAACCTGAAATTTGTTCACTAGTGCCTGAGTTCCCTTCAGGGAACTAGTGAAAATGTATTCACTAACGTACTAGTTATTATTGGCCACTTTATATCTAGTTCTGAACCTGAAATTTGTTCACTAGTGCCTGAGTTCCCTTCAGGGAACTAGTGAAAATGTATTCACTAACGTACTAGTTATTATTGGCCACTTTATATCTAGTTCTGAACCTGAAATTTGTTCACTAGTGCCTGAGTTCCCTTCAGGGAACTAGTGAAAATGTATTCACTAACGTACTAGTTATTATTGGCCACTTTATATCTAGTTCTGAACCTGAAATTTGTTCACTAGTGCCTGAGTTCCCTTCAGGGAACTAGTGAAAATGTATTCACTAAGGTACTAGTTCCTATTGGCCCACTTTATATCTAGTTGTGAAGCTGAAATTTGTTCACTAGTGCTTGAGTTCCCTTCAGGGAACTAGTGTAAATGTATTCACTAACGTACTAGTTCTTATTGGGCACTTTATATCTAGTTCTGAACCAGAAATTTGTGTCACTAGTGCCTGAGTTCCCTGCAGGGATACTACAGTATGTGGGCAAACGCTCCAAAACAATTACAACTTTTTTAAATTTTTCTTTATTACTCCGTTTTGCGGGGTCACATACATACAACCCTGGTTTGGTTTCCCATACTGTTAGTCGCGTTTTTTTGTAAATTTAAAAAAAAAAATAAGTCACTTTGAAGCAGCAGAATGGCTGTGGAAGATGTGCTGCACATATTTAGCTCATCCGTTAGGCTAATAAATCTCACGACACAATGTCTATTTAACGCCCTGTGAATCATGCGAACGACCATGAAATGCAAACAATCGTTTTGCAAAGCACACGTACAAACATTTACAATACTTTCTCCTGAGTATGCTAGTACAAGTGTGAAAAGTGGAATTGAAGCCTGGTAACGACATTCTTATTATCTGCATTGTATATAAAAATGGGTGTGAAGTTTTGTGGATGACAACACGTATGGGCGGTTTTTCTACGTATGCTATTTTAGTTGTCCAGTTGCAAAGTATTCCAGACATACCATATTAATAATGAGTAAGACCAACGCCAGCTGTTATCTTCAACAAAGGGGCGGACAGGCGCCTTATCCGCTGCAGAATGGTTTTGCGGTTAAACCCAGCTTAAAAATCGGCAAAGAAAGGTTGTCTGTTGATTTTCTTTTCATAGCTATTTTCTAGAATGTAACGTATCGAAAAAATGTGCTCGATAAGAGACTTATCGGCTCTAAAGATACACTGTTGAGGTTCAATTAGCAAGTTAAAGGTCGCTTTCATTTTTCGTCCGACCATTCTCATTCATTTTTTCTTTAAAAACCAGTTCCGTGAAATATCCGTAAAGTGAGTTATTCGCACATCTATCCTAATGGTTCACTGTTTTAATCGAAGCTATTATTCTTAACTTCTAACTCATGTCCTACATGCATTGTTTTTCCTCATCACACCGATCGTGTTTTCCATTGCGCAACCAAGCAAACACTTTGAACAACAAACACGTTGTAGTACAACACTTTTGACATTGCTTCTTTACAACGATTTTAGTTAGCAACGACCTATTACATTTCCTGGAATGGACATGCCAAACAGATAGTGCGATGTAAGGCGCTTTTACTACAACAACAATAACCGAGCCTAGCTCTATTTTACATTGTGTTAGCATTATATCAGCTGGTGGCATTAGATATGTTATCTGTAGTCTCTAGTTAGCATAGCATTACCAACCCTGCAGGGAACTCAGGCACTAGTGACACAAATTTCTGGTTCAGAACTAGATATAATGTGGCCAATAAGAACTAGTACGTTAGTGATGACATTTTCACTAGTTCGAAACCAGCATTTGAGATGTCATTAAAAGGCACTTGGATTCGTATTTGAATTTAAGTTTTTGTATTTAATTTATATTCAGAACTATAGAAATAGTGCTAATAAACGAACTAGATCCGAACTGTGGAATTTTCTACTAGTTCCTAGTTCTAGTTCCAGTCTACCGTAATTAGTTTAAAAGTTATGACCAGTCGAATTTTCATAAAATATGTATAAAAAAATCATAATAGAATGACTAGGGAGCTCATCCTACCAAATTATATCATTTTGGTCATTTCCGTTACCGAATTATGTCAATTTAGGTGATTTTCGAAATTTTCGATATCGAAAGTAGGCGTGGTAGGAGGGCGGTGCTACGCCCACTTTATAAAAATTATCATAAAATCATAAAAGAATGACCAGGAGGATTAACCTTTAAAATTATATCATTTTAACCATTTCAGACACCGAATTATGTCAATTTATGTGATTTTCGAAGTTTTCGATATCGAAAAAGGGAGCATCGTCCAATTACGCAGATTCTCAACAGCAACCTTTCTAAATATCTCAATTTTTACCTAAGTTATCGTGTACATGGACGGACAGACGAAGGGACATGCCTTAATCAACTCCTCTTTTGTATCTTAGAACGTTCATATATGCAAATCTATTTTTATCCACCGTTATGAGGACTCAATTATAATACCCTTGTATTAGTACTAGTAGAATGTATTTGAACCAGTCTAATGTATGTATATTTAGGTGATTCAAATAAAAAATTAGTTTTTTCCCCCGGTCCGCCTTTGCCAAATGAGGTTGAGCAATACCAACAGCTCCGTCAGAATCGGGAAGGACCTCTCTGAGCCATTTGAAACCAAACGAGGCTTCAGACAGGGCGACTCCCTTTCGTGCGATTTCTTCAACCTGATGCTGGAGAAGATAATTCGAGCAGCAGAGCTAAACCCCAATTTTACAAACTTTAACAAGAGCGTGCAATTGCTGGCGTATCATTGGTCTTAACAACTGGACTGGATAAGGAAGTGAAAAAAGTGGGTCTTGCGGTCACCGACGACAAGACGAAGTATCTGCTGTCATCAAAAATATAAACGGCGCACCTGCGCCTTGGCAGACAAGTCACCGTTGGTAGCTACAAATTTGAAACGGTGTGGGACTTCGTCTACGTGGGAACCAGCATTAACACCGAAAACAATATCAGTCTAGAAATCCAACGGATAATCCCTCTTGCCAAAGGGTGGTACTTTGGATTAAGTAGGCAATTGAGAAGTAAGGTCCTCTCTCGACAAAAAAAATTACGCTCTATAAGTCTCTCATCATTCCAGTCCTGATGTACGGCTCGGAATCATGGACAGTGTCAAGAGAAGATGAGACGGCCCTTGGAGTATTTTAGAGTTCTCCGGAAGATTTTTGGTCCTTCCCGTGATGCCAACGGCGAGTATCGATGAAAATTTAACGATGAGCTGCACGAGCTTCACGCAGACCTGAACTATGGTTCAGTAGATTAAAGCCCAAAAGCTCCGCTGTTTGGGTCATGTTATGCGAATGGACAAGGAGGCTCCAGCACAGACTGAGATGGAAACACTAAGTGGAGGATGACTTGAACTTCCTTGGGGTTTCCAATTGCCGTCAGTTATCGCTAAAGAGGAATGACCTTCTTGCTGTTGTTGTCTATTTATCTACAGAGTGTTGCCAGTGCAAATTTTTTAAACAGCTCAAATCTTCTTAATTTTTGGGAGTTTATAGTGAAGATTATGCTCAAGTTAACTCCAAAAAGCGGAGTTCATTCGAAATTTGCGCTAATGTATCAGCGGTGTAAGCCTTGCAAAAAGTTAACGCTGTAACTTAACCCTTAGGGATGGCTATTTTCTTTTTGTGATTCAAAGAGATTTTTCTCCTAATTAATTTAAACTTTTTTCAAAAAAACCTTTACATATTCTTAAAAAAAAGTCATTTTTAAATGGCTGTAATTATGAGAAAAATCACTTTGAAAAAAAAAAATGTCCTTTTCCCATACAAAAAAAATAGCCACCCCTAGGGTTAAGTTTCAGGGCCAATTTTTTGCTTGGCTTATTTTCTCATCAATACCTAACTTTTCAAGGGGTAAGGCCAAGTCGGCAATTTTTTTGAATCACACTAATGTATATATATTTTTTTTTATAATAACAAGTAAGTGGACTAACTCAAAAACTCGATAATGTAGTTTTTTCTTACTGTTGCATGGCAGCTAAAGTTTGGCGATGTCGCAAGGTTCTTTTGGTGTGACTGTTGCATAAAACTATTTTTCTGTTGTAAACTTTGTTAACGCGCACTTTACTGTGCAGTCGTCGTCTTCTTTTCCAATGAAGATACTTTGGCTTGACATTTGGACTCTGATATGGCGTGAAGACAGTGACATTTTGCGTTGCAATGCAATTCGTTTGGGTGCATGAACGCAGCATCATGCTACCGCTTTCTCTGCGGTTCAACAAATTTTAAGTCACTCTGGCGCTGGTTTTGACAAGTGCGCGCATTGCAACAAGTGTTTTGCAACTAATTTCAAGGAATGTATGTGATATACCCAGCGTACTAGTACTAGTACAAGGGTATTATAATTTGGTCCACATAACGGTACTACATAACGGCACAAAATTATCGAGATAGATATAGACTTCCATATATGAAAGTTCTTTGATTGTAAAATAAAGTTCATTAAGGCACGTCCGTCCGTCTGTCCGTGTACCCGATAACTTGAGTAAAAATTGAGATATTTGCATGACATTTTGTATACAGGTTACTTTCTAGCTAGGGTGCTATTGGGCTAAATCGGATGATAACCACGCCCCCTTTTTCGATATCGAAAATTTCAAAAATCACATAAATTGACATAGCTCGGAAGCTGAAATAGCCAAAATGGTATAATTTTATAGGCGAAATAATTTAAATTTTTAGGGAGGCATCTTTGAAAATTCGACGGGTCTTAACTTTTAAACTGATTACGGTAGAACGATGAAATTGGTACAAGATATCTTATAACTTTAAACGAGCTAAACTTGTATATTTGCACATTTGTATATCCAGACTACCTCGGAACCGCTTCACCGATTTGGATGAAATTTTGAATATAGATAGTATTGTTGATTCTCCACTTGGGGGTTGCCACTTCGCACGGGTTACAGGTTTGCCACGTATCTATTTTTTTTTTTTAATTATGGAGCAATATGTATATGCCAATAGGTATCAAATGCAATGTATGTTCAACCGTATTCAAAACATGACAATTTCAAGCAGTGTAACGCCTAGAGTTGCCACCTGGCCGCGTTTTATTTATTTTACCTTAAGTATTTTTGTATATCCAGACTATCGGGAACCGCTTGTCCGATTTGGATGAAATTTTTAATATAGATATGAGTTGCCACTTGTGGCGTGTACAGGGTTGCCACCTATATAATTTTTTTTAAATTATGGAGCGAGATATGCCAATATGGATATCAAATGTAAGGTATTTTCGCCGAAATACCAACTAAAATATTTTCAAGTAGGGTAGCCGCCCAGGCTTACCATTTTACCGTATTGTATTTGGATGGTATATTTTTGGGATCATATTTGGATTATTTTAGGATCATTTTGAGATCATTTAGGGGTCACTTTGACGGCGGCCGCCGTTCAGAGTCAGCAAAAAACTGTAGGCCCCGCCAACCAACACAAGTTGGAAAGAGAAGCTCGGCGGAAAAAAAAAAATCTCTTTAGGGGTTATGATAACCTGTTGGTATTTCGTCGCAATTAGTTTTTTTTTTTTAATCATTTTGGGTTAATTTTAAGAATAATTTGGGACAATTTTGAGGTTAAATTCGGATCATTTTGGAGTCATTTTGGGATTATTTTGGAATCACTTTTGGCTCATTTAAGGATAATTTTTGGGTCATTTTGGTGTTATTTTGGGATCATTTGCGGATCATTATTTCAGGATTATTTTGAGAACGTTTTTGAATAATTTTGGGATCATTTTAGGATACATTTAAGAGTGTTTATGGGATCATTTGGCAATCATTTTTGGATCATTTTGGAATCATTTTATGGTGATTTTGGGGTCAATATCGGATCATTTTCCGATCGTTTTTGGGTCGTTTTGGGTTCAATTTCGTTACATTTTGGGAACATTTAAGGGTGCTTTTTGGGATCATTTTAGGATTATTTTGGTATAATTTTTGGGTCACCCAGATACTACTTGCATAATAGGGAGCATACCTGATATAATTGGATAAAATCGTTTCCCAACCACGCCCACTTCCGAAATGGAATATTTCGAAAATCATATGAAAACTACCGCTGGGTATTTAATGTTCGGTTTGGCCGGACTTAGACTTCATTACTTGTTTTATATCCTTTTATTTTTATTTGGTAATCTAATTGAATTTAAAGGAGGGAATGTACGTGATTTAGACAAATGGTAGCATGGAACGGAGAGCTAAAGCGCAACGTTTTTTTCTCTCGTCAACTGAGTTAACCAGAAGTGTTGGGGCTCACACTTTACATTTACAAAAAAAAAAAAACTATTAACATTTTTGTTTTATATTGTTTTTTGCATTTTATTTCATTATTTTTATTTTGTACGCGAATTTATTTATTTAATTTCTTTTTAATTTACTTAATTTTTTTTTTTTGTTTTACACATATTATTTTTTTTTCTTCTATTTATTTCTTTATAAGCATTTTTTTTTTTCAATATTATTTTATTTTATGCTTAAACGGTAAACATCTAACCGTCAGAGCTTGCTAAGTCTTTAAGTGCTAGTAGCCAACTCCTAGTATAAGTATTTTGAAATAAATAATTAAATTATTTTCTGTTAATTAGCCTCAGCACCCCCGGGCCATTAAACTGTGATATACTTGCGAACTTTGGCTGTTCAACGGAATGTTTCACTTGAAGATATTATTAAAATGAAAATGCGCTCGCTAGTGCCTTGCCACCGACGACACTGTTGATAAGTAGTTACAAATAAGTAACAGCTGGAGACTTTCTCTTCTTTGGGTTTTTCAGAACATCCGCCGAATTAGCAGCATTACTGCGTATATTTCGGTTTAAAATGGCTTGAATATTTTTCAAAGCAATGATTTTCTTCTTTCTTGTGGCTCTTAAAAAGTAATTAGCGAAAATTCAAGCAAAATTATTATTTTACAGCACAAGCCGGAGGTTATTGTTTCGGCACTAAACTGCATGAATGCATTTCGCGACAATTGAAGCATCATCGCGAATAACGTTCTAAGTGTCATTTTTTTCAAAACCGGTTTCATTGCATATTACCTTTTGTATTGCTCTCCTGCATTGTTCAGATAACAAATTTTCTAAAATTTTGCACGCCATAACCGTAAAAATGCATTTAGAAATAGTAGGGTAATGTAAAGTGACATACATCATTTTGCATAGAAGCGTCGAAAGTTATTCGAAAAGGCACTGGAAGATCATAAGGAAGGTGTAAACCTGATAATATGAAAGATATAAAAGAAAAAGTTAAGGAGACAGTTGAAAGAAAGAAATTAAAAAACTATGACTTTAGCGTTTTTTTGCTCTCTTGACAAATTTTGATTTTGTAACTTAGAATGTTATTCGCGATGATCCTTCAATTATCTCCGACTTTTACGACTGCGGCACACTCCAATTTTAGTTTGATTGCAAACAATTCGCAATTACTCGCTTTACGGCATATGCTACTAAGTACTTTTCCATTTAGTAAAAAAAAAACTTTGCTAGTGCAAAATTGAATCTAGCGTGTGATTTTGCTTTTTTATTTGAAAATTCCAGCTGCTACAAGCAATTTGTGCTTTCAGTTTGTTGTGTCACCTATTCGTTCTGTACATGCTCACACAGCAAAACGAAATTTTTAACAAATTTCTCAGTGTTGATGAAACATTGCTGAGTTGACAGTTTTGGACGCACGTCGCTACGGCCTTCAAATTTGCCCATCGCATATTTAAATCACTTTTAATATGTAGGCGCCGGCAATTTGAAGAAAAGAATTCAAAGTAACACACTACAAATTGGAGCTTCTCGCTCGGCCACAAACTCGTTAAAGTTTATAATCGCCTGTTGGTATATCGACGCCATTAGTTTTATAATAAGATGATCACACCAACTTACTGATCAAATTATGTTCGAGGTCGACTCGCGAAACAGATTTTGTAGAATTTGTAGTATATTAATAAGTGACACCCGTAGAAGTTCAGGTTCGACGCAATAGTATGATCAGAAACAGTAAATTTGAAATGTATTCGCACTGAATCCGATTTGGTCGTTTGTAAAGTAGTGACTTTATGTTGATATAACAAAGATTCGCGAGCGTTACATATGTATATGTAATACGGATACGGTTCGAAACTTTTGTTTGTAGTTTTGTGTATATATCGACCCTTATCTTATCTCCACAAAGTTTAGCTCCTCTATCCGTGCTATTTAGCTTTCGCCTTTAATGGGTTTAATGGTCTCGATATTTACCAATCAATTCAACAAAAGTTTTCTTTACTTCGGTAATTGTAATATTAAAAGCCCGAGCTCTGCGATAGCTGTCATCATTAACAATACTTATTTGTAATCCCGAATCGTCATCAAGAACTCATTTACCAACAGCACGTGGACATATTTCGGTACAGTGAATTTTCCATTAATTACCATTTATGCATGGCATAGACATAAGGAACAACATATGTGATTAGTGTGCCAATCGTAAAAGAGAAATGTGCAAATTTGTCCCACAAGAAACATCAATTTGCTTTCTTGGCTCTTGTTTCTTTAGTATTTATATACACCAGAGATCTGCAATAGTGTAGATTATGTTGTGCACTGACCGAAAGCGCGTAAAGAGAAAGCGAGTAACTTTAGCACGCACTCATCGACTCATACGAACGATGTGTGCACGTTTTACTGCACGGTTAAAAATTTGAACCTAAATTTTAAACTTGTTTGGACTATATATCGCACACTAAATCAAAAAGAGTCACAACTCAAATTCAGAGTAACATTCAGTTAATTGCTTCTGGATTGCACAAAAGTCATTTGATTTTTTAAAACTTGGCGTCACTGTGCTCTTTAAAGAGTAACGATAATAGTCAAAAAGAAAGAAATTGTATGTACTTTTTATTAAGCAGTCTATGTCAAGAAAACGACCTAAAAAAATTTTGAGTTGTGACGAAGACTAACAGGGTTCGTTCCTATGTGAACTGTACTAGTCTCCACGCAGAGAAGGAAGTGTGTTAGTCTTCCACGCAGAAAACTGAAGCGTGTTAGTCTTCGATGCAGAGAACGAAGTGTGCTAGTCTTCGTTGGGAGCGACGATATATGACCAAATCAAATTTGGTTTCAAATTCAAACTAGACCAGTTTTCAAGAAAATTGTTTAAATAAAATGAATTTCAATTCTAAACCACAAATGTTTTAACAATTTTCTAAAGAAAAATAGTATTTTGCATCATGCCCGTCTACTCTACCACTGAGCTACATCGCACACATAAATATTGTTGGCAAAACAAAAATTGTCGACCGAAAAGGTTTTAATTTTAAACCAAATTTTTTTAATTTTAAACCGACAGTTTTAAGAATAAGATAAAATTAAACAAGTAAGGAAGTCTAAGTTCGGGTAAACCGAACATTAAATATCCATCGATTTTTACCATTTTCATCACAAATATTTCCTATACCACTATCAAACCTGCTAACCTAAAGTTATGACTAGACGAATTTTCAAAAATTCCCCCCTTTAAAACTTACGGTGCCTCGAACACTTCTAAAGTTACTATTTTAGCGGCGTGGTCGGGAAGCGATTTTGTTCAACTTCATCAGGTATACTCCACATAATGGAAGTAACCTTGTGGCAAATTTCACCATTCAACCGTAATCAGTTTAAAAGTTATGACCGGTCGAATTTTTAAAAATGCCCCCAAAACTTATCAAAAACCATAATAGATATTCAGGACCATTCACCTATAAAATAATATTATTTTGGCCATTTCAGCTACCGGGATATGTAAATTTATACGATTTTCGAAATTTTTGATATCGAAAAAAGGGTATTGTGGTTATCATGCGATTTCGCCTATTTTCAATAGCAACCTACCGCGGCCAGAAAGTAACCTGCTTACCAAATTTCATGCAAATGTCTACATTTTTACTAAAGTTATCGTGTACACGGACGGGCATGCATTAATGAACTCCTCTTTTCAACCTAAGAACTTTCATGTATGGAACTCTATATCTATCTCGATTATTTTGTGCCGTTACGTAGTACGTAGTAGCTATGTGGACAAAATTGTAATTCACTTGTACCAGTGCTAGTACGCTGGGTATAAAAAAAAGTGGCACTTGGCAAAATTCGAACGAAATCGCTCAGCAGTCACAGCCGACTGCTTTACCGCTGAGCTATGCCGCACATAAAGTTTTCTGGGCAAAATTCAATTACATTCAAACAAACCAAAAAAAAAATAAATTTAGACTGCTTTGTCGTATAGATTTTAAATCGAAACCAAGGTATATGATAATAGCAGGGCGAATTCGGCAATATTCGCCTCGATTCACTTCAAGTTTTTGTACTGTAGAATGTCAAACTGAAAATGAATTTGAATCGACAACCATCGATTCATTCTTTATTTCTTGCATTTGTTGACATTCTAAACTACACCGCCAGTTAAAAACGAGTAGAAGAAGAATTCAGCTGTTCACTTGCCATAACCATATGAATGAATTTGCCTTGATCGAAACCAAAAAAAATTGAAATTATTTTTAAACATTTGGAAGGTTTAAAATATACCAAAAAAAAAGTTTAAATAATCGCTTAAACTTTAGACGGGTTAACCGTGTGAAAAAGCCGAACTGTCAACTTTTTTATAAACAATTTGATACATTCCTCTTTTTATTCCCTTTTGTAAGCCGTTTAATGAATCGGTCTATAAGTATCCCTTTTACTCTGTCAAAATTAATATGTACTTTTCACTGCAGCCGTTTTATAAGCTTGACTACCCATATGGCTCACCATTTCCAGTTTTTGGCTTAATACAAATTTTTTCATAGAAATCGATGCATATTTTGCCAAGCTTCAGACACTTTCATCGACATTGATTCTGGTCAGCCAATAATTGTCTCTGCGTAGCTGTAGCTGCACAAAGACTTATTTGCTTAATTGCATTTCGTTGTCAGTTAATTGCGTTGCAATCGATTCCAAGTGACATTTCTGTACGCTTGAGGTTCTTGGTTTTGGTTTTTTGGAAAATGCAATTTAGTCTGAAAATGTGAGAGTACCGTTCTTATAAAACGTTTTTTTCAAAAGCAAAATAGTTTGGCTTTTTAAAACTCCATCATTTGTTATTCCCAGAAGGAACTCTTAAAATTAATTTTTAGCGCGTGTTCGATAGCTAAATTCTTGTGCCCCACATATTTAGTATGTAAATATTACAATTCAAACAGTGTGAGGGAGTAGGAGAGGAAGAGGGAGAGGGAGAGGGAGAGGGAGAGGGAGAGAGAGGGAGAGGGAGAGGGAGAGGGAGAGGGAGAGGGAGAGGGAGAGGGAGAGGGAGAGGGAGAGGGAGAGGGAGAGGGAGAGGGAGAGGGAGAGGGAGAGGGAGAGGGAGAGGGAGAGGGAGAGGGAGAGGGAGAGGGAGAGGGAGAGGGAGAGGGAGAGGAGAGGGAGAGGGAGAGGGAGAGGGAGAGGGAGAGGGAGAGGGAGAGGGAGAGGGAGAGGGAGAGGGAGAGGGAGAGGGAGAGGGAGAGGGAGAGGGAGAGGGAGAGGGAGGTGGGACATGAGAGTCCCTAGCACAGAACAAAAAAATTCAATGAAGAAGAAAATTCAAGCCACGAATAATACTGTCTGAGAGTCAAGCTAAGCCTTGAGCTTATTTTTCAAATGTGGTATATCTATAAGTCTTATTTTTAATTTAATGGTGAATTTTGGAGCTAAATTTATGCGGTTATTATTCAGAGAAACTGCCGTACTACTTTGGCTTATATCACGATTATTATGTTCAACTTTGCAAACGGCCAGCCTACTATTTTTGGAAAAACAGAAATAAGCGACTTTTTAAAACAAAATATAAAATATCTCACTTAAAATATAAATATAAATATTTTTTTTAGGTTATGCAAATGGGTCATATCTTTATCTAAATTTTTTTTTTCATTTTCTATGGATTGCTCAGCTGCATCAGTTGCTGTCTCATCGTGGACTTTGGTTGCAATATCCTGTGAACGCTATTATGCTATTTGTCATCCATTGCGTTCAAGGACATGGCAAACGATTAATCATGCTTATCGTATTATTGGATTTATTTGGTTTGGTAGCATCATTTGTATGACGCCAATTGCAGTATTCAGTCAATTAATGCCAACAAGTCGACAAGGTAAGTAATTATGAGAATACTTATAGTTTGTTTCAATATTTACCGTTGATGTAAATCTGAAGTTAATTCTTAATTTCTTTTAACTATTGGCGTATTTCCTTCGTAACGAGTGTGAAAGGAATACTCGCTTATACATGGAAATACCTTCAAAGCAACAACACAATCGCGGTTATTGTATACATACATATCTTGAGCTTTCTCTAGAGACTGAGCTTCTGTCTCTTCTTGCACTGTGTTTCAAATCAATAATAACAGCAAACCTACGTACTTTCACCCACCCAACCATAGACACACACCGTTTTATTAAAATGATAAAATGGAATTTTCTTCATTTTAATTTTAAAACTCCATATTAGGAAGTGTGATGCTAAGTGCCTTCGCTCAATCCCGACTCTTGCGTCCCCGTTCGTGCCCTCTGGGCAACGTGAGCTACCTAGGCTCGCAGCAGAAAGAGTGGCAGCCCCGGTGCACAGTGGGAAATAATTGAAGTTTACTGTTCATAATCCTCTACAGCCTTCATTTTTCATCCGATTTTGATAATATTTTTTTTAAATTAAATATTTTGAGATTTGCAAGAGCATAGCTGAGCCCAATTTTTGAATTTCGGTTTGTTTACATTTTGTTTTTTGGAGCAAAGTGCGAGAAAACGTAAAATTTTGAAAAAACGATATTATCCTGCTTCAGTTAGCAAAGTTTATTTTAAAAAACCTGTGCCCTTGGAAATCTCAAAATCTTATATTTAAAAAAAAAATTATCAAAATCGGATGAAAAATGAAGGCTGTAGAGGATTATGAACAGAAAACTTCAATTACTTCCCACTGTGCGGTGGGGCCATTCTGACATACTTGGTTAAAGGGCTCGCCGAGGTCTTTTTCGCAGCGTCTGTTCACCACATGGTGCGGCTGCAAGCGGATGTCTGTCTTGTAGCAAGCGGACTGCCATATAAATGTGTGAAAATTTTTTTTCAAAATCCCGGTGACGGGTTGTGCGCTGGGTTTGGGACCCGCCACGTAAAAACTTAATTCCAATGAAAAGCAGAGACAAGTCTCGGATGAGAACCCCCTTTAATGTCGACGACCCGGCAAAACGAAACAAGGACTACGAGAAGGATATTAGGGCATGTACGTGGAATGTCCGGACCCTTTCAAGAGATGGTACCGCTGCCCGACTGGTTGATGTCCTCGTAAACGCAAAGGCTGGCATCACCGTCCTGCAGGAAATGCGATGAACGGGACAAGGAAAGATGACCATCGGACCTTATGACGTATACTACAGTGGCCAGACACGCGGCAAAGCCGCCAAGTACTAGCGTTCACTCCTGTGGACGAGCGTGTCGCTGCGATCCGCATCAACGAAGAAAGTGCGCACAGTAACGGAAGGAAAGTTTGACGTCGAGAAGCTGCGCATGACACAGACAGCTGATAATTTCACCACACTCGACTCTCACACCAGCTAGCAGAGGGCAATCCTCGACGTAACGATGTAACCGAGCAATGTAAGCATATCTCTCACTCATTTCGTATCGGTCAACGAGGACAAGACGAAGTATTTGCTGTCATCAAAGAAAGAATCGGCGCACCTGCGCCTTGGCAGCCATGTCACTGTTGATAGTTACAAATTTGAAACTGTGAGGGACTTCGTCTATTTGGGAACCAGTTTCAACACCGAACATAATATCAGTCTAGAAATCCAGCGGAGAATCACTCTTGCCAACAAGTGTTACTTTGGACTGAGTAGGCAATTGAGAAGTAAAGTCCTCTCTCGAAGAACAAAGATCACGCTCTATAAGTCTCTCATCATACCTGTCCTGATGTGTGGCTCAGATTCATGGACAATGCCTAGAGAAGATGAGATGGCCCTTGGAGTATTTGAGAGAAAAGTTCTCCAGAAGATTTATGGTCCTTACCGTGATGCTCTACGCAGATCTGACCATAGTTCAGAAAATTAAAGGCCAAATGCTACGCTGGCTGGGCCATGTTATGCGAATGGACAAAGACGGATTAAGTTAATTTGAATACCATGTACGTACATTCATCTTCAAAGCATGTGAAAAGCTTGAATACTCAATTATATTATATTTTGTTTTATACCGCAATTTAAAGTTCTCTTCGAATCACCCGTTGTCCACGCATTAAGTTTATTTTAGCACTATACACTTAGTATGTACATATATTGATCAATCGCCGTATGCCTTGTTTTCCTATATAGCCTACATTTGTGTTATTTTCGTATGAAATGCGTGAGTTCTTTTTAACTGAATCAGAATAGTTTATTGACACTCTAAAACTTGCAGCTTTTATCTTTAAATAAAACAAACATCCATTAGCAAAGTTAAGCAAATGACAGTGACAAAGCAAACAACAACCTGCTAAAATATAGCGAATAGAACAGTGGAAATTGGGACGCTAAGTGGGACCATTGCAGAACCGCCCACTTTGAACTTTTTTTTTTTTTTTGCTTATCCAACCGGACAGCTGTCTAAATGAAACTTGTGCTGTGTAAGAAGTGTGCTGGGAAATTCTGAACAACTTTTTTCATTGATTACGCCATATTGGCAGCAATATCTTTTATCACAGACTGGGCATTAGTCGCCGACGCTTCAAAATCAGCTAACTCGTTTCAATAACATTTTATGTCGAAAATAAAATAACCATGGCGACGCATTTAATGGTTCCATCAGCGGTGTATCCACGGGATGGTTTCCAGGCTACAACCCCTTCCCCCCACTACGGGATCCAAAAATTCATATTTTTCACCGTAACTCACAGTAAAAAATATAGTAGAAATTTAGCAAAAAATATAGAAAAAATTACTCAAAAAGATAGTAAAATTTACACAAAAAATGTTCGGTGGAGTAATTTTTAAAAAAATCACTTATAAATTATTGTAAAAATTACGCAAAAATTTTAGTAAAAAATTACACAAAAAATATAGTAGAAAATTAGAAAAAAAAATTATAGTAAGAATAACGCAAAAAAAGTTAAAATTACACAAAAAATAGAGTAAAAATTTCTCGAAAAATAAAGTTTAAATTACTCGAAAAATTAAATTCATCTAATTTGGCAAACAAATTCATTCTGCGGACAAAGATTCTCGAAATAACTTCGCCAAATGCGACGCATTTGGTGCAGTGTAAATGTATCATAACAAGTGTAAGTATATATATATTTTTGAAAAACAAGCATAAAAGGCCAGCTTTGAGAAACTGTGAATGAAAAATGTCCCCGAAATTAAAAGAAAAAATGTGTTATATATAACACTCTCACGGGCTAACTCTTAGCTTCGATGACAACCGTATAAAAAGCAGAACTACTTACCTTGTGAAATCAAGGGTATCCCCTATTAGTTGACAACCCAATAACTTTAATATCCCAGTTCAAGAAAGGTGGACTTACAGCACTTGTGCTTTTTTAACATTGCTCTCATTTTCCCAATTATGATCATTCCTCTTTAATAACTTGTCAACGACATCAACTAAACCGAAAATCATCTACAAAGCTCAATTAAATAATGAACACAACACAATTTCACAAGACTTTCCATCAATTAATATACCATTTTATTTCCAATTTTGTATAACACAAAAGAACAACAAAGAATTCATTAAAATTTCCAATTTTAGTAACTTTGCAGACACAAAAATGGATTTTAATTTGTTAACAAGTACAGGAAGTTCAAAGATTGGATTTGTCGGGAAAATTATATCTATACCTAGCTGTTATCTACTACAACACCCCAAAATGGTCTCACATCGCCCGCCACTAACTTGGTTCAACGCAGTGACTACTTAGCGAACGCAACCGTAGGAGTCCAATTCGTTGAGCTGTGTCAACTTCTGCGTATGAGAGGTGTTAGTTATTTTTTTTAGATATGCTCCCGAGATATGCTTCTGCTGAGAAGCTGATAAAGATGGATAGTGGATCTAGTGTCCTTGGAGATACCCAAAGTCAAGACTTCTTTAAGTTTTTGATGCAAACACTGTCGAATTTAGGTGATCACGGATCTTAGGTGCAACTAGGTCGTTATTTTAGAATCTCAAATCGTGCGCATATCCAAAACACGGGAAGCATTCATCGGTCTATCACAACATAATTCCATCGGGATAAAGCAATACAGCTCTTTAAATCTGCTTGAAACTTTGAAACTGATACCAGTTATCTTCATTTCGCTCCGCTCTTGCAGCTAAAACGTAACGTTGTTCGATAATAGCAACTAAGTATAAAAAGTAATTTCGTTTGACCAACTTCAAAAATTTAATTTGTTGACAAATTGAGCTTATGACCCAAAAACATTATGTAGATATGGAATAGCTCGTTTGAAACTGCAAAACTGCGCATTCAACATTATGCATATGAGCCGTTTAAAGCACAAGTGGTATAAGTCCAGTTTTATTTTTTTTTAGTTAGGCTTGACGCTAAGTAGGGGAAAATGTGTTCTATATAAAACCCTAACGGGGTAGCTCCTAGCTCCCATAGAAACCGAATAAATAGCAGAATTAACTTGTGAAATCAAGGGTATCCCCTATTTGTTGACAACACACTTGTGCTTTAAGGGGCTCATATGTCAAACGTACAAATTTCATAGGGGAGACAAACATCGAACAATTGAGAAATTTGAACCTAAATTTTAAACTTTTTTGAACTACATACTTATATGACCAAACAAATACGATTTCAAATTTAAACTAGAACAGTTTTTCCAGAAAATTGGTTAAATGAAACGGGTTTCAATCATTAACCACAAATGTTTTAACAATTTTCTAAAGAAAAAATAATATTTTGTCCGTCGGCTTGGACTCGAACCAAGACTCCCCGCATCATGCACGTCTGCTCTACCACGGAGCTATATCGCACACATGAATGTTATTGGCAAATTCAATCTTGAATAAGCTTTCAAAAATAAGTGAAAACAAATGGCTGTAATTATCTTAATAGTTAAGATAATCGCACATGGTTTACCATTTTTGAAGCTTCAAAGCTTCAACTTTAAGAGTATGTAAAAATATTTTCAAAAAAGTTTAAAAAATTAAAAGAAAATTCACTATGAAAAAAATGCAATTTTTCCCCATACAAAATGTATGGGAAAGGGCGAAAAAAATAGCCACCCTAAGGGTTAAGTTAGAGCGCTAATTTTTTGCAAGGCTTATTTTCTCATCAATACCTAACTTTTTAGGGGGTAAGACCAAGTCGACATTTTTTTTGAATCACCCTAATACATATACATCCAATTTTATATGTATAGATTTGTATGACCGTCCATAGGACATTGTCAAATGGTCGCCTCCGCGGTAAAGCATTCTAGGGTGCGAGATTTATGCATTTGGTGGTGAAAAGAACTGATTTGTACAATGCTCAGAATCGATAAAACCTATTTTGTTAAAAATTCTGCTAAGTCCCCATAAATTACAAAAAGCTGCTAACCGCTACCAGCTTTTGACGTTATGTTCTATTGTAGCTTTTGTATTCACACATCTATGTATGTTCGTCCTTGGAATGACATGATTTTGACTATTTTAAATAAACGAAATGTCCAGCTGTGTAGAACAGCATACAAATTAAGCGTTAAAGCTTTGTTCTAAATATTTTGCTATGAAGTAGTAGAAAATGTTTAAAAATTGAATTTCTATATTTTTTAAAACTTTCGTTGAGCCAGAAACACCTACAAGTTGATATACGCAGGGGGTAGTCTGCGACACGCCTTAAGTGTTTGCAATCGGAACCAAATTGTGTATGTGATATATCCCACGATAGTCCTATCGATTCCAAGTATTAAATAAAAAATAATAATTTGAATTTGTTGAGTCTCCATGGTATGGTCTGAACTTTAACTGCCCTACGAAACGCCTTATCTCCGACCAAAGTTCTACCAATTTCGAGTATAAGATAAAAATAAAAATAACTTTTATTTTTTGAGTCTCCATAGAGCAATCTGTACTTTGATCCCCCTGCGACGCGCCTAAACCATCTTCTATCGGGATAAAAGTTTTTGTGTAATATCTTCGGCTATCGATTTAGAGGTTGAGCCTTTGGAAATCTGATGATAAAATTGTCTCCATACAAATAAGGACCTCCCTAATTTACATACATATCTACACGGCGGCCACCGTGGTGTGCCGGTAAGGATTCGGGTTCGGTTATTCAATTCCTCTTTTAAAATTTTGAAAATAAATTTTTTTAAATTTTCTTTGTGCTAGAACCATGAATGTGTATCAACATTATTCCGTATACGCCACGGCGTCTGTGGTTTAGTGCAATACATTCTTGTTTCTGGCTCAACGAAAATTTTTAGAAATTTATAAATTCAATTTTTAAACATTTTCGTTCCTCCAGAAACATGAATATGTAGCACATTCGTTTTTCTGGCACAATTTTCAGAGATTGAACTGCAAGTTCATAATAATGGCATTGCAAATTTCCGGTGGTTCCTTGTACTTTGGAAACCCAGGATTTTCGTGAATTGTAGAGAAACGAGAGAATAGTCACAAAACTTCACATAAATCAAAACTTTCACTACTAAAATGTCTTATCGAACCGTATTCGGATCGATTGACGGATGAATGATTTACGCAGCCCAATGAGACACGCGTTAACGTAATCGGATTGGCCTAATTGGCCTTTTTATTAATCATTTTCTAGTTTACTACCATATTGTGGGGGGTGTAATCAAAGATAGTACACAATTTTTTTCCCCCATGTACAAGGTTAACACCCTAATAAGTACCTAAATATATACATACACAAATAACTAGGTCACTTGAAAAAGGACACGACTGTAATGTTTGGTGGCTTTTTGAAATCCAACGGATTTTGAAAACCAAAAATAGGTTGTCAATAGGCACCTAATCTAGGTCGGAGTGAGTTTATTCTAGTTATACATTTTTCGTAGAGGTTTAATTTCGTATACTGCAAAGGCATCAAAGTTTGTAAAGTTCTTATTTGATGATAGCAACAACTTTGCACTGACTTCGTTCAAAGCAAGACCCACATTCTGCCCTTCTCACGAAGCGATTGTCAACCCAACTATAAACGTTTTAGTGACGGAGTTTGTATTGAATCATCTTCTCCAGCACCAAGTTAAATATGGGAGGTTGCCCGTTTTGTTTCGAATAGCTTGGAGAGTTCCTTTTCAATCCAGGGAGCTGTGGGTACTTTTCAAGTACCTTTGGCATTGCCGAAATGGTTTCAAAAAAGCCAATATCCAGGTTTCAAATGTCTTTTCACAATCGCTTCTGAGGACCTCCGTTTACTTTTGCTTTCGTTGGTCTGAGAGTTCCTCTGCCATCTTGCTTTTAACTGCTGGATAGAAAATAATTACTTGAATTAAAAAAAAATTACTCGTTGAGATATAAGTTTTTGCCATAATCAAGGACGTACGCAGGGGCAGGTCTGTTGCCCTAACCTTACCGAATGAAACCGAATGAAAAAACCCAAGAAAGTTTATAGTTACTTAGAAAATAAATTCATGGCCTCCCTTTGCGAACCTTTGTGAAGAGCTGGGAACGCTATTGTTGAGTGTATGTCTTTTTCTCTGGTACTTGCGAACATCGGAGTAAAGTATGTACATACCTACACCATTTCATGTCCTGGAAAGGTATAAAAAGAAAATACTCAATGCGGCAATTCAAGTGACGCTTAGTGTATATTTATTTAAGTTCACTTAGTTCACATGTTTCTCAGATAATATTAGTTTAATCTTGATTGCATTTATTTTATCTTTTCATATATTACTGCATGTCGCCGCAGGCTTACGCAAATGTCGCGAACAATGGCCCGAAGATACAATTGCTTATGAGCGTTCCTACAATATATTCTTGGTACTAGTGCTACTTGTGCTGCCCCTATTTATTCTTTGTGTTGCTTATATACTCATCACACGTACCTTGTATGTTGGCATGAGAGCAGAACGTGCTTTAATATTCGGAGGTAATACATCCTCCCACAGCATAACAGGCGCTAAGCTTAACGATGACAATACTGTCAGTACATTTGAGCCAATTGCGACAATGACAACGCGTACGAGGACAACAGCCGCCGCCACAGCAGCAGCAACAGTTCAACCCACAATTTTGGCTGGTTTTAATTTAAGAATGTCATTTCGCTGTCCTCGAAGGTCAGCCAGCATAGGAAACTGTTCTATTAGAAGTGATGATTTTGATATGACAACTCCAACGCAAAATAATATTAGCTATCAGCAACAAACTCAGTGTTCGCATTCAAAACAGCTATCACAACAACGACAACTCAATTACTTTGGTAAGTAGAAAAGTATGATAATGATATTGTTTTTAATGGTATACCTTAATATTGTACGCAGTAGGTACTCCTGCACAAAATTATTAAAATTAATACTAGATACTTGCTGGGCAACATTTGCTTATTATATTGTCCATTATCTTAACAATTTTGTAACGCAAACTACTGCTCAGGCTAATCTCTAGTAAGGATATATTCCTATGACCAGCAAAAAAAAGCAAAATATTCCAATTTCGAGCTAATGAAAACCTTTAGGGCTCCATTACCGTTTGTGAGTCGCTTAAAAATATAAACGACTCGCCTACATTTGTATTACCGTTTGCGAATCGCGCTGTAACATTCGCCTCAAACTTCAAAATTAAGCGAATGTAAACTATGACGCGATTACTGTTTGCGACTTGATCCAAATTCGTTCGCCGGAAGTGTCAAAATCAGGCGAACAGAATTTGAAGGTGACTAAAATTCCTTTAAAATAAATAAAAAGGGTCATATTGGGGCTATATTGTGGTCATTTTCGGCATGTTTTGGTGTCATTTTGTGGTCAATTTTGGGTTATTTTGAGGATGGTGTCATTTTGTGGTCATCATCATCGCCAACTAAGGGGACTCAAAAATTTCAAGCGACTCGCGAACGGTAATAAGACCCTTAAAAATATTCAACTTTTTGGTGTATCAAAATTAAAGTTGTGCTACAAATATTTACCAAAATCTATCAAAATCAAACTCTTTAGCCAAGTAGGTTGCGATCGAACAAAAAAGCCATTTAAGCTGAAAGCCTGAAGGCTCAATTAAGTATTTACTGATATGTATGATTTGGCAAACTCATCTGTCTTGCAGATGCTCCTCACAAATTAGAAGAGAAGCTCGGGGCAAAAATACATATGTTCAGAGGTGTAAGATGACGTATTGTAGATATATCGCGCTTTAAATTTATTTATTCATACTCTTTGCCAAGTTTTGTAATATTGTCTTAAATGGTTCCGAAAATCTTAACAGCCAAAACTTTGACCTTTTTTCAAAATTAAAAAAAAAAAACGTTAAAAAAGATGATGAACAAAAATACCAAATTCAATCTCAGTAGCTGCTCTGTCAGTGATGTATCTGAGTTTTCACATTTTGTGACATTTTCGACATCGGAAAAAGGGCGTGGTTATGGTCCAATTTTACCTTTTTAAGCATTAACCTACCTACTGTAACCTGCACGCAAATGTCATCTATGTATATATGTATCTCACTTTTCACTCAAGTTATCGTGTACACGCAAAGGCGGTGTACATGGCCCAACTGATTCCTCTATCCATTCTATGAACTTTGATGCATGGAACTCTATATCTATCTCGATTTACTTATGCCATTACAAGCTCCCTTTATGTGAACAAAATTATAATGCCCTGCGGTGCCTATAAATCTTGCTGTCCATTCGGTCAACCAAGTCTTATATAAAGTTCAAATATGCTGGTGTTAGTGCATGCATCAACTTTCATGTGTTCGTGGTTATGTTTCTAAAGAATTTGCAAAAAAAAAAAGGAAACAATAAAACGAAAAAAGCAGTCGAGCAGTCTGGCAGTTGAACAGAAATATTTTGATAAATTTTTGCACTCACTAAAGAAAGAGCAGCAAAAAGATAGCTAACACACTCCATACAGGCAAAGCCGAGAACTCACTTATCCCCTTGCCAAATATTGTTTTTTACTTTTTGTGCGCTTGTTGTGTTGCAAGGAGAAAAAATTTTAAAATTAAAAAAATAGTTTAACACATGTTGCATTGATATTTCTTGGCATCCATTTTCTCTCTCCCCTCTGCATAGTGCAAAGTTTGCTATATGGCCAACAAACACATTTGTGTTTATACGTAAGTTTTCAACTATATGCTGGACTATTTTAACAAGGCACACATAGTAGGTAGAAAATAACTAAACAACAAAACAAAAACATAACATGTCAATATATATAACCCAGCAAGACATAGTATTACATAGCAAATTAAAATAATGGGGCTATATTTAGTTTTGCCTTAGAATGTGTTGAACATGCAGTGAGAAACTTCGTATATATTTACTGTGCGTATGATCTCATACTCCTTACCTGTGGCGGTTCCAGGATTTCGGGAAGGGGGGGCTTTCCTTTGATGTCGGGGGCATTTTTCATTCACAGTTTTTTTTTAAGTAAAATGTCAGATTCCAGGTATCACTTATGTAAATCGTTTGAAAAGTTACCGTATGTTTATTACGTAAACACAAAAATATTAGTTCGCAGTTTTACTATTTCTTTGTATAATATTTCCACTATTTTTTGTGTAAGCGCGTCCGCACACGGAGCGAATCGTCGTAGACGCTACATTCGATTTTTGTTCGCTTTGTTGCTGAACACATATATTTGCATGAAGAGCTGCACACGAATCGGCAGCTGCACGAAACTGGCAAAGCATGAAAGCTACATGCTGTTCAGCGTATGACAATGCTGGTCGCCAGGCGTCGTACGCTTAGAAAAGAGGAAAAACAAGCATTTATTTTCATTTTCGATTTTCAAAATTTGCACAATCGGAGAAAAGATGTACGTCCATTACTGTGAAAACGTGTTAATTAATTAATATTGCAATTTTGACAGTTCTTTGGGTGCTTTTCTTTCTGCAGCGTCGTGTGCAGATCTTGAGACGCAGGGAAATTCGTGCTCAGTGAAATAACAAGTACGCATCTATGACGATGCGCCTCGTCTGCGGACTGCCTAACTTTTATCATATTTTTTTTGTAGTTTTTACTATAATTTTTTGGTAATTTTTTACTATATTTTTCGCATAAGTTTTACTCTTCTTTATTTGCGTAATTATACTTAGCGTACTACACCATTTCAAGTTGGAGTTTAGAAAGCTTTAATTGGATTTTAGAATAGTCAATTGGATTTTAGAAAGCGGTAGTTGGCTTTTAGAATAGTCAATTGGATTTCAGAAAGCGGTAGTTGAATTTTAGAATAGTCAATTGGATTTCAGAGAGTTTTAAATGTATATTAGAATTGTCAATTGGATTTCAGAAAGCGTCAATTGGATTTTAGAAAGCGTCCATTGAATTTTAGAAAACTTAAAAAAATTTCAATTTATGTTTTCTAAAATCCAATTGACGCCTTCTGAAATCCAATTTACGCCATTTGGAAAGTATAAGTTTAAGGATTTTAGAAAGTCAGAATTTAAATTTTTTCGGTTTTCAAAAATCCAATTGACGCTTTCTAAAATCCAAGTAAAGCCATCCAAAATCCAATTGACGCTTTCCAACATCCAACTAACTTTTCTAAAATCCAACTGACGCTTTCTGAAATCCAAATAACGCTATCCAAAATCCAATTGACGCTTTCTAAAATCCAGCTTGAGATGGTGTAGTACTAGTACAAGGGTATTATAATTTTGTTCACATAACGGTACACAATGGGCTGAAATCTGGAAAAAGCGGTCAAAAATCAATAACTCGAGAAAAAAATATATATATCGAAACCAGTACCCCGTTTCTTTAAAAAATCGACAAAATTCTCGATTTTATTGTCGTCACATTCGACTCGATTCAAAATTGAATAAAAAAAAAAATTTGTCACTACCTCAAAAGCAAGTGAGAAATCGACAAAATTAATTAATTATAATTATCAAATCGACTATTTCAGTCGAGACGATCGATCGAGTTGACTTACAGAAACACAGTACAGATTTTGCACCTTGCTCTGTATATACCTAATCTATGTTGTTGCGAAAATTGGCGAAATCGGTCAATAATCACGCCCACTTTTAATAAATAGAAATTTTTGAAGAGATTTTTTTAAAAAAATTTGAGTATGCAGTTTTATAGGCGATACAATTTTAGTTGTCATAAAGTGCAAATTTTAAAAAGCTAACTATTACGGTTGATTTTTTATAATTTATTTTCGTTCACATCCTCGCATAGGGGACCATTTTGGTTTTTTTTCTAACTTTTTCAAAATTTTCAAATGATATTTTTTTTTTCATTTAAGATAACTCCTTAACTTATCTTGAGGAAGAATTTTCCTTTTATAGTGTGCCAACTGGAGCAGGATAATATCGCGTTTTCAAAATTTGCAATTTCCCCACACTTTGCCCACTAAAAAAAATTTAAACAAATCAAATTGAAAAAATCAGGTTAAAGTACATTCTTGCCAATCTCAAAATTTTTCGTTTATAAAAAATTTTGTTCAAATCGTATGAAAAATAAAGGCTGTAATGAATTTAGAGCAGTAAATTTCAATTATTGACCTTTGTGGACCGTTATCTCAGCACATACAAAAAAGCGCATATTTGCGCATTAACACAAGAAAGTAGATACCCCAGAGGATACTTGAAAAAAAAAAATTTAAATATCTAGCGGGGATCGGGTGGGACCGGCACTCGGCGTGGCCTTCTCATTGGAAAAATTTTAAAAATTTCTATAGATAAATGGGGAGATTTTTTTATATCTGCCTTATTTTAAGCCGGAATCGGTGCAAACTAAATCTGTACGATGTCCACTAAAGGCTTGAACATAAAATGCTGATTTATTTTTACACACATATCTGTATTTCGCTATTTGCTAGCTGTATCGACCATGTGAAAAAATCATTGATATACCTGAGTAGTTGTCTTTATCCAACGAAATATTTAAGCAAAATCAAAAAAATTTTACTCAGTCCTACTTTGATGTTTCTAGATTTCAAAAATGTACTTCATTTGTCCCAATGCCTTAACCGACTTTTGGCCACTTTTTTCAAAATCCAGCCCATTGTGCGGTAGTACGTAACAACACAAAATAATCGAGATAGATATAGATTTCCATATATGAAAGTTCTTCGGTTGAAAAGAGGAGTACATTAAGACATGTCCGTCCGTCTACCCGTCCGTCCGTCCGTTCGTCTGTGTACACGTTAACTTGACTAAAAATTCAGATATTGGGCTGATATTGTGTATACGGGTTACTTTCTGGCCAAGGTAAATTGCTATTGAAAATGGGCGAAATCGGATGATAACCACACCCCCTTTTTTGATATCGAAAATTTCGATAAATGGCTAAAATGATATAAATTTATAGGTGAATCCCGCTGGTCATTCTCTTATGAGTTTTCCACAAATTTTTTAAAGTGGTTGGGGCACCGCCCACTTTTAAGGAAATTGAAAATTAGGCTGGTCGTAACTTTTTAAGTGATTACGATAGAACGATGAAATTTGGCACAAAGCATACCAGTATCGTTTGGGGTATACCTGATGAAATTGTATAAAATCGGCCTACAACTATGCCCACTTTCGATATCGAATTTTCGAAAATCACCTAAATTGACATAATTCGGTAATGGAAACGGCTAAAACGATATAATTTTATAGGTGAACCCCCCTGGTCATTCTCTTATGATTTTTCCATAAATTTTTTAAAGTGGGCGTGACAACGCCTGCTTTTAAGGAATGCATTTTTGAAAATTCGACTGGTCGTAACTTTTTAAGTGATTACGATAGAACGATGAAATTTGGCACAATGTATAATAGTATCGTTGGGAGTATACCTGAAGAAATTGGATAAAATTGCCCTCCAACCACGCCCACTTTCGATATCGAAAATTTCGAAAATCACCTAAATTGACATAATTCGGTAACGGAAACGGCTAGATAAAACCTCTTTCAAGTCAGATGAACCCCTTTTCAAGTAACATGATATAGTTTGGCTAGTCATTCTATTATAATTTTTTGATAAATTTTTAAAAGTAATAATTTTTAAATGGATTACGGTAGAACGATGAAACTGGTACGAGGTATACTAGCATAATAGGGAGTATTCCTGATGTAAATGGACGAAATCGCTGCCCAACCACGCCCACTTCCGAAATTGAATATTTCGAAAATCATATGAAAATTATCGCTGAATATTTAATGTTACCCGAACTTAGACTTCCTTACTTGTTTTTATCATATTTTTTGTGTAATTATTACTTTATTTTTTGCGTAAATTTTACTATATTTTTTGCAATTTTTACTATATATTTTGTAATTTTTACTATGTTTTTTTGTGTAATTTTTACCTAATTTTTTGGGTAATTTTTACTGTATTTTTTGTGTAAATTTAATTTCGTTTTTTAAATGAGCTTTTAATCCAAAACGATGTATTTATAACTGTACTGAGTATCGTTTTGCATTAAAATCTCATTAAAAAAAAAAATGAACTTACGACATTTGCTCACGAAGCCAGCGTTATATTTCGCTTTTCATAACGAAGTCTGTTGTATTTTGAACTTATTGCGGTGGCTTTTTTCAATAAAACCGCATACACCTAAAAGACCTAGCCTAATGTGTATGTTACAGTTCATAGCTACAGTATTAGTAGGTATGAAACTACGCATATGCCAACCGATCATATTTATATTAAGGCATACTTTGTTTGCCATCTTGACGCATTAAAGGTCTACCTAAAACTCAAATATAAGACACTCAAAAGTACTTTGAAGCTGCACTCCGCCACTTCACAACTAATCCTTAGTAGTAGGCGAACCATGCACTTCAAATACAAACTTTTGGCAATCGAATTGGCATGCTTAAGAAATTATATATCAAAAGGATTTTCAGAACACATAAGTGTAATTGAAAGTCTTAACGGTGTGGCTAATGGCCTTCAAAAAACTATATCTGAGCTTATACAAAATAATTTGATGCTAATATACATACACGGTCTAGTTCGAGCCAATTTTAAAAGTTCGAATACCATACACAAAACAGAATAAAAATAATTTTTAGTAAAATAACGTATAATCAAAATAAATAAAATAAAATACTGTAAAATAAATAAAATTAAATTAATTTAACTTTAAAAAATTCAAATAAAATAAAAAAATAAAATAAAATAAAAAAAAAAATAAAATAAAATAAAATAAAAAAAATAAAAGAAAATAAAATAAGATAAAAAAAAATAAAATAAAATAAAATAAAATAAAATAAAATAAAATAAAATAAAATAAAATAAAATAAAATAAAATAAAATAAAATAAAATAAAATAAAATAAAATAAAATAAAATAAAATAAAATAAAATAAAATAAAATAAAATAAAATAAAATAAAATAAAATAAAATAAAATAAAATAAAATAAAATAAAATAAAATAAAATAAAATAAAATAAAATAAAATAAAATAAAATAAAATAAAATAAAATAAAATAAAATAAAATAACATAAAATAAAATAAAATAAAATAAAATAAAATAAAATAAAAAAAAAAATATAATAAAATAAAATCAAATAAAATAAAATAAAATAAAATAAAATAAAATAAAATAAAATAAAATAAAATAAAATAAAATAAAATAAAATAAAATAAAATAAAATAAAATAAAATAAAATAAAATAAAATAAAATAAAATAAAATAAAATAAAATAAAATAAAATAAAATAAAATTAAATTAAATTAAATTAAATAAAATTAAATTAAATAAAATAAAATTAAATTAAATAAATTTTTTTATTTAAAAATTAAATTAAATTAAAAAAAAAACATAATAGAATAAAATCAAAAATAAAATATAATAAAATAAAAAAATAAAAATTATTTTAATTGAAAAAAAAAATTATTTAATTAAAAATAAAACAAAATAAAACGAAAGTATATAAAATCTAATCAAATCCAATGAAATCAGTTGAAATGAAACAAAAAATCTGAAATAAATTGAACTGTACTTTTAGATTCTAAACTTTAGAAAAAGAGAGGAGGCATACGCCAGCAACTCGTTTTTGTTATATATCGTATCAGCGCGGTTTGGATTAGTTGCTGTTGTTGTTGTAGTTGTTGTTATGTAACTCATATTTCATGCTTAGATAAATCTCCACTGCTTGTGCACTGTTGTACGTATGTATGTACATTAGGGTGATTAAAAAAAAAAAAATTTGGTGTTTTTTTCGGTCTTACCCCCTGAAACTTTAGGTATTGGTGAGAAAATAAGCCTTGCAAAAAATTAGCGCTCTAACTTAACCCATAGGGGTGGAATTTTCATCATCGAGAGCTTAGTGGTTTACATGTATAACTAACGCTGATCCGATGCTTATATTCGGGTATACACTGCTTTTCGTCCAGGTACAAGGGAAAATTTCTGCGACTTTCATAGCTTTTCCATACAATATATTGACATTCTTAAGGTAACGCACAACTGCGCGGGATATTTTTTTTAAAACATTTTTTACGTATAAACATATTCTTTCAAACCAATAAGCCGCTGAAGCCTTTTTCATATTATATGCAAATTTTTTTAAGATTTTTTACAAATTCAATTTGCAAAATAATCCACAAATACCAGTAACGAGCTGACAACACGATTCAAATCAACAAATTTTTCGATATTCGCACGTAGCCCACATCACTGTCACTTCATTTATTTGCAAAATAAACATAGTGATATTGCGAATGTGGAATTACAGATAAACGGTGCCGTTTGTTATGCGAATGGTTGAAAGCGCGTGTCATGTATCTTTAAGAGAGAGAACGGTAGAGCTGCCAACTAAGTATTTGAGCTGGAAAAGAGCTAAAATCCAGAGAGGTGATAAACTATACTTGATGTACTTTCGGAATGGTTGCCAAACAATGTCTGACTTTATAAATTTACAAACAAATATAGACCATATACGTAACAACAAGCCTTTTCACTCTTCAAGGCAATTTTTATTAGTTGGAATATTTTATACCTACATAAGCTAAATTTTTTAACGGAAAAGAAACATTTTACAATAGTTGAATTGGATCTTTAAGTTATATAATTTATGTAAAGCTGACATAATAGCCCAGTTAGACACATACAAATGCACCAGTTTAAGCACATGCATAATTTCACTCTACATGAGAGGATATCCTATGGTCTGCTGGTAAATTCAAATTTATATTGAAAGAGTCATATTTACGTTGTTAGCAATATTTACTCACGGAAGCTCTTAGGTATGCAGAATTTAAAGTAAGGAACTCACAAACATGGCAAGCCACATTCATATCTGTGCTTTTATCCTTAGAATCTAAGAATGCTTCCTTTTGAAACTCTCGTAAAAAGCATTTAATTAAAGACCAGCAGTTTGAGCAACATTGAAATATTAGCTGCAGCCTAAAAGTATGCAAAGCGTTATAGCTACACAAAGTACATGCTACTCTTACTTTCTTTGTTACATTTTCAAGCAAGCTGAATAACAATTTAATTTTGGCTTACAAAATTATATGGTATGCAATACGAACTTTTATCACATACTATCAGGATGCACAGTTTAGTAAATTATGCTGCTGCATGATTGGTTTTTACTAGAGGCCTGCACGGGTAAAGATAGTAACCGATATAGATATGTAACTAAGTATCTAACTATTTTCAATGCTATCCTGATAAAAAAGATATTTTCGTGTCGAGTAACTTTTGTTATCAAGATACCAAAGATACTTTTGTATCGAGTTACTTTTGTACAGAGTTACTTTTGCACCGAGTTCCTTTAGTATTTCGTTACTTTACGGTTACCAACTGCAGTTACTTTTGATACAAACTCGATATCTTGGCATCTTGTAGTCATTGCGGTATAGTGATGGGAGTTATCAGAAAAATAGTAAGACAGTAGTTTGTAACTGGGATCAACTCGGGATCATTTCTGAAACATATAGAGTTTTTCTTGGGGCTAACTACGACTGCTTTGAAACAAATTTAAGTAATATTTCGGGTGCTGATCGTAAAATTTTGGGAACATGTCATTGCTGTTGCTGTCTCGGGACCAATTAAGCGACAAATTCGGTAAATGTGAAAAAATATTAAAACTAAAAAGCTAAAACTGTCTCTCAGAATCCGTTTTAATCAAAATCGTATCTGCTCATTTTCGAAAATGGTAGCAAAAATCTCCATTTTACTTTTTCTGAATGTCAAAATTTAAGGTTTTTTAGATTTTTCTCGAAAACGGTAAGTTACTTCTAAAAACTGTTTGTTATATAAGTTCCGACAGAGCCAAATTTTTGTGGAGAGCTTAGGTTAGACCCTAGAAAGTAGAACTGCAAAGGTTCCCATCGATACCATATGTGCTAGAAAAGTTATTCGGCGTCAAAGCCGAGGAAAATTACAAAAAAACCCTTAAATATGGATCTTTGACCCCGAATAAGCCTTTTAGCACATGTGGGATCCATAAGAACATTTACAGTTTTCCTGCTGTAGGCAAACCTAAGTTCTCCACAAGAATTTGGATCTGTCGGCATATTTGTTATACAAGATATCTAAATTTTCCGGACTAATAGTTTTTGATTCTATGAATGGAGAAAAGGTGGCTCAAGCACGAGAACTATAGGCTTTACAAAACAACTACTATCATTGTCGATGGGGAGCTTCGTGACAAACAAAAAATATTAACGTTTCCAAGAAAAGTCATGAAAAGTTCATACTGGTTGTTTAGTCCATAGGCCTAAATATTACGGCACACCCTAGTGCGGGGTAGTTCACTGTATATTTACCGGTAACAGTGCTTTCCTCTCCGGATAATAGCGAACGCTATTATTCGGAGTTAGGTTCAAGTAACTTTTCCTTTTTTTGGTTTTTCACTTATATTCCGTACGCCGACATAGCAGCCCGCAGCCAAGTCACCGAAGGTAAGCAAATTTTCCACTTATTTCCATAATAAGCCATCATCTTAAATTCCATAATTACACTACATTTCAATTCCATCCATTGCCATTTATTTATTTTTTAATAAATCTTTATAACGTTGAACTAACTCGTTTCTTTTCATTATTTACGTGCGAGAACCAAATCGGTAGGTACCGCGTAAACATTGGTCCTATCGCGCCAGGAATATTCAAAATCCGGATTTTATGAAACCAGCACCTAATCGGAAATTTTTTACAATATATTTTTAAACACCAGCGCAAATCATTTGGAAATCACCAAACAAATATAATTAAATTCAAGCACAAAGACACAAAATTTCGAAGGCACTTCAATTAATAACAAATTCATCCAGCGAGTTCACCAACACACATATACAGTCCGCTATTAACACATTGGTTTTTTCATCCAGCGAGTTCACCAACACATTTATACAATCCGCTATTAACAAATCGCATCATCACATCATCACATCATCACATCAGTTCAGAGTCCTTAATATCACTTTGTCATATTTTCAAATCGCTTTACACAATTTATTAAGGTAAGTGGTTGATTTTGGTGCACACATTTTTTTTTTAATACGTCGTAACGTATCGCGAGTGAATTTGTGATATCCATTTGCAAGTCAAAGTAAGTGGAAGTTTTTCGTGTTTAATACACACTTAGCGCCTTTTGACTATCGGTTGAGTCCCCCACCAGTGGTAAGACTTCTCCGACACAGCTCAAGGCAGACAGGCAGATTGAATATTTCTGAACAAGGAATCACTGCACTGTGCAATCTCACTAGGTTTCATATCTACTTGTCCATTTTACATACACTTCCACTTGGTTGATGCATTTGCAAATAAATAGCACAATATTCACTCATCGTTAAAATATTCACTTCAACCACAAGAATACACCTTTCTTCAAAATTAGCACTTGCGTTGGGTGGCTAGTGGTCATTATTTATAGCGACAACAGTCCATTAATTTGTTGCAAAATCACTGAGTATATTCACATACTGTATTTATTTACAAGTTTTAATAAATATTATTTACAATTTATCGCAAAATCCATTGCTTTAAATTTTCACTTTGGTTGGCTATTCGGCAGTTTTTACACAGACGTTGAAATTGGCGTTAAGGATACATTATATCCGTTGCCAGATTTTTTATCTATTTTTCCACTTTCAACAATACACTAAATCTGCGTCCAGATTTCTAGCGGCTTAAAATTCACATTAATACAATAAATCTGCGTCCAGATTTCTAGTGCCTTATAATTCACATTGATACATTAAACCTGCATCCAATTTTTTTTTTATCTGTTTTCACATTCACTTTCATACATTAAATCTCCAAAGAGAGTACTGTGTCACTTTATTTAACTTCGCTTATCTTCAAAGCACGATACACTCCTGAGTCATTACTTCTCGGTCCATTCCTTTAACGATACAAAATATTTAAATTAATTAAGAAAATGGAGACTTACATACGTCAATCCGACTGCATAGTGGAGTTCGAACAAGAATTCAGCTCACAAGCCATAGAGGATATGGATAAGCACACCATTGCATTACAGCAAGAGGAGCTGAAGTCAATGTGGAAGAAGACAAAATCGACTTATGACAGTCTTCTGGCGTCAAACGAAACTTCAAAGGAAAATTTGCAATCCATAAAGCAAAAAAATAAGACTTGTTTTGCATGCTACGCGAAATGCATGGCTGCAATGAATGCTCAAGTCGAAAAAATGGAAAAGGCGCTAATCCCACAGCAGCAAACTACCCAAGTATCTGAATCGACCGGCCGTGAACATAATATTCGTCTCCCACCTTGTGACACTGATGTGTTCACAGGTGATTATATGTCTTGGCCTACTTTTAGGGACATGTTCACGGCTATATATATACTAAATACACGCCTTACCCCGGTTGAGAAGCTGTATCATCTCAACCAGAAAACGCAAGGGGAGGCGAAGGAAATTGTACGTCGGTGCCCTTTGACAAACGAGGGCTTTACTACGGCGTGGAAAAATCTAAGTGATAGGTATGAAAACAAACGTATTCTGGTCAACACGCAGCTAAAATCCCTTTTTAATTTAAAAGCTGTTGAAACCGAATGCGGGACAGCAATCAAACAACTCCAGAGAGACATAAATAATTGCATCTCAGCCCTCCAATGTCATCAAATTGACATATCAAATTGGGATGCAATTATTACATATCTCTGCTCCACCAAATTACCAGAATGCACTCTGGCTCTGTGGGAACAAACCATAGAGGATAAGACAGCGATTCCAAAGTGGGCAGATATGGATAAATTCTTGTCCAACCGTTTTCAAACCCTAGAAACCGTATGTGATATAAAAGGTAGCAAAACTACAAAAGTATCCAAGAACCAACCGAACACGTCAACCAAACTTGGTGTTTACCAAGTGAGTGTTCCAAAACCCATGTGTAAAATGTGCAATAGTGCAGATCACAGATTACGAGAATGCTCGAAATTCAGGGATATGACTCCCGCAAACAGAGTATCGTATATCAAGAGCAATGGTTGGTGTCTGAACTGCCTGTCAGCTGGACACACCGTAACACGCTGCACTAGCCGATACAGATGCACCATATGTCGCACAAAGCACCACACCCTACTCCACCTGGCAGAAGCTCAGCCAACACCAACAAACCAAACGTGGCGTCAAAACGCCCCAAATGATGGTCCCTCAACTTCCCAGCAAGCACGAGCACATCAGCAGTCTGGAAATACAAATGACAGAACTAATAACGTTTCGTCACATCACGCTAATACCACTAAAGGCATATTGTTAGGGACCGCACTTGTCAATCTTCACTTCAATGGAGTAAAGTTCTCGGCCAGAGCACTAATTGATTCTGGGTCTGAATGTTCCTTTATCACTGAAAGACTGAAGAGAAGACTAAACCTACCATCTAAGCGTCTGCATGTCCAAGTTTCCGGGATCAGCAATACCCTGTCGGCCCAGGTAAAAGAATCGTGTCTCATTCAATTAGGGTCCCTTATCGATCCTTTAGTCAGCATTGACACAGTAGCCCTAGTCTTGCCTCAATTAACAGGGGATCTTCCAACTTGTCAAGTCAACGCAATGACTCGACAAGAGTTTCCGGATCTGATCTTAGCGGACAAAAGGTTTTTCATAAATGAACCAGTCGACCTCATCCTCGGAGGCGACATTTATCCCCAGATCATACTAGGTGGTATCCGGAAGAACGTCCTTAACACGCTTCTCGCCCAAGAAACTGTCTTTGGTTGGATTTTAACCGGCCGAACCGAAACATCAGAGCCAACCAACACTCGGGTATCATTTTACAGCGAAGTAAGTCTCGATAAGCAATTAACTGCGTTCTGGGAGTTAGAAGATGTACCGAAGAAAAGGGCACTTAACGAAGACAATGCTTACTGCGAGGCACTGTACAAAACAACCACAGAAAAGAACTCGGATGGAAAATATACCGTCGCTCTACCCTTTAAACAAGATTTCCCCGATAATATATACTTAGGGCCTTCCCTGAAAAACGTTTGTTCTCAATTTTATCGGAATGAGACACGCTTATCCAAAACACCAATCCTACAGACAGAATACAATAGGGTATTGGAGGAGTATGAGACACTTGGACATATGAAAAGGACACCTACAATCATATCGCCCAACTCCTCCGACTGCTATTTCCTACCACATCACGCGGTGATTAAAGAGGAAAGCACAACCACCAAAGTTCGCGTGGTATTCAACGCGTCATGTCCCACCACCAATGGCATAAGCCTAAATGACGTACTACATACAGGTCCAGTGCTTCAGGCCGATTTAACCATCCTACTACTTCGCTGGCGATTCTTTAGGTATGTCTTTAACAGCGACATCGAAAAGATGTATCGCCAAATATGGGTAAAACCCAATCAAACCCAATACCAGAGAATAGTCTATCGTGCCAACCCCAGCGATCCTATCAAAGTCTATGAACTAAAGACTGTCACCTTTGGAGTTAACTGTGCCCCTTATCTGGCAATAAGGACCCTGTACCAACTAGCCGACGACGTGGAGTCATCACTTCCAATAGCCGCAAATATCCTGCGGACAAGTATGTACGTAGATGACGTGCTGGCAGGGGGTCATAGCATCGAATCAGCGATCAAAGCACGGGACGAAATCACACAAGCGTTACAGTCAGCAGGTTTTTCCCTACGAAAATGGACATCCAACAACCAGAAAATACTGGAAGGAATCCCAAAACCTCATCTGCTCAACGCAGACTTCTTGGAATTCGAAGACGCGAGTACAGTGAAGACCCTAGGCATCCGATGGAACGCGCATGCGGATTATTTCTACTTCATCGCCAAACCAATTGAAAACCACGATAAAATTACAAAAAGGGCAATACTCTCCGCAATCGCCAAACTCTTTGATCCATTAGGATGGCTCGCTCCTGTCATCATAGTAGCCAAAATCCTTATGCAAGGCATTTGGCTGGAAGGGACGGAGTGGGATGAGCCGGTATCTACAGGGATCCTTGAAAAATGGCACAAATTCATGCACGACTACCCCGCAATTAATGATATCCGGATCCCCAGGTGGATATATTTTACACCAACCAACAACGTCGAAATACACGGTTTCTGCGACGCTTCAGAAAAAGCGTACGCAGCAACAGTCTTTCTAAGAGCAAAGATTAAAGATGAAGTCTACACAAACCTATTAGTGGCGAAAACAAGGGTCGCCCCGGTGAAAACCATCTCTTTACCCCGATTAGAGTTATGTGGAGCGGTCTTACTGGCCGAAACCTTGGAATCGGTCCGCGAGAGTCTGAAATTAGGTAATGTTAACACACACCTATGGACGGACTCCACTATCGTTTTAGCATGGATTAGGAAGCCTCCGTGCTCATGGTCAACCTTTGTCGCTCATCGAGTGACGAAAATAGTCGAAAAAGTGGGAAACCAATCGTGGCACCATGTAGAGTCTGCATCCAATCCCGCAGACTTGGCAAGCCGAGGACTACCAGCGAAGGAATTAGTCAACAATTCTTTGTGGTGGCAGGGCCCTTCTTGGCTGCAAGAAGACAAGACAGAATGGCCTATTCAAGAAGAGGAGTACCACACAAACATCGAAGAAAAAAGGGTCCATGTTCACGCAACTACGCAGATAAAATTACAAGATAGTGTCCTCGACCGGTTTTCCGATTGGTCGAGAGCTGTGAGGGTCCTGTCCTACATAGTGCGTTTTTACCAACGAACCCACCCAAAAACGAAGGCATCCTTCAAAGTCGAGTCCGACCGCATCTCGCCAGCCGAAATTAAGTCTACGACTCAACGTCTAATCCACATTTTTCAAAACAAACATTATCCCAAAGAGATAGCCAATATCAAGTCAGGGAAACCCATCGGTGAAAAAAGCGAAATTCTTCCCCTGAACCCATTCATCGATAAAGATGGCCTCTTGAGAACGGGTGGTCGCCTGGCAGCATCGCAAGATTTGTCCTACTCCGAGCGCCACCCTATTATCCTTCCGTATAACTGTCGGCTTACCCGCCTTCTAGTCCAGTTCGTCCATACAATATCCTTGCATGGAGAGAACCAACTTATGTTGCGTCTCCTCCGTACGCAGTACTGGATCCCGAGGGTTAAAAATATGATCAGGTGCGTTATATATAATTGCAAAATCTGCACTATGTACAGAAAGCGATCCCACAGTCAACTTATGGGGGACCTTCCCTCAGAACGGACTACCTTTTCCAGAGCCTTCACCAACGCCGGAGTGGATTTCGCAGGCCCTTTTGACATCAAATCCTATAGCGGAAGAGGTTGTCGTATGTCAAAAGGCTATGTCTGCCTATTTGTGTGCTTTTCCACAAAGGCCATTCACTTGAAAGCGACTAGTGACCTCAGCACTGCCTCGTTCCTGGCTGCCTTCGATAGGTTTATTGCCCGAAGGGGATGTCCAATGAACATCTACTCCGACAACGGAACCAATTTTGTCGGAGCTTCGAGAGCTCTCCGCTCAGAATTCAAAGCTTTTCTAGCTGAAGCTCGCAACCAAACCTTATCTAAACACAGCCATCAAAACCTTACATGGCATTTCATACCGGCAGGCGCCCCTCATATGGGCGGACTCTGGGAGGCAGGAGTTAAAAGCTTCAAAAACCACTTCAAGAAGATCGCATCGGATCACAAGTTCTCTCTTGAAGAGTTTAACACCCTACTCTGTCGAATAGAAGCCTGCCTCAATTCACGACCGTTAAGTCCCTCGTCCAACGAGCCGTCCAACCTGGAGCCTCTGACGCCCGGACATTTTCTCGTTGGAGGGCACTTACTCGCGCCCCCAGAGATTGACGTCAGCGAGAATCGTGCATCACTGGTCAACCGCTGGGAAAAACTAAAAGCCCTACATCAAACATTCTGCAAACGATGGAAGACCGAGTATCTTAGCGAGTTGCAGAAACGCGTTAAATGGAAACATCCACAACCCAATCTAAAACAAGGAGATCTCGTTGTCATAAAAGAGGACAACTTACCGCCTAACGAGTGGCGATTAGGAAGAGTAGCCAAGCTACATTTCGGTCCTGACAATCGAGTGAGAGTCGTCGAACTCGACACAGCCAAAGGAGAAACCACCAGACCAATTGCGAAATTGGTATTGCTTCCGTCCAACACGGCGGAAAGCGAAGCGCAATAAGCCCTAAGACTCCCACCTTATTCTACTCGGGTCCCCGATGCCCCTATATGCAGCGGGGCCCAACTAAACCTATTGTTATGGGTTCGAGCTGTATCGACATCCCATAACCCCTTTCAAAAAAAGTTAACTCCTGCACCTTCGTTGATGCCCCTATATGCAGCGGGGCCTAACTAAACCTATTGTTATGGGTTCGAGCTGTATCGACATCCCATAGCCCCTGTCAAAAAAAAGTCAACTCCTTATCATAATGAATTGATTTTAAATGGTCTGTCGATATCCGAACTCCCATGTGGGAAACGTGCACTCCACTTTTAAATTTCCAAATCCAACAAAAAACAAATTATTACAATTGGTATGACAAAATTCGCTTGCAAGAAAATCAATATTTTTGTAAACGTGAATTTGAACTAATTTTGAAGATTAAAACAAAAAAAAAAAACAAAAAACCATTTCCAATCAGAACAATAACCCCAATAACCAACAAATGCACTCGTTAGACTTGCTAACGAGGCCAACAGAAACCCTACTGCAGACGGACGAACCGATCTGCCACAGAAAATTACAATGTGCTACAGCAAATTAGCAGCACATCGCCCAAACATAAATTCCCCCACAATAAAGTCAATTGACAGATAAGAAGATACAAGGCTTCCAATAAACCCACCACATGATAAAAAAGTGTCCAGAGCTTTCATGAACCAACTACTACAGATCACGCATCCCGACAACCGTGTATCTGTAATGTAATTGAGAAAAAGGTTTTTTTGTTGTCAAATGACGTCAAAATTTGCGAACAATCACAGCTAAGCAAAAAATAAACGAATATTATTAACCTTTTGCTTTACTATTCGCTGGGATTTTTGCTTTTATTGAATATCGAATGGTAAACAAACATTTTCTGGGTGAATATTTACCCAACTATCAACAAAAAATGGTGTTTGTTTCCTTTAGGGGTCAACTGCTAATAAATTAGCTAAAATTATGTGATATAGCTCAAAAGACGGGGTTCGGCCTCAGGATCTCGAATCCGGAAGCACCCTATTAATATTTCGCTTCTCTGAAGAGATATTTACAATCAAAAGTTTCAAGTTTCATGTGGTTGTTGTAATTGTATTGGGCTGTCCCTAAAAACGTGTTGGTAGCCACGGTTATGTCACACGTCCGGTCTTGGGATCATTAACTAAAGAAACACTCACCCGAAGTCGTTTTTGCCTCTCCATTCTCGTCGTTTTTGCCTCTCCATTTTCCCAAGCGGCCTGATACAACGTCACTCTTTCTCCCATTTTCTGTTGCTCCTCTGAATGTTGTCCTTGATACAAATATAAAATACAATTCAAGTATGAAATTTTGAAACGTACATATTTATTTATATTACAATTTGAACACTGAACTATCGACCACTTGCGCCACAGGTCCATCATCGCCACCTGTGAGCAGGGCAGCCAATGCAGCACCATAGTACACAACAATTTGTGCAGTCACTTTAGCTACAATATTCGGTTTACGATTATCAATTAGTGATTTTTCCAAAATACATTCTTTCGCTTGCGCAAACGAAACTTGTTGCATAAAAACTAAAAGCTCATTGGTCATAAAATCTCCACCAGCATTAACATTTGCATAACGCTCACGCAATTCGCCAAATGCCCAGGCGGCACATTGAAAATGTGTACAGGCCAATTTCATATGAATGTAATTGACAATAGTAACGCTTGAGTATTGCACATTTATCTTTGCCAGGATGTAGTGCCTGATTGCGAAGAGTTTCCAAGACGAAAACTTCTTTGGAATAAGCATCGGGGTCTTCCTGGTAAAACTCGACGATGTACTTTTTCAGATTCGCAAAGGAAGTGCCCGTTGGACTGGTTTTTAGTACAAACCACAGCATATGAAGCCTTCCTGGTAAAACTCGGCGATGTACTTTTTCAGATTCGCAAAGGAAGTGCCCGTTGGACTGGTTTTTAGTACAAACCACAGCATATGAAGCCGCGGTACAGCTTCCATTTTGACTTCCTTGAACTTCTTTGTAGATTTGTATCAGTTTTACCTAAAAATTTCTGCAGTAAAATTATTTTGTTCTATAAGCCGACACAAAAGCGATCATCTGCAACCTGAAAATAAAAGAAAAGGAAAGTTTAATTAAATTAAAAGAATACAAATGCAATTCACAACTTACCTCGTGTAAAATTTTTCCTGAATGACAGTCCATGCATGAGAGTTGCCACACAAAATTTTTTTTGTACCAAATCGAGTTATCGGTTATCGTATGAAGTAATAATACATTTACACCGTACCAAATTTGGTAACTGAGGACATTTACACCGTACCAAAATTGGTAACTGAAATGTAATCGTACATTTACACCTCACCAAAGTTGCTAACAAGTGTGATAGTACATGTACACCGTACCGGTAAATTGAAAAAAAAAGGGTGCAAATTTGGCGTTTGTCTTCCATACAAATCTAAGTTCCCACTGAACTAAAATTCAATAATATTTGATAAATTCAGACACAAAATGATGAATTTAGTATCATGCATGGCCAAAATAATCATTAAACTCTACCTCAAAGGGCGCTTATTTTACGAAGTTTTGACACGTAGTTAAGTGTCAATCCAGCTACCTCCTGTTCCCATGGGTGGCAGGAAATGGACAAATGCCAAATTAAAAAAAAAAAAAAAAAAAAAGGCCCAAACACAAAAAAATCACGGGCGACAGCACTTAGCATTTCCAAAAATTAACTTACAGCAAATATCCGATGTTTTACCCAATTTATTGGGAAGCACTACCCTGTAAGTCCCCAGAGTCACCGACATTATACCCGCTTTAGTGGAGAGCGCTACCCACCAAGTCCCCAACAAACTATCCGAAGGTTGAAAAAAGCTAGCAATCTTACAGTCCAAATTACGTGACATTTACGCACACGTCGGAAAAAGTCAAAGTTTTTCGGTATCTACCACTCCGAATAGCCAAACCACGCCGATTAGCCACCCAATACACCAAAAGAAAAATAAATAAAATCAAAATTTCCATCCAAATTCAAATTCCAGGATGCCTGGAGTTTCAGACAAAAGAAACAAGACCGAGTCGCGCACCAACGCATTTACCATTCTGTGCCGGCTATGTCAGAAGGCACACAGCATCCGGCTCTGCCCAATTTATCGAGGCATGTCCAACGTAGAGCGACTACGGGTGATCATCGATGCACGCTACTGCACCAACTGTCTGTCGCCCTTCCACCAACGTCGAACATGCCCCAGCGAAGCCCGATGCCACCGATGCAACGAGCCTCATCACACCTCAACGCATATCGACGAGGCTCCACCAACTCCAATCGACAACGATGACGATGAAATTAGCTCCGACGGAGCTCTATCGATCCACGTGACGCCGCACACAATGTCCTGGGCAGAAGAGGTCGCCGAGGAAGAAATAGAGAGGAGGGAGGACCCAACGGCACTCCAGATGCCAGCGGAACATCTCGACTCGGAGCCACGACGTTTTCGACCGCTACTACAGCACGAAAGGCCACAGCTTATCCAACACGGGGATGGCGCGGAGACTCGTCCTTTCCGCCCATCGCACCGCACTATCAGGGGGCGCCTTGGCGAAGCGGCACCGCGTCCGTCCCGCCCGTCACGACGCTCTTCTGGTAGGGCGGCCCCGTACCAACCACGCGCCCCAGTCACCGCCCTCGCGAAGCTTAAGCTTACAACCCTCGCTCCCCAACATTCGACACCACCTGGCTTTAGAACTGGACGTCTCCTGGAGTCTCCCTCTGCCACTACCATAACACGAGCCTTCGTAGCCCTCTCCCCAACGGCAATGGTCCAAATAGTGGCAAGAGGAAGGCTTCACCTTGTTCGAGCGCTCATCGATCCTTGCGCTCCAACGTCGGTAATCGATGCTCACCTAGCAAGGGACCTGGGTTTGGAACGCCTCGGCACAAAGTACGTGATCAAAAGCACTCTAGTTTTGCGAGGGAAGTATGGGGTGAACAAAGAGTTAACGACCCAGGCCACCGTGGTGGCCCAATATTCCAGGCTCACTCCGACAGCAACACTGGATCCGTCAGTAACAGCGCCATTCCAATTTATGAAGCTGGCGGATCCAGATTTCCACCGGTCTTCACCAGTCCGGCTCACACTAGGCGCAGACGTATACGCCGGTATCATGGTTGCCGGCACGCCACCGTCAACCGTAGGTGGCCTCCTGACACAAGCCACCATATTCGGCTTGGTAGTGTCGGGGGCCCATCAGCAATAAAACTACACAGCGCGGCCTTCAAAAAGTATTGTGCACTAAAATCAACCCACGTCCATTTCTAACATCTTCTTTTATTCACAGGTAACGCATGAAGCAAGAAGTTACTAGACGCAGCGGCCCGAATTAGAAACCTTAGTTTTAAGTAAATTTATTATTGTATTAGCTTCGGGACTTGGCTTCCGGATACGTCCAGAGCTCTTCGGAATTGCTCGGCGCAAGGGGGCCGGCATGTTTAGTCCATAGGCCTAAATATTACGGCACACCCTAGTGCGGGATAGTTCACTGTATATTTACCGGTAACAGTGCTTTCCTCTCCGGATAATAGCGAACGCTATTATTCGGAGTTAGGTTCAAGTAACTTTTCCTTTTTTTTGGTTTTTCACTTATATTCCGTACGCCGACATAGCAGCCCGCAGCCAAGTCACCGAAGGTAAGCAAATTTTCCACTTATTTCCATAATAAGCCATCATCTTAAATTCCATAATTACACTACATTTCAATTCCATCCATTGCCATTTATTTATTTTTTAATAAATCTTTATAACGTTGAACTAACTCGTTTCTTTTCATTATTTACGTGCGAGAACCAAATCGGTAGGTACCGCGTAAACACTGGTAACTCTTAGAAAAAAACTGTTCGAAAAATTGTTGTAAAGAATTTTCAGGTGTACAACTTGATCTCAGATAGTTTTAAAAAATAACTTGACGTTTTCGAGAAAAATCTAAAAAATCTCAAATTTTGACTTTCAGAAAAAGTAAAATAGAAATTTTTTCTACCATTTTCGAAAATGACCAGATACGATTTTGTTTAAAACGGATTCTGAGAGCAAATCTTGTGTAGAAAAGGATGGCATCAAGCGTTTTCTATGACATTTTACTTCATCCTAAACTTCCTTCAGGACCACTGTGTGTCATATATTGGAACGAGAACATATAAAGCGATTCTCAGTTTTTCAAACTAATAAAATGAAATTTTTTTAGTCTCAAAGAGTATCTTTGGTATCTTCTCATAGGTTACCGTCAGTTAGTAACCCGTTTATTTTTTTAATTACCCGTGCAGGGCTCTAGTTTTTACATGTTACGGTAGTTATAATCAAAAAAGTGTAGAAAAATTTAGGTAAATATGTATGAGCAGAATTCTAGTAACACATTTTCCAAAAAATCGATCAGCAAATTGGTTCATGGAATTTAGTTTAGCCTTGATAATAATTATAACAGTAATTTTGTGGGTTATACATATCTGTGCTGTAATTGAAACCAAAACTCTCTTCTAATTTGCGTTGTGGTACTTTTAATATTTTCCTTTAAATGGAGTGCCGTTCATATTTTATTACCGACTAAAAATGATCAAATCGTTTTCAAAGACAATTTAAAATATGAACTCCGAGGCTACCCCTTTTCAGGTGTGTAAATGATATACATAGCTAAAAATCATGTAAAAATTAGTAAATTTTAAACTTACTTACTAAGAAACTTTTATTTTATATATTTCAAACAAACTAGACCGGTACAAGATTCTTATTCATACTACGCTATATTCTAATTGCAATACAATTTTTATTTTCGTGACTTGAAGCTTAACCAAATGCCATTTTGTGCAGCTGTTAAAAAGGTAGTCGCTGAGATTTTGAATGGATTTGCATTTGGAGCAAACTCAACGGTGTACCTAGACAATACAGTCGCTAGTCCTGCCTTGCTTTGAGCCAAACCAAAACGCAAGCCTGGAAATAAAATTTTATTAAACATTTGTTCAACAAATGTATTTAAAATTTGTATTCGCTTTTCGCATATTTGGTCGTCTCATCAAAAGACTGTTCTGGTATACAATCTTACCTGGGCACATTCTTGGTCCCTCGCCAAATCCCAAGAACAGGCCACCATGAGATTTCTCATTTTGGCCCAAGAAACGTTCTGGTTTAAATTGCAATGGGTTTGGAAATAGTACAGGATCGCTACAAAATATTAAAAGATAAAAAAAAATATTTTTTGTAAACTAACTCAATAAAGATGCCTAAAAATCAGGAAAAAGGGGGAACGAAAGAAAGCTAGCCCTCTTATATCACAGGCGATTCACTTACGAAAATTGCAAGCACGCCAGTATCGCTGAATACCAAACGTTTCAATATTAGGTTTCTGATAATAAATTTATTGAAGCTAAGCATGACTATGATATCAAACAGCCCCATCCATTGCTCAAAGGCATCACCACACGAAAATTAAAAAGTATTTTGACAGATAATCATATCGTATGGGAAATAAATATTTTTTGTGCAACCTATGACTATTCCTTTGGGGGACATAAAATATGAAAGCAGGTGCATGTTGAAATATCATAACCCAGCGTTGCGCTGATAGCTCTACAGCGTGCGTTGCCAGCAGTAAAAAAAATACCTGCAAGACTTAAAATTTTCAACACTTAATATGTAGATTTGAAATAAATTATTCTGAGACCATCAGAGGGGCCTGAGTAAGTAGAGCTAGTAAAATAAACGAAAACATTTCTTAGCACATTGAGGGCCGTTTGCACTTTTTAATTTGTAAAGGACAACAGGATCCTTTACATGGATATTGATTAAACGTATTCACTAAGCTCCTGAAAGGAAAGTTGGTTCTGTGGAGAGTTTTTTTTTTTTATACAAGATAAACTAAATTTACCGGACTAGTATTTTTGCATAGTATGCATAGAGAAAAGGTGGCTCTAGAACTATGGGCTATACAAAAAAAATTATTTTCATTGTTGATGGGGAACTTCGTGACAAATAAACGGTAAAAGAAAAATGTTCTACACCCACTAAGTCTTCGAGAAAATCTTTAAAAGTCCCTACGTGGCATAGATTTTCATATAATTTCCGGAGCTAGATTTACTATCACGATATCTCAGAACTGGTTACTTTTAGAGAACCATATATGTATATAGAGAATTTCCATTTTTACTACTTGGTCTCAGATAATTTTCCGAAAAAACTTACCGTTTTCGATAAATGCCCAAAAAACCTAAAATTTTGACTTTTGACCCCGAATAACTTTTTTAGCACACATGGAATCGATAGCAACTTTTGAGGTATTCTTTCTGAAGGTGAACCTAAGCTGTATGCAAAAATTTGGCTCTGTGGGAATTTTTGTTGTTTTAAATGTCTATATTGACCGGGCTATTCGACCATGATGCATAATGGTCAAAATTATACGTCTGTGAATTTGGCATACGAAGGTTCACGAAAAAACAAAAACAAAAGCTGTTCTGAGTAGCTTTTAAAAAGTTCTAGATTTCTTGAAAAGGAAAAAAAAGTTCTGCAAAATTAGACCAAAAAAATGCTTTTTTGAAATTTTGTATGCCAAGTTCACGCAGAATACGACTTATCGATAAACGACTTTTTTTAAAACTGTTCTGGGTAGCTTCCAAAAAGTTATAGACTTCCTGAAAAGAAGAAAAAAAGTTCTGCAAATTTGAACTCAAAAAATCCGATTTTTAAAATTGGTCCGAAAACTGAAAAATTTCAAAAATGTTCCAAACCCGGAAATTTAAAAACTTTTGTTCTTCTTTTCAGGAACTCAAGAACTTTTTGAATGCTTCCCAGAACAGTTTTTAAATTCCCGGGTTTCAACATTTTTTAAATTTTCAATTTTCAGGCCAAATTTAAAAAACGGGTTTTAGGCCCAAATTTGCAGAACTTTTTTTCTTCTTTTCAGGAACTCAAGAACTTTTTAAATGTTACCCAGAACAGTTTTTAAATTCCCGGTTTTCAACATTTTTGAAATTTTCAGTTTTCAGGCCAAATTTTAAAAACGGTTGTTTGGTCCAAATTAGCAGAATATTTTTTTTTTTTTTTCAGGAACTCGAGTACTTTTTGAATGCTACCCAGAAAGTTTTTAAATTTCCGGTTTTGGAACATTTTTGAAAATTTTTTGTTTTCGGACCAATTTTAAAAATCGTTTTTTGGGAGTTTGCAGAACTTTTTTCTTCTTTTCAGGAACTCTAGAACTTTTTGAAAGCTACCCAGAACAGTTTTAAAAAAGTCGTTTTTCGATAAGTCGTATTCTGCGTGAAGTTGGCATACAAAATTTCAAAAGAATTTTTTTTTTTTTGGTCTAATTTTGCAGAACTTTTTTTTTCCTTTTCAGGAACTCTAGAACTTTTTAAAAGCTGCTCAGAACAGCTTTTGTTTTTGTTTTTCGTGAACCTTCGTATGCCAACTTCACACACGTCAAAATTATGGGGTATGCGTTTAAATAAAACAACTTTGATTTTTTGGGGCCGTCTAACCGGTTATCTTAAACTCCGAACATTTCTCTCTAAATCAATCTACATATTTCGTTTGTGTGGTGATATAGACTTTTAAAAGATCTCTAAATCCTTCTCTGACAAACTTTTCAACATTCACGCTGGGACTCGAAAGAAAAATGTTTTCCCACATTGATGGAACCTCTTAAATACTTTACTTCTGGCGCGCTTCTTTTAGGAACCCTTTCTATACAGTAGAATTCTTGAACTAGCAATATCTTAAACTCGGTTCCCTAACCAGGTCCCCAAGTCACATCAGATGGATTTGAATGTACGAAATATCAAAACTTACTAGTGTATGGCTTTTACAGGTATGACGCAAACCATGCCTACTGGAACCTTAAATGATTTACCACCTGGGCGATTGGCCGGTAGCTCAAACTCCTTAGTGCACTCCTTGAGTAATGCACCCATGGCTGGGTATAGACGTAGAGCCTCTAGAATGAAAAGAAAAATCAAAGAGCGGGACGGAAATTACATTCACAAAGTCACCTTACCATATAATGTTGCTCCTAAATAAGACATATCTTGTATAGCTTCATAGCATACTTGACCATCGTAGCGTGCCAACACTTCATCGATTTCTTGCTGCACACGCATTTGCACAGAAGGATTTCTAGCCAACTGTAATGAAAGGAATACAACTTTTGTCCGAAGAAAAATAGTAATTAAAAAATGTTGCTTCTGCGTACCTCATACAAAGCAAAAGCCATAGTTGACGATGATGTTTCAAAGCCTTCTAATAAAAACGTAGCAGAATGTCCAACCATTGTGGGCGCGTCAATTGGTTCATGTGATCTTTGCCTAGCATCGACAAGCCATTGTAAAAAGTCGCTTTGCTTTGATTCAGAATGTTCAACCGAGCTACATTTTTTCTCTAAAACTTTACTAATTACACTGCTAAGCCAACGTTGGATACTTAAAGGAACGTAACTGTAAAACAATTAGTTGAAACTAAAGATAAGAGAAGTGAACACTACTAATCGTAAACTATTTAACAACATGTACAAAGCTCAAGGACAACTAACTAAACATACAAGAAAATTGTGCCATAATATGAAGACGTCCGATGAGATGGCAATTGTTAAGGCCATGTGAGCACAGTAGTCTCAAGCGAGTCCATAAGGCATATACTTAAAACAAGTAAGGAAGTCTAAATTCGGGTAAACCGAACATAAAATACCCAGCGGTAGTTTTCATATGATTTTCGAAATATTCAATTTCGGAAGTGGGCGTGGTTGCGAAGCGATTTCGTCCAATTACATCAGGTATACTCCCTATTATGCTAGTACATATACCTTGAACCAAATTTCATCGTTCTACCGTAATCAGTTTAAAAGTTATGAACCGATAGCAATTTTCAAATATGCCACCCTGAAAAGTGGTCTACTTTTAAGAATTTATCAAAATAGAATGACTATATCATTTTAGAGACTTTATCCAATTTCATCAGGTAAACTCCCAACGATACTAGTATGCTTTGTGCCAAATTTCATCGTTCTACCCTAACCAGTTTGAAAGTTACGACCAATCGAATTTTCAAATGTCACGCCCACTCTAAAAAATTTATCAAAAAATCATTTTATAATGACCAGCGGTATTCTCCTATAAAATTATATAATTTTAGCCATTTCCTTTACCGAATTATGTCAATTTATGTGATTTTAGAAATTTTCGATATCGAAAGTGGGCATGGTTTGAGGGCAATTTTATCCAATTTCATCAGGTATACTCCCAACGATACTAGTATGCAATGTGCCAAATTCCATCGATGTGCCATAGTTCTATCGTAATCGTAATCAGTCAAATTTTCAAAAAGCCTCCATTTAAAGTGGGCGGTGCCACACCCACTATAACCAATTTATGGAAAAATCTTAGGGGATTCAGCTATAAAATTATATCATTTTAGCCATTTCAGCTACAGTAGTATGTCAATTTATGTGATTTTCGAAATTTTCGATATCGAAAAATTGGGCGTGGTTATCATCCGATTTCGTCCATTTTCAATAGAATTGACCAGAAAGTAACCTGTATACAAAATTTCATGCAAATATCTCAATTTTTACTCAAGTTATCGTGTACACGGACAGACGGACGGACGGACAGACGGAATTCCCCCTTTCAGCCCAAGAACTTTCATATATGAAACCCTTTATCTACCTCGTTTATTTTGTGCTGCGTTATATGGTCAAAATTATAGTACTAGTACAATACTGGGTATACAAATGTTCGCGTCATATATGTACCTATAGATTATCATTAGAAGCTGTAACGAGCTATTGCACCGAGCTCCTCTTTCATATAGTGGTGTGTTGCTTTGAGTTTTTTCCGACAAATTGAAGGAACCTACAGTTTTTTTCTAACTTCGAAAGGCACCTGCAAGGCCGATGAATTTTTGCTAAGAAGCCTTTCAGGGCAGAAGTACACCCGGAGATTTTACCAAACCACACCCCTTTAGAAAAACTTTTTCTAGAAAATGTTTGATGTTAGTTTTGCCGAGATTCAAACTCGGAATATTGTTGTAGTTCTCCGAGCACAATAACGCTACACCAGGGCGCCCGCGTTCAACAGCAACAGCTTTTTTCATACTGTTTAAATTTCTTTCAGAAAGCTTTTTAATTGCAAACCAACTTTTTTATCTAGTTAGTTTGTGAATAGTTCGTGGTGACACCGCAGTCCAAATACAAACACATACTCAAACTCAAACTTACTAGTATCTTATCACGTTGCCTAGAAATGGTGAGAAAAGTAATGCTGTAGTTTCTATTAAACTCCAATCATTTGGTAAAAATAGATGCTGTACAAGTTTTGTAAAATCTGACGTTGTACTGGTGAGTGCACCACCATCCAGACCATAAGCAGCCGAAGCTATAACATCAAGTGTGTACATGGAGAAAAGCTGTGGTAAAATAAAAAACAAACAAAAAACTATGTATTAATCCACTTAGTGTTTCCATTGTGGGCGTTAAGAGGTAGATCAAACGCACATTTTTTACTTCACAACAGTTCTTTGATTTTTCTGCTATTTGTTGCTTCATATGGCCATCGAGTTTCTCACAAACCGCTTTTATATGTGGGAAGGAAGCCTTGACCTGGAATATAAAAGAAGATTGAAGCGTAAATGTATTTAATATTTTCAGCAGAATATTATTAATAAAGAGATGATAAAAAAATTTAAAGACTTCCTTTATATATAAGTCGACAAAAAGCATATAATTTTAGATGTTAATTTAGTTTATTTATTCATTTTATATAATTTAATTTTTGATTAAATCAAATAATTTTTTCGAAAATAAATAACTGAGACCAAGACCTGGAAATTCTCTGCAGTTATGGTCCTCTAAGAGTACCCAGCTCTGAGATATCGCGATTGTAAAATCTATATATACATGCGCAATTTTCAAAAGTTGTCTCCCTTTTTTGCAATAACCACAATTCTAAGGTGTATAAAATTTGGTATGTATCGATAGGTCTCCCCGAGCAGGGTGTGCGACAACAAACCAAAAATTTAAAATAAATTAATTATAATATGACATGCTAAACACGTATTTACTCTATAGAGCCGCTTATATATGTGTATGTAGGTATGACCACTTGCATTCTTGTGTTTGTATTAGCAATAATAAACATGAGCCAGCCCTTCAACTTAATTTAGCATAGGTTCAAATAGTGTTTACAAAAACAAAATCTGTGAGAGGGGATTCAGAGAAGCAAATGCTTGCCTAGACTTGATGTTTAAAAAAAAAAGAAAAATACAAAGAAGTTACATCGTTCACAACTCCCTCCGTGGTTAGACTGTGAAATAAAATAAACTGGAAATTGATAAAAAATTAAAATAAAGTAAAATAAAAAATAGAAAAATTATTGAATTAAGGAAATTAATTTTTAGGAAATAAAAGGAAAGGAAAAAATAAAAAATAAATAAAAATAAAGCAAAATGAAATAAATAAAAGTATAAAAAAAAGAATCTGAATATCCATTCAAAAGGAAAATAAAGGAAAGGTAAGGTAAAGAAAGGAAAAGTGAGTAAAATCAAAGGCAAGTAAAGGTAGGAAAAGAAAAGGAATACAAAAGACAAAAATAAATGGAAAGAAAGGATATGTAATGAAAGTAAAGAAGTGAAAAATAAAGGAAAATAGAGAAAGAGAAAGAAAGGAAAGAGAAGAAAAAGAAAAGAAAAAAAGGTAGGGAAGAAGTTATGGAAAAGAATTAAAGATAAAAGGAAGGAAAAATAAAGGATAGGAAGGGAATGGAAAGGGAAAAAATAATTAAAGGAAGCTAATGGGAAAGAAATAAAACTAAATGAGTTACGGAAAGGAGAAGAAAGAAAGTAATTAAATGGAAAGGAAAGGAAAAGATAGGAAAGGAAAGGAAAAGAAAGCTAAGGAAAAAAGGAATGTAATGAAAAATGAAGGTAAGAAGAAAAAGGCAAAATGAAGAGAATATAAATAAAATGAAGACAAACGAAGCGAAAATAAAGCAAAGGATTTGAGTGAAAGGAAAGGAAAGGCAAGAAAAAGAAAATAAAAGGAATAAAGGAAAATAAAAACCAGTAAAAGAAAGGAAAATAAACGGAAAGAAAAGAAGAGACAAAAAAGAAAAGAAAGGAAAGAAAGATAATAATAAGAAATGAAAAAATAGAAAAGGAAAGGAAAAGAAAAGAAAGAAAGGAAGAGAAGGGAAGGAAAGGAAAGGAAAGGAAAGGAAAGTGCAGGAAAAGAGGGAGGAAAAGGCAAAAAGAACAGGAGTGTATAGAAACGGAAAATATAAAAAATAAGGAAAAGTAAGGAAAATTTATGAAATAGCAAAAAAATTGAAATTTAAGGACACCGAACTTCAAAAAGGTAGAGAAACAGTAAAAGGTTGTGTGGTTGAATTTCAACCACTGGGCAAAGTCTAGTTATAATAATATGTTGCCAGTTTTTCTATTTCTCTATGCAATTTTTCCTGTATTTTTTAAGTAACTTTTACCATATTTTTACTATATTTTTTTTGGTAATTTTTACAATATTTTTACTATATTTTTTGCGTAATTTTTACTATATCTTTTTGTAACTTGTACTATATATTTTGAGTAACTTTTACTATATTTTTGTGTAAATTTTACCATATATTTTGCGTAATTTGTAATGTATTTTTTGTGTAAATTTTACTGTCTTTTTTGTTTAATTTTTACTATATTTTTTCGTATTTTTTACTATAATCTTTACTATATCTTTTGGATAATTTTTTACTAGATTTTTGTATATTTTTCACTATATTTTTTGTGTAATTTTTACTATATTTTTTCGTATTTTTTACTATAATCTTTACTATATTTTTTGGATAATTTTTTACTAGATTTTTGTATATTTTTCACTATATTTTTTGTGTAATTTTTACTATATTTTTTGGATTATTTTTTACTGTATTTTTTGCGTATTTTTATTATATTTTTCGTGTTATTTTTACTATATTTTTTGTGACATTTTTACTGTATTTTTTGTGTAAATTTTACTGCCTTTTTTGTGTAATTTTTACCATATTTTTTTGCGTATTTTTTGCTCTTTTTCAGCGTAATTTTTACCCTATTTTTGCGTAATTTTAACTTTATTTTTTGCCTAATTTTTACTATATTCTTTCTCATTTTTACTTTATTTTTTGCGTAATTCTTGCATATTTCTTATGTAATTTTTACTATATTTTTTGGCGTAATTTTATTGTATTTTTTATGTATATTTTACTGTCTTTTTTTTTGGATAATTTTTTACTATATTTTTTGCGTATTTTTTACTATATTTTTTGGGTAATTTTTATTTTTTTGCGTATTTTTTTCAATATTTTTTTTTGTGAAATTTTGTTATTTTTTTGAGAAATTTTTACTATTTTTTTTTGCTTATTTTTTATCATAATTTTTGTGAAATTTTGCTATTTTTTTGTGAAATTTTTACTATATCTTTTGGATAAATTTTTACTATATTTTTGCGTATTTTTTACTATATTTTTTGTGTAGTTTTTACTATATTTTTTTGCGTATTTTTTACCATAATTTTTGTAATTGGTACTTTGTTTTTTTTTTTTTTTCTTTTCGCATTTTTTACTATATTTTTACGTTATTTCGCGAATTTTTTGCTGTATTTTTTGCTTAATTTCCACTATATTTTAGTGCAATTTTTACTAAGGGTGTGATGCTGAAAAACCACCCCCAATGGATTCGCCCCGGTTTGTAACACAATTTAAATTGTCTTAAATTCACACATACCTAAAAAATCCACCCGTGGATCCGCCCCTGATGTGAGTTGATTTAAACGGTCAATTGAACGGTTAAATGAGTCGTAGGATACATTCAGTATATTTTTTTAAATTCCATATTAGTAAATTTTTATTAAATTTTGTAATACCAACTCCCTACTGCTCTTGTAGGCCACAAGCAAAAATCAAATCATTCAATCTTACCTTATTTGGAGTAAAAATTGGTATTATTTCAGCACGCATACTCTTCCATAAATCGCCTTTCGCCACAAAAGGATTATAAGCCACTATTGGGTCACGTTTTCTATTAATGAACAACACATTATCCTGAAAATGCTGAAATGAGCGAATCATAACCTCTTTTATCATATCTTGACTGCGCATCAATAAAGCCGGCTCATTGAACAAACGATAGATACCAATGTACGGAAGGTGTGGATGAGCACTTCAAAAAGAGCAACGCTTACATTCAACAAGAAAAAATTAATTTAAAACACATTTTTATCCCTTACTCATAAATATCCTCATAGACGTAACCGAAATGTTTGCGACCGAGAAAATATTCACGCATATTTCCAAAAAATGGTAAACCGCGTGGTCCACTAACACCATTCCTATGCCAATAGCTGCATTTCCATAGCAAATGAATACCTAAGAAGCTTACAAGCGTTAAGAGCAATGTGATTAATAACATTGTGAGATGTTGGAGATGTAGGATGTAACTGAATTTAAAAATGCGATTAGTAAGGAAATTTAGTACTCGCGTTATCTCATGTTATTGTTTATTATTATTACTTCGTAATCACTTTATTACAGCGCTGCAAACCAGGTTCGAACCGAACCGATTTTTGAACCAAATCACTCCCATTTTTCTCGGTCCGAACAAAAACCGAACCATTTTTTAGCTTAAAATGTGAAAACCGTTACAAAAAAATTAAAACTAAAAATGGTTTGGTTCGGTCCAAAATTAGAATACACTTTCAGGTCGATCGTAAACAAATTTTCATGTTAGGGATATTCTCATTCTCATATAATGTGTGTATTGTATTTGAAATTGCCCTGCATAAAAAAGGTTTTATATCACAAAACTGAACCAAACTCAGTCGACTTTTGGAGTGGTTTTCATCCCTGTTTTATTGTACTTAGATCACACTGTTATCGTGCAAATAATTGTTAAACTGCATTCAATGTGTTTTATTGAATTCATACTATCATTGTTGGGTATGCGATGCCTGCAAGTGTAATTGCGTCTACTTATCGCTAATTGAATAACACAGCTCTACACAAAAAAAAAATGTTTCTCTGGGTAATTTTACAAGTTCTTATGCCTTGGTGTACCCAAAAAAAGACTGCATTCAAGAAATTCCTGGAAGTCCTCTAGTTTTTAAAATAAGGGTCAAAACCCCATAGTTTAGGGCATATATTGCTCCATAACTTTTTTTTCTGTCTGTCCTATTAACTTGAGGTTGGTGTCGTTGAAAAGATGCGATTTCATCGCTTCAACTACGTATACAAGTTGTTAACGCATCTTGATAAATGTCAGAGATATTGTCAAAATGATGTGAAAAAATTTGTTTTTATAAAAATACCTAACTTTGAGTAACGTTTTTCTCTAATAACTTGTTAACTAGTGTATATTTAAACTATTTTGAAAATATCTCTACTTATTTCTGACGCCACTGAAAATGGGCGAATTCGGATGATAGCCACGCCCCCTTTTTCTATATCACATAAATTGACATATCACGGTGCCTGAAATGACTAAAATGTTATAGTTTTATAAGTGAATACCCTTGGTCATTCTATTGTGATAGAAGTCGTTGGGTATTTAATGTTCGGTTTACCCGAACTTAGATTTCCTTACTTGTTTGTTATTTCAACGTGCCATACAAAAACTAACAATTTTTTAATTTTTTACGAAAACTAACCCTTTTAAAATTCTGTAAGAAAACTTACCCCTTTAAAACGGCATTTCATACAAGTTCTTTACTTTTATTTATTTTGCGTGTCATTTTATTTAGAATTTCTTTATTTAATTTTGTTTTTTTTTTTTTTTTACTTTATTTTATTGTACTTACTAAATTGTTTTGTATTTCATTTCGTAAAATTTTTTTTTTTTTTTACTTTTTATTGTTTTATTTTATTTTATTTTGTTTTTGTTTTATTTTATTTTAATTTATTTGATTTTATTTTATTTTATTTTATTTTATTTTATTGTATTTTATTTTATTTTATTTTATTTTATTTTATTTTATTTTATTTTATTTTATTTTATTTTATTTTATTTTATTTTATTTTATTTTATTTTATTTTATTTTATTTTATTTTATTTTATTTTATTTTATTTTATTTTATTTTATTTTATTTTATTTTATTTTATTTTATTTTATTTTATTTTATTTTATTTTATTTTTTTTATTTTATTTTATTTTATTTTTTTTTATTTTTATTTTATTTAAATTAAAAAATTTTTGAGTTACATCTGTTTACAATAAAACGTTCAGATATTATTGGTTTTATGTTGCAAAGTATAAGGTTTATTAATTTAAAATAAAAAATTGCAGCTTGTCTCTTCAAAGGATTCCACTCTAATCAAATCTAGTGTGCGTCTACTGCATGTCGTATACATATGTGTATAGGTTTGTTTGAAAATAAATCTGACGTTGTCATTCCGTTAAATGCTAACGCTGCGGAAAGAACACAGAGCAAAAAGTCACATAAAATGCCCTCTAAATCAGAAGGATTTCTCTATGATATTTTTCCAATAAGATGCCCGTCTTATTATGACTAGGTGTCTCTTTTTAATAAAACTGAGAAGATAATCACATAATATTAAGAAGATTTTCTTTTTAGTATTTCAAATTAAAAAAAAAAGAAAAAAATGAACGCTCAACCCAGATGTATAGTTAGTCTAGTCTAATCTACACTACCATGCCATCGTATACTTAACTTGCCAACGTCTAATTACACCTTTGTTCTTTTTGCCTCACCACATGTCCACTTGCCTTATTGCCTTCACCGCGAATCGAACTAAGAATTATTAACTGCTGAACGGAGATCTCTACCATGATGCTATCGTGTGCTTGTACTCGGTAGCGTCGAATTACACATTCGAAGAAGGCATACCTGAATTTGAATTAATAAGGGATCTTCTAAAAATATATAGTTTTCCTTTTCAATAAATTCAATATGAATCTAGTGAAAATAAGAGGATGTTCTCATTAATTTACTTTAAACAGGTTTTCTCATAAAAACAAGCAGATTTCTTCTAACTTTTGACAAAAGTACATAAAAAATTCATAAATAAGAAGCTAACTCCTTGTTTTTAGCCGATTTCCTTTTCAATAAATTTGAGAAGAAATTCAAGCTAAAATTTAGAAGATTTCCTAGCACAAATTTCTTCAAATTTGTCCCCACTAGCTCTCCCCGGCCAAAAAGCTTTTTTAGATGTCGATCTCTTTGATTATAAGTGAACTTTTTGGCTCTGAGAAGATTGAAAATTTATTTCTGTCTTTCGTTTTCATAGTCCGTACACTGAAAAAAAAATCTACAAGAAACGGCCATCAAATTAACAGTAAACCCTGTAATTTTTCGTCCAACAGTGGGTAATATCAATTTTGAAAGTGACCCCCTATCATTCTTCGAATATACTATCATATTGACATGAATTACTGTAAATTTGAAAGTGAACTCATATCATTAATTGATATTTTTCAAAAATCACATGTTTTTACTGCCAATTTTACAGTAAATACTGTAATATTTACAGTATTACCTTAATCGCTTTGGAAGTGGTTTTGATATGTTACTTTCAATGTGCACTTTCAACCTTTTTATTTCAGTGTAAGAAATGATTTGTAGCAAATGGGATTTGTAAGAAAGTGTTAAGTAAAAAAAATGTTTTCTTCAGGAATTAAAGAGTTAGGTATAGACTACGAAAACTGTACGGCTTGTTTTTCCTAATGGAATGAAAGAATATGCGTAGGTGTATTACTTCCCCCACCATAGGGGTTTCTTTTAATTTCTTCGGTTCTTTATTATTTATATTAAAATCAAATGTCATTTGCTTTCAAAGCATTCCTAGTATTCAATTGTATCAACAAGTATTCAAAATAATAAAAATTCAGTTGAAATCATGGTCACTTTGCAAGAGTTTAGCTCTCTACCGATTTCTTAGAACAAGAAAATAACTTGTCTTTTATTTTGATTTGGTTCTATGCACAACAACTCCCTTTCAAGCATTTCCTCTTTTACGAATTTGCAAAATACTTTCAAAAAGCAATATTCTCCCAAATTATTTATGCTCATACCATTATATATGTATGCGCTAGGGTGTGCCTTGTTTTGCTAAAAAGCAATTCCCTCCTAGAATTAGTCTTAAGGTCATTAAAAGGTTGTGTGATGCCAAATTTAAAAAGGTCAATGAAAAGACGAGAAAATTGTCCAGAATCCATTACACGGCTAAAAAAATGAACCTAAAGTTTAAACCCGTATAAAGTTTAATAAATTTTTCAAACTTTTTTGTTTGAATGTAATTGAATTTTGCCCACAAAAACTTAATGTGCGGCATAGCTCAGCGGTAGAGCAGTCGGCTGTGACTCCTGACCGTTTTCTTTCGAATCCTGCCAGCTGCCACATTGTTTTAGTTTTATTTTATTTTTAAAACTTTTCGGTTTAAAATTAAAACTTTTTGGTTTGAAAATTAAAACTTTTCGGTCTAAAATTTAAACTTTTGGGTTTGAAAATTCAAATTTATTTTTGAAAGCTTATTCAAGATTGAATTTTGCCAACAACATTTATGTGTGCGATGTAGCTCAGTGGTAGAGCAGACGGGCATGATGCGGGGAGTCTTGGTTCGAATTCCCGCTAACGGACAAAAAATATATTTCATCTTTAAAAAAATGTTAAAACATTTCTGGTTTATAATTGAAACCCTATTCATTTAGCCTGAAAACTGGTCTAGATTGACTTTGAATCCAAATTTGGTAGACCAAAAAAGTTTAAAATTTTGGTTCAAATTTTTAACCGTGTACCTAAAACTCCCGAAAATATTTTTCTTTCACCTCTACCTTATGGTAATTTTAAAACAAGTGAGCGTTTTCCAGTGAAAGAAAAACATTGTGTATGGAAAAATTTTGTTATTTACTACGTAAAGTCCGGAACGTAACATCCGCACCAGAGATATGGAACAATTACATACAAAATGCTTTATTTATCCAATTTTTTTGTTGGTTTTTAAGAACTCATCACTTTAATCTCTATTTTATCTTTAAAGTTTTTTTATTTAAAACTTTGGAATTGGCTGAAAATTGCTAATATACTTAGTTGCCTTAGGAGTATCAGTCCCGGGATTCTGCTATGTGGAGAATCCCAACAACTCAGGGATTTTCCATATGGCCGCGTCCTGGGACTGACTTTCCTAGTATTGGTGGTATCACAAGTCCCTTTCAAAACTGGCCCAACTTGCCTCTTCGGCAGCCACTTGAGCCTAACCAAACTCAGTTGCCCCAACAATACTTCCGTTTTGAGTAGCGTCCGCAATGCCCTTTATTTGGCTATCACAACTACATTATTTTGTATTAACGTATGGAGCATACTTTGACCGACAGCAGGTCCTTAACAACGCCTATATATAATAAATCGATTTCCGAGACTTATTCCTCAAAACTTAATAAATCGTTGAAACGTAGCGTCCTCAACTGTTATTCGGACATATACAGAGGTTTCGCCTGGAAAGGCCCACTCGAAAAAAAAAAATAAACAATTTCCATTATGAAAATATGTACATTAGCTTGTCCCAAAATTTCGACTATTATGCATGAAAACCAATCCTGAAAAAGTTGTATGCAATTCGGACCACGACAAACCCGAGCCGACTTGCAGTAGAATTTATAAGTAACACTCAGAAACAAGTTTCCTTATTTTGGCTCCAGAGACATGGCTTCCTTAAACTAAGAAAATATTCCTTAATTTAAAGACTTTTTTCCTCAATTTAAAGAAAAAAGTCTTTAAGTTGAGAAAAAAAGTCTTTAAATTAAGGAAGCCATGTCTTTGGAACCAAATAAGGGAAATTTTTCCGTTTCAAAACCCTAGGTGTTTTAAAAAATTGTAGTGTAATAAAATTAATACAACCTACCTGTTCTATTTATATTCAAGTATGAAAATAACAGGTAAATGTTGCTCATACGCCGTGTATTGCCAATAAAAACTGCATTATAATTGCAAAGTTTCAAGATGTACTGAATTATTTTTCCTCAGAAACCATATTGCTATGCAATCTACTAAAACACTTTTGAAATTCCAAAGTCCTTTTCTCATGAATACGTTTTTTTTTTTCAATATCCTAGCAAAGAATCCTGTTATCCTTTTGAAAATTCTAAGGTGGAGATTTGTTGCACAGTCTTTTAAATATGAGCCAAATATCAACTTTATGTAATTTTCGAAGTCTTAATCGACTTTTTTGCGAACTTGGTATAAGCTGCTAGCAAAAACTTTAGCTAAAACGCACCGATATAGCGGGTATGCATATCAAATTTCTAACCTTTTAGTTTCTTCCATACACTTTTGGGAAAGTCTAATGTACATAGATAGGTACAGTGATATGAAAAACAGAGATAACTTTAATTATTGTCTGGCAACGTTATCTTAACCTTTTTCACCCTTTAATTTTTAAGCAATCAAGAATCAAAATTCCTGCCAGCCAAATTTAAATGAATTCACAGGAAATTTTTGAACTACTCTGGGAAAAAGCGTATCTTTTCGACAGAATCTACTTTCCACTGGTTTTACCTCCCTAAAAAAAAAAAAATAAAAACGTCCCCTAACAAAAGGCAATTAAGCCTGCGGTCATAATTTCCTCATAAATGGAAATACATAGAACCAATTCATGCAGATATCGTTCAAATTTATAGCTTCAAAACGCCAGAAATATATACTGAATTAGTGTACACTTATTGCGTTTTGGTTTGAAGCTCCTCATTTAATCTTGTATGCTTGGAGATCTAAATAAGCCGATTTTACGTTTGTCACTTTTGGCAGTTAAGAGCTTTGAAATTTGACGATAAGTTCTTTTGTAAAACATTGCATTTCTTAGGTTTAGTTTTCTTCTACGCAAATAAATACCAATGGAAAAGCGAAAAAGAGCTGCAACAAACAAACTTGACTTAACTCAGAACGAGCTGCCTTTGACTGAATAAAACCGTAAACAACCAGAACATGAAGATGTTGACAAATTGATTTGATAAAGAATTCAAAGAATCGAATTTGATGATAACTTCGTCCACAAAGTGGCTATTCAACCTATAACTTAACAATTTGTAGTGGAATACACACACATCACAGATTACACTTACGCGGGCTCAGATGGCACTTATGTTTTGCAGTTACACCATTCATATTTTATAGGGCAACAAAATGTCGTATTTTAAACTTTATTTTCCCTTTAGGCTTTGTCAAATTGAACAACTAAAGATGCTTCAAAAATTAGGTTTACTTAGGCTCTTGATGCTCGTGTGCCCCAAAGCTAGCCAGAGCTAGAGCTAGCTTTTGGTAGTTATGCGCTTTGTAATTTGTCAATAAGTGAACTTAAAAAACATTCTTTTGCTTCCATATTTAGGGTAAGGGGGTATTATTAAGGTTTTCTAAGAAGAGCAACTGGTACGATGAGGAATGCGGCACTGTCTCGGACAAAAAGGATGCCTCCTTACAGGGAGACGTTGCAAACGGGCGTAACCCACTGTGAATGGCAGCGATATAGTGAGGCGAAGAAGGAAGAGAGACGCCTTTTCAGAAAAAAGAAACGTGAGGCCGAAAGGCGTGAGTGTGAGGAGCTTGAGATGATGGTTGGCAGGAATGATGCCCGAAAAACAGAAGGTTTTAAGACCGGGGCAAGTTCCTGTAAGGACAATAATGGTGACGTGGTATCCGACGTACAGAGTGTACTTAAGCAATGGAGGGTCGAACCCGACACCTCAATTCCTAACGTTGAAAAAATTGTCGTCCCACCACCTGACTATGATGAAGTGAGGATAGCTATATCCAGGCTCAAGAACAACGAATCGCCTGGAAAAGACGGACTACCCGCCGAGCTGTTCAAACACGGAGGCGAAGAACTGGTAAAAAGCATGCATCAGCTTTTATGCGGAATATGGTCAGACGAGCGCATGACTCCGGATTGGAATTTAAGTGTGCTCTGCCCAATCCACAAGAAAGGCGATCCCGCTAACCCCACCAACTACCGCGGAATCAGTCTTCTTAATATCGCATATAAGGTTCTTTCTAGCGTATTGTGTGAAAGACTGAAGCCCATCGTAGACAAACTGATTGGACCTTATCAGTGTGGCTTTAGACCTGGTAAGTCTACCAACGACCAGATGTTCGCGATACGCCAAATCGTGGAGAATACCCATGATTAAAGCCGCTTTTGACAGCGCAAAAAGGAGTTGCCTGTATGCAACCATGTGTAAATTTGACTTCCCTGCAAATCTTATACGGCTTTATCAAATGAGCCGTTTGAAACCAATTGAGGCTTCAGACAGGGCGAATCCAACACCAGCCAACACCATTGAGGCCTTACCTTCTTTGTCCATTGGCATAACATAACACAGCATTTGTGTTTTAATTCCCTACACTTCGGTCAGATCTGCGTAAGGATCGTACAGCTAAATTTCTTTCTATACCCGTCGCTGGCATCACGAGAATTTCTCTCTCAATTCCTTTAAGTTCATCTCACCATCTCTCGACATAGTCCATAATTCCGCGCTATACATTGGGAAAGGTGTGATGAGAAACTTATGGAGAGTGAACATTGTTCGTCGAATGTGAGTATCTATTCTCTGAGCATGGACCTTCTCAAAGAGAGGTGATACATGCTTTTTAGCTCTTCGACTCCATGTTTGGACTGCCCGGCGGGTAGTCAGTATTTTCCAGGCCCTTGTGTTTTTTGGGCTGGAATAAAGCCATACTCCCACCCCAATGAAAAACCTCAGATAGCAGCTAGGATGAATTTGGATGAGGAACACGGTTAAATGAATCTGAGAGGGGATAGTGAGACTGTGGCTGTAAGTAAATGCAAAAGTTAGGAGCAGAGGTGGAATAAACTCTAGAGAAGGAACGGAAAGGGGGAATATGAGTGAGAGTTTTATAACGGGAATCGCAAAAACAAACCGGAATATAAATATTTCTACAGTATATCTGTCTTTCGGAAGAATTTTGCCTAGTCCCTCACTAGAAAAAAATACAAATTGGATATAAAAACCAAAATGGAGGGAAAATACTGTAGTTACAACAGCAAGTGAGTGGGAAAAAATATATCGTTTTTAATTCTCTGGAATTAAATATTATATGTAATTTGAATTAAGCTCCAGCGAAGCGTGGAGGTGTCTTTTTATAATAAATCTAACAAATTACATTGCTTGTTTGTATTTGAAATCTAATATAAATGTCATTTATGTACGAATATTAAATTAGCATCATAATCATCATAAGTACCGCAATACTTTGTGGAATATCTGTTTTTGCCACACCGAAAGCTGGTGTAAAAAATAGCTTAATTAAGGACGTCAGCTATTTTGCTTCTTCTTAAGGCATAATCAACAATATTAAGTTTGACACATACTTTAAATTGCTTTCTTTGTATAAAATTATACCAACAACGCGGGCGAGTACAATCAACATTTCTCAGACAAATCTCTTTTGTTTATATTCATTTTCCAAAGAAAACACACTTCTAGAACTGTGTAAGCGGAAACCAGAATCGAATAGCTTCCTACTTACATACACATGTAAAAGTTAGATTATATACCCTGTAGTGAAAAATCAAGCTAGTCAGAAAAATACCAAGAGTTTTTTTTAAATTTTTTTGAAATTTGAAGAGTCCGGAGTTTAAGAAAGAACTTTCTTATTTTGATCTCCAACGTGACTGTCGTAATGATAAAGTTAGGATTACTATGATTGGTTTAAGATTTTTTTTTAGTATACGTAATACAGTTCTACAATGCTGGCGTTCATATCTCCGTAATTGAAGAAGCCAGTAGCTCTGGTTTAATTTGTATCTGTACATAAAGTTGATAACCATGCATATGAAAATAGTTAGGGATCTATTTATATGTTTATTTTTTGTGACGATAATTGATTTTTCACAGTGTAATTAATCTTTAAAATTTCTGTTCGAAATCCATCCATATAGATTTTTGCAGCTCTTTGCGACTTTAAAAATATTAATCTTACTAATATATAAAAACGTAAGTTTGTGATTGACTGCGGATGTTTTCGGTTCTTTAATTACTGAACCAATGCCCCGATCTTTACGAAATTTTGCAGACAAATTCTTAGGAGTATAGAATCGGTAAGAGGCGTCATGAAATTTCGATATATTTATCGATGACAGAGTAATCGGTCAAAATGTGGTTTCGTGTAAACTTTGGAATATTCGGAAAAAATTGGCATCAAACGAAAGGGGAACACCGAACAGCTTTTATTTTGACTTTGGTTCAATTTGATCGGTCTAAATGTGTATTCGGGTAAAATTTGGAATATTCGCACAAAATTGGTATTCGCTCAAAATGTGGAGCAATATGAGACCCCGTTTTCGAGATATTGATCAAAATGCCAATCCGAAGGGGTCCTCGATGGAGTTAGTGCGATATGGGTATCACACAGAGAAAAATGCGCTGGGAATGGATAAGAATTGACCGTGATTTTGATTGAATCAACCCATATTTTGGTTGAATCAACAGATTTTTTTGTTGATAAGACGGCTCAATTTTCTCTGTGTGCAAATTAAAGTTCGTGACCAGTGATTTAACATGTTTTAGCCAGTTTTCCCATATAATACCATGGTTTCTAGATATTGACCAAAACGTGGACCAGAATTAGAGCTAGAGAGTTTTTGTGAAAATTTGGTCTAAAATGGAAGGTTGATAGGAGTTTTCAAGGGGAGTTACTTAAAGTCCTTTTGGGAGTGGGATTGAGAAAGGTATATGGATGACGATTAGAAAAACAATATTAAAAGAGAAAAGCACATGAAAAGGATGAAGGTGGGGTGGACGGGAAGAAGGTTGTGGAGCTGAAGTGAGGAGGGCGAATCACATTTTATACATGAAAAAAAAAGGACAATGTTTGCCGGGTCTGCTATTTGGTAGCAACTAGCCTGCTCCACTGCTGTGTATAATGAAACAGGTGTAAGCTTTCTATGCCTATTTTCTTCATAAATTCATACTAGGACTAAGGACTACGTAGTAAACCGAGCAGTTGAGTAATGTGAGAAATGCAAATACATGCTTATACGAATGAATTTTATTTTCTTATTTCAAACGAAAAGGCCGACTGTAGCCCAGAAGCAATAAATGTATGCTTGGTATTAAAGTTATTTGTAATGTTGAGAGGATTTAAAAGACATTTTTAAAGATTCTTTTAATCTGAAAAGCGGTAAAAGCTGTTGACACATGAAAATAACAAAGAGCCTTTTTTATTAATTTTTTTGCAAGGTACTGTGTACTGAGTAAAAGTGGAATGTGAGAAGAAAAGTGGACCAAAACTGCCACAATTAATTTAACTTAAGCTTTTCTTGAAGCAAATGATAAATACGCTCTTAATTACTTTCTTCCCTTCTTTCAACTAGACGAGTCTGGTGGTGGTGCTAGTGATATCTTTCCCAAGTCATGCTCAACTTCAACATCAAAATCTTCTCAAAGTTTATTTGGCTTACAAATGTTGCCGTGTGTGGAATTGTCAGCTCAACAAAAGCAATTAGAAGCACAGCAACTACAACAACAGGGGCAACACAAAGAAAAGCAACGTCAACAAAGTAATACAACAAATTACTCGCATTGCTATAACAATAATGGTAACCATTCAGCAATGAACAATCAGAGTATATCGATATTATACAGCGAACAACAACAGCAACAACAAGAGAATCGTTGCGTGTTGCGTGCCAATTTACCACAATACAATTGCAATCATTTCCAGTATAAACAACATTCAGTACAACAACAAAATTCAATGCAAGCACAACAAAAACATTTAAAGCAAGACTGTCGAAAATTAAATGCAAAGTCAAGTTTACGCGTCACTGAATCGACATTGCGAAGGTGAGTGTGAAGTTGAAAATGTTTTTATGTACATACATATGTGTTTCAGTAACAGTTTTTAGTTGCAGTTGTAGTAGTTTTCACTTGAATTACTCTCATTAAACCATGGCAGAAAGTTTTGGTTTTATCTTTTCCTGTTTTTTTTTTTTGTCAAACACATTTTCAGTTCATATCAGCCATGTTGCGAATGTGGAATTTTAGGTAAGCAACCATGCGTGTGGTAATGTGTAGAAACTAACATCCGGACTATAATGCGGATAATAAGTGTTTGTTATTCCCAGTTGTGCATAGTGAATAAGATATACGAAGCTACCCTTCAACAACTCCAGAAAAATATAAGATATGGAAAAAGGAGCATGACACCTCCAATAAAAGTCGGATTTCCAGTAAGTATTAAAGTTATATGACTGAAATTCGGTATTATTAATAATCTCCAACGGCGCCAGAAAAATGGTATGGCAGCCAAGTCACCGTTGATAGCTACAAATTTGAAACGGTGAGGGACTTCGTCTATTTGGGAACGAGCATTACCACCGAAAACAATATCAGTTTACATCAGGGCCTGGCAGAAATAAAAGTTATCCGCTTTCGCTCCCTCTCTCGCTAGCATCACCAAGGCAAGTGAGCGACTGAGCATAACAAACGACATCCATTGATTGGTCAGTCAATCAAAACGCTCTCACAAGCTCAGCAACAATTTCATTGTTCGAGAGGCCAAGCAAAGAGCCAACAAATCTGTGTGAAAATGGATCTCCGATTTTCGGACAATTGTCCCACTAGGTGCCTAGGCCTGGTTTACATAGAAATCCAACAGAGAATCACTCTTGCCAACAAGTGTTACTTTGAACTAAATAGGCAATTTAGAAGTAGAGTCCTCTCTCGACAAACAAAGATCACGCTCTATAAGTCTCTCATCATACCAGTCCTGCTGTACGCCTCGGAATCATGGACAGTGTCAAGAGAAGATGAGATGGCCCTTGGAGTATTTGAGAGAAAAGTTCTCCGAAATATTTATGGTCTTTCCCGTGATGGCAACGGCGAATATCGAAGGAAATTTAACAATGAGCTGAACGAGCTTTACGCAGACCTGCTCATAGTTCAGCGAATTAAAGCCTAAAGGCTCCGCTGGCTGTGTCATGTTATGCGAATGGACAAAGAAGCTCCAGCACAGAAGGTTTTCCTATCGACACCCGAATTCGGCAGCAGAGGAAGGGGAGGACTCGACTGGGATGGAAACAACAAGTGGAGTATGACTTTACCTCCCTTGGGGTTTCTAAATGGCGCCAGTTATCACAAAAGCAATGGCTGACGTGCTTTGATACGAAACAGCCAAAATCACCTAAGCGGTTAAGCGTCAATAAATTACGCAAGCCAAGTTAGAAGGGAAAGGAGGCGTGGCACTTTTTATAGAAATCATTTTAATCAAATTTCACAACGCGAAACAAATAGGTAAGTAGAAGTGGCTGCCGACAAGCAAACACTCTTGAGTCAAGCTATAAGGCCCATTGTGGTACCACAGAATTCGGTTTGAGCTCCCTCGTTGAAACAACCGGAAAGTGGAATGTAGCCCCATAGATTCGTGACATCGTCCAGAAGTAGCAGTCACAGAGTAATTTTTGCACCGAGTCCCTCGTCTCATCGTCCCTTCAGCTTTTGCAGCATCCCGGGAACGAAACGCTTAACCGGAACTATGCTACCAGTTGGCAAAATCGTAAGGCATACAAATACGTTCTTTATCTGGAAGAATCCGCTTAGCCGTACCTTGCCTCGCAAGTTTATCTGTCATGCATTTCTATGTCTCTGTGGTCTGAGACTCACTGCCGGGCCACTTCCCGTTCCAGTTTAACGAGAAATAATCTATCGATCTGATAGCGGCCTGGCTATCGCTAAAGAGAAAAATGTCTTTTCCTATACCTTCATCTTTAATGGATATGTTTTACTATTTAAACCGATATCCCTGGTCTAATCTACTATTTTAATTACATATATTTGACCACTTACGTCGATAAGACCTCTGCGCCTATCACAAATAAGCCCAAGAACGGTCATTAGCTGTAGCAGTTGCCAATATCACCAACACATGTTTCAAATATTTTCAGCTATACCTAGCATGACTGAGAGATGGCGCAGGGAAACCTCTTTCAACTTATGCTCCAAATTTTCTATAACAAAAATATTTTTATGTCCCGGATAAATTTGAAGTTTACTTGAGAAGACGGCCCTAATGCCGGTATAACGTATTTTTCCAGTTTTTTTCTCTTCTTTTCTTTGTATTTTTTGTAAATTGTTTTTGTGATTCTACTTTTTCTATGAAAAAATACAAAAAAATACAAGAAAAATACAGATAAAAAACGTAGTGTTATATACGTCTATGTATATATAAATACGCCAAATGAAAAACTTTAGGAACCTTCTGTGAGCGAACCATTTGACCGATTTGAATGAAATATGCACCGATGGAAAGAAAATTGAAAAAACTGAGGTATAGGTGGTATATTTTCAGGGGCGTACCCGAAATTTAAGGATGGGGGTAGGGGGCAAGCGATCCCACAACCCCCTAAAGATTTTATTGGTCGAATTTTCGATCACAAACGATACTAGTAGGTATAATTTTTTGTTTCTATTTGTTATTTTGCATATTTGTATACATTTATGAGATGAGACCAGCATTTATATGATAGTAGTTCCGAAAATTCACTATGTGGTTATATACTAAATCTAGAAATCAGCAAATTCGTTAAATTTTGTAAAGCAAATAATGTTTGAACCTTTATATGTATAAAAGTTTCGCCTTTGCGAAAGTTAAAATTCGCAACATCCCTAGTTTATACTACTGAGTGTTAAGTGCTATCCCTAATGCTTGGAGTATTTCCTTCTCTTTAAATAAATTTGTCCTAATATTATCAGCATTAGGAAGGGGAGCTTGCTTGTTACTTGAATAAGGTAGCTTTGCAAATTCACAATTTGTGCGCAAATTTATGTTTTTTCAAATAAAAGATATTTGGTTCACAAATTCATGCTCTACATGTTGGTGAAAGTTTCGTTGAAACAAAAGCTGTCATCTTCTGTGACAGGGTTTCAAAAATTAATTGATCGAAAACTGGCACAAAACCCAATGAAACAAATTCAACTGTGTCCAAACAGTTAAAAACGGGGAAGTTTTCACGAGGTGCCATCTTTATGATGAGTTTTTTTATTACTAGTTCCAGAATTGCAACCTGTTATTTTCGGCCAGCTCAATTTTTCCCCTTTTTTAATCTTCCTCGATCTTGAATTCTCATTCCTGATCTCGCCAGACACCTGTCGACGACTCAGATAATAGGCGGTCCATATGTTTAGCCTTGGGAGACGATAAATCTCTTAAAAATCTTTTGAAAGTAGGGTAGGTACCTTTAGATTTTTATCACTTCGTTTTTCTGATTTCTCTACACTTGTTTTCGTCAACTCTATTGCTAGAGGCTTGAGCTTACATTTTAGTCAAACTGTTAGTTGCAACACTTGCATTTCCCCCCATGAATATGCATTATTCACAGTAAAGTTTACTCCATAGGCATCATAAAACAATAACTGTCAAGTGGGTAGAATAAACAAACGCTTCACAATGGCATGACGACAAAAAAAGTTAGTTATGTGTTTTTGAAAAGATTATCCTTTCCATTTACAAACGCTTTGTTGGACATCTAATAACAAAGTGTGGGGAAACAAAAAGATATAAACCAAAATATCTCCAATAGTAGTAAAATGAATTGGTGCTGGGATGGTAATAGGAACATGAACAGAAACAAAAATTGGAATAGAACTAGTCGGAATAGGAAGAGATAAGGGAAGAGACCAAATCGGAAGAACAGCAAAAAGAAGACGGAAGGGATACCAAAAAGAAGAAGAAGGGGTTAGGTGGCTTAGGTAAGATACGCGTCTGGTAAATACGCCTCACATCCACGACACGTCTGCAGACAGGTTAAAAAACAAGGTTCTATGAACGGATTAATAAACCTGCGAAAGGTTACTGGACGATTCTCCTGTCATGCGTCATAGGATTTAGCATTCCTGTCAATGATGTACTATTACAGAGTGCTCCATGCTATTTAGTTCCTAGCTGAATCATGCGCTCTAAAGAAGACTAGCTTCTTGAACTTATATTCGGAAGTCACTTCCCGGGAAATATTTTTTTTTAAACGGGGATATTATCATTACTATTTCGCCATAGACGGGTGGTAGAAGGAGTCCTCATCATTGTCATTGATTGAGATATCCGGTCCGAGTAGATATTCATCCATTGCTCGATAGTTTTCCATTCCATTAGATTTAATCTGGTAAAGTCTTAAAAAAAATTCCGAAATATACAATTATGATACATATGTCGACATAGGCTATAAAGAATACCACAGATATATTCATACATAATGTAATATCGCAATGATTTAGAAAAATTACTGCTTTCTCAATATAAATTTTCTCGCTTTTTCATTTCAGATCGAACGAGACTAAAAATCTTGAAAGCAAAAAACGTGTTGTGAAAATGCTTTTTGTTTTGGTACTAGAATTCTTCATTTGTTGGACACCTTTATATGTGATCAACACAGTTGCCATGTTTAGCGGTCCAGCCATATACGAATATATCGATTACACAACAATTTGTTTTTTCCAATTACTCGCCTACTCATCGAGTTGTTGTAATCCGATCACATACTGCTTCATGAATCCAAATTTTAGACGTGCATTTCTCGATAATTTTAAAGGATGGCATTTCAGTAGCATAAGCAAAGCATTTGGCAGTAAACGAACAAGTGTTGGCGTTAGCAGCTGGCATAGACGTCGAAGAAGAACTACAACAAGTACAAGAGTCGTAAGTGGGAGTGATAAACAACTGCCCACATTAGTACCATGTTCACATTCGATTTCTTTGTCCTCTAATGCAACAGCAATCATTTTACCCAACAACAACAATAATACATCTATACCACACGATGAAGTTATGTCATTGCAACATAGAGAAACATAAAGGAAATGAAAGAATGCATGAAACGTCTGAATATATAGCAAGCGCATAATTTGAAGGATGTGAATGATGTTTAAAGGGAAATCGTTATGCGTAGATACATAGCTATTTGGTTATGGAATATTAAAAGAATTTATATGTATGTTCATAAACTTTTGTGTGTTTGGATGTCGAAAAAGAAAAATTTTATGGAACCTGTAAATTCTAATGTTTGCACAAGGCTGTTTTTAGTATGTAATGTTTGCAGGTTTGACACAATTTGTCGATAAGTCATGCCTAAATTAGTTTCAGAGGCCCTCATCATCTCAGCGCAAAGCCGATGCTACTTTTATGGGTACTTAGTCCATCGTTAGAATTGTTTTCGATTCAATCTCCCTCGCTATAATCATTATACTCAGTTAAAGACAACAAAAACTAATTCACTAATGCATAAATTAAATTCTTTCATGCCGATTCTCTGTACCACAGCACATGAAAAATATATGATCTGATAGCAGTCGCTGATGTGATATCACTACCTTATGTGGTATGGGCAGTTGGTGTGACATCACCAGCTTATTGGCGCAAGGTACGCAGGATTTATATGAAGGCAAAGTCGCCATCGGTTGTTGATGTGACATCACAAGTTGTTGTGTTATCGGTAAATACATGGTGACATCATTAGTTGATGTGATAGCAGATCATGATGCGACATCTGTTGTTGATGTGATAACGGTAGATCATAGTTGATGTGACATCACGTATTGATATGATATCACTAGTTTTTATGACATCACGGGTTGATGTGGCATCGCTAGTTGATGTTACAACACTTATTGATTTGACAACACTTGTTGATGTGACATCACTAGTTGATGTGACAACACTTGTTGATGTGACATGGCTAGTTGCTGTGAAAATACTTATCGATGTGACATCAGTTGTTGATGTGACATCAGTTGTTGATGTGACAACACTTGTTGATGTGACATCACTTGTTGATGTGACATCACTTGTTGATGTCACATCACTTGTTGATCGTACACCTATTGTTTTTTTATGGGAGAAAGATGAAGAGTTGGCTACTGATGTGATATGGGTACTTTTACAACATTCAAACGCAATTAAACGGGTACAAATGTCGCGTGTATAACCATGGAAACACCCATATCGGTATCTGATGTGACTTCGTCTGCTGATCTGACATCACGAGTCCGTGGAACATCTATCATTTTTAATAGGAGCTTGTACCGGACGATTTAATTGATGCAAAATCTGAAAAACTGCCGCTGGTAAACAATGCGACGCCGAAGACGCAATAACGAGCGCTACCGCATCAGCGACTCTCATCAGTTCGAACAAAAACCCCCAACATACCCTATGCTTCCTCTCTTTGCTTTGTACCCTTTTTAAGGTTGAAAATCATGATTTCAATCAAAAATAATCATCTATGACGTTTAAATCTGACTTCATCATAACACTGTGCTAACCTACTAAACCATGAGATACATAAGTCATCTGATATAGTAATCTGGCCGATACCACAACGAAAGGCAAGTTGACTTGGGTAAGACAATCTTCTCATATGGTGAAATTTCAAAAACACCAATAATAAGGATTAAATTAGGCTTTAATTTGATTATTTCAGCTCTGTTAATCTTTGCAGTTTCTGTGATCTGATTCTTAGAAGTTGAATGGGAAATTCCTTATTCTTGTATATTTATCATACTTATGTTTGGGCACCGAATATAATACATATTTCAAAATCTGCGATGTATAACGCTCCTCCGACATACAGCCAATGTACAACATATCATTCAGTCCTGAATTTAAGAATTTTGTGTCTTACCGAAAGTGAAGCCAGTTGCACTTTAATCGACAGGATTGCATTCGTGCTATGTATGTATGTACATATGTCTCGGTTCCTAATTTATGCAAAACGTTTTACGATTATGTTTTTCGAATTGCTCAATGGCGCATATAATTTTATGAGTTTGGGTAAAATTGAATTAACACTGTTCAGAACAGATTTCGGTTAACTTAGACAGAATAAATTTATTCGTATAAGCTGAAATTTAATAAAAAGATACTCGCATAATAGATACTTGTGGTGATATCTTGAACAAAAGTTAATAGGATATTTCAATATCACAGTCTTTAGATTTTAAGCACATAATAGTACATTTACACCGCACCAAATTTGGCGAATTTAAATGAGCCAGTTCGACACTATTTACACTGGCAAAGTTGCATTTGGCTTCACCCTCCCTGCAAGAAATCTGGACAGAAAGCCACCGAAGGAAAATGCATTACCGTCATGATTTATATACCTGTAGAGTAATGATAAAAGAAGAGTCAAGAAGGCATCTGTCTTTTCTGTAGAATTGGCCCATTTTCTTAAAAAAAAACTAGGACGAATTGCTATTTACAGCTGTGCATAGAGCAAAAGTTATCACACGTCAATTACCCTTTAAGATTCTTGCTGGGCAATTCTAAATGTGGAACACAGGCAGTAATGTTATTTTGAGGAACTGTGGATTGTATTGTTCGACAAATGAGGTCAAATTTGATGGAATTCCAAATTTGCGGTGTAAATGTATTATAAGAAAAATAAAATATTAATCAAAAAAATATTTATCAAATCATTTCAGTATTATATGCTCTTAAAGTAATTTTACGCAGAATATAACTGAGTGGAAATGTGTGCAACTTTACCTTATCAGACTTAACCAATAAAAGATGAACAATTTGGTTTGTATATCCACTTTCCTTCATTTTTTTGTTTCGCTTCCTTTTTCGGCCACCACAACAAAACTCACACTGAAAAACCTTCGTTTTAAGATAGCTGATGACACAAAGATGACATCCACAAGTCCAGTCGCTAGGCTCATGTCGCCAATCTTAACATCAATTTGCGTAATAATTTATTTATTTTGTCAGTTACTCCACTATCCACTTTTGTTCATTCGAATGTTGAATATATTTTTGTACGTACGTTCATATTTATTGAGACAAAAAATAGGATATGACACTTGGGAGTCAAGGGAAGGAACTGATTTTTACACAAACTGTTGTTGATAACATGAAATCCTTGTATCCTAGGCTGTATCAAAAAGTATAATTTTTTTATCAAATGATGAAAGTGGTTAAGTTTCAGATATTTTAATCAAACACGAATGCGGCACTCAATTTCTACAGTCCCTGCTGAATACAGAAGATCCAAAATTCGTCCACCTTAGTTATTCATATATCTACCTCTTACGTTTTATTGATATCCTCTAACAAGTGTTTAAAGGGTATTACCCCCGAATTCTGTAATTTTGTCTCATCTCAAGTCACAAAAATTGAGATTTGTCGTTTGAGGTTTGATATGGACGAAATGGAATTGGAACACAAAATGTCTCTATTTGTGACTATTGTCTCTATTAGTGACTAGAGACAGCTTACGGAATTCTGGGGTTAGTCTTATATATGTATGGCCACACACATTTACTTACTCAAAAGATTACTTTTTAAATCGTTTTCCCCCTAAGTATCTAATATCATCCTGCTTTTGATACTGAAAAAGCTGCTGTGTCAATTTTAATAAGTTTAGCAAATCCATAAAACTCCTCATAAAACTTTTTTTAATAGGGCATAAACATTAGGGTGATTCAAAAAAAATGTCGACTTGGTCTTACCCCCTAAAAAGTTAGGTATTGATGAGAAAATAAGTTTTGCAAAAAATTTGCGCGCTAACTTAACCCTTAGGGGTGGCTATTTCTTTCGCCCTTTCCCATACCTTTTGTCTGAGGAAAAATGGCATTTTTTTTTTCAAAGTGAATTTTCTTTTAATTTTTGAAACATTTTTGAAACTATTTTTATATAATCCTAAAGATGAAGCTTCCAAAATGGTATGCCATGTGCGATTATCTTAATTATTAAGATAATTACAGCCATTTAAAAATGACTGAGTTTTTTACTATTGCACACACTTACACAGTAACACGTATAAAATCTTGTAAATTTTAAATGGCTGTAATTATTTTAATAATTAAGATAATCGCACATGGCATGCCATTTTGGAAGCTTCAAAGCTTCAACTTTAAGAGTATGCAAAAAAAATTTGAAAAAAGTTTCAAAAATTGAAAGAAAATTCACTTTGAAAAAAAAAATGCCATTTTCCCCATACAAAATGTATGGGAAAGGGCGAAAAAAATAGCCACCCCTAAGGGTTAAGTCGGAGCGCTAATTTTTTGCGAGGCTTATTTTCTCATCAATACCTATAGTTTCAGGTGGTAAGACCGAAAAAAGAACAAAATTTTTTTTATTTGAATCACCCTAATAAACATACATAACTGTCTGGAATCAGTAGAACATTTTGGAGAAACTGAAAACTTTTTGAAGTACCGTGCACGTGGTAGAAGTTTGATTGTTGAACATTTTCTGGATTTGGCATTTCTACATATGTATATATAACAGGTATCAACGGTATTCCTAGTATAAAGGTGCCTTAAACTGGGTAATCAATTTTTTTTCCAAGTCAAATATACGAGTCGCAAGTAGTAACACGCAAACAAAATGCAGTGTCAAAACAGCTCTATAAATTGCTCCAAAAAGGAGTCAAAGTAACAAAAAAAGGCTATTTTACAGAGTTCTTATATTGCCTTCACCGAAAATCGAACTCACAATATTTCGTCCCGTTTCTGCCTTAACCTCGTATCTAGAAAAAAAAGAATATTTCAAAAAACGAGGAAAACCAACTGAAATTCTCAAGTTTTGTATACTAAAAATATAGATACGAGGTAATGGATCATACAAAAAACCACGAAGGTTTATATAGTTTATCAAACTGATTTTCGATTCGGATTTCTCGATGTCTTAAGGGCATTCCCACAAACAAAAAAAAAACAAGTTTTCTCAAAAAATGTAGTTTCAAGGTTGAGGCAGAAACGGGACGTTTTGGAATGTTAAACTCAGGTGGCTACCATCATGCCATCGCACAGTGTAACTTTTTTTGAAATATCCAACTGTTAAGAAAATGTATCCAAAGCAAAGCAAAAATCCCACAATCACAATGATAACCATTATGAAACTGCAACAAGTGTAAAAATCATTTTACAGTCCAAAATTTTTAACTTTGTGGCGACGTAGTGGATTTTTGAGTTATTGGAGTGACTTGAATTTTTTTTTTTATTTTACATACTTGGATAATAATAAGAACATTGATAAACTTCAGTCACTTAGAAATTTTTTTGTCTTTTGTTTTTTTTTTTTTTGTTTAGACAGCCACTAAAAATTTGGAAAGCTCTGACAATTTTTCGTTTTCAGTAGAATAAAACTAACAAGATTTCACCCAATTCCAATCGTCCAATAGATACACCTTAAAGGGAATTATGTCGTCGGAGAAAGTGCAAAACCGAACATCGCAATTCTGCGAAATCGCACATACGTAGCCGCATAAATTTTACAGGAGACACTGAAAACTGATTAACTTTTGTACGAGCCACTATGTGCACCATGGTGGGTCAAATTCAAATGTCATTTTTTTGACATTCTATTTCACAAACCCGATTTTTTTGTTACTAATGAATGGATCCGGGTACCTAGAAGCCCTGGCAGGCAAATCTCATTTTTGACAGAAATGTCTGACGATATATAGTTTAAGATAAAAAACTATTTTTTGCTATTTTTCTTGTAATTGCCAACATAAGGCCTCCATGCAACAATGGAATGTCTTCAACTCAAGTCTACAACTCTAGACTCCAGTCTAGTTTAGAACCACAATGCAGATAGCTTAATCTGATTTGCCACCATATAGAGTGAAATTTCATATACCCATATTTGCTAATTTAAAAGAATTTTTTAGGTAAAAAAGTGAGCGGATCACGCCTTCACCGCGAATCGAACTAACACTGGTTGTATGATGAACTTAAAACGGTCGTTGTCTTGGTCAAGAATGCCTATAAGGATCCTGTCCTTGGTTACATCATCAAAGCTTGGTTTGCCCACTCCGGGCGTGTTTTGATGCCGCTTGGGATGGGGTTTTAACTCCACGTCCGATCTGTGGCGTTTGAAAGGGCTTCCGTTTACCCTCTTTGGCATATAACTGCTTTGGAAATCCGGTATAAGAGATTGTGCTAACTCCACACAGTTCCTGGAACTCGGCGACAGCGTTTCCTGCGGAACCCCCTCATATTTCTTCAGGATCTTAGCGGCCAATCGTTTTTCCAGGTACGCAGAGCGGGGAGGAGATGTCTCTTGAGAGCCCGTACCCGTACTTTCCATCGCGGTCGCTCTTTTGCTGACAGCCCATTTACTGCTTCTCTTTCCTTTGGATCTCTGAGCCCAGGTCGTGAGACCATTGCCACAGGCGTTGAGAGACTGGTTTTCATACCAGGGGTTGATGGAAGTTCAGCATGCGCCATTATCCGCTTAGCTGCGTAGGCAGCCGTACTGGTGCTGGCTCCCGTCAAGTCACTCTTACTTGATAGATATTTACAGGTTGTGCTTTCGCTCGATCCAGCATAGCTCTCCTCTGCTGAGGAGTGAACGAAGTTCTTGGTTGTTTAATGTTTTGTTTTGTGTTTTTCATCTTGTTCGTACGACCCATCGCCGGACAAGACCAGCTTAGGGTCAAGGAAAGAGTGAGGGGAAAGTGTGTCGTCCGCCGCGGTAGAGCCCCATACCGCGGTCAGACCATAGATACGCTCTGAAGCGGCCCGGTATCAGAGAGGCTCCGTTCGACTACAGCCACGATTTGCCTCCCGGCTGCAAATGTCCAATGGGCACGGTATCGCATAACACCCTGGATTAGGAGGGGGAAGATCTTTGTCGTCGTGCCAGAGAGGCTAGACTGCTCTCGTGATGTAGTGCCATGCGGATCTAAGATCACAAGGGTAGCATAGCCCTGTGACTATCCACTTAAACCCTAGTCCCGCTGCAAGGTTTTTTTTTCTTAACTAGAAGGAAATGTGATAATTCTACTGTAAAATTAAAATTTGCAACATTATTCGAGTGACGAAGGGAGAAGATCTATCCCCCCAATCCCGCCCTGGCCACGCCACTGTGTTAACGTAATCGGATTGGCCTGAAACTATGTAGTTATCATTTTATAGTTTACTACCATATTTTAGGAGGGGTGTGATAAAGTTCAACTTTATGATGCGTAAAGATATGTAATGACATGATGCATCAGCAAAGGTAAAAGTCCTTCAATATATTAACCCCATAAAATTCTTTATAAACATTTAACAACTCCTGCATCATTCCTTTTTGTCGCCTTCACATGTCCTTTTAGACTTGTGATAAGTGTTTGTTTGCATAGAGCAAAATAAACATTTTATATTGATATTATGTTAGACAACATGCGTGAATAGATAAAAGCAGTTCCATAAATAAAAGATCAAATAGATTGTTATTACTGCCGTTTTAAGTTTGGAGTCGAGAGAAGGCGGATGATACAGAGAGCTAATAATCTCTCCAGTTTTTTTGGATTTAACAGCCCGCTCCATCTAGTTCGAAAAACTAGAGTATGAGAGCTGAGAATAGCGTACGTGGCGAATGAAAATAATGCTCAAAATTTTTTTTGCCTAGCTTCACTTCCAATTTATGGTGTGCTGCTATCCGAAAAATCCTCTGAGTATGTAGTTCGAAGAGGAGGACGAAATTTGCATTTATGTGATATATGAAAGTGGCCCAATTGCACCTCTGCGGCAGCAACTTCAACCTAACCTATAATTATGCAATGTATTAGATCTTCTCCAAAACTCAAGCAATGCGGCAGAACTAAACTGTTTTTTTTTTTATCCATCATATAAGAACTTCAGTTACAAATGCTTTTGAATATACACCAATTTTCTAAAAACGTCTCTTATGTACGCTCGTCTTTATTATAATGAGTTAGCTTTCGTTTAAGGTCAAATCAGCACGCGTTAAGGCTTTTGGGCATAACTTAACTGCACATTTTGACAATTCTGATCCTAAGCATAAGGTTTGGTAGCATAAGTGAGTGTATAGAGCTGATGAATACCTGTTACCTCTGCTGCAGAATGGTTTGTGGAAATCACACTTACTACTCGGGCTTAAACGTTCAAGTCGCACATTTGAGTCGCATGTTCCCTTGCGATTGAGCTCGGATGCATCCCGAACTAATCGCAGTTTTTGCAAAGTATTGATCCGAATTAATATTAGGTCCTAGATCGTACATTGAAAGCTGTTTTTGTCGTGACTACTATAGTTTAAGTAAGTCCCTGCCCCACCCCAATTAGGTATGACAGCATGGCAAATCGTACACTGACCCAGCGGCGAAAACAACTAGTTGAACACTACTTTACAACTAGTTGGTGCACCGGGCCCAATTAGTCAGTGTTCTGTCTGTTTTCCATATAAGCAACTGGTATTTTTTACGTGTTGATGTTCTACGAAATGTCAATTGTCAGATTTCGACCAGAACATACCAGTCATCTACTAGTCATGATATACTAGAATTATACTAGTTGTAAAATACCAGTTCCATACTAGTTCACCCTGGACTAGTATGACTTCCATAAAATGAACTAGTCCCATAATAGTCCAAAAAGGGCTAGTATGAAATATACTAGTCCCATACTAGTCCAAAAAGCATTGAACCTGGACTAGTATGATTTCAACCAAAATTTTCATGACTTACGATTTATTTTATCATTTGACTTTATTTTCATGTTTATTCTTAAGAAAAATCTAGTTGTATACGGTGGGGTGCGATAAAGCCATGCGAGATAACGCCATATGGCTCTATCTCCCATCCAATTGCGAGGTAAAGCCATATGGCATTATCACGCTTCGTATTGAGAGATAATGCCATATTTTTGTCAATTGTGAGTTAAAGCCATATGGCCTTATCTGTCATATGAATTTATTTGTCATTGTGAATGTGCATTTAAGGTGAGAGGTAATAGTGTCACTGGTAATAGTGTCAATTGACACTACTTCCATGGTAAATGTCAATTGACACTATTGCGCTTTCGAAATGGAATCAGTGTCAACAAGAAAATGGAAAATAAGTCATTGACACTATTTCCAAACTGAGTGAATAGTGTCAAAAGTGCTTAAAACATGCCCATTCATTGAAATTTGTGCCGATTTACATTGTAGGTCCGTTGGGAATAAAATCATTTTCGTGGGGTTTAATTCATTATTTCCGTGATCTTTTATAAAAATAAAACAAACAGTTAGCAACGTAAATTGGATTGTCAAAGATTTTTCCTTTTACGAAAGGTTAAAATCACGAATAGTGCACATTTCGTAAAAGGAGAAACTAATGATTTTTCCCTTTTACAGAATGCTTATACCTTCTTGATTGCATAGAGCAGAAAATATTCCATAAAAGGAAAAATCAAATGAGAGATAAAGCCATACGAGATAACGCCATATGGCCTTATCGCTCTTTGAAATTGGACATAAAGCCATACAGAAATTTTGGCGTGAATATGGCTTTATCTCTCTTTGAATTGAGTGATAAGGCCATATGGCGTTATCTTGCATGGCTTTATCGCACCCCACCGTTGTATACTAGTGTTGATTTGATATTTCCTGACAAGTATGGGTTCTGCCAGAAAATTATAGTTGTATACTAGCATTTTTCTGACTAATTTGAAGTTTCGCTGCAGGGATTCTAAGAAATATACTTAAAGTTCTTTGGAGAGGTTTTAATGAACAATTCTTAAAATCCGCGCACTTTTTCTTTGGAAACATGAACTTTTTTGATTCAGTGCAATAAGCCAACTAACATCACTCGTATGTAATACCTCATCCTACAAATCGACTTAGTTGTCATATACTTCACAAATGAATCTTGCAATTGCAGAGATAGCTTACACACACACACACAAATGTAAAATGTCCAAACAATAAATGCGAACTTGACCGCGTTACGTGTATTCACCACAAAATTTGTCACGGCAACAAATTTAGGTAATATTGAATTTCGTGGAATTTTCGTGATGTTTCTGCAAATCCAGCTACCTACACGCGGATACGGATAAACACACTTATTTACATACATATGTATGTAAATATGTAGTTATGAAGTGTTGCAAAATTCGCACGATATCCAGTACACGTAGACACTTTAAAACTTTTTGTAAATTGTTTACATTCAGATGAAATGGACAATCATTTACATAGGAATATCAATGAAATTCGCGAAACCTGCAAATCTTTTTAGATATATCTGTGGTCATAAGCAATAACAGCCTAATTCGACTCAAGAAATTAGACCAGTTGAAGTTTTTGCTGGTGATTTTGAATAGCAACATCGAGACATTTTTCAAGACTTTCATTGGTCTTTTTTACTTTCTTTACAAACAATTTAATCTAATATGATTGCCTTAGTAATAAAACAGTTTTGTTACAAAAATTCGCCAGCGAAAATTTCAACTGGTTTAATTTCTTAAGTCGACTTAGGCTGTTATTGCTTATGACCACAGTTATGTATATGTTCATTAGACTGGGCCAAATAAAAAATAAAATCATAAGTTACAAATAAGGAGTTACCAAAAAAAGGCTGTATTTCCATTTTTCAGTACCTATTGTGATGAAATCTGGCTCTTAAGACAAAACTGCACGTGATGTATTCAATAGAGAATACTAAAACGTCACCATATACATATATAGAAATACGACCATTTGTTTGGTCTCTCCTCAAATACACTACACCTTTTTCAGTTTATATTCAGAAAGTTACACTTGATATTCAGAATTTACAATTGATATTCAGAAAAATACAATTAATATTCAGAAAGTTCCATTTGATACTCAGAAAATTAAAATTAATAATCAGAAAATTACAATTGATATTCAGAAAGTTACAATTCATATTCAGAAAATCTCTTTGTACTCCGCATTTAAAATTTTTTCATATAAATTTGCATTTCTGAATATCAATTTTAATTTTCTGAATATCAAATGGAACTTTCTGAATATTAATTGTAATTTTCTGAATATCAAATGAAATTTCTGAATATTAATTGGAATTTACTGAATATCAATTGTAAATTTTGAATATCAATTGTAACTTTCTGAATATAAACTGAAAAAGGTGTAGTTTACAAATAATTAATTTGAAAAAATTCCAATATATTCATGTATATGGGTGATTTGGCACTGACATGCCGAGCACAAAACATATTTTTAAAATTTTTGTATGGGCAGGTTTTCGAGATATGGGTAATTTTGTGTTTTTTCAGGTATCACTTCATTCAAAAATTATTTTATTTTATGTTATTTTTTTTATTTTATTTTATTTTAATTCATTTTATTTTATTTTATTTTAATTTATTTTATTTTATTTTACTTTATTTTATTTTATTTTATTTTATTGTATTTTATTTTATTTTATTTTATTTTATTTTATTTTATTTTATTTTATTTTTTTTTATTTTATTTTATTTTATTTTATTTTTTTATTTTATTTTATTTTAGTTTTTTTATTTTATTTTATTTTATTTTATTTTAATTTATTTTAATTTATTTTATTTTATTTTATTTTATTTTATTTTATTTTATTTTATTTTATTTTATTTTATTTTATTTTATTTTATTTTATTTTATTTTATTTTATTTTATTTTATTTTATTTTATTTTATTTTATTTTATTTTATTTTATTTTATTTTATTTTATTTTATTTTATTTTATTTTATTTTATTTTATTTTATTTTATTTTATTTTATTTTATTTTATTTTATTTTATTTTATTTCATTCAAAAATTATTTTGAAATACGCTTCCAACGACATACAATATGTAGGGGTGGACCAAACCATCGCTGAACAATATCTGCTCAAAGTCGAAATTTTGTCGAATTTTTACGATTTTTGGACAAATTTTGATTTTGAAAATGTTGTTTTTATGCGAAGTGGTAAAAATCAGGAAATTTTTTTTCTAAAACTACTGTGTATAAAAGCATAATATTACCAAGATCTACTTAAAGCTGTATTTTTGGCGATTTTTTTTTGTAACATTCAACATCCCTACTTTTAATAGAATTTTAACAGATCAATGTCTGTATATTGCAGATATTCAAAAAAAAAACTCTTAGTGTTAATCATTACTAACCCAATAGAGTCCAAATGAACCATTTTTAGAACTTTTGTCTGTCTGTCAGTTTATCTTTCTTGCTGTCTGTCTACCTGTTTGTTTGTGGTCGTATCACTCGAAAACTGCTCAATGGAATTAAATGAAACTTTCACCATTGTATTATTAGACGTTCAACTTAAAATTTAAGGCATTCCTTATTTCGATTACTCGACCGGTTTTAGAGTTATCGACCAATATACGCATATTGTACGAACTCATGTTTGGTCACCCCTGCTACAAGTATCCGTCGTTGGAAGTGTATTTTAATTTCCTTTCGAACGAGTTATCGCTTTTGTAATATTGTCGAAAATAATTTTTGAACGAAGTGATACCTGAAAAAACACACAAAATTACCGATATCTCGAAAACCTCCACATACATAAATTTGTAAAAATATGTTCAGAGCTCGGCATGTCAGTGCCAATTCACCTTCTAATACCTATAAAAAAAAGACTTACACAAAAAAGTGCAAATTTAAACGCGTATATCTTGGTAACCATCCAATATTTATACGCGACCTTTAGCGACATTTTTTTTTTACATAGCAGATCACTTATACCAATTTTCATTCAAATCGAAACGATGAAATTTTTAGATGGTCCGCTTGAGAAATTGAGCCCATAGGTGGCTTTGCATCTGGTAGATATGTAGGTTGTTTTGTTTAGGAATCGACGATATCATACAATACAGATTTCAATATATAAAAAATTTTGTGTGCCCAGTCTAATATCTATAAAAATACACACCCACATACAGTAGTGTTACGTAATTGTCAGCAAGCGCGTGCTCCATTGAAATGTTAACGCTTCCCGCGTACAGCAAAAATTAAAAAATATAAACCGATTCATGTGAATTTGTTTAATTGAGCAATGACGCCCTTTGTGGAATTCGGGGGTAAATTCAGTGAAATTGTATATGTAAAACGGTAAACAAAATATAATTCACGTAGGTAGGTAGGTATAGGCACGTTTTCTTGTAATTGGGTGTAACAAAAATGTTGATTTGTCTAGATTTTATCAGGCATCAATATACATAATTATTAAATGAAAATGTTCAACGTTGATTACATTTTCACAAACATTTAAATTTTGAATTACATCTTTTTACACGAAAACATATTTTAATATATATTCTATATTTACTCTTCACACAGAAACACTGGTTTTGTGATTTTCCATTCTGCACCCCATATAAACTCGTCGTTCATGGGTTAACCTTTAATAAGAACTTTTGTGGTGACATCTGGCGACAAATAGCAACAAATAGCGGTAAAACAACCATTACCAAAACCACTCTTAATACTAAGCTTAGCATTGTTTCCACTAGATGTCGTTTAGCTGCACCGGAAATGTAGAAACAGCAATGCTTTTTATTTACTTTTCCGTTGTGAAAGTAAAACGTTTTGAATTTTGGATGGTTTTTGTAACTGGTATGATTTACACCAGAAAAGTCTAGTTATACACTAGTATAGAACGGATATTTCCTGACTAAAATGAGTTCAGCCAGAAAATTCTATTGGTATACTAGTATTTTTATACCCAGCGTACTAGCACTAGTACAAGGGAATTATAATTTTGTCCACATAACGTTACTTCGTAACGGCAGAAAATAATCGAGATAGATATAGAGTGCTATATAGGAAAGTTCTTAGGTTGAAAAGAGGAGTTCATTAAGGCATGTCTGTCCGTCTGTCTGTGTACACGATAACTTGAGGTATCTGCATGAAATTTTATATAGAGGTTACTTTCTGGTCAAGGTAGGTTGCTATGGAAAATGGGCGAAATCGGATGATAACCACGCCCCTTTTCCCGATATCGGAAATTTCGAAAATCACATAAATTGACATATCTCGTCAGCTGAAATGGCTAAGGGAGACATTGTTGAAAATTTGACTGGTCGTAACTTTAAAAGTGATTATGATAGAACGATGCAATTTGGCACAAAACATACTAGTATCGTTGGGAGTATACCTGTTGAAATTGTATAAAATCGCCCTCCAACCATGCCCACTTTCGCTATCGAAATTTGTAAAATCTCCTAAGTTGACAATTCGGTGACGGAAAGGCTAAAATGATATAATTTTATAGGTTAATCCCCTGTTCATTATATAATGTTTTTTGATACATTTTTTAAAGTGGGCGTGGCACCGCTTCTATTGATATAATTCTATAACGGAAATGACTAAAATGATATAGTTTGGATGGATGAAGCCCCTAGTCATTCTATTATGATTTTTTGATAAATTTTTTAAAGTAGGCGTGGCACCGCTTCTTTTCAGGGAGACATACTTGAAAATTTCACGGGTCATAACTTTTAAAATGATAAAATTTGTGTTATCCATATTTACTATTAATCAACACAATCGGTTAGATCAGCAATTCGTTGTGCTATTCTTAATGATATCAATGCCCCCAACTTCGATTTTAACAATGGAGTTGGGTCATTGGCATTATAGTATATTAAACTCTAAATTTTTGTATTATGTTTTTGTACTATTGGTGAAAAAAGCAATTTTCCCCCCTATCCTACCCAATACATCCAATGTCTGGAGAAACGAAAATGCTGAATAGTCACGCATCGGGGTATGTCTGGGTATGCGCGATTATGCTGATTAATATGTGGTTTGTTTTGTCAATGGTTGCATAATATAGCCAACGAACTATTGGGTGATTGAACGATATGACAGCAAGCTTTTTCCAAAAAAGTTTAACAAGTAAACAAATACTAGGCTGTAGTGGAAAACTTTATATTCAAATGTGAGGGACTCTTATTACCTTTACATTAATCAAATGTGTGGACATATGTAAGTAACGACTATGTAAGTACTGAGATCCGGCATGTCAAATCGCGTCGTAGGGTTTTCGTTCGGCCAGAAGAGATATAGGTAAGTCGAAGTGCGGGTCTCGGATTGATCTCACTATTTAACGTGGTACACCATAGGTACTATCAATACCCAAATTACGAGCCGCTGCGAAATCCGCCAACCTAGGTACCTCGTTAGGAGATGCTACATCGTCGAGGCTAAATTTTCCGACTGCACTACCAATAAAACCTCACCTTTCTAATTTATCCGTAAAGTTACACTTTTTTCATAAAATGCAACTTCAAAATTCGTCTCAAAAATTTAACTTACCTTTTTCAGCGAGTCCATTAATTTTTTTTTTCTTTTCCAACATCCATTTGTAAATTTTTGATTTCTTGCAGTTTTTGTTATTGTTCGCTGTTGTGCATGAAAGTGCAATAATACAAAAATTGGGTCAATGTGAAGCCAAATTAGGGTAAGTATATTGACATCTACACATGATGAATGCTCTCACTGATAAACCAATGCCAAATGTAAACAAGAAATGCGGACGGACACAAAAACGTAATTAAGGAAGACAACGAATAAGACAAATCCAAAAAATATATAAGCTTTCAGACAAAATCCAAGTCAAGGCTATGGGACAGCAACACTGTGATGATAATTTTCTTATATTTATGTAAGCTGAGCAGATCAACACTTGCATACATAGTACATATGTACATATGTGAAATGAAAGTGCTGTACCCACATAAAAATATTTCGCGCAAAGGTATGTACTAACCTGCCATAGCGAACGTCCCATATTCAAATCGCCGGACAAGTTTCATCGAAAATGTCCAGCCAAAATCGCCAATAAAATCAATGGAATGATACGTAAGCTGAGCACATTTTACATGAATATTTCCAAAAAAAGAAAATAATCAAGACGGTCACCGTGGTGTGGTGGCAGTTTGTTCGATACCCGGCCAAAGCAACATTAACAATTATTTTGAAAAATAACTTTTCTAAACGCGGTCGCCTCTCGACAGTAGTTTGACTTAGTGTTTCCCAGGTTAGACCTTGATTGGAAAAGCAAGATTTTGTAATGCAGAGGTGCCCGTGATCGAAGCTGTCTAAAAGGCAATGCAAGTTTATCCATCACAGCCTTACATTTACCACACTCGATCGCCCACAGTTCTTTTGGATAAATGGTGTCGACAGTGTAGCATCTTGGAATCGAAATCTCCGCAGAGTTTTTAGAGTTTTCTTCCACAAGCTGCTCATCGCTAATATTACGTACTCACTCTTTCACAGTTTCAGTGAGTACGTCTTTGGAATGTTGTTCTCGATAAGTCATCATCAGTCACAGGTCCAAGTACGTTTTCGTAAAGAGTTGGTCCAATTGCTTCGTCCTCAATTGTTTCATCTAGTATATCATCGTAAAGTGTTTTGTCAAGTCAATTGGACCCTGACTATGTCTAACTGTTTAAGAAAAAATCATAGTGTTCTGGCTTCCAAATTTTTTTAAACCCAGGGCCCATCTAGCAGATCTACCGCAATTCTCATCATTGACAGTACATATAGTGAAAATAAAACCCCTGGCGCAATTCACCGAATCAGTGTTGCGGAACTCAATGTTCTTCAAATAGTTAATTTTATATGAGATTTATCCCTAACACCTTATAGAAATGTTAAAGCTTGTCTCAGAAAGCACCACTTATATTAATGTTTGTGACTAATAAAAAAACGTAGATTTAGGGCCTCATTATGTATGACGAACGATAGCTCAGACGAACGATTCGTCTGCTCACAAAATCGCCTAGCCATCGTTCTATCTATCATTTTCATTTTTTTTTTTCATATTTTCGAATTTTATTTGACATAAAAAACAAAAATGAAAGAAAATGCAATGCAATCGTTCGTCTGAGCTATCGTTCGTCATACATAATGAGACCCTTAATTTTAGGAATTTGTTTTGCTGAAATTTCATCCATGCATACCGTTAATAAAATTGATTATTATATCGAAAAAAATTCATCATGGCCGCAGGAATAAAGTTATGAAAATTCAGACCTATTTCGAAGCTACATTGGTAGTATTTTAGTAGTCAAATTTATTTTGTTCATGTTTTTATTTGGAAATTGAAATCTGAAATAAACCGAAATAAATTTTAAAGAACGAAACCGGGACCGAAACCGAAACCGAAACACTTCGCAAAACCGAAAAAGGAACGTTATTTTAAACGGTTTCAGACCTTGGTTGAAATATATGTATACCTGCATGAAAACTGGGAACAACGAAAATGGGGAATGGCGCCTCCCATAGGAATGGAATTTTCATAGTCCATATCTCTACTCTGGAAGTAGTTAGGTTAGACCACTGAAATAAGTTAGGGGTTAAACGAGGGTAATCCCTACCACTTGCGAAAAAAATTGGGGATAACGAAAAAGGGGTCTAAATTATAGTTATGACAAAAAATTAATAAAAAATAAAAATAAAGAAATGTTTGGTGGAACCCTCGGGTATACGCTAGTAATTTATAATTTAGATATAATAGATACCACAGATTTTTTTCAATTTACCCTATTCCTCGCAAAAAGTTACGCATAATATAAGTTTTTACTATGAGTTTTTACTATAACAAAAACAAATTACATAAACTAATTAACAATTTTCAAGGTTCATTCACCAGGTTCATAGCGAATGGAATATCAACCATCTAACAGGCTCACAGCTCCAACTGGGCAATGGCTTTTCGTTGCTTATTATAAACTTTAAAATTCTTTTATTGCCATAGTTACCGAGCATTCTTCACTATTTAGCTTATTTAAATTTTTTTCCAACACAACCACGATCAGTGAAATTTATTTACCACAAAAACTTTTTGTTATGAAAGTGAGCGAAAAGTAGACATGACCAACGTCATTATGATGTTTTGCTACTACACAACTACCACTACCTAAAACTTAAACAAAAATTCCAAGAATTCTATTCTATAATAGCTTTGTTGTACAAGAAATTGCGCAATACCGGGCTTTTGGCCTTGAAATTCTATGCTAATTTTTTTTTCTTATTTTTGATTTTGAACATGCTTTCGGCAAAAACATTTGTTGCATTATAATTTTAGAAGATTGACGCAAATAACTTTAAGTGAGATGGAAAAAACTTTGAGTTCGAAACAGTATGAAAACAAAAAAAAATGTTATTTCTGGATGATGAAATAAAAATTTAAAATCTTTAAAAACTTCAACTTTTGATGAATGAATTTGATTGTGAAATTCGAATATAAAAAATTTTCCTAAGTTTGATTTTAAAGAAACTCTGCTAACTACACTAAAAAAATCGTTCAGTTGGCTATAAGTAGGCTATGTTGGCCCGTCGTAATCCAAGCCCATTTTTTTATGCAAATAGTAAGCAATAATGCCCGAAGAACATAATAAAAAAAAAAACCAAGTAAGGAAGTCTAAGTTTGGGTAAACCGAACATTAAATACCCAGCGGTAGTTTTCATATGAATTTCGAAATATTCCATTTTGGAAGTGGGCGTGGTTGGGAAGCGATTTACATCAGGTATACATCAGGTATACTCCCTATTATGCTAGTATACCTTGTACCAATTTCATCGTTCTACCGTCAGTTTAAAAGTTATGTCTCGTGAAGTTACCAAGCCTACTTTTAAAAATTTATCGAAATCTCATAATAGAATGACTAGGGGGTTCATCCTACCAAACTACATCATTTTAGCCATTTCCGTTACCGAATTACATATATCAACTAGCTGACCCGGCAGACGTTGTCCTGCCACAATTTTATTTCCCTGTCTGTTTCTCTAACCCGATCCCTATATCTATTTTAAACCATATCCCTATCTCCTTCATATAGGAGAAACCACGCCCCCTTTTTCCTTATCCCCAGTTTTTTTTTGGAGGTGTCCGGGATTGATCTTATATAACTCCTCACAAAATTTCAGTGGTCTAACCTAAATACTTCTAGAGATATGGACTATGAAGTATTTTATTCGTATGGGAGGTGCCACGCCCCCTTTATCGTTAACTCGAGTTTTTGGGAGGTATTAGGGATCGATCACATATAAACCCTCACCAAATTTCAGTGGTCTAACATAAATACTTGCAGAGATATGGGCTATGAAATGTTTCCTTCATAGAGGAGAAACCACGCCCCCTTTTTCCTTATCCCCAGTTTTTTTGGAGGTGTCCGGGATTGATCTTATATAACTCCCAACAAAATTTCAGTGGTCTAACCTAAATACTTCTAGAGATATGGACTATGAAGTATTTTATTCGTATGGGAGGTGCCACGCCCCCTTTATCGTTAACTCGAGTTTTTTGGGAGGTATTAGGGATCGATCACATATAAACCCTCACCAAATTTCAGTGGTCTAACATAAATACTTGCAGAGATATGGGCTATGAAATGTTTCCTTCGTATGGGAGGTGCCACGCCCCCTTTTTCTTTATCTCCAGTTTTTTTGGAGATGATGGGATTAATCTTATTTAACTCCTCAAGAAATTTCAGTGGTCTAACCTAAACACTTCCCGATATATGGACTATGAAGTATTTCATTCGTATGGGAGGTGCCACGCCCCCTTTTTCGTTACCCTAGTTTTTTTGGAGGTGGTAGGGATCGACCTCATCTAACCTCTAACCACGTTTCAGTGGTCTAACATAAGTACTTTCAGAGATATGGACTATGAAGTATTTCATTCGTATGAGATGTGCCACGCCCCCTTTTTCGTTATCCCCAGTTTTTTTGGAGGTGGTAGGGATCGATCTCATATAACCCCTTACCAAATTTCAGTGGTCTAACATGAATACTTCCAGAGATATCGACTATGAAATATTTCATTTGTATGGGAGGTGCCACGCCCCCGTTTTTGTTATCCCCAGCTTTTTTGGAGGTGGTAGGGGTCGATCTCATATAATCCCTTACCAAATTTCAGTGGTCTAACATGAATACTTCCAGAGATATCGACTATGAAGTATTTCATTCGTATGGGAGGTGCCACGCCCCCCTTTTGTTTAACCCCCAGTTTTATGGGTGAGAATGGTGTTGTTAACCTATAGGTCTGTACCGATTTCCAGGTACCTACCTTAAACCCATTTAGAGATATTCACCCTGAAAAATGTTTGTATGGGAGGTGCCACGCCCCCCTAATATTTTGTTCTGATTTTATAACATGACCTGCGCGTGGTAATAACAAACAAATCCCCCAAAGGAAGTATTTCATTTGGTTCAGCCGTTTTCGAGTTTTAGCGTTACAATTATACACCATTTCATTTTTATATATATAGATTGTATGGGAGGTACCACGCCCCTTTTTCGATAACCCCAAGTTTTATGGGTGAGAATGGTGTTGTTATCCTATAGCTCTATACCAATTTTCATGTTCCTACCTTAAACACTTTTGAAGATATTCACCTTGAAAAATTCAGTTTGTATGGGAGGTGCCACGCCCCCTTTTCCGATTACCCCTTCTTTTATGTGTAAGAAGGCTTTTGATACCATATAGGTCTATACCAATTTTCAGGTCCCTACCTTGAACCCTTTCACAGATATTCTGCTTAAAAAATTTAGTTTGTATGGGAGGTACCACGCCCCCTTATTGGATAACCCCTAGTTTTATAGGTGAGAGTGGTGCTGTTATCCTGTAGCTCTGTACCAATTTTCATGTTCCTAACTTAAACACTTTTGAAGATATTCAACTTCAAAAATTCAGTTTGTATGGGAGGTGCCACGCCCCCTTAATATTTTGTTCTGATTTTAAGACATGACCTGCGCGTGGTAATAACAAACAAATCCCCCAAAGGAAGTATTTCATTTGGTTCAGCCGTTTTCGAGTTTTAGCGTTACAATTATACACCATTTCATTTTTATATATATAGATTAGGTGATTTTCGAAGCTTTCGATATCGAAAGTGGGCGTGGTTGGAGAGTGATATTGTTCAATTTCAGCAGGTATACTCCCAACTATAGTAGTATGCTTTGTGTCAAGTTACATCGTTCTATCGTAATCAGTTAAAAGTTACGACCAGTCAAATTTGTGTTTTTTTCTACAAGTTGGCGGGACCTACAGTTTTTTCCGACTCCGAACGGCACTTGCAAAGCAAATGCGTTTTTGCTGAGAAGCTTCTCATGGCAGAAATACACCCGGAGAGTTTGCCCAACTACTGCCGAGGGTCGACCCCGTTTAGAAAAATTCTTTTTCTAAACAATTTTTAATGTTAATTTCGCTGGGCATTGATCCGCCACGACTTGGTGTAGAAGGCCGAGAACTTAACCGCTACACCACGGCGCCCGCCCGAAGAACATAATGAGATGGGAGATAATAATATTGAGAATGCAGTTCCTGTTGAAATGAACGAGAACGAGAACACTTCAGCAAACAAATACTTGCAGCCAGTGCCGCATTAAGCCTAAAGCAGAATAGGCAACTGCCTATAGGCCCCACAAAAAAATATATGCTAATGAATGAAAACTTTATTTGAAAACTGATATGAAATTTCCCAACAACAATGTTAAAGCAATTCACGATTAATATCGCATGATAGTCCGGTCAAAATAAACATTTGACAAAACATTATTTAGTCTGGTAAATTTAGTTTATCTTGTTTAAAAAAACTCCCACAGAGCCAATTTTTTGTCAGGAGCCTAGTTCGAATTTTTGTTATACTTGTTATACAAGATAACTCCATTTTCCCAAACTAGTATTTTTGGATATTATGGATGAAGAAAAGGTGGCTCTAGCTCGAGAACTATAGGCATTACAAAATAGCTATTTTCACTGTCGATGGGGAACTTCGTAACAAATAAACGGTAAAAAAAAATTTGTCTACGCATACTAAAGTTTTCGAGAAATATCCTCAGAAGTCCGTACGTGGCATATACATATGTATTTCCATATAACTTTGACCACTTCGATAAGGGATGTCAGTTTACGAAAGTAAGCATGAAATAAATAACCACCAATAAGTCGGCGTAGATTATGATTGACCGTCGAAAAATCTAGAATCTATCTATTCCCCACAATAAATGCTAAAAGTTACTTTGCTGTCAAATATACCATTTACATCCATATGGTTTCTTCAACAAATGCATTGTCTAGGGGCCCCGACAGGATTTTTGCCTACGGCCCCCGAAGGTGTTCATCCGACCCTGCTTGCAGCAGAGCCACCTCGAAGCAAACCAGACCCTATGTTCCAATAATAGTTAAAGAAGGAAATGATGATGATGATGATAGTGATTTTTACGTTGAAATCAAAACACCAATGTTTAAAGCTTGATTACTCGGGAACTTTAGAACTTTTTTGTGAGTAATTTAATTTCCCATTTCGAGTTAAAACTAGACTGATCTCAAACTTGAAACTTCTAATAATAGACCTCTGCCCAAAACAATAACTATCAATACAGGGATGGGCAACGTTTTTTTTTTTTTGAGTAACGAGTGACGAAAAAATAAAAAATAAAAAGTTAATAATTATTTTAAAAATTTTGAGTGTTCAGTGCCGGCTATTTTTATTCAAACAAATTTTGAGTGATGAATAACAATTTATTTTATTCAAGAATTACTTGAAATAAAAATAAATTGTTATTCATCACTTTGATTTTTTTTTTTTTAATCACTCAAATTTTTTCGAATAATGAATAAAAATTAATTTTTTTAATTTTTCGTCACTCGACACTCAAAAACAAAATTTTACCCTAGCCCCCAGCAAAAGTAACATTAAAAATTTTTTAGAAAAAGAATTTTTCTAAACCGGGTCGCCCCTCGAGCGATTCTTGAATAAAATAAATTATTATTCATCACTCAAATTTTTTTGAATTAAAATAACCGATCACTCATCACTCAAAATTTTTAAAATAATGAATAATTTTTTACTTTTTATTAGAATAATTTTTTATTCAAAATGGCCCAACCCTGTGTGAATATACATAATATTCGTAAAAAAATGATACGTTACAAATAATGAAGGTAAATGAACTGTATTAAACGGTTTCGTTTATTCATTCATTGAAATCACTCAACAAATGCATGTTTCCTTAAAGAGTGTTGAAGGAAGTATCTTTGTTTGTGTTATACGACTCCCGTAAAATATATGCTGATTTTAGTATTTGTATACAATTTTTTAAGACGCCTACCCAGACAGCTCACAACACAACCGTGTGAAAATTAACTAAAATAGACTCAAGACTGTATTGGCGCAAAACAATTTTAATTCATGAACATTGTAGGAAGTACTCGGACATACATAAATATGTATGTAAGTTTCGAATAAATTTATGCCTAGAACGGGCAAAACGATAATCTTGAAATTTTTATGAACTAAAATAGTGCTAAAAGCTAAACGAAGTTTTATTTTTGAAATCTAACAGAGGGTTTATATGAACTCGGTTTCTGAATCACACTAAATTTTTTTAATCCTACTGGGCTATACTATTTGAGTGCGATCACATGTAATATTGCGAAATTGTGTGTCCGTGTAGGGTATATAAACTCATTGACTTTGCATATTCTCAATTTATGCTTTCTCATAAAGAATTTTTGCCAAATTGCATGTCTCGTTCATAGGGAAATGAACTCAGAAAGCTGATACCTTTTGGGTGGTGAGAAGTAAACAACACTCATCGGACACTGATTTGTCCGGCTACAGACGTAAACAGACATTACGTAGTAGGTTTGAGTACACAAGTACCTCTACTGATTACGTATGTATCAGCTTTCTTATTACACTTTATTGTGAAATATGGATTTGGCAGTTTTATTTTCAGGAGTATTTGGTACCTGTTAATTTCCTGTAGAGGCGACCATAATCTCTACAGATAATAAAATTGTAACAGGTAGATGTCTGTACATGGCAGATATCAACAAAAAATTGATTATTAAGCGAGTAGAATCCAAATCAACCATTTTAAAATTTTTTGTGTGTCTGTATGTCTGTCTGTCCGTATGTTTGTGGCCGGATCACTCTGAAAGTAATGAATAGAATTGAATGAAACTTTTTTCGTTGGATTGCTCAACACTCAACTTAAAATTTAAGATATTATTTTTTGCGATATCTCAACTGGTTTTGGGGTTATCGCCCAATATGTGGACCAGGGGTGACCAAAAATGTCTCTGTACAAACGAAAGGTGTCAAAGAGTACTATAATTTGCGATGTGATTCATTGAAATATCTGAAATGGTTTGGGAAATATCTTGAAATTTCGATAGCTCGACCGGTATCAGGGGTATTGACGAATATTTCCACAAAAATGTGTTCGTACATTATGGGTATCAAACAAAAGGTGTTTATGAATGCTGTCATAAACCATTTGGTTAATTTCAATACCTAAGCTACCCCGGAGATATGTCATAAAATGTGAACCTTCTTAATACCAAAAGGCTTAATATGGCTATTAAGGGAAATGTACTATTTTCTTACCTTATACGCATACGAAGTGGCGGGCACTAGCTGGAAAATAATAAAGATGAAATCGGACTTTAATTATAGAAGTTCATCAGCATTTGTGATTATTATCACATTCAGAACCAATAATCGGCTCCCATTTCTAGATTTTCTCTGGATTATTTTGTAATTGTTTTCGAAATGCGGAAATGCACCCGAAAAAGTCTCTAACTAATTTTGGAAAAATTACGAAATGGCTAGAAAACTATCCTGAAAAGATCCAAAAGTGATTCCAAAAACTCCGAAAGCAATTCTGAAAAACTCCAAAAAAAAAATCTTAAAAAAGTGTAGAAACGATTTCTAAAATATTCAAAAATGACCCCAAAAAATATCGAATCGGTCCCGGCAAAGTAACGAAGTAATCAAGAACATATCCCAAAAACTTTTCTAGCTTCTCCGAAATAAATAAATTTTCATTCGTATTTCTTTTTATAGCCCTGCAACCGGTTGATCTTGCATTTTTCAAATTTAACTTATTTCAAGAAATAACTACACAAATTTTTCTACGCGAATGCAAATAATGTGGCTTTTTCTTATCGTCAAATTTGCGAGCTCGAATGTAATTTTTATACCTTTCATGAACATGAAATGGTATTATAACTTTGGTCCGATGTTTGTAAGTATGAGAAGAAGAAGAGATGAACCCATCAATAAGTATACCGAAATGATCAGAATGACGAGATGAGTTGATTTAGCCATGTCCGTCTGTTCGTCTGTCTGTCTGTCTGTCTGTCTGTCTGTTTGAACGCAAACTAGTCCCTCAGTTTTTGAGATATTTGGCTGAAATTTTGTATGCGGCCACCATTTTTTTAATATAGGAATCATTTGTCGGAACCAGCAATATCAGACCGCTATTACATATAGCTCCTATACAATCGATTGTTCCGATAACCGGATTTTGGGCTATAACTGCTGTAATTTAAGAGGTAGGAACGGAAACTTTTGTAAAAATTGCTATTTTCGTATGTGAAATATCAGTGTTGAAAATCACGGAGATGGAATAAATATTTCACATAGCCCCCATACAATCGATTGTTCCGATAACCGGATTTTGGGCTATAACTGCTGTAATTTAAGAGGTAGGAACGGAAACTTTTGTAAAAATTGCTATTTTCGTATGTGAAATATCAGTGTTGAAAATCACGGAGATGGAATAAATATTTCACATAGCCCCCATACAATCGATTGTTCCGATAACCGGATTTTGGGCTATAACTGCTGTAATTTAAGAGGTAGGAACGTAAAATTTTGTAAGAGTTGCTATTTTCGTATGTGAAATATCGGTGTTGAAAATCATCGAGATGGAATAAATATTCCACATAGCCCCCATACAATCGATTGTTCCGATAAATGGATTTAGTAGATAACTACTGTAATTATATAGGTAGGAACGTCAAATTTCGTAACCGATGCTCTTTTAAAATGTGAAATGTCGATGGTAAAAATCAATGAGATTGGACCAATATAACACATCGCCCCCATCGCGGTATGAGCTAAAGTTAAATTGACACAGGCTGTACTGCGGATCAAACAGTGAAAATCGTGACGCTTATTCATGAAAGGTATATAGCCTTCGGCATAGCCGAAGACAGCTTTCCTTACTTGTTTTGTAATGCTCACGTTTGAGTCTAAGAGGAGTTCTACCGTAATCTCAATTTAGCTAGGAGAACCTTTGGAACCGTATTGTTGTAATTGTGTAAGAATTTTCATTATCAAATTCTAAATCTATACAAACCTAAGGTCGTAACCTTAAAATGAAATTACATACTAGTATGTAATAATACATTGTTAGTCATTATATTGCAATAAAAACTAAACAGTTTTTATATGGTGGCAAACTAGAAGCGACAATATTATGTTAGTTTTCGGAAAGACACCTAAAAGGTACGACACACTTTAGCTTACGTTATCTATCAATCAGTCACTCTCTATGCCAAAATCTTCGAATTGGCCAAGCGGTCCAAAATGACCCTAAAATTATCCAAAAATGATTCCAAAATAATTCCAAAATGACCCTAAATTGATCCTAAAATGATATCAAAATGACCTCAAATGACCCCAAAATATACATATACAATACGATAAGGTAGCCCTGGTTGTCAACCCTACTCGAAAATAGTTTATTAGTTGATATGTTGCCGAAAATATATACGTTTCATTTGATACCCATATTGGCATATCATGCTGCATAATTTAAAAAAGTTTAGATAGGTGGGAACCCTGTAAACCGCCCCAAGTGGATAGTCTTAGTCGCATACTACCTCTATGTCAAATTTCATCGAAATCCGTCAAGCGGTTCTCGAGATAGAACCGGATATACTTACAAATATACTGCGATGAGAAGGCAACCCTAAGGGGAAGCCCTACTTTGAAATATTTTAGTTGGCATGTCGCCGAAAATACCTTTCATTTGATACCTATATTGGCATATCTCGCCACATAATTTAAAAAAATTGAGATAGGTGGTGACCCTTTAAACCGCCCCAAGTGGCAAACCCCAAGTGGATAGTATTAGAATCAATCATACTATCTACATACCAAATTTTATCCAAATCAGCCAAGCAGTTCCCGAGATAGTACCGGATATACAAATATACAAGATTAGCTCGTTTAAAGTTTAAAGATATGTTTTTAAAAATCAAAATGTGGTCTGGAACGGCTAAAATGCTGGTCATGCAGTTCAGCCCTAACACGTTACACAACTTGTGTTAAGTAAAAAAGTTTATTTTTTAATTTTCTTACAACACCTTTTATTGGATAAACGACGCATTACCAATAATTGGAGTGAGATGGCACTCTCTACAAACAACTAACCAAGAAACATCAGTTATTTCTTTGTAATACCGCTAAGATTGACATCAAATTACCTATGTAAATTAATCCTTTGATTTTGGCCTTCCAAGAAAGCCAAATTAGCATATCTTTTGCAAAATAAGTTTTTCGCACAAGCTACAGAAAGAATAATAGAATCATTTATGGTTGTACATATGTATGTATGTATGTATGATTGTAGGGTATACTATAATGAAATCATGGCACAGCAAAAGAAAATTTTATAAAAATAGAGCAAACAACATCATCAAAGAAATATTAGGCATTTTAGTTCAAATGGGTCAATGGACATCGAATGCTATTTAACCTTGAAATTGAAAACATGAAACTTTGAGCGCCAAAAGATAACCTAAGCATAAAAACTCAGATATTAATAGCAAATTGGATTTCATAATTCCATATAACGTATGTATGTAGATAAAACTTTTGGCTTAAGTGCAGTATACGGACAATTCCAAAATCAAAAAAAGCAGTATGAGGATTGATAGACATGGTCAAGATGAGTATAACTACACAAATTTTTTTGTGGGCAAATGATAATAACAGAAGTTATTAAGGGTCAAAGTTCATATGAAGCATTTTTTAAAACTAAATTTCTCTTAAAGTATCGAACCGATTTTCAAAATTTTGTCTTCATTGAATAGGTTGTAAAATTACCTTTCATTTGATATGCTGTTTGTATTCCTATCCCGTAAAATACTTAAAAATACAAATACAAATTTTACAGGGGGATGTGTTCCCTTTTACGAAATAATAAAAATGGGCCGTGGCGGCAGCCACGGCCAAATACGTCGGAGGTGTTTCACACAAAAAAACTGTGAATTAAACCCCCGGTCGCTTATCGGCAAGTGTAATTTTTTTGGGGGTTATTTTTAAAATAAAATTTAAAATTTTGCACATACGCGGTTTTGCACCCACAGCAGTGGTACCTCAAATAAAAGGTAATTCAATTACCTATCCAATGCAAAAAAAAATTTTGGAAATCGGTGCAATATTATTGAAGATATTTTGATTTTAAAAAATGTTTTAAATGAACTTTGACCCTCAATAACTTTTGTTGTTGTTGTTTGCCCAACAAAAAAAATATACCGTTATGTTTCTTTTATTAATACCTATCGATCTCAATTTTTCGTTTTTTTATATCAGCATTGTCCGTATACTGCACTTGTTCCAAACTTTTTTGGTTTGGTGACGTGATTACCATTCAAAAAGATGAGATAATTATTTTTACCATGGTTCTAAACCACTTTTTTATGTAAAAGTGGCCTTAAAACCTAGGGAAAGCCGAATAGAAAATCAGGTTGGTAAAATATTTAAACTTTCATGGTTTTTGATGATATCAGTTACCTCGTATCTACATTTTCAGTATGCAAAACTTAAGAATTTTAGTTGGTTTTCTTAGTTTTCTAAAATATTTTTCTTTTGCAGATACGTGGCTAAAACGGAAATGGGACGCAAGTGTCTATATTGTTCGCAAATTTGTGTTTGTGTTTTGAATTTGATACAGATACCGCAATCGAAATAAATGTTAAAGAATGACACCGTAACACATTACAAAAGCATAGCGGAAACCGGAACGCTACTTAAACTGGAACTTATATTTAGAATTTGACCTGGTTCTGGAATGTATGAATCTATTTTTAAATTGTACGAACTCATATAATAATATAGTCTCCACATATATTTAAAAATAAAAAGGGTTTACATTTTCCCAATTTTCAGCGCATATAGCCTTTTAAGTTTGTTCAAACTTTAGTAAAAAAAATTCTTGCAGTATCTTAGTCCACGCCTTGCATTATTTTAGGATTATTTTGGGATTATTTAGAGATAATATTGGTGTAATTTTCGGATATTTTTGTGTACTTGTTGGGATTTTAGAGTCATTCTTTCATCATTTTGATTTATTTTAGGATCATTTTGGAATCATTTGTGTTTAATTTTGGGGTCATTTTGGTGCCATTTTGGGATTTTTTTTAGCCTTTAAATTTTGTTCAAACTTTAGTAAAAAAAATTCTTGCAGTATCTTAGTCCACGCCTTGCATTATTTTAGGATTATTTTGGGATTATTTAGAGATAATATTGGTGTAATTTTCGGATATTTTTGTGTACTTGTTGGGATTTTAGAGACATTCTTTCATCATTTTGAATTATTTTAGGATCATTTTGGAATCATTTGTGTTTAATTTTGGGGTCATTTTGGTGCCATTTTGGGATTTTTTTTTTAGATTATTTTGGGGTCATTTTGGGCCGCTTTCCCGATTTCGATGAAATTTGGCATAGAGATGGTATGCTTGATTTTAAGATTGTCCACTTGGGTGTTGCCACTTGGGGCGGTTTACAGCGTTGACACATATCTGATCTTTTCTTAGATATTGAGCAAGGTATGCCAATATGATTACTTTCAGCCGCAAACCAGCGACATCATGGCTTAAAAATGAATTGACACCTTGGGTTGCCACCTTACTGCCTTTTATTTATTTCTTCGTACATTAACCGATTTGGATGAAATTTTATTTGTGGATGGTATACTTCATTCTAAGATTTTCTACTTGGATTTGCCACTTGAGGCGGTTATAAAGTTGACACCTATTTGATATTTTTTCGGAAATCTATTTTGCAAAGTTTATGTTAGTAAGTAAAACTATTGAAAAAATGTAAAAATGGAAAACATCGAGCGAGCTCGGTCACTAGCGAGCAGTATCTGATGAGATCAGTTTTCTATATGACATAGAAATTACACAACCATAATTAGGCCACATAAAGACTGTGTCGAAGAAAGTTTTGTTGCACGCCTTCTCTGCACTTCGGCATTTGTTTATAACGATGGATATGTTATAACTTATAATGTCTATTCATTATATACAAGTGTTTCCAAGAAAATGTCATCAGTCACTTTTTTCGTATTATTGACTGAGGACACAAAAATCCCAGTTTACCTAGAACTGGCAATGGGCATACATAATATTAATAGTATGTAAATTTGTATTCATTTGCACGCGCATTCAAATTAGTACCCATATACGAGTATACGTGCGTAGTGACCGCTAAAGTGTGCTTATCGCTAACATTTCAAGTGCATCTGGCAGAGCATCTCTAAACACACTTGATAACTTTACTCTTAGGTTTTAAGTCGAAATAATTAATTGCAAAATATTTACAGACACTTTTGTTCACATATATATGTATTAGCTGTTATTCTGACGCAAAACTGACAAAAAAAAATCGCATGAATAAACGCAAGAATAGCTTTGCACTGCTTAGGTGATAACATTAAAAATGCGGTTTTCTAATCAATCAATTTAATACAAAACAAGTATAAATTAAGAATGTTTTTATTAACACGCAGTATTTAAATCTAGAATGATGTAGATTTGCTGAGAATAACTAAAGTAAGTAATAGTTGGACCCTGGCTAGCGTAGTTGTGGCTTACTCTGGTTACATGAACGATAAATAATTAATAATATAAATTGGCTTGTCCTGTTCATGACCCATCACTTTAACTTTACCTTTCGCTAAGTTGGGAAGGTCAACTGTATAGGGTCTTGCGCTATCTTGATGTTGCTAACTGATACCAGTTTATGTAAATCAATAAATAAAAATGTCACATCATTAATATGATATCACATCAACGAATAATTTAGGGGATCGCAAGAGTTCAATAAACTATTCAAAATAAAATCTAAAAGCACTCGCCTTGATATTGAAAACAACGTGTGAGAATCTACGCAGAACATAATCGAAATTATCACCTCTACAACTTTATATAATTATATAATTATCTAATAGTAAATATATTATACATACATATTATACATACGTATTTATACAAATCGAGCTAAGCTAAGAAAGAGCTAAACAATGTCGCCACTCGCAATGAAACTATAATGAGCATCACGTCAGTTCCAAGAAAAAAGTCGCTGTGGATCATTAACATCATTATCGTGTTGTGCAAATTACAATTTTATTATATACATAGATATTACTTAATTACTAATCGAGCCAAAATATGCCTAAATGATCAAGAGATCGACAGTAAAAAATAGAGCTACAGAACCACATGGCCGGCACGCTTCGCGAATTTTAAACCAAAATCAACAAAAAAAATCACATAAACAAAAGAACTTCGCACAAAAAAATGAGTTGAAATGTTAAAAAATATGAAAGCGAAAACAAAGAACAAATTGTATACAACTCTCAAAATTGGTAAGAACGCGTGCACGCCAGTGATAGAGATGCAAATGTTAGAAGAATGTTTTAATATCGGGACTTCGGGATACTTTTTGCTAACCGTATGGTAATGGTATGGTAATGGTATGGTAATGGTATGGTAATGGTATGGTAATGGTATGGTAATGGTATGGTAATGGTATGGTAATGGTATGGTAATGGTATGGTAATGGTATGGTAATGGTATGGTAATGGTATGGTAATGGTATGGTAATGGTATGGTAATGGTATGGTAATGGTATGGTAATGGTATGGTAATGGTATGGTAATGGTATGGTAATGGTATGGTAATGGTATGGTAATGGTATGGTAATGGTATGGTAATGGTATGGTAATGGTATGGTAATGGTATGGTAATGGTATGGTAATGGTATGGTAATGGTATGGTAATGGTATGGTAATGGTATGGTAATGGTATGGTAATGGTATGGTAATGGTATGGTAATGGTATGGTAATGGTATGGTAATGGTATGGTAATGGTATGGTAATGGTATGGTAATGGTATGGTATGGTAATGGTATGGTAATGGTATGGTAATGGTATGGTAATGGTATGGTAATGGTATGGTAATGGTATGGTAATGGTATGGTAATGGTATGGTAATGGTATGGTAATGGTATGGTAATGGTATGGTAATGGTATGGTAATGGTATGGTAATGGTATGGTAATGGTATGGTAATGGTATGGTAATGGTATGGTAATGGTATGGTAATGGTATGGTAATGGTATGGTAATGGTATGGTAATGGTATGGTAATGGTATGGTAATGGTATGGTAATGGTATGGTAATGGTATGGTAATGGTATGGTAATGGTATGGTAATGGTATGGTAATGGTATGGTAATGGTATGGTAATGGTATGGTAATGGTATGGTAATGGTATGGTAATGGTATGGTAATGGTATGGTAATGGTATGGTAATGGTATGGTAATGGTATGGTAATGGTATGGTAATGGTATGGTAATGGTATGGTAATGGTATGGTAATGGTATGGTAATGGTATGGTAATGGTATGGTAATGGTATGGTAATGGTATGGTAATGGTATGGTAATGGTATGGTAATGGTATGGTAATGGTATGGTAATGGTATGGTAATGGTATGGTAATGGTATGGTAATGGTATGGTAATGGTATGGTAATGGTATGGTAATGGTATGTTTAAGCGACATAACATGGTTTCGTTTATTTCATCTGCATTACATATTATTGTAATTCGCAGATAATCTATGGAATATTCGGAATACATAGCTTATAGTCGCAGTCACAAAAGGTGGTTTTTCACAAGCAAAATGGGGTAAGCCAATAGCCGCCAATGCCTCAGAGCCCAAGTGCTCACCACCAAATAATAAATATAAGGTGTAACAAAACACAAGTGGTTTTTCACAAGCAAAATGGGGTAAGCCAATAGTCGCCAATGCCTCAGAGCCCAAGTGCTCACCACCAACAATTTTGAGGGGTTTTCTAAGGAAGTGAGAATAGCCAACAATGCATTCTCAGAGCCAAAGTGCTCGCCCCAATTAATACATACAAAGTGTCAATACCAAAACACAGTCCGCTAGACTTGATGGTACATACCAATAATTTAAAAGAACCAAACACAGTCCATGAGACTTGATGGAATATAAAAATAATAAAATAAATAAAATTAAAAAGGCTTTGGTTGAGGTGGGATTCGAACCGGCAACCCCGGTCAGCTCCCTCAACCATATAATATCACAACAACAATAATAATAAACCGGCAACCCCGGCCAACTCCCTCAACCATATAATATAACAACAACAATAATAATAAACTGCTCGCCGCCCACCGTTTAACTCCAGCTTAGATAGTATGGTAATGGTATGGTAATGGTATGGTAATGGTATGGTAATGGTATGGTAATGGTATGGTAATGGTATGGTAATGGTATGGTAATGGTATGGTAATGGTATGATATCTGAATCTTATAGTTTGCGGGATTTGAGAGATACCGGCATTACCGGGATTGGCGTCCATAATTCAACCGGTGTGCGGTAGAGTTTTAGAAGCCTTTACTTTGAACAGCAATCTAAAGTTGGCGTACGCTCGTACGCACGTCTGATTATTACATAGCTACATATGTACTTATACGCATACAAAGATGTGGGGTTTCCATATAAAGTTGAATGAAACTTTTTTTTTAAGATCAATCTTAATTATCACAAATTGACGTCCTTAGAATATGATGCCGCGGTAGTCAACGATGTTATTATGTATATAAATTTACTTGTTTGTCGAATCACTGTAGTTCGCAATAGTAGTAACATGCATAATTTATCGTTCATTGGCTCTTGAGTTATTTCACATTATTTACCCAGTAGATTATTTTAGGATCACACATATGAATGTTAAACTAAGATCAGTAAAATTTCTTCTAATATACCGACATAGTTTTATAAGTTGGGCCATTCACAAGAGGTGTCGCATTCGTATGTCGTTGTATGTTTCAATGGTTTCCAATATAAATTTTCTGATAAATAGACAAATAGCACGAAATACTAGAGGTTGTGAATTGCGTAAATACCTTTTTGTAATAAGAGTTTTTCGTTCGCGCAATGGTTGTGATTAATTTTTGATGTTAAATATGACAAAAAACACAGTGTTGCCATGTGTAAAATTAAATAAGAACTTTCAAAACGACCTCAAATCTCTTTCAAACATAAATAAAAATTTGGAAAATTGTTAGAAATCTCTTCGAAATTCAGACATTTCTCAAACATCGAAAAAAAAATTGGATTCATACGTAGTGGGAACTATCTATTGGAGATCATGGGTTGCATCCAAAAGCATTTAAGGCGCTTATATGCAGTATTACCTAACGAACTTATTTCTATGTTGGCTTACGCCCCAATATCAATTTATACAATTTTGAAAACACAGAATTGCCATTCAGCTAAGGTTATTGAGCCGTTTCTAAAACCACCTTCTTATTCATTTAAATCTACTCTTTTGCTACCATTGTTGAACTAGTCTTTATGATAATCCTAAGAACTTGTCTGCCAGTATTCGAATCATTACCTGCCGGAATTATAATATTATTCAATTTGACATACCAGAAGTTCTTTAACATTCTTAATTCTTGTAAAAATTTCCACCTTTTTAACCTTGAAAAACGTACGTTAACACCTTCTTGATGCCATTCTATTGCGAAATTTGTTTTCAATATTTGTAGCTTTATTTATTTGTTTACATAAGTTTTTTGTTGTTATTATAGTTTACAGGTTTCACACAAATTATTGTTGCTTAAAATTAACTTGCTTACAAATTAAGCGTAAAATGCATAAGAGTTTAACTGTCTTGAGTATTTTAAAAATAAAAGTTAAGTGGAGGGAACTGATTGAAAGGCTTGTTTTGGCAGCAATCAAAAGTTATTTGTAGCCTGAATTTTCAAATATTCTTCTTCAAAGTTCAATAACACGAATTATATCACTACTGTTTCCAAAAGATCACACCCTTTAGTCTCTTATCATATCACTATGGTCGGTATTCTTAAATAAGCCAATGATAGGTATAGGCCTTGTAGCATGCGAGAGAGCAGTTCTAAGAAGTCTTGACTAGCGTGCTTTGTTCGTATCTGAAAAATACTCCGGGCAGTTAACGCCAATTAAGTTGTTTCATTATTTAATTCTTGGTATTGTATACTTTTTCTTGTTATTTTATTCATCATATTTCTTATGGTTTTCTGACCTACCATCACCTAACTTCTTGAAATTCTTCACTCTCCTGTTTAACTTGTTTCCCTGCGTTATTTTAAAAAGAAACAATAGATAAAATTATAATATTCCACTTATGATATTTTGCACCAACTTTGCACTCATTGACCGTTTCAAGATGGTTGAACTTTCTAAGGAATCAATAAAAAAATAAAACGAGGGAATCTAGCATGTGAAAGTCACTGACATTTTGACCAAGGTTAGAACAAGCTACCACATTTTACAATTCAGTTCAGTTCAGACAGAAATACAGATTCTCTACTAAAAAGTAATGTTTATTCTACGTAAAGTCAAGTTGTGTAGGTATAAACTCTGTGTAACCCCGATACTTGCTGTGGTAATGAGACAAAAATGCAAATATATAACGCAAAAATATGCACATATGCCAGTTGACGACATCATTAGAAAAACTGGTATTCCAGATTTAAAAAAAAATTAAATTGCATAATTAGTGAATTTATTACTAGCTTAACAAATCATGAACAAAGGTATTTTCGCCGCTAATATACATATGCTTCAAATGTGAAGTTTTCACAGTGGCCCCCTACTATTGGCTTCGGATTTTCTTTCCTATATGTACATATATGCGGCCGTCAGAGCAACGAAGTAGAGATCGCTTGCTATGTTAAAGCATTATTATTTTCCTCCCAGTAAAGTATTTGCCGGCACTTAAACTCTCGAGCAGAAAATAAAAAATGCCTACACATCTCAAGTTTTAAAAATTGGGTTGTTGTTGTTGTTAACGACGAAAATAATCCCCGAAGGTTTTGGCGAGTGATGTCGAAATTGACAGTCCTTTGCCGGATATGAACGCTGCGGTACTCCCTTGCGGTGCGGCACGACTGTCTCGGAAGCGATTTGATATGTCATCCCTACATCCGTGAGGAAGGAGAAGATGGTGAGGGGCATCATATCCGTAGATCAACCATCGAGTTAGCACGTCATTACCTATGTGCATATTAGTCGCCTCTTACGACCGGTATGCCTACCTCAGGCATATTCTATACCCCTAACCCGCAGGGTGTTCTGACGGCCCCTCATATGATATCTCCATAGTTCTGAAACGTATATATGTTCATTTAAACGTGTCTTCGTTGCAAATTTTAATGTTTCTTTCGACACTTCACATGTCCTTATCGTTACTGTTGCTATATTAATACTTCATCGTGTTTAGTCGACGCCTTAGGTCATGTATACGGATTAAGCAGGGTTATTCGGAAATAATATACCTTGAAAGTTTGACTAATAATAAGTAAAAAGTCCAAGAATTGATTCAATTAATATATCGCACACCTAGATCTAATTGGAGCTAACTCAAAAACATGCAATTTTGAGCCTATATAGACACAACCGCGCTCTTCGATTCAATACCCACCGATTTGTATACTTGGTTAACTAATTGCTCCAATAAACACCGAGGAAAAGAGTTCTAAAAATTTTAAATTCCATAGGCGCAGATGGGAGTTTTTGGAGTTTAATGAACATTGTGATTTTTTTTAGGATATCGCTGTTTAAATCTATGTGTGCGATGTGTAGTTTAAAAATTATTTGAAAAAGCGTTTGTCATCTCCATCTCCTATACTCCTCTAGTTTGGAGCAATACCATAAGATAGGCATATACATATGTATACCGTCCAAAATCATTTCGATACAAGTTACACAGATATTTAAACAGGACAATTATGCCTATTTAGTACATCAGTGGCATCCCTCTCAGTTTTGCTATTTTTTTTTTTGTCAAGTACATAATTCGAATTTTATTATTATTTCCTTATTTTCAATTGCGAAATATTTCCACTACACGAATTGCATCATACATGAGTTAGATGTTATTGCTTTTGTAATTGTTAATCGAGTTCTTTCCACTACACTTGGAGAAACCTACTAAGTTATGAGGATTTATATAAACACCATTGTTTTTTTTAGCTGTGGAGCTCAACCCCAGAGCTTCCAACGTTTCGGTTATAAGTTAAACAAGTCAGGAACTGAACATTTAATACCCAGCGGTAAATTTCATTTGATTTTCGAAATTTTCCATTTCGAAAGTGGGCGTGGGCGGGAAGCGATTTCGTCCTATAATGCTAGTATACCTTGTACTAAATTTCATCGTTCTACCGTAATCAGTTTAAAAGTTATGACCAGTGCAATTTTCAAATATGCCTCCCTGAAAAGTGGGCGGTGCCATGCCTACTTTTAAAAATATATCAAAAAAAACATAATGGAATGACTAGGGAGTTCATCATACCAAACTATAACATTTTAGCCATTTCCGTTACCGAATTATGTCAATTCAGGTGATTTTCGAAGTGTTCGATATCGAAAGTGGGCATGGTTGGAGGGCGATTTTATCTAATTTCATCAGGTATACTCCCAACGATACTAGTTTGCTCTGTGCCGAATTTCATCGTTCCATCGTAAAAGTGGGCGGTGCCTTAAAAAATGTATCAATTCACCTATAAAATTATATCATTTTAGCCATTTCCGTTACCAAATTAGGACTTTTAGGTGATTTTCGAAGCTTTCGATATCGAAAGTGGGCGTGGTTGGAGGGCGATTTTATCCAATTTCATCAGGTATTCTCCCAAGGATACTAGTATGCTTTGTGCCAAATCTCATCGTTCTATCGTAATCAGTTTAAAAGTTACGACCAGTAGAATTTTCAAAACTGCCTTCCTTCAGTTTGGGCAACACCCACTTAAAAAAATTTATGGAAAATTCATAATAGAATGACCTGGGAGATTCACCTATAAAATTATATCATTTTTGCCATTTCAGCTACGGAGATATGTCAATTTATGTGATTTTCGAAATTTTCGATATCGAAAAAGTGGGCGTGGTTATCATCCGATGTCGCAAATTTTTAATAGCAACCTACCCTCGTCAGAAAGTAACCTTTATGCGAAATTCCATGCAAAAATCTCAATTTTTACTCAAGTTTTCGTGAAGACGGACAAACCGACGGACGGATGGACGGACAGACGGACGGACATGCCTTAAACAACTTCTCTTTTCAACCTAAGAACTTTCATATAGGAAACTCTATATCTATTTCGATTATTTTGTGCCGTTACAATGTACCGTTATGTGGACAAAATTATAATACCCTTGTACTAATACTACATAGTACGTTGAGTATGAAACTGTTAGCAGATAAATTTTAACGAGCTTGTTTGAAAATTGGATTTGTTGATGCTCTAAAATACAATTTAATTTACAGAATAACTTGTTCAAAGGATTTCAAAATCCAAAAGCATCCTCAGGTGTCTCATATTTATGTACATATAGTATAATTATTCTCTATTAGCAACCGCAGTCCAAGTTTAAGGTCGACTGTGAAACACTAAATTTTTTCTCTGAGTGTGCATACATGTATTATAATAATAGACACCTCGACCTTCAGACAAAGCACAACGCATTTTGAAATATTCACTTATCAAAATTAGCATTGTAGTATTCTATGTTCTGATGCTATACGAGTTATTCAACAAGATTCTAATTATTTGTATTGCATTGTTTGCAAATGTTCATATAAGCGAGTCGGTATGAATATCAAATATCAAATAAACGTGCAAAATAAATATGCAAATCGATCAAATTGTACAAATACTTTGTATCATATATACTTTTATTTTTAAGATTTGCATTTGTAGAATCCTGATTCGAAAGTCGTTTGACAAGTCGGGACATTGCTTATCAGGAATTCTGATCTCATAATTTTGTATTAGAACAAAAAACTGGAAACATGATTGCAAGTATCGCATAAGCTTGAGTAGATTTGTAACTACAACTACGTATACTAGGGTGTTTTTTTTTGTCTTTTAATTGTTCCTTTTATATTAAGTAGAAGTTTTTTTTCCAATACAAGTACAAATTCTAATCCACCCTAATACACAGCCTGTCAAGTCAGATCCGCCCTTACACAATAAACGATATACTTTCGGAAAGTGCATAACCGTTCCTTCCATTAGTCCGACTTTATCTATCTTGGAAAGCGAACTTGTTGAAGTTCGCCATTTGATAGGAAAGAACACTTAAGGACAGCAACTATATTGAAAATCCGGCAAGGGAACCAAACTCAAATCAGAAGACATTACAGTAAGGATCGCGATGATATAAAGCAGTAAATAAAACAACAACAGTCCAAGTTGTAGGATCTGTCTGTCTAACAGGCCATCAACGATATCCCCGAAGAGTCAGATAATAATATAGGAACTTTCGCCCTGCTCATGATGCAATCAGAGCTCGATCGTCCCAGACAACAAAAATTAAAGTTATCTGCCTTAAAATACGAAAGTCAGTGTAGCTCAATTTCAAAATATCTTTGCACTTACTTACTAAATTAAAAAAAAAAGTCGTAAGTACCAAGTATTGGTGAAGTTTGATGTGTAAACATATGTATTCTGCACAAAACTTTATTTCATTATACCTATGTATTTTGTGGTGTTTTTTCCTGTGCTTTCTTTTATTTATATCTTCTATAAAAACTCCTATAAGCCAAATATACCTCCTAGAACCGTAGTATATACATAATTTAAAGACGAGTCAGAAGTGACTCATAAAAGAGTTATAAACGGCTCATGGATGAATCATAAACGACTCATGGATGAGACAAAGAGGTTTAGACATCAAAAACGATCTCGAAACGATCCCGAAACGATCCCAATCGATCCCGAAACGATCCAAAAACGATCTCGAAGCGATCCCGCAACGATTCCAAAACGATCCAAAAACGATCCCGAAACGATCCCGATACGATCCCAAAAAATCCCTACATGTAGGCAGCGTAACTTTCATGGATGACCCCCCAGCGGTAAGATGTTTACACATCAAAAAAAAAGTCTTCTAACAAAACCACCAAAATGGTCCACTCGTGGTGAAATATATTGATAGCAATTCCATGAGCATGCGTTCTGGCTCAGAACGGCGAATACCAACAAGAACTGGCCATCACAAAAATTCATTCAAGAATGTGTCATAGTAAAAATTTCCCGCCAAAAAAGAAATAACATAAATACTTCTACTTTATATACTAAAATCGTTACGGTGGCAAACAGAGCAATCGAATAACAAAACATGCTCGCACACATGTAATAAAGAAGTCAAGGACCAAGACAAGAAAACGAGCATGTGCTTGGCATGGCACTCTGCCTAGTTCAATGAACTTGCGGTGTTAGTACAGTGATACCATAACATAACTAAGAATGTTAGTATTTTTGTATTATGACCATATTTACATACACACTTTCATACATGTGTTCATATCAAAGGAACGCTTGTTGATCATCAGATATATCGATGTCTAGAACCTTCCGATACGGAATGTGTGTTGGAGTGGAGAAGAGGTCAGTGAACAAAGTTAGCTGCGAAGATACACTCGATAATATTTAGATGCCTGAGTGTTTATAGTTAGACACGCATATAACTAAAAGGCAAAGGACCTGCCGTTAAATGAAGCATACAAGATCACATTGCCGCCACCGATGGCGATGTTGCACTGTGGGTGAGAAATGCAAAAGCGTGAGCGAAAAAAAAAAAAAAAAACTCTAAACCACTTAACATACTGGGATGTCTAGACTTTTTACTTTTATAGAATCAGATCTGATCTTTATTTTTGAATTCTGAAAAGGCAGAGAAATTGATAAAGGGAGGGTTAGAAAAAAGTTTACTAAAGTGGAAGCTCAGTTTTCGATAGTACAACGTCTGCCGGGCTAGCAAGTATTTTATACAAAAGTGGGTTATAAATTGGTTGATTTGAAACGAGTTTTAGCCAAGGACTTAAGCCGAAACCGAAACCTTAGCCGATAAAAAACGATTCAGTTTTCAAAACCGAAACCGAAAACAAATTGCCAGATCCGAAAAAAATGTTTCCGAAAGTACCACTCATATTTTTGGCGATTTTTAATATTGACTGTCTATTTGAATATTTTTTCTAAAAGAAAAAGTAGATTTGATTTTTTTTTATTTAAATTTTAGAATATCATCCATTCATAGCGTGAGCTATAAGAATTCAGACCTAGTTTGCAGCTACATACTTGAGTTTCGTAACCGGAACCGAAATAAATGTTCTGGAACGAACCCGGAACCGAAATAAATGTTGAAGAACGAAACCGGAGCCGAAATAAATGTTGAAGATCGAAACCGGAACCGAAATAAATATTGAAGAACGAAGCCGGAGCCGAAATAAATGTTGAAGAACGAAACCGGAGCCGAAATAAATGTTGAAGATCGAAACCGGAACCGAAATAAATGTTCTGGAACGAACCCGGAACCGAAATAAATGTTGAAGAACGAAACCGGAGCCGAAATAAATGTTGAAGATCGAAACCGGAACCGAAATAAATATTGAAGAACGAAGCCGGAGCCGAAATAAATGTTGAAGAACGAAACCGGAGCCGAAATAAATGTTGAAGATCGAAACCGGAACCGAAATAAATATTGAAGAACGAACCCGGAGCCGAAATAAATGTTGAAGAACGAAACCGGAGCCGAAATAAATGTTGAAGAACGAAACCGGAATCGAAATAAATGTTGAAGATCGAAACCGGAACCGAAATAAATATTGAAGAACGAAGCCGGAGCCGAAATAAATGTTGAAGAACGAAACCGGAGCCGAAATAAATGTTGAAGAACGAAACCGGAATCGAAATAAATGTTGAAGAACGAAACCGGAGCCGAAATAAATGTTGAAGAACGAAACCGGTATCGAAATAAATGTTGAAGAACGAAACCGGAATCGAAATAAATGTTGAAGAACGAAACCGGAATCGAAATAAATGTTGAAGAACGAAACCGGAATCGAAATAAATGTTGAAGAACGAAACCGGAACCGAAATAAATTTTGAATAACGAAACCGGAGCCGAAATAAATGTTGAAGAACGAAAACGGAGCCGAAATAAATGTTGAAGAACGAAACCGGAATCGAAATAAATGCTGAGGAACGAACCCGGAGCCGAAATAAATGTTGAAGATCGAAACCGGAACCGAAATAAATGTTGAAGAACGAAACCGGAGCCGAAATAAATGTTGAGGAACGAACCCGGAGCCGAAATAAATGTTGAAGAACGAAACCGGAGCCGAAATAAATGTTGAAGAACGAAACCGGAGCCGAAATAAATGTTGAAGAACGAAACCGGAGCCGAAATAAATTTTGAATAACGAAACCGGAGCCGAAATAAATGTTGAAGAACGAAACCGGAATCGAAATAAATGTTGAAGAACGAAACCGGAACCGAAATAAATTTTGAATAACGAAACCGGAGCCGAAATAAATGTTGAAGAACGAAAACGGAGCCGAAATAAATGTTGAAGAACGAAACCGGAGCCGAAATAAATGCTGAGGAACGAACCCGGAGCCGAAATAAATGTTGAAGATCGAAACCGGAACCGAAATAAATGTTGAAGAACGAAACCGGAGCCGAAATAAATGTTGAGGAACGAACCCGGAGCCGAAATAAATGTTGAAGATCGAAACCGGAACCGAAATAAATGTTGAAGAACGAAACCGGAGCCGAAATAAATGTTGAAGAACGAAACCGGAGCCGAAATAAATTTTGAATAACGAAACCGGAGCCGAAATAAATGTTGAAGAACGAAACCGGAACCGAAATAAATGTTAAAGAACGGAACCGGAACCGAAATAAATGTGGAAGAACGAAACCGGCACCGAAATAAATGTTGAAGAACGAAACCGGCACCGAAATAAATGATGAAGAACGAAACCGGAGCCGAAATAAATGTTGAGGAACGAACCCGGAGCCGAAATAAATGTTGAAGATCGAAACCGGAACCAAAATAAATGATTAAGAACGAAACCGGAGCCGAAATAAATGTTGAGGAACGAACCCGGAACCGAAATATATGTTGAAGAACGAAACCGGAGCCGAAATAAATGGTGAAGAACGAAACCGGAGCCGAAATAATGATGAATATCGAAACCGGAACCGAAATAAATGTTGAAGAACGAAACCGGAACCGAAGTGAAGGTTGAAGAACGAAACCGGCACCGAAATAAATGATGAAGAACGAAAATGTCATTTTAAAAAGCTTTATAAACCAGTTTTTTTTTATGAATAAGGGGGTAAATATATACATCCGAGCGCCACCTAGTGGAAGTTTTTGTGCCACTTGTTAAATTGCAACTACGTTCTGAACCATGTTGTAAGTTAAAAGTTCTGAGCTAAAGCTCATAAGCTTAAATTAGTCTAATATAAAGGGGACACCCCTTCTTCAGAAAAAATTCCGTTAAGATTAGCAAGAAATTATAATTCTTTCCCACTGTGCAACAAATTGGCATCAACAGTTGTGTGACCATGAGTCGTTGCATTGATCTTTGACTATAGAAACTTGCAACAAACAACCAAGAAGAAATTTTTCTTAGTAAAACACAAAAATAAGTAAGTAAACAGGAAATGCGATGACGACCTTTTCACAAATAATTTTTTCGGTATTTTGCGGTAAGCGTCTGGATGTGAGGTGCCACTAATATGCATCGCGTATCCTTGAACTCTTTGTCGGTCAATGACCGAAAACAACGAAAAAGGACACATTGCTGAAATTGTTGTGTGATGGGCTGGCGTTGGCGATGAAAGTGGTTTGAAAAGACCTATGTAAGTACTTCCAGGAATTGTTTACAACTTTTGAAACAATTAACCGTGTACATAAATGAAGAATGTCCTTTTTAAAGCGAATGATTAGTGTGCCTTATTGAAAGGCCAATGACATCTTCCAATTGCTTTCCGCCTAAAATAATTTTTTTTTATGCTGCTATTCTTGTTTTGTTGTTTTTTCTTAGTAGATTTTTGGGCAGAAATTTCCTGGATTCTTTAAGTGAAATTTGATTTAACGGCAGCTGTTTTTTTTTTTTCTTTATTGATTTATTTTAAATAAATCAAGTCAGTAGTCTTAAGAAGGTACAGTACTGACTGTGGGATGCGATTATTTAATTTCAAATTTTTTACTAAAGCAGAATTTGCGATTCGTGTGCCACACATACTGCCTATGTCATTTACCAATTCGTTCGATCATTCGACCATCGTAGTGTGACTAATTCTTCCTTCCCTTTTATTTCCATTTAATTTAGCATATTGTGCTTACCTATATTTACTTTCGCTTTTATAGAACTCATTCATGAGTCATTCAAGAATGTCGCGATTTTGCAATATTCCAGCCTGTTCTATTTCCTTAGTCACGCACACAATTCGTATGGATGTATTGGACATTGAAATCTTATGCAGCCGAAGATGGCGTACATGGATTCACGCATGTATGAAGCACGTGCTTTGCCTTGACCATGAAATATGCGATCTTCGCACTAGTGATGTGTGGTTTCGAACATTTATGAGCCGGGTTTGTAGTGGCTGGCTTTAAGCGCACTCGAATAGTGCCAACGGTCCTGGGAGATTGCTACATCTTATGCTATGGATACACACACGGAGATTATCTCCAATAAATCTTCTTTAATCAGATCCAAATTTTACCCTGATACACACAAAATTGAAGATTAACAGCATTGAGAATTACTACTTTGGTTGTTATTGTACCATATTCTTACTTACCTCGGCTACTCTTAATTTCCTAGTGTTTCTTGCTGTTGTTGTATATTTATGTACAGAGTGTTGCCAGTGCAAATTTTTTAAAACTGCTCAAATCTTCTTAATTTTTGGGAGTTTATAATGAAGATTATGCTCAAGTTAACTCCCAAAAGCGCAGTTAATTCGGAATTTGCGCTAATGTATCAGCCGTATTAGTCTAACTGAAAGCATGCCAGATTTTCTAAAAATGTTAAATATATCTTCGCTCCCAACGAAGACTAACACGTTTGAGTTTTCTGCGTCGGAGACTAACACACTTCGTTCTCTGCGTCGAAGACTAACACGGTTCAGTTTTCTGCGTCGAAGACTAACACACTTCAGTTTTCTGCGTCGAAGACTAACACAGTTCAGTTCTATCCGAAGACTAACACAGTTCAGTTCTATGCGAACTGTTTTAGTCTTCGACGCAGAAAACTGAACTGTGTTAGTTTTCGACGCAGAGAACGAAGTGTGTGTTACATATAGCTCACAGGCTGTACTGGGGATCGAAAAGTGAAAATCGTGACGCTTATTCATGAAAGGTATATAGCCTTCGACACAGCCGAAGATAGCTTTCCTTACTTTTTTTTTTCTTTCCATGCGTCTGAGCCCCGATGCGTTGGTTATCTATAACAAGTAATGATTTTTGGGATTCATCAACTCAATATAGGAAAAACGTGAGATATCAGCATTGTTCTATCCGTACATAAATCTACTATCACACAAAATTTTCCATTTCGAATTTGTTTAAACGATCTACTTAATACACGAAAACATCAGCACGCGATATTCAATATATTTTATTCCAATCATGATCTCAAGTATTTGTACGTATTAGAAAATCCATGTTTTTACTATTTGCAAGCTTATATAATGATTAATTTTAATAAACAAAAAAAAACATCATTAAATTAATTCTATGCAAATTTGCTTTGTTCATTTGAGGTTAACAAACCTTTTAGAATATGTTAATATATTTTTATTTGTATGCACAAATTGTTATCAGTTTGTTGTGCAATAGTAAGCATTTTTTTTTTGTTTATTCTAAATGCATAACTGCTGAGTATACACATGTTTGGGGCGGGTTATGTGGGGAGGTTTAAAGTCTCCTCCACCTATGATAGTGATTTTTTTTTTTTAATTTTTCTAAAGCTTTCTTTTTAACGAAAGCAACAAAGTATCATTCGCGATATAAAAAAATATTCCAGTGTTGTCTTTAATAGATTAAGTACCTGGGTGACCGAGCTTGCTCGGTGCTATCAATTTAGTGCTAACTTTACTTACCAAACTTGTGAGGATGTGTTACACTGTCCTTTATATGTGGGCAAATTATTAAAATTTTGTAATTTTCGTAGCCGTAATGGACTTTTTGCGGACAACCCTACGTTGGTATGTCAGCAAAAATACCTTTCATTTGATACCCATATTGGCATATCTAGCTCCATAAATAAAAAAATTAAATAGGTGGCAACCCTGTAATACAAATATACTGCGATAAGGTGACAACCCTAGATGGCAACTGTACTTAGAAATATTTTAGTTGATATGTCGCCGGAAATACCTCTAATTTGATACCGATATTCGCATATGTTACTCAATATTAAAAAAAAAAAATGAGATAGGTTGCCACCCTTAAAAGCCCTCCAAGTGGCAACACCTAAGTGGATAGTCTAAGAATCAGGCATGCTATCACTGTACCAAATTTCATCCAAATCGGTCAAGCGGTTCTCGAGATAGTACCAGATATAGAAATATAGTGCGGGCAACCCTAGGTGACAAACCTACTTGGAAGTATTTTAGTTGATATGTCGCCGAAAATACCTATCATATGATACCCATATTGTCATATCTTGGTCCATAATTTAAAAAAATGGGATAGGTGGCAACCCTGTAAACCGCCCCAAGTGGCAACCCTAAAGTGGGTAGTCTTAGAATCCATCATACTATCTTTGTGCCAAATTTCATCCCAATCGGTCAAGCGGTTCTCGAGATAGTCCGAACATACAAATATACAAAAATACAAATATACAAATATACAAGATTAACTCGTTTAAAGATATTAGATTACACTACTCGACAAAAAAAATCTCCAAGAATGACAGTACATTTTCTTAATGTAAAATCTTCTCCTGATTCCGAATATCACATCCATTTTTCTGTGACAGATCTAGTTTCCGTGATATCGGTGAAAATATGAAAATTCCTCATTTTGCAAAACACTACTTCATATATTTAGGTACGTCAAAAATTTTCATTCTTCAGAAGTATGGCCACTATGCCACACAGCAGTACAATATTGTGATGTCTTCTTGACTTTACACACTGAAGCTCCTCAATTAGAGCTTTTAAAATTTTAGCCGACAAATTTTCAAAACTTTCCATAACCTCGATATTTGATAAATGATTCCTATGAAAAATTTTCTGCTGAAATTTTAAAATATCTCGAAAACTATTCTACTTTTAAGGCAAATGATTACATTTTCGTAATCAGCAGAAAATGCTACATAGTAATTATGTATCAAATGTCGCGGATATGGAAATTTCGGAAAAAACAGAAAAGTTTGTTTGAGAACTGTCAATATAACAGGGTTTATAAAGTCAAGGACCCATCACATAGTTGTAGTGGTATGCTTAAAATTTTCGTAATTAAATTTCCTACAACATAAGAGGACTAACTTTTTTTGCGTCCACAGACTTTTTATGACTTTAAAGTGGTTAAATTTGAAATTTTGTAATAAACTTGGTTTTTTCCAAAAAAATTTTTTACGTTTTTTGGCATAGTTGCCAAACCACTGAAGATACTTATAGAGTCGAAGGCAAAAAATGTTTATGGGAATTCGCTAATGTGTAATTCAACAGTTTAAATCGAAAAAATGAAAATTACAAACTTTTGACGTGCTAATATAAAGGTGAATCCCCCTGGTCGTTCTGGTTGTTTCTCACACTTTAAAAGCGGGCGTGGCATCGTGCATTTTTAAGGGAGGCGTTTTTGAAATTTCGACTGGTCATAACTTAAAAACTGATTATAGTGGAAAACTGAAATTTAGCAGCTTTCTTGGTGGTATAGGAAATATTCCCGATGATACTGGTAGAAATCGTTGGGTATTTTATGTTCGGCTTACCCGAACTAGTTTTATATTTAACTTCGAGGAGCTTCTTGAAAATTTTGAGAAAAAAACATTTAAAATGAAATAAAAATTAACCTATTTCATAAATTTTATGCCACATATCCAGAAGGTTTTGACGATTTTACTTGTTTAAACATATTCTAAATGGATTTTCTTCCTTTCTGGCATAAATATCCTCTAAAATAACTCTATAAGTTTAGGATTACCTATTCAATTTCAAAGTAAAAGGATTTTTATACTGAACTAGCAGATGCCCGCGACGATAAATACGGGGTTTTGAATGTCTCGACTTCAGCGCCAATAAGACATTTTCAGAGATTTTCCTTCCAAAACAAACATACGTGGTAACAAGTAAAGAAGTCTAAGTTCGGGTGAAACCGAACATTACAAACCCAGCTGTGCACATAAAGTGGGCGTGATCGTTCACCGATTTTTCTTATTTTCTGTGGTAGTACTCTACATAAACATAACATGCCTGGTACCTAGTTTCGTAAATCTATCTCACACCGTTCTGAAGTTGTTAGCAGTCGAATTTAAAAATTGCTTGACTCATAAGTGGGCGGTGCCACGCCCACTTTCCAAAATTTTGAAAAAATTATGTATAGAATATGAAAGTTGATGTATGTACCAAATTATATTATTATAGCGAAATCAGTTAATTAGATATGGACTTTTCAATATTTCCACCTCCTTTCAATATAACCTTTATGAAAAAGTAGGCGTGGTCGCGAAGCGATTTCGTTTATTTTCTATAGCTGAATTTACCACAACAATAGTATGTCCTCTACGAAATTTCGTTATACTAGCATAAACTGTTCTGAAGTTATTAAGAGTCAAAATTTTAAAATTTCTTCAAATATACGTGGGCGGTACCACGCCCCCTTTTCAAAAATTTTTATAAAATCGGCCTTAGATCATCTAAATCAATACATATTGCAAATTTTATCATTGTAGCTGCTTCTAATATTGAATTAACCCATTTTATACGTTTTTCGAAATTTTCGATATCGAAAAAGGGGCGTGGTTATGGTCCGATTTTACCCATTTTCAATAGCAATCTATTCTGATTATTTGCTCAAGTTATCGTGTTAACGGACAGACGGACGGACGGACGGACGGACGGACGGACATGGCTCAATCAAATTTTTTTTCGATCCTGATCATATTGATATATGGAAGTCTATATCTATCTCGATTCCTTTATACCTGTACAACCAACCGTTTTCCTAACAAAGTTATAATACCCTGTGTACAAGTACAGCTGGGTATAAAAAGTAGCAAAAACAGAACATATGTAAAAATGAATTTCCTTAATATCTCGACTATTGCGGGTTAATTTTTTTTGGACAGACAATTTGATTATTTTTCAAACATACATATGGGATGTATGCGTCAACCGGATCTGCTATATAAGAAAAAAATATCACCAAAGGTCTTGTATAAATATTCGATGGTTACCGAGATATACGGGTTTGAATTCGCAATTTTTTTTGTGTATGCCTTTTTTCTTTGAATTAGACGCCTTGTAATTGACGTGCTAACAAGGAACATGGAAAGGTACAATTTTTAAGGAAAAGGATCAAGCTTTAAATTAAAATTTAAAAATTAGGTAAGAATAACATTGTAAGATGAAATAACAACAAAAATAGGTGAAAATATAGCTGCAGGTTGCCGGCCAAGCACTGTTTTTTGTAATGGTTACACACTGCGGTTTAGAAATTCCTAATCTCCTCTCCTTGGTTCGATGACCAGTAAAGGTAGTGAAAAAGTTCTAAGCAACAATACAAAGCGGTTTGATAAGATCCTTCAACAAGATCGAAATTGCAATTATCATAGTTGGTATTGTATGTAGCATTTTTCAACTTGTTTTCGCCAAAAACTCAAAAGAATAATTTGATAAATATTATTCGAATGGTCAGAAGTCCACAAAATTTTGAAAGTTCGTAATTAAAAAAATATTAAACATTTTTTAAAAATTAAATCAATAATTTTTTTTTTTAATTTATGTTCGAAAATAACGCAAAAAATTCTTAAGAAACGGTTTCCATGTTCCTTCTTAGCACGTCAATTACAACAGTTCTAATTTAAAGAAAAAAGGCTTACACAAAAAAAATTGCGAATTCAAACCCGTATATCTCGGTAACCATCCAATATTTATACGCGACCTTTACTGATATTTTTTTCTTACATAGCAGAACATTTTCACCAAATTTTATTCAACCCTAATTTTTAGGTGGTCTGCTTGAGGAATTTTACCCCTTATAGCTCTTTTTCGCCTAGCCACGCACGCGCAGAAAGCGTGTAAGCGCCAATATGATATGGATAGTTATATTATCAGGCGCGCAGAAGGTGCTGATTTGAATACAAATTGTTTTGGTCTTTATGTTTACGAACACCGAAAAATCTTGTCTGCATATTTGTTTACACATTTCATTTGGGCGACCTTCTTGACAAACCATTTCGAAGCTAAAACCAAACCGCTTTTAAAGTAATTTTAAAAATTATAACTAATAAAAATTTGTTTTAAACGATTTTCTTATTTTTTGTTCAAACTGAACACACATTTTACGAGCCTCTCTTTTGGTTTAAATTTTTTTAATGAAGGCTATGCCATTGACCTAGAATGCATGTTTTTGTCGATTTGTTATTAGAGCTTAGACGTCGCTTACTTTTTGGTAAAATTATTTTGTTTTGAGTTTTTTCTGCAGCGATTGCATTTGCTTGAAGTCAAGGTAAAAAACATTTTATAAAGCACGACTCGAATATGTGGCTTATCAGCGTGACTCATCTTCTAGATAGTTTAGACATGACTGAATATTAAATTTTTACCCTGACAACTGCAAACGATCAACTTTTAAGCATGAAAAAAGGCTTCATGGAAGATAAACCTAGTTTGATGTAGTATATGTGCCTATATACCAAAAGTGCACATATATAAGATTGAAAAAATCGGCAGCTTCCGCCTTAATCACACCAAAAAAAAAAATGAACTCTTTGATGTTAACATTCCAAGAAATGCAGAATAAAATTTTCGATCTGCAAGAGGTCACACAAATTTATGATTTCCTCTGTTATTGACTTGCATACAAACACAAGCCACGATTTCAAGTTCATAATGATCTTGTCAACACACGAGCTAGTGAATATGTTGCATCTTACGAGTCCACAGCGGCTTCAAACACACAACAAACATTATTTAACGACGCGCTCATTAACAGCGCTTGATAACAACGACACGCGATCGAACATCGAACAAATTGATAAGCGCGATAAGAGCAAAGTATGAGCGTAAATTGTTTTAAAAATATAAACAGAGAGTCGATCGTATCAAACTGAGAGACGAAATTTGAGTATAAATAAATAATTCGCTCACATTACATTTTGAGAGATTTGAATAAAAAATTATTTCTCATTAAAAAAAATCTCAAACATGTTGCGCTCATTTGTATAAATCAAACACACTCAACTCTTTGTATAAACAACCAAAAACGCGTTCTGAGTTAAACAAAAGCCGGCTGTGCGCGCATTATTTCTTATCAGCACCAAAAGAAAAACATGTGCAGAGCTTTAACTGCGCGCGCTCATATCAGCCAACTTTATAGCGCTATTTATAATTGAGTAATCGAACAGATGCTGAAGTAAGCGCAACAAACGCGCCACTCAGAGCAACTTAAACCAGCGGCAGCGCGCTTGAACGATCAGCGCTCACCGGAATATTGGTGAGCGGCAGCAGCAACAGCAAACGCGTCTGAGTACAAATTATGTTGAGGCGTAATCGAGGTTTAACATGTGTTTTTTTCGACTCAGCTTAAAATACGACGCAGCGCGTAGCTGCATTACGATGCGCTTCATACACTTCGTTTTACGTAGCGCTTTGGCTTTTGGTTTGGTTAGCACTTCGGCAAAGATTGATTTTTGACTGGCTCAAACCAATACTTAACACGATAGCAGAGCGTTAAAAGTCAAGTCTTCGAACGCTCACCGCTCGCAGCTCGCACAGATCGTACGTACAACGCGCGCGTTCAAGTCTCGACTGTGTGCTCTGACGGTTATAAAAGTAGCAAGGACATACGTATGGGCCATTAGTCGAAATCTATTAACGCACAACGCGAAGTCGTATCAGCTCAAAGTTGGCGAGTGTTTAATGAAAATTTTATAAAAAATAAATTAAATAAATTTTAAAAATATTACTTAAACGCGTTCAACTATTCTTAGTAATGGAAAAAGATATAAATATAAATTTGTTTTTTTAAATAAAAATACATACAAATAAGCGGCGTTTTAAATAAAAGTTAAAATATATGAACACAAAATATTAAAAAAAAAAAAAAATTTGTGAAAAAAAATAATTTTTTCTTAAAAAAGAAATTAATTCAAAAAGTGTTTTTGTACAAAATAAAAAAACTAGACTGAAACTGCACTTTATTGCAGCACAAACAAAAAAAATTTAATAAAAACTTTTTTAATAAAAAAAAAAAATACCAAAATGATTACAGACTCGTATTTTATTAAATTGTTAACGCGTCAGTGCACAACCAATGATTTACAACACTTGTTGCTCGTCTTTTCCACTGTGTTAACCACAATTTGCTTCCTGCAATGGCTATTGAGGCATTATCGTGAGCTCCGCAAATTGCCGCCAGGTCCTTGGGGATTACCAGTGATCGGCTATTTGTTCTTTATGGGCCACGAGAAGCACACGCAATTCATGGAGATGGCCAAGCAATATGGCTCACTCTTCTCCACGCGCCTGGGCAATCAGTTAACAGTTGTGATGAGTGATTATAAAATGATACGTGAATGTTTTAGACGTGAGGAGTTTTCCGGTAGGCCGGATACGCCATTTATGCAAACGCTCAATGGATTTGGTGAGTAGAAAAAAAAACTGAAAAAAGTGGTTTTGAGAAAAAAATGTTCGTGTATTTTTTAAATTTTCGAAATTTTGTATCTATTTGTTATTAGTTTTAAAATGCAACAAAATTTTTTTTTTATATCCAATTTGCTTATTTTGAAAAAAAAAAAAAAAAAATTAAAATTGTAGAATAGTTTTAACAATAAACTGAGGAAAGATATTTTTTTTGTTAGAATTAGGAAAGAGAACTTTTGAACTAAAATTTTGACAAGTCGTTATACGTGAAAAAAATTTGTATGATTTTGAAGTTTTTTCTCATAAATTTTGTATAAAATTTCTTTTCATTTTATCACTTCATGGAACACGAATTTGCCCCCTAAAGCATTGATAATTGTTTTCTAAAGTGAAATTGGTTTTAATTTATTCATGACAGTGCTTTTTTTCCAAGCGATAGAAAGTTTATGCAGAATTATTTCAGAATATATTTGAAGAATTCTCAATCTCAGATTTCTGTGTGAGAAATAGGACATGAAATTTTTTACAAAAATTTTGCGAAAATTTAATTATTGAATTCCCGAAATTTTCATAATTTTAAAATGAAGTTGGTATTTATTTATTTTTTTTTTATCAGAATGACTTATTTTTTATAAAATTTTTTCTATTAAAAAAAAATGGATTAAAAAAAAAAAAAATTATGAACTTCTGAAATTTTAAGCTTTGGAAGTAAAAAAAATATTCGTGGATCCGTAAAATTCTAATAGATCGATGCCTTTGCCTAAAAAATATAGGGGCTCTAATTGAAGTAACGAAAGTCAAAATAATTATTTCTTAGCATTTTTGTTTGCATGTTTGTACCTTCATCGTCCAAAAAGTTCTGCATAGAATCGAATGAATTTTTCACCACCTCGAAGTTTAGGTTTTTTTCAAAATATAGAAATATTTTGCTGCCTCTATCTGTATATGTGTTTGTACGCACATCACTTAATAAATACTGTATAGAATTAAAACTTTTTCTCATCGATATATTGGTTGAAATATATCTTGAAATATATGAAGCAATTTTTCAGTTGCGGTTGTGTATATTTTTTTTTTGCTAGGGCGCATGGCGAAGCCTCACACAACCTTGATTTCATTAAATAATTTATAAGCCCTAAAGCTACACTGCTCAAAAGCTCAAAAGAGTACGGAAACTATTCCTACTGAAGCTCCACGATGTTTAACAAAAAAAAAAAAAAGAAAAAAAAACAAAAAAAAAAAAAAATTTGTACAAAAGTGCATAAAAAAATTCAATATAAAATGCTAAAAATGTAAAAGAAAGTTAAAATATTGTTTTTTCTTGTAAAAATCGCAAAAAAAATATTTCGAAAATCGAAAGCGTGTACAAATGTTAAACAAGCAAAAACAAGCTACATACATGTTTTTTTTTTTTTAATTTTTTACATTGCTGTTTTTTTCTTGCTTCACAATAAAATGCTGTTATAAATGTTTTTTTTTTTGTATTGCTATAATTTTAATTGCATCTTTTTGACGCTAAAAAATTTTTCACTTCACTTTTTAGGGCCATCACGTTTTCGCAAAGGCGGCAATTTATATGCACATTGTTTACATTTTTTTTGCTTGTTAAATAAATTTTACTTTTATAATGTAAGTTTTTTCTTCCGTATTCTTTATTGTTGTTAATAAGAGTGGGTGCGAAAAAATTTTTGATTGTCGCAGGTGCTCTTGATACACTACACGCGTTCGCACTATTTAAAATTGCAAAGCTAGGCAAGATTTTTTTAATTATTTTATTCTTATTTAAAAAAAATTATTATAAAAAAATGAACTAAAAAAAAAAATTTTGTAACTTTTTTTAAATATTCGCACTTTTTTCCAATACGCTTACACGACGACTACGTAAATTTCTTTCTTTGCTTTTTACCTTTTCTGCCGCATTAAGTGGACCAACAATCGCGCATCGTAACTGATAATATTCCATTTTGATTTGACTTTTCTGCGTTATTTTTTTTCACACAGTTGGTCTTGATTCCATATTTTATTTGCTGTTGTAATATTTTTTGTTTTCATTGCTTAAATTTTATTGCATCTTAGTCGTCTTAAGACTACCTCAATTGCTATTGAAAAGCAGCGTGCAATGTTTTGGGGTAAAAAAAAATATTAAGATAATTTTCGCCCGTAACAGGTTGTAAACATTTACAAAACGAAATTGTTTGCCCTTTAACGGTTATGGAAAAATATTCGAAATTTATTAATTGTTCGCTTGAAATTAACGCAATTTTTCCTTTTTTTTTGCTCTCTCTATATGTTCGCGTCCTTTGAGAGGTTTGTTTACCTTTTGGCGGAATTTTTTTTCTGTCAACAAATTATTTTTGTAATCGTAAAAGTTTACATTTGGTAAGAAATGTAAAAAATTTCCAATTTCTCTGCTTTGAAGGCACTTTTTTGTGCATTGAGAAACAAACAAAAAAGAAACAACGACATTCGAAGAAACGATTCAATAAATAACGGCATTATATCGGCATAACAAATATTACAATCCGGCAGCACTAATAAAATTTAGTGTCATATAAATTACGCATATTAATTTATTTTTAAACAATTCTGTGGAGATTTGACAAAACAACTTATCTCGAGATAGGACATTTTTTTTTAGATATTGATTGCATAGAATTTTCTTCTTTACTATGCATAATTAAGTCCTACTAGCGTGTTTCTATGACCTTTAGTTCAAAAGTTATGGTACCGGAAAAATCGACATAATTAAGGGTCTCATTAGGTTTGTTTACTGACCAAAAAAAGTTCAGAGCAGGTTAGAGCAGGGCAGCTGCCAAAATAGAAATAGAGCAACTTAGAGCAACTCAGAGCAGAAATGCCATGAAACACTTGAATCTCGATAGTTTCTCTTTATTTGGATTTTTTGTTTAAATCTTCAAAATTAATGCAAATTCACGTATACAAAAACTTTGATTTTCTTGCAAGCTAATTTTTTTGAAGTTTTCAAAAATTTATTTTTTCCTGACTGACAATTGCTTCTCTGCTCTAACTTAATTTGTGATCTGGATTACTCTAGTTTTGTTTTGAGCGTACTCATGAAACAAAAGAAAGAGCAACCTAGAGCAAGAAAAGTGTTCGTTAAACACAATTTTGTGAAATATCTCAATCTGGCGTAAGCTAGAGCAACCCAATAAACAAACCTACTATGTATGACGAACGATTCCTCTGCTTCCAAAATCGCATTTTCTTTCATTCTTGTTTTTTTTTATGTCAAAGAAAAGTCGAAAATATTAAAAAAAATCTATGGAGCGAATGAAAATGATTGATAAAGCGATGGCTACGCGATATTGTGGGCAGACGAATCGTTCGTCTGAGCTATCGTTCGCCATACAAAATGAGACCCTAAATATTTTGGTACAAAATCAATCATATGATGAGTTTCATATCAAGCCCAATATGCATTGAACCCGACACCCTCAGAATTTGATGAAATTTTGCATAGAGGTACATTTTCGAAAAATTTTGGGCGTGGCAGGGTATCGAAATATTCGAAGAATGACGATAATAGGTACTTTTAAAGTGTGATTACTACGGAATGGCTTTACCGATTTCAAAGATCATCATACCATTAGAAAGGTATTGAATTTAGTTTTCGAAAAAATACACTGTAAACATTTTTTAGTACACTGCAAAAAATTTTTTCCAAAATAAAATGTTTAACTGAAGAAACACTTCAAAGCTCAAGCGATTTTGAAAAATTAGATTTTTTTAGAAAGGTCTATTTAATGTATATAACATATCTGAAAACTAAAATGGCGTTTTTTTCTCTTTTTTTTAAATTTATTTAATTAAATTCATCTCTTGGTTACTTTCTTATATTTTGATATCACGCGTAAACTAATCAACCGATTTCAAAAATTTGTATACCGTTAGAAAGTCATTAAAATCACCGTTTGAAAACATACACTGTAAAAATTCTATATTACTTAATTTTTATTTTTCTATTAAATTCAGGCATTATCAATAGCACAGGTAAACTGTGGAAGGATCAGCGCCGTTTTCTGCATGAAAAACTACGTCAATTCGGTATGACTTATATGGGCAATGGAAAGCATATTATGGAGAAACGTATTATGGTGAGTGTACTTTTTTATTGTTTTTCACACTTCATTAACCCATTTACACCCAGTGTACCCACGCGAGTACACCTCTTCAAATTTCAAAATCTCTATTTTAAATATCGAAAACATATAATGTGGCAGCTACAAAACTGATATTAACTGCTTTAAACGCAAATAATTTATCACTATCATACTTGAAATGCCCATTAAACCCTTGTGGGAACACAAATTTCTAAAAATTAAAAAAAAATTGTTTGCTGTCGTTGTCATAAATGTTAAGCTATCTTCTCACACAAAATGTATTTTTTCGAGAAAATCTGTATTATTTCAAATACGCCATCAATAATGAAAAAAGAAAAAAATCATAAAAAATGTTTTGTTGTTACTCTGCCAGTATAATTTTCATCTCATTTTGCAAATCGACAAAATTTAGCACCCACAAACCTTTCGAACGTTTTAATTCCTTATTTCTAAACTAGCGCTCGTGCAACCCTCTAATGTTTTCATTTCATCTTACCCACAGGTCGAAGTCTACGAATACATACATAATTTACGCGCCTCTGAAGGTCAACCTATGGATATGGTACCAGCTATTAGTGTAGCCGTTAGTAATGTTATATGCAATATTATGATGTCAGTACGTTTCTCTATTGATGATCCGAAATTTCGTCGTTTTAATTTTTTGATCGAAGAGGGTATGCGTTTGTTCGGTGAAATTCATACAGTTGATTATATACCCACTGTACAATATTTTCCTTCGATTTTAACGGCTAAAACGAAAATTGCCAAAAATCGTGAAGAGATGCAAAAATTCTATCGTGATGTTATCGATGATCATAAGAAAACCTTTGATCCAGCGAATATACGCGATTTGGTTGATTTTTATTTGGCCGAAATTGAGAAGGCAGTAGCAGAGGGACGTGATGAGGAATTGTTCGATGGCAAGAATCATGGTGAGTAAGAGAGTTATTTAAAGTCAAAAAAAAAAAATCTTAAAACAAGTTGTAAAAAATAAAAATCTTTTATATTTCTTTAAATAGAAAAAACATATTTTCACTTAAAAAAATGTCGAGCAAATTTTTTGTAATTTTTTAAATGCTCATATCGACGTGCCAAACAAAAACAAGCCCTTTTTCAATTTTTTACGAAAACTAACATTTTTTAAATTCTGTGTGGGACGGAAACTAACACTTTAAGGTAGTGCCTTTCAGACACACAATGAAAGTGTTAGTTTTCGTCAGACACAAAATTAAAGTGTTAGTTTTCGTATGGCACGTCGATATTTTCTTTTAATTCACAAAACAAAAACAAAAAATTATTAATACAGAAACTCGGATTTTTTTTTTAATATAAAAATAATTCACCAAATCACCTTATAACTCAAAATTTGTATAAAAATGTCATTTTCAAAAGCTTTATAAACCAATTTTATTTTTATGAATATGGAGGTAAAAATACAAAAAAAAATTTAAAAACTTTTTCTGAAAAAAATAAAATAAAATTTTATTATTGAAATTAATAATTATTAATCAAATTTCATAAAATTTCATAATAACAACCTTTCCTTTCCTTTTCCCTTTATTACAGATGAACAAATTGTGCAAGTC